>CADEBD010000171.1:5534324-6736071 GCA_902825455.1 Arctia plantaginis | reverse complement strand
TTTGCTTGCGTTAAACTTATTATTCAGGAACAGTGATTTAAATATTTGCTTTGTCTAGGTTATTACTTAAAATTATCTCATATTCGTTAGTAGCAACATAGAGAAAGTCGAAAACCCAAAAGCCAAAAGGATGTCATGGCAGTGTCCGGACCTATTTCAACTTGGTTCCTTTGTATAACAAATATACCTTAAGATTATCTCGACATTTGAAATTAGTTTCCACAAACGAATACTCGTTTTGGACCTTGCATCTAGGAAGTGATTGCATTGCAAGTGATTGTACAAAACCCGTTCGAATGTAAATGTTGGCAAGCTCCTTATTTATGGATAAATAGTTGAAACTGGTCCAGTCATTGAATCTAATTTTAAATCTAGAAAATGCTAACGGTATTGGAAAGAATAAAGTGAGTCGTGTCTATGGCATATCCCATATACAGCACTGATTATTTCGCGACACTTGCACAATTAATGTGAAATTAATTTGGTTGGCAATATAACTTAATTGCAATAAAGCAATGAGTATATAGCCAAATAATAATTATTTAGTTTTTAAACCAATCAATCGATTGCAAATGCTTAAAATCGCAACTATTAATAATAATAATAAAATATAAACAATAGTATTATATTATTGGTATTTTGTACAATAATTTTAAACATAGATATTTTATTCAGCATTGAGTACTCTATTTGCGAGAATTTATATAGAGGCAATAACTCAATTTGGTAAAGTAACAAATGGAAAAGATCAAACAGATCTAGCTTCACTTTTTCCTAAAACGATCTCCTTATGATTCAGCGCATTGTTATCAAAATTGCGAATATATCCAAAAAAAACAGCAGTGAACGAGAAAATATTTTAAATGGACTAGTCCGTTTACCCGCATGTTTTGGGGCATGATTCTCACGTGCAGACGCCAGTGGAATACGTAAAGAGGCGTGAGAAAGAGTCGTGCGGTTTGCGAACTGAATACTGAGTACCAACTTCTCCTCACTTACAATTTCATTGCCCCATATACTTTGTCTGCTTTCTTTAAATTTAGTGCTCAGTCTTATCACAAAATCTTTCAAGTATTCGCAAAAGATTAGTTGCGCAATACGACTTTCTTTTACTTATATACTTGCTAGCAACAGGCACGCGCGAAACCTAATCGGCGAGTTTTTTATAGCCATCGTAATGTTGTAATAGCCAGAAGAAAACTATATATTTGTATGCATACTTCGGTAAAGTTGTTATATGACTATCGTATAAAATATAATAATTATTAGATTGCTATTACTTAAATATGAACGAATTTCTGCCAGACAAAAGACATCAACGCCTTATGTTTATATTTTGGGACTTCAATTTTTTATCTTTCAAAACTTATTATAAATGATAATGCTGAATGCTTTAGATTTAGCGTAACGATATTTTTAAAATAATCAGTGAGACTAAAATCAGCCTATTAAAACACTATTAATCATGTAAACGCTTTCTAACGAGTGATCTGGTACAAGAATTTTTTACAGCGTTATCACTTTCCAAGTCTCATAGATCACGACATCGTCCGGTGTCAGAGTGCTTACAAAAACAGTTGGCCGTATCTAAAGTGTTACGGAATCAATAAATGCGGTGTAATTTAGCTTGGTGGCGGCGCGTTCCGCGGTCGAGACGACAATAGACCGGAATGCGCCGCAACCGAATGCTCGACCGCCTGAAAGGTAAGCGAAGCACACCAGGGCTTCATTAACACACTATTTAAAAAAAGTTTTTGTGTCTAATAAAATCTTTAACAAACCGACGAGTATCATCACATCACATCACATCAACAGCCTTTACCAGTCCACTGCTGGACATAGGCCTCTCCTTAGAAAGGAGGTTTTGGCCTACTATACCACGCTGGCCAGACGGGTCGGTATAGGGTTTGTTTCAAGTTTCCCTTCTCTCTGCAGTGTTGTTGTCCTGCGTAGTTTTCTCCCTTAGTCGCCTCTTACGACACCCACGGGGTGAATAGGGGTGGTGACACTCTGTATTCTTAATCCGTCACCACACGGATCACCGACGAGTATACATTTCTAAAATATGGACCCAATTTCACTAAGTTAATGTATATATTGATATATTTGAAAGAATAAGTAATTTTCGTTGTTCAAGTTTGAATATACGTCTATATGTATGTAAATTTTAAAAGCTATACAAACGATTTGCTGACATTTTTTAAGTAGAATCGCTAATATCGTGTTTATTGACATCGGTAGGGTTATTTGCATACCTAAAAATAAAGACATTTAAATTCAGATTTATTTAAATTTCGTTAAATGTCACAGAAATAATATTAACACTAAAGATTTCTGAAAATAAGATATTGTAGACGTACATAATATTCAACTGCATTCTAAGCACTGCAAATGTTCATGTCGTAAAGCAGTGAAGTGGCCTGACAAGTACGGAGCGAGAGCAACAATAGTAGGCTTTACATAGCCGGAGGGTATACAACCCGTACAAGCCTTACAGTGTGCGCTAGCTACACCGGCCTCGCCATAATACTTTCCGCATTGGGATTGCGTGCCGCGCGCAGCGAGCCCGGCGGCACCGAGCAATTTATAGCTCAGTGGAACTACGTACATGCTTGTTATTATTTAACGGTGGACCCCGAGCGCTGGACAGACGCCGCCCCCGGCTATTGCCAATGCGATCTTGCTAAATGTGTAACTATTATTTTATGACTAAGAACACAACGGCGATACACTTTTCTTTTAAGATAAAATATCACTTTAACATATGAAATCGGAACACGCTATATGTAAATGAAGTTTCTTGGTAAGGATTGCTTTATTTTAATTAGATAAATTAACATCGGAATGTAAGTTCGTAAGTAGGTAAGAGAACACGAAACTCTGACATCTCGCCAAATACGTCATTCAAATTGCGCCGCCACACATCCGATTTGGTAAAGATATGTATTTTTTCGCTATGAATTTATATAAAGTCAGCGGTGTCTGGTGTCGTATTCCGAGCCATACACAGGCACGTGCTTCGATATGGCGTGACGACTGGCGATGCAATGACGAACGTGAAGTGCTTACCAAACAGGTCAAAGCGTAATCATAATACTCGCTAAGGCCTTATAGAACGTGAGGTGAGTCGTCGAGGCTCGGGAGGAGCGAGCGAGAGCAAAAGCCAGGATCCAACACTACAGTTGACCGGCCTTGTGGCACGCGACGCTAGCCTACCCGTATTATACCATTTGATTTATAGATCTCATTAAAATACGTCTACATTTCTTACAAACAGAACTCACGCCGATATACTGTACTAAACCTGAGATAATGTCGAAAGTTAGACAGAAAAGGAGAATGGAAAGGGACAATGTCGTAACCTAAATGGACTGGAGACCGTTTACTTTAAATTGAAGGTACTATCGCAACAGTCACATGCTACAAAGTAATACAAGTGTCTGGTAACTTTGAAAATAAATTAAAGGCGCAATCCAAAAACTACTTTGTCGGGATTAGTAGGTACTTAGGTGTCATTTTTCTGTTATTTGTCTATGTAATTATAGCTAATGACAGTTGGAGCGCTCACCGCCGACTCGGAATTAATTGATGACTATAAATAAGAAGATAATTTGAACATCTATCCCGATATATACCTTTGAACATTTTAATTTATAATAATTTGTTCACAAATTCTACGTAAAGAATTTAAAAATGTACCTAAGTACATATAAATCGAAAGAGCAGATGACAATAAATGGTTATAAAACTATAAAAGATAGGTAGTTTAAATATAAGGATTTATAGGTATGTAGTCTATTCTGTTGTCGTCAGACATATGGCGATAGATAGTCTATGTAAATGAGTTACAGAGAAACAAAATGTCCGCTTAGTTAGAACTAGGACCCAATTAGCGTGATAGCGAAGGTCAAGTCTATATTTAAATGCGGTGATGGTGCGGCTCTATTCTACTGTATAAAATATTTGCGTTCCTTTTTTATAAACCAGTGTCACAATATTCACAATGCTTTATTAATTGTGATTTATGTTCATCGTGATCACAATTAAATACACGGTGGTCACATTAAATAGTTGATTTATTTAACTGAATCCTTCAGTATCAAAATTATTTTAACGATATTCATATCAGAATTAAAATTTACAATATTAATCGGCTTCAAAAGAAAATAATTATTGTACACTAAAGGTGTTAACAATCTTCTAACAGCAAAATATTTAACTTACTTGTCTGGCTTAATATGGACAAAAGAAGTGTTGACTTGCTTTAGCAGAAAACTTTAAAAAAGTGAAGTCATCGGTCTACTTAAAGCACTGAACATAAAATAAAATTAGGCGCTAGGTATACTCGTAGCAAAGAGTAGTTCGGCATTGTGGCACGTACGTGGAGTTGTTTAGAAACCACTAAACCTCAACACAATGGCCAACCACAAACAGGTCTTTGTGCCTTTGTCAAGGGGTGATCGTGCAAATAAAATATTTTGACTGCACGTCGCGCCAGCTCCAGAGACATCCTACGCAAACATTGGGGTTTTATTTTCTTATCTATTGTCAAAAAGGTCATCGCTATTTTCAATAGTTTGCATTATTTTCTTGTAACATTTAAATACAACATAAGTGATAATTCCAATGCTGAACAGGATGTACCTGTCCTGATAATGTATTAAGTGCCGACTTCTCGGAGTGGGTAGGTACATAAGCGATATGTATGCATACACACGCTCTCTAAATATTAAAGAAATGACACCTCACTCTTGACAGTTAGTGTGCATTGGAGCTACTTGGCGTCGTACCGTGAGTATAGCGCAAGTCGACGAATGCAAAGCATATAGTCGAGCGATCGGCACTGGTCACCTCTCGCTTCTTGTTTACATAACTCGTTAGACGCCATACCTGCTCGTGCCGCCCACGTCTGAACCTCGCCATTGGATACATCTAAATATTAACAGTAAACACTCGATAATGCCCTATTGTGCCGTCACGCAGGTGCTCTATCTCGCTAGCAACCCCAGTAAGATAATTACAACAATGGTTACTCAGCTTCAACAGCTCAATTCATGGTAATGAACAACATTTTGATATTTTCTACTCTACTATCAATTTCTTCAGGTCTACCTATATCTATATACAATAGCATGCAAAAATTAAAAAAAGCCTGTAGGTACTATGTGTTTCATTTAGGAGTTGTTAACAATAGATACATATTGAACACAGAGACACCTAAAACAATTTACATAGAAATATTAATGTCGGTAGATGATCAACACCTAGTAGCGCTTGAATACGTCAGAGTAGCATAATATTTTTCTGGTATTCATGCATCATGAGGCTACAGAACGTACAAAAACCCTTACTTATAGCAATCGGCTCCTCTCAATAAACGTGCCATCATGATCCGAGTCTTACTAGCGATACCGACATGTTGTATATCAAATGAATGCTACTTTTTCTCCACGACAGTCGGCGCGCACCAAAGTCCGTGACGAAATGACACGTAATGCAATTTTGATTAACTTCCATCACCTTCACGTGTACAAAACCTTGCAATTACATCCACAATGGAGACATTACTAATCTTTGATATTATAAACAACTATTACTATAATAACTGTGTCAGAATAAGTAGATTCCTCGCGGACATGATCGTATCGCAATTATTTAACGCGGGTACCAATCACTACAAAGTTGCTAACGCTTTGGTTTAGGTTAGTTTCGTAGTAGATATCTATCAACATATAACATCCGTCTGATCGTTAGAAGTTAAGTTGAATGGAGAAACACAAATTATTGTCATCTTGTATAATGATGTTTTGTAACACGCAACAGACTCGTAAAGTCAACTTTCACTGGGACAATGGCGTTTAAAATAACAAGCACGACCCCGAGTCACGAATGATGCTACATCAACACCCTCTGTATCCTAACTATTGATTGATGACAGGTAAAAGGTCACTTTCGATCGAATATAGATGGCAATACTAGAGTAGTAATCGACAAAAAGATTTAACTTAATTACTGTCTATTTATGTCAATGTGACCTGTAGTATTTGGCGTTTATTTTAATCATTTGATAACCGTGGATCCTTCTTCACATTCTTGTAAACCCAGATAAAATTTAGTATGGTAGTCTGAGAATTTCTTTTATATTGATCCCTTCAAAGGTTTTGCCGAACTTTTACAACATGAAGCGATAATGGACCGAACTCTAAACGTGTGAAGTCTAACGCTGACCACCTCAAATTAAAAAAAACTTAGGTATTACATAAGCAATACATGATATGTAAACGTCTAGGCGCGAAGTTTAAGGGTAGGTACACACGAGGCGTGAACGCTAATGCGCGGACCAAACAAGGAGGTGTGAAAAGCATTGGTGATGGTTGAGCTCTGTGGTAGCTACTAAGCCGCTTACCGAGCAATTCTCATAAATCCGAGGCGTTGTCCCTGACTACAATCTACTGACCGTTGTACTCGACTATTTGTGTATTCGCTGTCAGGGTTCATTTGGTAAACCTAAGCTGTACTATTATACAGCTATATACTATATAAATATAGGGATGCCTTACAGTACTTTAGTTTACCAAATGTGTTTAAAACTTTCATAAAATCACAACACTATAAAAGTGCTAGCACGAATCTTGTCATCCCGTTCATAGCATTAAATATCGTTTCGCGTGTTTCTGTATTATGTTACACTAACTTTTCAACCGTAGCCCGTGAGCATTCAGATGGAATTAAGTAAGTTAATATGAAATTGAAAAAGGGTAGTGAAGGCATCTCTGCGGATACGAATGCGACATTCAAATAAGAACCAATCAAAAAACGGTTAAAATATTTCTTACAAATATAAGGCTTTTCACTTGTAGATAGATAGTTATTACACCTTATTAAGTAAACTGTAGCCAATTTAGTCCATTATCGGACAAAATCTTAACCGACGTCTGTGTTGGTATAAACTCCGTGGCCTGGGCCATTGTTGTGTCGCTTCGGCCATGGTCCTCAAGTAGTTGTGTAAACAAAACGAGTTATTATATGAGAGCCGAAGCCACTTTATGGCATTCCGGTCTCAATTTAATACGGCGATTGTGTCAGGTCATAACTCCTCGTGGCTTCTTCGTTATACGAACGAATTAATGATCTGATAGCTATACATGTAGTGTAGATACTATATATCCTAAGTAGAATTTTGTTAAATTGAGATAACTTCAATGATAAAATCTGGCTCGAACTCATTTGAAGTAAAGCATGTTATTTATTCAGTAAAAACATAGGACACGGTAGAATGTTACGCTAAAGAATTTTGACTGGCCGTCTGATGTTTTTGTGAGACCAAATTTTCATTGTCCTTCTTTAACGTTCTTATTTAATTATAAGGTCCGAACGAACGATAGATAGGTAGCAATCCACCGAAGAAAATTGTTGTATGCTTTTTTTAGCGGACGAGATTGCGAAGAGCTATAAATGGCGCAGCGGGCCCTGCGGCAGTTACCATTTGCAATCGGTTATGGAACGACCGCGAACCTCTTTTTACATTATAATCGGGCGGTCTCCGCTTACTTCTTTTTTTGTTTCGGATAACCAATGACGTACCTAAATAACTAAAGCTGTAGGACTAAAAAAGTAAACGTGACATTATTCAACGCCAAAATCAATAATATAGCCAAACTTGTGTTTACAATATCCTTTATTAAAATCGTTGACGTTACTTCACTTCCTTCCTGTGGGTGGTACTAACTACCTGGTACACGACGCATGACCGGACTGTCCAGTTGCATCCGAACTCCACTAGGTTGAACTCAACGTCATCCTGCGATCAGAGTCAAATTACGTGCAAACTGGTTCATGTCGCCTCATTGTCGACAAATAATGATCGTTAATTATTATTAGTATGCGGCTACTCTCGTATTAAATTTTAAGTTCAAAATTTCTTTCTCTTATAGACATTACGCACAAGTAGTAAGCACATATTGTAAGACAGATTATTAAATATGGAGTTGAATGGACATAATTTATTCAAGACGTGATTTTTATGTGACAAGGAGTATATCATACGAATATGTTTCGGAAATACATTGGAAATAAATATAGAAATTTGACGGCGAACAACGAAATTGAGCCTCATTAATATGCAGCTCGTGCGATGTGGCCCGCGCTGCGCCCGCGCATCGTCACTAATAATGGACCATACGCGTCTAATGCATTATTCAAAAGGTCCTGCTGATGCTAAATTCCAATATTTTCGGCAAAACTACTGTTTTTTTTTGTTAGTTCCAAGAATGTGGTAAAATTTATATCAACAATCTCAAATAATTTAATACAAAAATATTTCCATCTTTATATCCCATGAATTATTTTTTGCTTTAGAAAGGCATGGCAGTATCAATTAACATTTATCAATGTAATAATTAACTATTGTATTCATATGAGACACGGCACGTATAGCTCTATTAATTAATAGTCATAAAAATAGATATTGATCAGATAATGTCGCTCCGCTTACATTACAGTTACCACCTGTACAATTACTACTAGAGAACACCAGCTACAAAATGAAAAATAAACAGTAGCTACACAAAGAGAGGCTTCATTTGACCGACCAACACAATGCCGACCTACTATTCGCCGTTAATTAGTGTTGTTCCATTCAACAAACACTCTGTTCAAAGTAAACGGAACAATTAGCTTTTATTCTCAGAAAATTACCATCTATTGGGACCTATATTTCTTAATTACATTAAGCTTCTCAGTAAAATAATTCAAAAGGATAGTTATACTTTTAGATATCGCACTTGCCAGTAATACCCATCTAGGTCGTAATCATTACTTCAATCAAGTAGAAAAATGTGAACGTTATGAGCCCACTATTGTTCAGAACGTTCTTGAAGTTTATGACTAAAAGATAAGTATGCACATGGCACCAGCGTTGGATTACCATTCGGTTATGGTATAACGTACACACTATCTTTGTGATTGGAACATGAGAGCATAATAAAAATTCTTCCTAAGTAGAGTTACATGCAGATATCAGCCTAACGATGATAGTTGTAATGGTTAACGCTTACTCAAGTGTCATGTGAACCTTGTCCGAAACCGTGCATTAGCCGTTTAGTGATCTTTCTTTTAAGGAAGATTTTGAGTATTGCAAATGAAATAAATTTTGTCGTGGTCACCTACACAATATTTTTAGAGTATCATTAAAACTTGTGACCACAAAAAATATTTTTAATGTTTCTAACAACAAATTAAAGTTACATATTCGTTTCTCTAACAGTTACAATGTGATTTTTAGCTTTGCAAGTAAAACATACAGTAAATTCTAGGATATTCACTAGCTTCCCAAGCTTCTGACAATAGCAATGATGAGCAACATTCTGAAAATATTTAACAGGCGACTTCTGAACAGTTTTACAAGCGTATATTCGTGACGTGGCGGTATCAACGAGCTCAATAGATGCCTTAGGCAAGCGTCTCGAACGGAACACGTGTCGCTGATTGCCCTCAATTGGCGAACGAATAAAAACAATCGTCGCTTAAAAATAGCCGTGATTTCATCTCGCAACATGTGATGTTGATGTTTTCTTTCAGCATAATGAACTGTGGTATTCCCACAAGTTATCATCCCATGTGAAATGTCCTGGTAGAGCAGTCCCACACGGTGAATCGCTACACTAAATTACTAATGATAATGAACCTCGACTGTGGAATAGGGAACGGGAACTTCTTCCAGGAACAGACGGAACCGTAAAACAACGTAACTCAGTTCGCAAGCTCCGCGTCTCCGCCATATGGAGAGCGTGAGAGCTTATGTTTCCCCACCATCTGATGTTATTATCGTGACTGCCCATTGCAAATATTGAGATAGCAACATCCGCATTTAGTGGTCATTTGTGTTTTTATATAGGTCAAATTCAGGAAGTAAAACCGCAAAGATAGTAAAACATCCAATATTTAAGGAAAAATCCCATTAATGACAATGGATGCTTTTATTGCTGATAGTGATAACTTAAATTTTTGTTTTTATTTGAAGTCCTTGTGACAAAAATGAACTGAAAATTGATGATAATTGTTTAACAACTCTTCCGCTGCATATGAATGCGGGCTAAAATTGTATTTAAAAATAATTTATTTATTGCTTTTATTTTAGTTTGCTTAATATAAGTATCGACTTTGTTGTATTATTTATTTCATTTACAAAAAAAATACATAAAGGAATAGTATGCACTAAGGCGAGATCACCCCTTGTTACGTTGACGTTTTTGTTCTGATAAAAACTTTTTTAATATGGACATCTTTTAAATCATATTTAACTAAATAAATCTATTAAATAGCTTAAAATTGAATACAAACTAAATTTAATAATATCGAGTTTCTGACAAATAAATTTTGTTCAGTTACAATATCTTCTTGATGTAAATTTAATTAAACACAGAAAGGAAATTGCAGTTGGATAAATAGTTGTGATGACATTCACAGGAATAAACAGTTTACCAAGATCTATTACCCGCCAGTTTTTTTCTATCGGGTGACATTTATCTTCAAGCTAATACATAGTTTCTGTTGTTGGTATTCATGCCAAAACGGTTGTCCTTGGGCGCCAGTCAACAAAAAATATCTTACGGCTATTTAAGTCTTATCAACAGGTTGTTTTTGTTCGACCAATTTCGAACATGAAGATAAGGGTACCTTTTAACTGTATAATAATAAGTTAAGGTAGCACTTAGGTTACCATTAAACAAACTTGAATTTATTTTGAAGCAGGCTTTGACAAATGGTGGGACATTTATGATGGGTGAATGTTTTGCTTTTGTTTTTCGTGATGTTAGTTTGTCACAGTCATTACGCACATCCGTCGCTAAGATGCACTTGCGTGGGGCAATTTAATTAACCAATTATAATTCAGTTGGCATTTTGACGTCATCGTCTGAGGTCAATTCTTTTCATTAAAATTAATTATCATTAAGGGAAGATATTTCTAGAATAACCAATACTAATGCAGGCTTAAAATCTCTGTATAAACTTAGGGAAATACAACTTGATACAAGATTGAGATTTTGAAAACATTTTATAATAGTTGGTTATTGGTATCCAAACCGAATTTACATTAAATGAGAAGGAAATCCGTAGTTCCTCTATATTAGTGAACTTAGATTGACCCACAAGTATTCATAAAGACTACATATTAAATTATACGGAGGGTTCACAACAATCGGCGTTGAACATTTACCAATCAACCAGATTGGAGCATATCGTGCGAACGCGTTATAATAGGAGGATATTATAATAAACAGATCCCGGTCCCCTCGTGTTCACTCCGCCCTCCCTAATAAATATTAATGTATGAACTTCAATGCTTCACAATGTCCAAGTGATGCTGGTACATTGACACTCAATTTGCTTTTTTGCAGCCAATTGCGTGTCGACACCTTTCGCCAGAACCTTTAATATGCTAATATTTCAGATAAATATGATCTTCACATTTAACACTAATCTAAATATTTACTTTTTGTATCTAAAACAAAGCGATGAATGTTCATTCATCTGGGATGGGACCAACGATTTTCGTTGGTTAGTTTTGGAATGTTTATTACAAAAATAAACAGATTGAGTCATTGTTGGGAACAAACGTGGGGAACATTAATTGCGTGACATAGGTGCAAACTGATTTTCCCACTCTTCCCACACATGGGTGTCTGTCTATTTATCTATAATATGTATGTATTTAGAAATAGTGAGATAGTTTAGTTAAAAACATAAAATGTGATGGCAATAGATCTCAACAGATACAAAGACCACTACAACGAAGTATTCCATTATTTACTGTTGATTATGAGGGTTTGTTTAATGTTATTATGATGTTTTTTTTTCTTTTAAAGGACTACTCCCGCACTAGGAATAAATCCTGTGTCGCAGGGGATTTTTCATACATACATATATGAAACGGACGTACATGAAACGATTTGTGTTCGTTTCAACGCCCGCCCTTGAACGCCCAGACTCAGAACAACAATTTGTTGATACAAGTGTTGTCGCATGTGGGAATCGAACCCACAACACTCAGCGCAGTAGGAAGCAGCGAGGTGACCGCTTAAACCAATACGCCATCCGTGCAATTTTAAGCCTTTTTGAAGACAAGTCATCGATTAAATCTGAAGTAAATTAAAATTTTACTTATATAAGTCTATACTAATAGCCGTAAAATTAATTATTTAATTAAGAATCAATATATCTGAGTAGTAGTACCCATTATGATACTATGAATAAATAAGTATCAGAGTCTTCTATGATAGATAATAATGTTATTGTCGGGTTATGTCTATTCGCCATAATATAAAAAAACCCAAAATGTCATAATTCTAAACTTATACTGAACTATTAAAAGTCTAAACATAGAAGGTTCGGATTTAACCTCATTTAAAAAAAAAGAAAGTTTCTAAGCATAGGCATAAACGAATGAAGTCGTAAACGAGCACTGAAATTAAAATAATTGTTTGACTATTAAACGTTTTAAAAAAGATGTATTTCGGAATCAGATTGGAATTCAGTCAGTTTATATATATGTATATTAAAATTTAAAAGGTATTTAAACCTGATAAACGAAATAAGTTATGAATTTGTCAAAAGTTTGGTGCTTAAATTTTGCAGCTGAATAAGAAATTCAGCACAAATCGGTTATGCTTAATCGTTTATGTTATGCTTAATAGCGTGATTATAAATATACCTACGACTGCACGGATGGCCTAGTGGTTTAAGCGGTCACAAAATAAATAAAACAATTTATCACACGTTCAGATTGCAAGTATTTTCATTACAATTACCTATATACTATGTAAATATTTGCCTACTTAGTTTTGTAAAAAATCATCGTATATATTGCGAAAGACAAAAATATTAAAAGATAAACGAAAACGCACCGTTTGGAAATCCAATATCTAAAAATCAATAAAAGAGTACATCGGTCATGTCAAGGGTATTATTGTGTAAGCGCACCCCATTTAACCGGAAAGGTCACACATAGGGTTGACGAGAACAGTTTCCACATGGATTTCCCACGCCATCGCCACCCCAACTAGGAAACCATACTTGTTGATTTTTGTTCCGTAATCGAGCCCCCATTTGACAACATTTCCGGACATCCATTAACAATAACAATTATTTTGTTCTAATGTTATTACTTGTTGACATCGGCGACATCGATTAGGAATGAAACTGAAGTGGGGCGAGGAGTGACACGCTCTTAATGAGCTAGTTCGTAGTCACTTGTAATTTACCTAGTCACAATGAGGTATATGGTGTAAACTTATATGATAGCATGTTAGCATTCAATGGCCATGTATGTAGATAATTAACGAATCCTCTACGTTCTAAAATAATTCACAATATTTCATTGTTTATGCGCTTAAGCTTATTGAAAAAGGATGGCTTATCAACAAAGTGCAAAGTATATCTAAAACACTTATATCATTGGTCAATAACACATCAGTCGTGCCTTTAAGGTGACACTATGAATTCCGAAAATGCCCACAGCCTAATGTAATAAAAAGAATGTGTATAGAATAATTTAATAATAAATACGAGTATTAATAACAGCTTGTATATTTTTTAAGTATGGCAACCTAAAATTATAGAAATGAAACGCCTGCCTGGTAAGTAATGATAAATAAGCGTAGGTGCATATCTCAGGAGTGCAATACTCAAGTGCTCATTAATGTCAAAGTTCAGTTCAGGCAGTAGAAAGAAGTGGTATATAATTTTAAAAACTAAACTAGAAAATCTTTTAAATGAATGCTGAATGTTCCACAACATTCCACAAAGCGGGTAGTTATCATAAAAATGTCTTAGCATTCGTTAATCATGGAATTTGAATAATATCGAATGTTAATAACATTGGTCATGCGATTGCTAATGTTTTGGAAATAACTTGGGCTTTGTTAGCAAATTGGTGAGGCGCGATTTCGCCGCAGGTCAGGATTGTTATCTCCAGATGAGTGATGGACGCCAAGCGAATATTGGATACTTATTGGACTTTATTATCTATATTATTGTCTCTGCCTGTTTTTCGTATTTATATGTTTAATCTCACTTAATAAAAATAACTAAATTTTTTTAACGCATAATACATGTAAAATAACTATATATTAGGATGCCTGCTAGCCTGTTATTTAAATACTGAGAATTCCTGAGATCTGCACGCGATATTATAAAAAAAAATGTATTTTGGTACTGGCACATATTATGTACCTACTTATTTAGCGATATAATATTGAAGTCGATTCTACTCTGCCCTTATTTTGAAGGCGGTTGGTTGATATAAGTATAATTAAGTTATGTCAGTATTTTAATAATTAAAACTCATAGCTTGTATTTTTTCACTGTTTGCCGAGTTCAAGTTTACAATAATAAAAAGTTTTCTCGTTAGAGGCTCAACTTTGTTTTTTAAACACAGTAAAACGTTAATATGAAATAAAATAAAAAATATGCAAAACAATTTATACTTTCGAAATCAACATACCTGCCAGTCCAGTCGCACTGATCACCCATCATGCCAGCCTCCGCGTACCGTATTACTCCCAAAACAAAAGTCCAAAATAACAGCCACATCTCCACAATTACGTGCAATATAATACTTAAAATAAATTTATTATAAAAGTGTCACTTCTCCAATCACATCACTCCTTTAATCAATTTATGTACATTCCATAGTTTTTAAATTTTATAAAAGTAAACAAACTTTCGACCCTTATCGCAACAAACGACAACTCTTCCTGAACTCAGAAACTTGACTAGTGCAATGACAGAGACAGCGCCTCTGTCTCGACAAATCACAATATTGAAAGAAAGAGATGGATATAACAACAACACTTCAACCCAATAGAATGGTTCTTTAAAAAAGTTTTTGAATATAACCTTTGTGCTCACCAGTTTAGAGTAGAAAATGAACTAAGTTTTACAATGGCTAAATAGTAGCCCCATAACTTTAGGAATTGGCGGGAAAGGACATACTACAATGCCCGATAGATGTAAAATAAATGAATTTCTGTTTTAGAGTTTTAAATCTCATATTACACTTCGCTTTAAACCACTTACTTTAACAACAAAGTCTTTTATACATATTATTATAATCTTGACGGGCCTGTTGGTCTAGTCTAGGAATTCGTGGGTTCGATTCCCACCCAAGACAAATATTGTGTGATGATCACGGTCATTTGTTTTGTGTCTGATTGTAATTTATCTATAATATGTATCTATTTAAAAATATATAAGTATGTTTATCAGCAGTCTGGTTACCGTACCGTACCATAGTACCGGCACCGTACACACCGTATCATAATACAGGCTCTGCCTAGTTTGGGATCAGACGGCCGTATGTGAGATGGAGATATATTATTATTATTATCTTCAAATTTGTCGGCAAGCCGACAAGTAAAACCATCACTGTCATAATTTTATGAGTCTATACTTACCTACTATAAATCAAAATCTGACTTTATATCTTTCTATCAAATTATAACTTTTTGATTCGTAAATATGGTATGCTATTTAATATCACAGGTAGTGCCGAATTAATTTAGCAATGATAATCTTCAAGTTAAAATGTATAAAATATAAAATCTCGAAAGTAATAATTACCTGCCCTTTTTATGGCCATGACTTGGCGCATCGCTACATTTTTTTAAGTGTTAAGGCTTACCTCCCTTATCTTTTGGAATGAAACTGCACACTGCAATACTAGCAATTAATACCAAATTTCAATAATAACACTTTTTGCTTATAATTTCAGTTCAGTCACTATATCATATAATTTTTTCCTTAAACATAGACTACGCTTCTTGTTTTTTTGAGGAACATAAATAAAATTAAGTTATTAGACAGATTATTATCAATCCTTAGAAGAGCACTTTTTGCGACTTGTAAGAGATAAGCAAGGAAAGTAAACTTACAGAAAGAGAAAGATTTATCATATGTATCTAAACGCACTTCTCAACTTCGGCTATAACTCCGTTATGATGCTCACAAAGCTTATTTATCTTATTAAAACTTATTTTAGAACTTGATAATAGTCCACGGTTTCGTTGAAGTCATACAGGCCGCGCGCGTACTTTGTTTGCGAACAGATAAACTAAATCAATATCGTTGTTTACCCGACCTATAGATAGTCGCATTGTCGCCATTGACATCTATGATTGTTTAGGACGATGAGTCGTCCCTCTATCACTTTAACGCAAAATGAGATAGGAATTATACATATGTATACCTACTATTTCTATATGAAATGTATATAGATCACTTCACTTGAAACAGACTTTTAAAGTGGGAACTAACGTACATAATGTTTTATAAATTAAGTCTAGAAAATTATTCCCCAGGTAAATCAAAGACGGGCACAATGCAATCGAAATCGTTTAACTATAAATTTTCAAGGTGTACAAAAGAGAGAGTTCCTCGATTAAACAGACATCTATATACGATTTTGGCGCAATATTATCTTTACGAGAGTACGAGATCTTTACGAGAGTACGTTAGAAAACTCCAATTCAGATTCAGCTTCATTCCATTTACATTCTTTTTATAAAAAAATACATCTCAGCATGCATTTTACACTCATAATTGACAATGGTTGGGAGTTCATTGTTCATCAGTTCATTTTAACACTTTTTTCCGTTGTTGAGTTGTATCATATGTGTAACGAATACTACTAGTGAGTCAACTCCTTCAATAGATCGCTCAATACCTACAAGACTGCTTCGACTAAAAATGTGGATCAGGATCAGGATCGTAGGTAGTTAGGTGAAAATAGTACTTGCCTAATTTAACTACATTTGACCTAACCTACCTTAACTACCTTAAATTTTACCTATACAGTATCTCGGGTTCCTATTCCTTTTAAAATATTGGATAAAAGTTTGAACAAATAATTAAACAATATTTTATTTCGTTCCTTGATTTCAGCTGGTGAAAATTTAATGAAAAAATAAAAAAGAAAAGAAAAGAAAGAAAGAAAAGAAAAAATGAAAAAGATTTTGGTAAAATTGACTTCTTACAACCGTGTGAGTGATGCAGCTTTCCTTCAAGATATTAGAAAAAATATATGTAATTAATATAAGTAGTTATATTTATTAATTTTATTTATTATATCTACATAATAAAATTAATAAATGTACGTGATGTGTGTGACGGATAAAGAACACGGAGCGTCACTATGGGCGTAGCCACAGTGGGGCAAGGTGAGGCGTTTGCCCCACCTTCCACCCTGATTTACTCCCGTTTTTTTATAAAACATTTCATGAAGTACAGGTTCCAATGCAACACCGAGTTTTTATTTTATCATATTATGAAGACACAACAATTTTGGTGTTCTATATAAAAGAAGATAAAGGTAAAATATTGCAAAAGGAAACATTCGGTGATGCAACTTTCAGTTGCCCCCCTCCATTAGTACCACTATGCTATTACTATACACACTGAATTAGGCAGTAAGTACTGCTATTGGTCCACATGGTTTGAAAACAGTTGTTCCCGGATCCCTCATATTTTTGACGCAGAATGGCACACTGTGTGGTTTTAGCCGGTTCGATTCAGTCATACCGCCTATCACAAACTCTGGTGGGTTGATGGCCCGCGGGGGTATTGGTATTGGTTGTGGGTCCCAGTTTTCGCATTTAGACTCAAGAATGGTCCTTTATCCGCTGAGGAAAAGTTGGGTAGGTGAGCCAACCAAGCTCCTTCCAGAAGCGCAGAAGTCTCCTGGGGCTTTCACAGCCTTCTAGGAGCGATTCTGTATTAGGTATGATATCCTGTTGAGTAGCCAATCTCTCGCATTCCAGGATTACGTGGGCGGTCGCTTCTTATCCAAAGAAGACTGTCCGTTGCATTAATGGTGAATAGTTGCCGGTTCAAGGGTGTCCCGTTATAGTTCTTACAGCTATTGGGATGCCTAGTCTGCTAAGAATCATTAATCTGCAAGTAAGTCGTTTGTTGTGGTGAGATTTCAGTCAGCAACCGTGTGGACTGTCTGCAGCCAGCAGAGTTTTTCCACCTCTAGTTGAGTGCTTCACAAGTACGTTGTCTAGCCCAGGAACTAAGCTGCTTAAAAGGCAGTGGCAGAAGTACGATTGGGCCGACTGCCGAAGTTGCCACTTCTGTGTGAACTAATAGTAATGCTGTGCATTTCCTATTTATTTACTATTAGTTCACACAGAAAAGACACAGGAATGATGCCAAAGGGCATAATTACATACATTAAAGGAGTATCATATTTGTTGTGGCAAGCTAAGTTTATTGTGTTGCCCTCCGCTGCTCTTAGAACTGCCATGCTGTCTGACAGTATACGAATGTTATATCCTTAATACCCTTTGACATGACTGTTGTGGCGGCGTAAGTTATTGCCTCGCATTCGCATTGAAATAAGGAACTATGTTGGCCTAACGCTACTGATAAGTTTAGGTCTTATACATTCATCCGTATGCGAACTTCGTTTATACCAGATTGATCTCGGTCATTTTTCATGTATCTTTCATGAAGGTATTGTATTTTGCGTAATGCAGCAACAGCAACAACAGTCTTGCAAAGAGAAGGAAAATTTAAAACAAGCTCTAAGGGCGACAACGAACTTCTGACTGTTGCAAGTTTCCATGGCGGCGGTAGTCACTTACCATCAGGTGACCCGTCTACTCATTTACTTCAGAAAAAAGGTAACACAATATAACCTAAATAATTTGGAGCAATGTGGAGTAGTGTCGTAAAGAAGAATACAACCTTCTGCTAAAGCTGTCATTTTTATATTGTGAGTTTTGTCAGTTAAGATACGTTCCTGTGTCTGATTTCTGAAATAAACTTATGTCAATGTTATTACACATGCACATTATTGTACATTGCGTGGTTTGAAAATAAAGCATACCATTTATGTTACGAGTATATTTTAAACTTTATGTGTAATCCATTGTTTAAACTAGTGAAATGACAAAGCACTATTGTAGCACTTTCTAGTAGAGCATTGTTCATAAGTTACAAACGTAAACATGACTAGTCATCGGATATGATCTGACTTATATATAAAAGAAATATAATTTAACCTCTTTTAGTCTCGTTTATTCCCTTGACATGTTTGAGTGGAAATTCGTGATAATGTGGTTAAGTCTCTATTCAGGATTGGTTTATCCATATGAAACAACACGGTCTGATAACTGTTTATGGCATAATTACTCTTGTAAGTATTAGCAACGATACATGAATAATATAGTACCTACCTATATAAGAATAATATAATAATAACAAACACAGAACCAATACAATTGTACGACGTAATAGCAAGTACAAGTCAAGTTTAGCGCATTACAAATTGGTAGTGTATTCCTACTCGCTGTTTCTTTTGTAATGTATAAGTATAAGTAATGTATAACATCCACTTACGATCGTAGTTCTCAAACAGCGAAAATACTGCAGAGCATTGCTTTTGTACTAAATCTCCTGAATGGCAAAATTTCATCTTCAATTATTCTGCGTCAGATGAAAAATCAGCAAGAAAAGTTACTGCAGGCAGTAATAATAACTGTCAAATAACCATTTTAAATGGCGCGTATAAGCAACTCCCTTTTTTCTGTGCGGAAATCCCCTCGGATACCACCCACCGGTGGCTATGTCGGACTCGAACCGACTAAAAACTGCACGCCGTCTCTGGTACCAGTTGCCGGGGAACCAGGTGTACCCTAGAAAGGAAAGCCCTGGTACCTCGACCTACCTCGGGCCATCTACGGCGGATAGATGACCCCCTCCTGTGTGGGAAACCCCCTGGTTCCCTTTGTGCTCCGAAAAGGGCGCGCGCGCTCCGCAACGCGTACCCTGGCCTGCTTCCGCTAGGGTGACAGATGGCCTTACCTGCCACCCCCAGGCTTGCGCTTATGGAGGACGGAGGTCGTTCTGCGACCTCCGACGCCTGAGCCCGTTCCCGAGCTTGGCGGGCCGGGAGAGTTCTAAATCTCTCCCGGTCCCGCTCCGCCATCTCCTTCGCAAGCATAACTTGCTCGCAGAAGGAGACGGCAGAGTTCCACGCACACTCGCTCCGCACCAATGCCGCAATTATGTTTTCGAGCGAGAGAACTCCCACTCCGATGACCGCCACTATTTAACTATAAAGCCTAAGACAAATTAAGCCCAAAGAAGTTTACCCTGACATAGTGTAATGAAAAGTAATCAAGCGTTAGATTGTAGTCCTTTAGTCTTTTGAAATATAATGGCTCATTATCACAACAGAAGTCATTCAGTTTTTGACAGCAGTTAATAAGGTAACAGACATGTTGTTTACCGGTTCCCGCAGTATGAAATTAATTTACCTAACTACGGTTTATTTGCATTTTTAGGTGTTGAAACGTGTCCTGACTGGATGATTGTAGTGAAGAGCGACTGTACAAAATCTTATTGGTTGGCTCAAAGAACGTGTGATAACCCACAGGAGATGTTAGTTGGCACTGTCTGCGGCTTTTCGAGATGTGATTGCCCGGACCCTACGGTACTGGACACCGATACGGGCGTATGTTATGATGTGGACAACTGTCCGACAAAACATATATAAGTTTACATACGTACATTTTTTAAAGACATAGCAAACTGAGGGTAAAAAATAATTAAATGAAAATAAAGTATTGTACTTAAATTTTAAACGTCTATTTTTTCTTATTCTTGGCAAAATGGAATTGCCACAGATGCCATGTTGATGATGATGATATGATACATACTCTTCTTGTCCTGCGGCAAAGGTGATTACGTAAAATAGTTTAAGAACAGACTAAATAAGCGCTGATGCGTCTTTTATTACAGTATAAGTACTGCCCTAAACCTTATTCTTTGTCTTGAAAATGAGTCAACGGAATCGTATGCTAGCACTATATTTAAATTAGGTAGCGATTATATTTATCAACAGTATTTAATTTATTTTAAGAATACGTTTATATTATAGCAATACCGAACAACTGACTTACAATATTTATATGTACTTAAAATAGATCTCATAACATTTTGCGGCAGATAAACTGCGTTGCCAGACTCGGGTTTTTCACGTACATATTACGAGTATGCTTTTGGTGTTTTTTTTTATCCATAGTTACTTTTTTAAAGGGAATTTCCTTAGTCTATGACACTTTACCTACCTGTATCCACTATTTACCTACTTATCTAACTGTCTCCTTAGTTCAATAAAATCGTTGAACTGCTAAATCCTACATAATTAATAAGCCATTTAATAAAAAATACAAAATTTAAGATGGCATTAAATTACAATACATAATCATTATCAACAGCCTTCAATAGGATGCCTAAGGAGACCCCTGAAATACAAATATAAATTACAAATGCCGTCAAAACCAATCTTGATAATAATAATAGGTTATAAAGATTTGAACCGTAGTGGGATTTCCGGCAGAACTTAAACATGGTAATTTTTTTGCTGAAATAATAATCATATTTTGTTTGTAAATGCAACATAAGTATAACAATAATAAACATTACCTAGATTTGTGAGAACTGGTGCCCTAGACAGATATAGGAATATCTTCGTCTTCAAAAACCTCTTCATCTTCCAATATGTGGAAGTTTCTTGGTACATTGGGTATTGGTGAAAGACAGCGACCTGAGATAAGCATGATAATTGGTTTAGATGATATCAATCGTCACTTCTTATCCGCACCTCAGTTGCATCATCAAACCACGAGTCAAACCTTGAACTATATTGCTGGTCAACCCAACCCAACATTGCATCCTTTAACTTATCTCCGGCGTGCTCCTAGGCCATCGAAAACATCATCCTGTCTATTCATTCCAATACTATGGGTTGTGACGGCACTAGACGTCGGATGATTGTCACTATCCTGGATCAAATTCTTCCTGCAATAGCCGATATTCTTAACTTTTCCCTTGACTCCGGAACTTTTCCCTAAACCTGGCGTAAGGCCTTCATAAGCCCCTTGCCAAAACAAGTAACGCCTAAATGACCAGTGAATATTCAGTCAACAAATAATATGCTTCTTCTTAGCCCCCCTTACAATTCCAACTTTTTAAATTCTTGCTTCTGTGTACAGTCAGTTCTTTTCGGGAATAGGCAATTGAAATCAGAATGTCCACTAACCGCTTTACGTTCAAGAAAAGAGTACAAGATCTTCTCCAAAATAAGTTGGCAGAAAGGTCACAACGCTAATACCGACTGTGTATTTTTGATATTAATGTATGTGTATACTTGGGACCTCTATGTTTATATGTAGCAATGAATATAATATTTAATTTATCTAAGTATATTATGCCTAAGTTAGTTTACATTAAATTTATACAAAAAAAATATGTTAATTCTTTATGCACAAGTATGAGTTGTACAACGGCGGCATAAATAAGTTATTATAAATAAACTAGCTGACACGGCAAACTTCGTACTGCCATAAAATTAATAAATTAGGTGACAAATTTGGTGACATACCGACAGCAGCGCCACTAACCGGGTCCAATTGTGTTTTCAAACCATCCACAAACCCATTTAAATATAATATACACTATATAACACACAAATAGTTATTCAAATCGGTCCAGGCGTTTAGGGGGAGTTTACAAACACAAATACATTAAGAGCGTACTCCTTCCTAAAAGGCCGGCAACGTGTTAGTGACTCCAGAGTTGTAGACGTTCATGGGCGGCGATGGCCACATTCCATCAGGTTTCCATATGCTCGTCTGCCCTATATAACATTAAAAAAATATATATACAGAAGAATTATATAAATTCAGATAAAGAAAATATCTGTGTTACGGATCGCCTGGCCCCCAGTACTCAAAGATGAACTTGTGATACACACAGTGTGATGAGTATAAACAATATGAAACTAAATATGAGAAAATGTGTTCGTGTGAGTTCGTGCATGTGTAGCCGCGTTTTATGGGTTTTGTCAAATGCTATGTGCTTACACAATTGACTGTCCTAGACCAGCGGTTTGTTATCAATAAACTCTCCATTCCAGCGTAGTCAAGTTTTGAGCTAGTAAGATACGGAGATTTTACAATCTGTCCTAAACGAAGGATATATTGCGAGTGAAGTGATCACATTATTATACAGATACCCACCAAGAAAATAATAAATCCAATCCAAACGCGTCGCCATGCACCGCATTGCATGTCACCTATAGTCTGTCAAGAAAGTCATGAAAAAATTGAGGGCGCCACTGCCGTTCTACCTGGTATCCCTGTATGCCTCGACAAAAAAAGTTTTAGCATTAGATTTTTACATCAAAAAGTAATGTCTGTAAAATTTGAAAGTATTGCATTGTCGAAAATTTATTTTCTATTGTAAACGCCTGCTTCCTAGCCAATAATTAAAATTAGTCATCATCTGTTTTTTCGCAGTCTATATCGTCATTACGCAAGATTTGAAAATCTGGTAACTTTATTTCTATTAGTGTAGGGAATAATACTGTACTCTGTGGCGGCAACCAACGGCAACACTGTTAATAAGTTGTCATCAATCAAAGTCGAATGAAAAATTTTGTATTTTTGTAATCGGGAGTCGGCAATGGCATTGGTTTTACAATTTTAATAGATATCTGAAATAAAAGAGTGTTTACCAAAATGATGCAATTCTGCTTTAGAAATACTCTTAATCCGAAAACAGTGCTCTTTCAGTCTCTTGTATATAAAGAAATCACCTCAAAGTTTAAAAGTATTAGCAGTTGTCACAATATAACCAGGCACTATGCAATAAAATTAAAGGAGCCGGAAAATAAACTAGAATGCATATACTATGGAACTTTAACGCCTCAAATCAAAAGTGTAAAAATCTTTTCGTTAAGTTCAAGCATGGCAGGTTTGCTAGCACAACCTATAATTATAAGAGAAGCAACTACTATAGGAAGTACATCTTTACTCGTAGCAATTTGTTCAGTGGTCGGTTTCTTCACGTTCGTGACACCGTTACTGCTGCATTTAGTAACAAAAAAGTATGTCACAGAAATACATTATGAACCAGAGACATCCACATATAAAGCCACCACTATCAACTTCTTTTTAGCCAGAAAACAGGTAAGTTTGTATTTACGTTTATTAGGGTTACACAAAAAGTTACCAGTTTTTTTTAATATAACCACCCTAAATTACAATTTCATTTCTCACAAATATTTTTTTGTAGCAAGTATCAGATTGTTACTTACTTTTAATGGAAACCTTGTCTTTTTATTCTCTTTTTTGAGATAGTAAATTGCAACAAAGTTGAGTTTTAATTTGATTGCACGCATGGCGTAGTGGTTGAAGCGGTCGCCACGCCACTTCCTACTACGCCGAGTGTTGTGGGTTCAAACCCCACATGGGACTACACTTTGTGTGATCAACAAATTGTTGTTCTGAGTTTGGTCTTTGTGTCCATTTCACACAGGATATATTCCTAATGCGTTAGTTGTTTCTTTAAAAAAACAAAAAAAATAATTGATGGGCTTGTTAATTAATGGGCGGAAGTCTTACGTTCCAGTCCCACCTAGTAGAAATACTGTACTATGAACATGATCATTTGTTCTGTGTCTGGGTGTAATTTATCTATAATATATATGTATTTAGTAATATATATATAGGTATATATAATGTATGTTTATCAACAGTCAGATTACCATAGCAAAGGCTCTGACTAATTTAGGATCAGATGGCTGTGTCCTTATGTCATAATTGCACATTTGCATGCATTTTTTTACCTTGCACACTTTTGTTTAGAAAAGATTATTAATGTTAAATGGACTAATTAGTATATTGTCTATGCTTAGTATAAATTATAGTACAGAGTATGAATGAAAGTAATTATAGAGAGAACATGAGCCCCAATATTGCAATACAGGCAATAAGAGAGATGGATAATAGATAGTCCCCTCTATCACTATTCTAGTCGAGCTCTGTGGTTGGCTGGGGAATATGAGGGTTTAATAAATAGCAAATCGCAGCTTAGCTAAACAGAGAAAGAGGGAAATATCGGGTATTCATCTCTTTCGTTGTACCCTGTGTTCTCTATATCTATCTCTATAAAAGTAATTTTTAAGTTTTGTCTTGTTGTATCTATTCCACATTAAATAATAAAAAATAATAATAATAATATTGTACCACATTCACACAACGCCATTTAGTCCCAAACTAAGCAGAGCTTGTACTATGGGTACTAGACAACTGATATGAATACATACATACTTTTTTTTTCGTAAATACATACTTATTATACATAGAAACACCCAGACCAAATCAAACATTAAATGTTCATGCACATAAATGTTTGACTTGAGCGGGAATCGAACCCGCGACCTTTGGAATAGCAGTCCATTACACAAACCACTACGCTATTCGGTCGTCAAATATATATGATATTAATGATTATTATTATTTTTTTGAAAAGTATTACAAAGAAGATAATAAATTTAATGAAACTAGTTATGACATTATGTACTGTCTTTACATGGATACAATAATCTTAATGGCTCAATTATTGTCCTCCATTTCAACAACTGCATACTATTATACATTCATTCATACATTTTAACAACTTTTTTTATGTGACCATATTATCCGTGTAGTGACGGATTAAGAATACGGAATGTCACTACCCCAATTCATCCCGTGGGTGTCGTAAGAACCGACTAAGGGCGTAAAACAACGCAGGACACCAGCACTGCAAAAAGACGGAAAACTTGACACAAACCCTATACCAACCCGCCTGGCCAGCGTGGTATAGTAGGCTAAAACCTTCTTTCTAAGGAGAGGCCTATGTCCAGCAGTGGACTATTAAAGGCTGTTGATGATGATGATGATGATGATGATGATTATCCAAAGGATTGGAATGAATAATTAAATTTATTTTACTATTTCCAGCTTGAATTCAAGACAGATGATGTAGTAGTACCTGATGTTCCGGGTATGTTTACTACAATGCATGCAAAGGGCACTCCACTTTTCATAGAAGCCAGACACTTCACTGATCCCTTACACTATGCTAAAATCATGGGTTATGACAAACCTATGGATTTTAAACTTGGAGAACAAGACAGTAGTGACAGCAATAAACAATAGTTAACAATATTTGTTATTCAAATTATTTATTTACCTAGTTGTGAATGTTGAGCAATAAATAGATATCAATGTTTATTATTATTTTTATTGAGTTGAAAACAAATGATCTATCCATCATTGTAACATTGCACAATATAGGACAACTACTTGTACTATGAGTGCATACCAGTGTTTTGCGAATATCAGCATATGCGGATAATCAGCATTGTTTTTAATGTCAGCATCAACAACCGCAACAATCAATACTGATTTTAATGCTGACATTCAAGTCGTTACGTGTTCGTTGAAAATGGGACTTAGAGCTAGAGTTTTAACAAATTGAGTTGCCATATGAACATCTGTGGCAATCGTTATGGGTAGTTGAGTGCTAAATAGTGAGACAACAGTCTTTCTACAGAACTTCGATGTTGCCTACTTATGTTGTGAAGAGCTGATGTACAGAACTTAATAGAATGACGTGTAAGCTAATATAATAATAAATAGCAAGAAAAAGCAATGTATTGTTGTAGATTAAAATAGGCAACCATTGTTAAACAAGATAGGTTACTAGGTAAAATAATTCCCATGTTCGACCCTAGATTTTTTTTTTTTTTTTTTATTTATTTATTTACATAACTACACAATTAGGTAAATGTAGGCAAACCTTAAACCACTGGGGTTTATGCGGCATGCCGGCGTGATGGCGGCGTGATGATGGCGACATGATGGCGTTAGTGTCGAATTGAATCGCGTTATCGTTTGTCTACAACCATTGTATTTAAGCATACACCACAGATTAAGAGATATGTACATAGTACAATACAATAGCAATACAATACAATGGCATACACAATACGTTTAATAAATATCTTGCTCTGAGGTACTGAAGTTTGCTTTTAACGGGTATCACTGGAATCTAGGCACTTTGTACCGATATTGTACAGCTGATGTTAGTCGCTCCGCATAAAAATATCGAAGTACAGCTATATCGTAGTAAACTTATAGCCGACCCCAACCTAGTTTTAGAAAAAGACTGAGGAAGATTGAGTTTTGTGAAGATGGTAGGTAATTAATCATTATTAAAATAAAACGAATACAATTTTACATTAATTAAACCACGAAACAGTCATCGAGGGTCAGAGATGATGCTGTTAGTTAAAAGTACACTATAATATAAAAGTAAGTAGTAAAATTCCTGTTGGAAAATTTAGAGTTGAAGACTTGCACAAGGGTATTGGCCAGTGCCTGCGGGTTTGTGAAGGGTTTTATGCTTGTTCACCACTTCGGTATTTTATAAAATTAACACAACAACATTCAAATTAAATTGCAAGCTCAATTATAAATAATATTATTTACTTTATAAATGTTGGTTTGTGTACCTTTCAAAACCTCAAAAAAGTTCTGCACTGATTGAACTCAAATTTTGACACCACCTAAAACACGCTTCAAGGATTGTTTTATCTTTTTTGCGTCAATTATGTTCCTCATTTCTTATTAATGCAATCGCAATGTGCCACGCTTATAGTACTGTATATTATTTGCTGTAGAGAAAAGCTAATAATACTCAATTCCTCTGATAGACGTTTTTTTAATATCCTAATGTTAATATTATACGCCAAGAAATGATAACTCAGTTATTTATTAATAAAATATTTTATTTCACAATAAGATATTTTTAGATAACATTATAGAAACTAAGACTAGAATTTAACATTAACCGAATAACATATTATACATTTTCATATACAAAAGTTAAAATGAGTTAAAAGCAACAATTGTAGAAATATTCTTACAAATATATACAGGGTTACTGAAGAAATGCACCTTACTTTCTGAGACAAATTTATAAACTGAAGTAAAATATGGGGCTTTTCATCTGACTTTCATAGTAGTGCCAATAAATAATAAAAAATAATGGACATAAAAAAAGTTAATAGACTGAAAATCAAAATGGAAGAAAATAAATGAAATATAAGAACACCTCTAAGAAACTACATACACGAGGGAGACTACGGGAACATTGTAATAGATGAAAATTTAGTAACTTTTAAACTTTCGCGTTCCATGATAATTAATATTATTTAACGGGAATTAACGCGATCTCTTATTTAGGGTATTACATACAGGTTGCACCGGCCGTGGTCACAGGCTGACTGTGCCAGGTGACCACGGCCGGTGCAACCTGGTCGAAACGTCAGGCAAACCAGAGGTATGTAATACCCTAAATAAGAGATCGCGTTAATTCCCGTTAAATAATATTAATGAAAATTTAGGTTTCATGTTCCATCTAATAACAACTGTCCCTTCTGTATTTAAATGTTGGCAACACTAATAGTGTAACAATTATACGCGAGGGGTAGTAGGCGGGAATTTGAACTGAAAGGTTCAAATTCCCGCCTAGAATTCAAAAAATTAAGACTTGGCTTAAAGGTCTTGTTACCAGGCCATAAAATTACAACATCAAATTATACGCGAATTACATAATTTGCAAGATCACACAATACACTTACAGTAGAACAAAATAATGTACACGGAGTTTCTATCTTTAAAACAAAGAAAAACAAAAATCTGGGCGTAAAATTAACATAAACTTCTAGTGTTGTGACTACAAGTTTTGTAGAAAACATAAAATTCCTACGTAATTAGATTCGTTATTTGTAATTTGGAACAAGAAAAGTATACAAGTTTATTATTATAAATTGAAATCCCCTGATTAGCAAGTGACAATTTAGGATCAAAAATCAATTGTCTTTGATACAGTTAGGTATATATTTTTAACTTATTCCCTGTTTCGTTATATTTTCCTTAAAAATAATTTATCTTACACATAGTAGTTACAATCCATACTATCTTGTAAATAGCTATGAAAGTAACCATAGCTCTTTGAAACAGTTACAGCATCGTATCAATTGTTATTATTATATTATTACTATTAAGTTAATGTACCTGCGGTCCTAACATGGAATATCATTTGTTGCTTTACACTCTCACAACACTCTACAAAGCGTTTAAAATTGGAATTTCACGAGTTACGTAAGCTTCAAGTCAAACTATTTATATTATAAAAATATATTTAGGTATGTTTTTTCAGTTGACGCTTTAGTTAAGATCGAATATAAAAAAGTAAATATGGCTCATTTATTACCTATTTATTAGAATTTTATAAGTTTTGAATTAAAACCTTGGACTTGTCCTTAGTAGTAGTGATAAGGATCAGATCACATGATGCATTAGAGAAGAATCGAATCGTTCTTAATACTAAATAATTTCAAACAAACCTTAAATAACATATTTAATAATACTTTCCAATAAAAAATCTAAGGAATGTGTTTAAAATATCAAGACGAGTATCTATCTTCTTTATATATACATAATACATTTTATCATCTTTATGCAGTCGGTTCATTTCATTGCACTACTAAGTACTCCTTATTACAATATATTTTAAAAGTTTTTATAGGTACCTGTTCTTAACACTAACTTGTTTATTATTTTTCTGATACTTTTAAAAATTATAGTCATGTAATTTTTCTTCATATTGGACATTCTAATTGACTAATAAAACTTTTAATTACTAATTGTGTAAAAATAGAGACATTTTCTCCTGACGTCTAGTGATGTTTTGATGTCACATAACGGTAAATTCAACTACACCTTGTCCAAATACAAAACAAGTGCAAATTCAATAATTTACATTCTTCGATAACAGTCCTCATTACACTCGGAGATGGATATAGAACGCATCGGCAAGACGAGCACTCCATATTCCTGGGAAGAGCGGGCTGAGCGAGCGGGGTGTAGACATCAGTCGTAGTGCAAGGCGTTGTCGGCGAGCGCGTGCGTGGTGGTCTCGCCCTTGTCGAGGTCGAGCGCGGCAGCGCGCGCGCGGGCACGTGCGGCCCACTCCACGCGGCAGAAGGCGGCCGTGCCCAGCGACGCCAGCGCGCCCAGCACTATGAGCTGCACCGACAGCAGCGCCTTGGACGAGTAGAAGAAGCACGCCGCCGCCGCTAGCGACTGTTATAGACAATAGATAATACCTTATTGTCGGTCTGATGACATTTTTGTTTTATCTTAACGAGAAAGCTCGTTAATAAAAAGATTGATAGAAATTGCGGTCTCCTGTCTCTGGCTGCCTGATTTTAATGTATGTATGTATGTAAGGTACCTATATAATTATCGACACCGACGTTAACGTCTTAAGACTTACAAAATTTATTTATTAAGTACCTGATCCTCTGACCTATGTCTTTAAATGTGTGTTTGGGGGTTTCATACATTTCCTGTTTGTATAGTTTTTAGTCCATATGTGCCATCATGGTTTTATTTCTTCCTTTTAATGGGGTAAATAATATTTTATTAAAGACACCTTTTTGTTATCATTCAATAATAAGTAAAGATAGTAAAAAAGTGGTAGGTTTATTGATTGATTAAAATTTAACATTTATATTATTGTTTGTGTAGTGATTTGGCCCTAAGCAATTGGTGCAGCTGTGTTGTAGAATGCATTGCAGCTTCAGATATTTAGATCATTTGTTTGATCATTCGAAATATTTCATAAAACGAATAAAAGAGCTGGTTTAAGGAAAATTTACCTTAAAAACATTAGTGCACAACTAATGCACGATACCTCAATATTACCCAAATACATACATTTATTGGCACATATTATGCACCACGACAGTTACCTAAACTTTGAGTAAACCTACACATTTTCCTTATGAAGGTAGGTATATTTGTTACAATCTGGTAGTTAAAGTGAGGTGATAATGTCACCTTAAGATAAAGTATTTATCTTTTTTTCCGCTTGCTGGGGTTTATAAAGTACCTACTAGGCTTAACTTTATTTTAAACTATTATTTAACCTTTTAAAGACCAATACAAGGTAACGTGGGTCAAAAACAGTAAATTACCCTCCAATTAAGATAGATATTTTTTTAAATAGTATTTTGCTAAGAAAATTAAATTAAACTTTACGATATATTGCTAAGCTCTACTTAAAAAAATGTTTATTTTATTGTGTGGTTGACTGTCGTGATAGTATTATAATATTGATGATATCGTGATCATATTAAGGAGGTATTATTCATCGAAAAATTTAGGTTTTATGTGTCTAACTAGCAACGAACCCCATTTTCATAAAGCCTATAAAAGTATTTACAACTATGAGTTAGGTTCTTATGTACTTGTGAATTCAATAACAACTTCACTGCACTATGTCCGATTGCTTGAAGGTCAATGGATTTTCTAGATGAGAAACATCCGAGTGAGTGAATAACCGAGTTATAGATTATCTGTTTAAATGTATATACATTTACTTGACCTTGTGGTGCTTACTTTATAGACCCCTTGTGATTTTCTTCAATAATTTAAAAGTTAACGATCTATTGACGGGCCTGTTGGTCTAGTGGTTAGTGACCCTGACTGCTAAGCCGGAAGTCGTGGGTTCGATTCCCACCCAGGACAAATATTGTGTGATGAGCACGGTCATTTGTTCTATGTCTGGGTGTAATTTATCTATAATATGTATGTATTTAACAATATATAAGTATGTTTATCAGCGGTCTGGTTACCATAGCACAGGCTCTGCCTAGTTTGGGATCAGACGGCAGTGTGTGTGATGTGTAAAGTTATTATTATTATTGATGTAAGTAACGTTTATAGGTATACAATCCAATATATAGATTTCTGTGCTTTGGCATGCTAAATACACTTACTTTTTTAATTAATAACGTTATAATCAGAAAGATTGGTCCTACACATGTAAAAAACATGAAAGATGGGTATTAGAAAATAATATATGTTATTTCAATTTTATTTTTTGGCCATCTAACACACAACTCAATCTATTTTCAAACAAAGCAGAGCTTGTACTATGAAAGCTAGATTGACTGATAGAATACGTATATTTACTTTTCTTTGTAAATACATATATACGTAGAAAACACCCAAACTCCGAAACAAATATTTGCAGATCATACAAACATTTAGACCGACCCGGGAATCAAACCCGAAACGCTACCACTGCACCACCGAGGCAGTTTCCAACAAACCACTTTTTTCCCACACACAAGGATAATTATAAAAAATTACATGAGAAACTAAACACGTTATACCTACATAATCAAAATAAAGAAATAATATATTATATTAACCTTTCTTCTATTATCTTTGCGTAATCTTAATCCTATAAAATGTATTAATAAATTACAATAAATGAAACTAACCTGAGTAAACTTGAATAGTGCAAATGCTGATGTGCTGTTATCTGAGTAGTTGCCACCCAATATCGAATAAATCTGTGTATTGAAGCACGCATCTCCAAACCCAAGTAAGAAACTGCAGAACATAGCCAGTGGAGGTGACGGCGTGATATATGAGACTTCTTCTGTGTCGCCGAAGGGAGCCACGGTGGGTAGATTAATGAAGATTAAGAAGAAACTGAGTAGGTGGATAAAGTAGCCCATTATAACGATTGGGTCTCGACCCCATCTAGTTGTTTTTGAGCCTAATATTCCGAATAACGCTCCTCCTGTAATAGTAGAAATAATATCAATGTTACTCAATCAGTATGTCAAGGCTCCTTAATATTTATTAACATATGAAAAGAACGTAATCTTCAAAGTTTTTAAGGTAAAAGTAAAGATTAGGATACTAGGGATTTCCTTTCTAAGGTACACATGGTTCCCCGGCTAGTTGGTAGGTCGTCTGCCAGTCTGTCTGAACGCGATTTTCATGCACTTTTCACCAATCGATGGAACGATTTATGAGGACCGTTTAAGTATATAATTCATGAAGGTTTCGCATACAAATACGACCATGATTGTTAATAATGGCGTAATTAATAGATTTGTATGCTCCACTAATGTGAATGTGTGCTATTAGTGATATTTCTTTACACAATTTGAGTTAATCGAATTCAATATTTAATTATTCTTATAGTTTTAATCTAAAGATAATTTTTACGTTATTGACAGTACATCGATAATGAAAAAGAGAACGTCGCCTTTATGACACGGTGTGAACGGTAATTAGTTCCCTAATTTGTATATGATTTATTATTTAATTTATTCAGCGGGTTGATAACAACTGTTATATGTAAAACCCTTTGTCTCGATGATAATGAGATACAGTACAATACTTCTGTTAGCCAGTATTACAAATGCAACTGCGTTATTCTATAAATTAGTATCTGTTTGTGGCTTTGGTTGTGTTAAAGTTAATGGAGCGAGCCCGAATAATGGGTAACAAGACTTTTTTCCGATACTTCTTGCTACACGTCTACTAAAAAGCGAAAGGAACTTCGATGCGACCGGGGGTAAACGGACCCCTCACGGCGTTTTTTTTTTCTATAACTGGAAAAGATTTGTATTTAATTACCTGGATGCCTTCATCTAAAACCCTTGTATCTTATGTTATATTCTGTAACACTGACTACGTGTAAATCAACTGATATTTTGAGTAGAAAAGAGGCAGAAGCGCAACAAAATTTCTGTTTACTTATAAAACAGTTTAGATAATTTTCGAGATCCTATTATGGCGTGTGATTGTCATAAAAATAGATGATTATGTTTTCTGAGGTAAGACTTTGTTAAGTATTTCAGGATGTCCTTACATATGGTGTCCGGAAAAAAAAAGGAGAAAGAGAGAACATATTCATTGTTAATTATCTCCCTTGCTGTATTATAATATATACTTAGTGTTCAAATAATAATATATTGGTTACCTAATAATTCTGCGAAAACAGCAAACACATACTAACATTACATAGTTTCTTTACTTACCGAGAACTTCTCCCAAACCGATGAAAACTCCAGACAAACCCACCAGTTGCTTTGCATTTTCACCCATAGCTAGTGTGAAGCCGATGCTGGAGCTATATACTCCGCTGAAGAAGGACAACTCCACGCCTGGAAATAACAACACCTTATCAAATTGGCTAAGTTATTAACCTGTCTATTTGCCTAAATATTTTAATTTAAAAATCAGTTTTTACGGTGTCTGACTAAGTAACATGGGGTAGAATACTGCCAGAGTTAAAGATAACTGACTGATAAAGACCTCTTTACGTTGAGAATATGTCTTCACAGGAGAACGGCATTGAGCAGGCAATGAAAAATACAGAATAACAGATTGACTGTTCGGGCATTAGCTACGTCACTGAATTTCGCTCTGCCCGAAGTTGCCCGAAATGAGGGATTTGTGTAACTATTTGAAATTATAGTTGATTATAAAAACGATTACGTACAGCTGACTTGTTTCAGATGGAAGTCAGTAAAAGGTTTTGTGGAGTTTCCACTGCCTACGTGAAGGGTGACAAAACTAGGTATTATTATTCGTCATACATGTGGCTATGACGCAAAAATGATGAAGTCTATCCTTAAAAGTATATTTTAAGGATAGACTTTATTATTTTATACTTACAAACAATTTAACAAAGATCATGACGTAGGTACTTAGTTTACGTAATTTATTTATTAGACTTCTAAGGAAAACAGTAGATAGTAATTAATACTGTCCAACAATAATGTTGTAGGATGCGAGTATTAATGCAACTGATTTTTTATTAAACCTTCGGGTAGATAAAGTAGATGATATGGATCTTTAAGATAAAAACAGGATTTTGCAAAATCAAAAGCTAATAGGTAACCAATGAGCCACATTCAGCATATCTACGGATATTTATCACTCGGATAGGCTGTATACTTACTTACTGTTTGCACTAGTCATGAATTGACTTTCTAAGTTTGTTTACAAATGTACTTAGTTTAAAATATACAAGTAAAGTTATAATAAAATGTAAGCAAGTTTAAAAATATATGTTTAATTATACAAGGCAATAAATAACATTAAACCTTCAACTTTGCCTCAAACAGCTCTTAGATTTAGACCGAAGGTCCATCCTTTCATTCCCACATACCAAAAAGTCAAATCAACGGTATGACAACTCCTTTTTAGTTCGAATTGGCATTGTCTGAAATGAACCGCCTGCATCTTTTTTAAAGACAAATATCATTCTGGATCGTAAAACAGTACAATAAATATTTATCCTCACTATGCATACGGTGATATAGAAAACAAACGCCTATTCCATTAATCAGTATAAAAACTGCGGATTGCAAATAGTCGGCCCGTTTATCATTACATAATAACGTGATAATAAGAGAACACGTATTAGTTATTTTATTAAAACTAAAATGGCATTATAATTTACTCATACATTAAACTGATAAAGATAAACCCAGATATATATTTTTTTGTAAAATGATATAGCCACGGAATGAACACTAACGCAATAAGAATACCTCTTTACATTGCAGTGACATTTTCGAATATGGATTTATTTATTGACGTACTCCAAACCGGTTCTTTTAACAACTAAAGTGTGTCGCAAATACTGTATAGGCTTTAAACAGGGTTGTTTGAAGCCTATGCAGTATTTGCGACACGACGACGACGACTTATTTTTGGATGCCATTAATACCCATAAAAAACAGACGGCACTATTTGAGGCTTAGATTCGCCAATTAGACAAATTGAGTTTACACTTGATTCGAACTTCGTCAATAATAAACACAATAGTAGACAACAATAATAAGTTGTCACAAAACGAAGCATAAGAAAGGTAAAAGGACGGACCCCACATGGACGTACAAATATTCATTAGTATTCAGGACCAGCTAAGATGGCAGTCAATGCTCCCAAAACTTCTCGGAATATACAACTTGGGGTAATTTTATGACACAGACATGTTGTTAGAAGGAAATAAATTTAGATGTGGCTTTGAAAGAGAGCATTCTTTTATTATTTCGTATTATCTTACAATCGCAACAGTTAAATATAATATTGCATACGCAGGTATGAATTAATACAATCAATACCCTCAAGGTACAACATAAGAACAAGGTAGATGGACTAACAGTCTCGACAGAGTTCAACATTCATTTGGTTGTTTGTTGCGTCTCGTCACGTGACAGACACGCCTCGAATTGTTAGCGACAAGTAATGTTTACCGAAGTAACCCAAGTAAGGTGCTTAAAATATTTTAACCGACTTAAAAAAGAAATGGTTCCCAATGTAGTTATATTTTTTATGTTTGTGTTCTCATAATTCCGTTATTTAAAAACCGATTTTGAAAAAATATTTTATTATTTGGAATGGTATACCTCCCAGAGGAACAAAATTGAAGTAAAATATATCACCTAAGGGTTGTAAATAAGGTATGAAGAATACAGTTTATTACAATTCATCATGATGTAGGCACATAGTAATATGTGATACTTTAAAATAATAATTTAATCGTGTACTTTAAAGTCTAAATTATCACGGAAGTATCAGACGTTATATCTATGGGTTCAGATAAAAGTTTTCTACAATTTAAACTACGATTTATAAACCGGCTTTCGTCATAGAATGCAGTAACTGCGTAGATTAGAAAACAGCATTGTAATTATGCTTTGAACTGTTGTAATGCCCTGCGGTGCGACGTTTAGAGTACATCGACCTGCTTACGACTTCAGGATCGCATTCTTTTGTTGGTCGCACTTTAGATAAGCAGGCACAAAAAACAAAGGCAAATAGTAATACAGGCATAAAAGACTAGATAATAATAATTTATACTGCCGAAACTTTATTTAATTAAGACACTTTATTAAATAAGACACATTCATTAAAACTCGATTTTTTTTTTTAAATATAAGACTATACTAAGACTTATAGTGCGAAGTGGACTTATGCATGACATCTTGAAAAACTATATTAATGGGACAATTAATAAATGAAAATGAAAAAAAAAATGAAGGATATAAACATCTTGCTTACCGGTGTAAATGAACGTCAGACTTAGCAGCAACATATCTCTTGTGCAAAATAATTTCAATGCACCTTTGAAAGCCTCCAAGGGCGTCTCTGCCACTTCATGGGTCACGATATCCCCCTGAAATTTAAAAGATCAAAACGATAGTATTTACTTATATTTCATGCCGTTTATATTGATTTTAAACATCGACCTGTATGCAAAAAGAATCTTGTTTAATCAAGTTGCATTTGAGTATCAATGACATTTATAAATTGTGCCATATCGAAGCTTTAAAAGCCTAGTAGCCATGATTCCATTTAAATAAAGTGTTAGAATTGGCAGATGTTTACCTTGGCATCTTCGAGAGTAGGCATGCGTTTAGCTGGTCTCAGCAACATAAGGAACAGAAGACCGATCACGCATACACCTGTCAGAGCTCCGAAGACAACATTACGAGTTTCAGAATCAATATGTGTCTTGCCTTGGAACTTAATGAATACGAATAAATTGCCAAAGAACATACTGTAAAGAAAAAAAAAGTGTGACTGAGTATATACGAATTTGGAGTTAAATGCGATAAATTATCTAGTCCTATTGATTTTGTAAGTACTATAGAAGTTACAAAATTTAACGTTATAAACTTATTCAAATAAATAAAAATACCAAACAAATAGGTAAGTTTCCTAGTCACTTAGTTTCGTATCTATATTTTTATAGAGACATTGTCCTTCATATACTAGGAAGTAAGTACTTTACCTGCACTGCAACATAGCCCAGAAAACACCGGAATTCCTGGATATAGTATCGGCATCGCTGTTGAGTGTCAAGTAGTTGCCTTGACCAGTCCATATCGCCGCAGCGCCTGCTCCGATCAACACGCTAGCCACGTACAAAAGCCAAGTCCGCGGGAACAGGAAAGTGACTATGAAGAACCTGCAATAGGATGATCGATTATCCACCGGAAGCAGTTTTTGCACTTAGGCTGTCAGGGTTTGAAGTAAAACGTGGTCTCGTGAATGCCGCGAAATATATCAAAGATAAATCCTTTTTTTAAGTTGAACCGACTGCAAATAATTCTAACAACAAAGAGCACTAAAAACCTAGCAGCAATCGCGGTTGATTTGCTGTCCTTTTTTTAAGAGTTCCGTTGTCTGTCTCTGAAACTCATCATCAGATCTATATGAAATTTAAATCAGACATTTCGGAATAAACCCTTTTTAAAAATTTTGAAAATCCGTCTATATGTATATGAGTTATGCCCGAACACACATAAAAAATATATATAAACATTCAAATTGATAACCGAGGAGGATATCAATTTGAATGAAAGGCTGTATGCCTTGGCCAAAAGTATTAGGCACCCTACATTTTACTTAAAATAAAGGAAAAAACAACTTATACTTTTTGAATTTATTTATTACTATTAAAATTCACAAAAAGGAATGAAAAAAAGTTAAAATCTAGTCGGTCCACCTTTGGATTTAATTACTGCCCTAATTCTAGCTAGCATGCTGCGTACAAACTTAGTACAATCCTCCCTTGTAATGGCATGCCATTCTTGTACTAACGCATTTTTTAATGCTGTTTTCGATGTGATACTATGCTCTTTAATCTGGCGCTTCAAAATGCTCCAAAGATGTTCAATTGGGTTCAAATCTGGTGACTGCGCTGGCCAATGAAACAAGTCAATGTTGTTTTCAGTAAACCAACGCATCATAGTCGCTGACTTATGACAAGGTGCATTGTCTTGCTGGAATATAACTCCCTCTAAGTTGGTATCGCCGAAAATACTCGTTAGCGAAGGCATAAGCGCAGTTTCAAGAACTTTTATGTACTTTTCGCTGTTCATACGACCTTCTCAAACAAACATTTCGCCAACCCCATCAGTAGCTATGCAGCTTCCAGCAGCCAATCTTCCTCAGTAAAATGTTGATGCCGTAGAGCCCATTCAAGTAGTTTTCTTTTGTTAGCTTCTGAAAGCCAGGGCTTCTTCCTGGCTTTGCATCCTTTTAAGCCTGCTTCTCCAAGTCTTCTTCTGGTGGTCCGAGCACATAGTGGCTTTCCAGCCTCTTCGGACAAAGTAGCAGCAAGCTCTGATGATGTTTTCTTCCGATCTTTCATAGATTCGCGTATTAATTTTCTATCCTCGCGCTTCGAAGTCACACGTTTTCTGCCTGTTCTGAACGTGAACATTTCACTAACTTAGCAATTTCTTTTTGCGACTTCCCTTGTTCATGGTAAAGTTGTATTTTTACTCGGTTTTCCAAACAAATTTCACTTCTTTTCAGCATTTTTAAATAAATTACGTGTCAATTTAATCACTATGTTAGAAATAAAAGCTTGTTTACTCGTTAGAGTCCTGAACACAAGTGACCAAACATTGACTGATAAGAACGCATAAAAACAAATCCTTTGTTTTCAGTCACCAGGTGTTTTATGACCATAACAGATAGCTGCTTGCTTTTCTAGGAAGTTATTTGTGACCCCGGCATGCCATCTAAGATAAGCATTTATTCATTGTTCAAGCAGTAAACATGAATTGTGCATTTTCTGGGGTGCCTAATACTTTTGGCCAAGGCTGTATATTTTTCTTTTTGGAATCGGTTAAAAAGAAAAATAAATCAACTACAACTTCTAATATGGTTATATTTTTAGTCTAAACATACGTATGGTAAATACTTTATTAAATGATGAGCTTTTAAGCTAAGGTAATTATTGTTAAGCTGTTTCTATGCGAGAGTGCGAAAAATTTTGACCGTGGCCTGGATCACGTTAATCCAAATCAGGGTTCAGATTTTTCTGATCTCTATCCTAGGTTCTTTCCTGTAACTCTGACAATGTGTGTGTAAAATTTTACACTATCCGGTTGAGTAGTTCATACATGAAAAGCAATAAAAACCCACACTAATTCATTTTAGCAATTATAACATTAATTGATGCTATTTGCAAATAATTTTCACAACCCAGTTTCAAATACCGTTAGTAGTCTAATAACAAAACGTCATTGTAAAGTGCTGGGATTTCAAAACAGGACAAAAGAATCTGATTTAATCAAGTTGCATTGTATTGAGTGAACGTCCCGGGACCCAAATCTCACTCATAAACAAACCTCAAAAGCTGCCGACAATAAAAATTGAAGTTAGGACCGGGAGTTAGACCACTTTTATTAAATTGACAAAATTACCTGGTACAATAATATAAAAATTCTGAATCAGTACGACGTTTTCCATGACCCCTTTCTTGCAAAGTTACAAAGTTATCTGTTTTTAAAATATTTATAAAATGTACAATAACAAAAAAATAATCTTTATGATTCTCATGAAAGTTCAGTGGCCAGAAACTAGACTAGATAGTTAGATACTCATACCATTTATTATTACATAATAACTAAACTGTTAACAATGAATTCGATAGCAATAGTTCATGGTGATTGGTTGCAACTCTAAGTTTAAGTGTTTTCGTTTTCTCAGAATACTAGATTCAACTGTCACAAATTGATTTCACAACAGATCAAAATAATCTGAAAGAAACGGAGCAAATAATTTGAAAAAGAAAGTTGAACTCATGTGCCTGTACCGACCATTACCAAAACGTCAAGTATGCTTGACTTACTACACGGTGGGCCACTAACACACAAACATACAACATCGTTTACATTATATAATAGTATTCTTGAGTTACAACAGTTTAACAGTACGTTAACCTGTAATAAACATTACGCTTGTATGGACCGAGTTTAAACACTCTCTACTACTACTCTCTACTAGTGCTTAATTGTGTTCACTCTTACTACCAATACCTACATAAGTGTGTATGTAGCCATTGAAACTAAGTATTCTAGAGTTATGGTGACCAACATTAATAAATTACTAGAAACCCCATTAAATCATTAACTGGACAAATAGTCAGAGGAGAGTACTCCCTAAACGGCTGTTTATTAGAAAAGAGAACAACATAACAAAGTATAACAGACTACATTCGTATTCTTGAAGAATCAGTTTTGGTTAAGAAGTATTAGTCATCGGTTCTTTGTCAAGGGTCTTCAAGAGAGTTCAATTTATTTAAAAAGGAATCAATACTATAATCAAAAATGTTTAACTAGTTACAACTGGTTATTACTGTATAAGAGCAACTGTCATTTTCTACACTGACTGAAACGCACCAAAGGTAAAACTTATCCTCGTTGAACTAGCATTGCATAAGAAGCAGGCAAGCAATATCAGCCGTTTTCGAACACGGCTAATATTTCACAACACAATTACGTAGAGTATTCAATTAATATAACAAACGTTTATCTGTCCACTCAACAATATAGTTACTACATATTTCAAGTTTTCCTTAATTTCATTTTTCCTATTATTACGGGGTCGGGTGTAATATAATGGCGGAAGTAATTACCACTAGGAATTTATCGGCTAAAGGCGTTTGAATACAATACAAGTAAATGATGAAACGTTTTAATCTGTGAGGATAATAGAACCATAGAAAACTTATCTGTGGTGAAAACCATATTGCTTTACAATATTACATTACGTGTATATAATTATCATTGATCTTTTGCTTTTTTTGCATTACGTCATCGAGTATACACCGTTGTTACGGCATGGTGTATACGCGATCTTATAATGCGCTGGAAATTGGAATAACATTACTATGTTCTGTCAGAAGTAAGTTCACTACAAGGGGTATATCCTAGGAAACAAGTCCCCGATAACCCTGGAATACCCTGGCCCAACGATAGCATTGCGTGCAGAGAGAGTTGTTCCTCTTCTGGTTTAGAGACTCACGTGCGGAACACGTCGCGCTATCGTCTCAGTCCTTCTTCTGCTACGGTAAAGGGTAGCCTAAACCCGTAACCCCTAGGCCAGGGCTCATGGAGAGAATTAGCTCTCTCACATTCCCATTTCATCAAGACCGCCTCATGAGCGAAAATCACCTCTTCATTAAATGAACCATGGTCGCATGGGGCAGCACGCCCGCTTCGACAGAAATCCTATACTACCCTTTATAATATTAATATTATTTTTGTGTGCGATTTCAGTATCAGTATCCGTGTGGTGACGGATTAAGAGTACAGAGTGCCACCACCCCTATTGATCTCATGGGTGTGGTAAGAGCCGACTAAGGGAGCAAATTACGCAGGACAACAGCACTGCAAAGAGTAAAAAAACTTAAAACAAACCCTATAAAAAAAAAAATCGTAATATTTTCGGACATCTGACATAACGCCATCTAGTTTCAAACTAAGGAGAGCTTGTATTATGAAAGCTAGGTTGACTGATTGAATAAAAATATACTTTTTTTTGTAAATACATACATATTATACATAGAAAACACATAAAAAACAACAGCAGTCGCATACGCTACCACTCCGCCACCGAGGCAGTCAATCTGTCTGGCCAGCGTGGTATACTAGGCCTAAACCACCTTTTCAAGGCGAGGCTTATGTCCATCAGTTGACTTTTAAAGGCTGTTGATGATGATGATAATAGTTCTGGTGTTTTGTGTATTGAGTGACAAAAAAAAGGTATAAGAAACTTGTGAAAAGAATATTTTAATAAATAAATACTATACAATACAAACCCGTAAATGAAACAAAGATACTTGGACATGCTTGGATGTAATAATCTTTGAGTCAGTATATCTGATTCACTTCAGTATATTTGAAGAAACAATGTTCTGAAAATGTGTAACCATGTTGCAACTACTGATATTTTTATGCTTAAAACGATCCTTTGTTTTGTCTTTGATTCTCTTGTTTTATGTTAATCAAGTCTCTGATTTCTAAAGTTTTGCCTTACTACCACCAACTTTCCTTGTTTTCAACAAAGTACTGATGTTACACGGCAATTAACTACTGCGAACTTAGGGAGCATTTCTAGTTGACCAGTCAGATATAAATTGTCTACAGTTTAAGTTAGAGATACAGATCGATAACTAAATTTCACTTCGCAACTAACTAAATACTATTCATTCTCAACGGGTTGTTTAAATATAAATGTTATATCACGTCAGATTTATAGTAGTGAAAGCCGTACTGATTTTCTTTTAATTTGACCGATTATCTTTAATATTGTAGTCAATACAGGCCCTGTGGAAGCTCTAAAAGCAGTGTGCTATCGCAGCTGTTACTTATATGTATGTACAGAACAGGCGTTCAGTGCTCATATCCTGTGATGATACTGCTTTAATTTCGCAATTTCTTGATAGTTTTGGAACACCGAGAAAGTTTTTTACGAGATACTTCTTCCTACAGTTCAGTAATAATTTACACTAGTCTCTCTATTATGAAGTAGACCAAGAGTATGTGTATATGCAAGTGGCTATATATATATAAAAACAACATAAACAATGTCTTAAAATGAATATTTTTAAGAACAAAATCATTTTATTAATTTATTTACAAAATGTGGTACCTATACAATAAAAAAAGTATCATCATGATTTAATACAAACGCCCTAATTATTCTCCGATGAATAACACAGAAATTCTACGACAAAAAGTATTATCCAGCCCGATATTTTTTACTGGCCAATGTGTTTTATATTTTACTTTAAACAGAGCGGAGCAGCACGTTTGCTCCCTCGTCACTTCTCTTCACTTTCCTCATGAACTCGACAACCCACATTTACTACTATGACTCAATCGTGAACCCGTAAAAGAGATCTAGGGTAGGCATTTAAAACTACAGGTAAATTCATATTGCGCCAAAGTGATTGCGGGTTCAAATCTAACACAACCAGACTGTTTTCTCTGTGGATACATTAATAATCATTTTCATGAAATAGGGTATGCTTTTAAATTACGGGTTCACTTCGCGTCTATGTATCACAATCTAAAAAGGTGGCAACAAGGAATGCATCACTAACATATATTTCTAAGTGTTACACTACTCGATATAATTATATTGTTATTAATAAATGAAAGGGCAGTTGAACATGAGCAGCGAAGCGAACAAATTTGACCTTGAGGGGGCGTGATCTAGTCTAGTGAAGGTTTGTGAGCGAAAATATTTTACGCGACCGAGTACCAGAGCATAGCATACATGCGTTGATTGTCAAGGAAATAAAATAAAATAGGGCCTTTCAAATGCGTGGGTTTTAAATTTTTAGCAAAAAATTGTGATACAGGCAGCATCATAAGTGGCACTGAGTAAAGGATTCTATCATTTTCCCTATAAGTGCACCTATCTCATTCTTTCTCTGCATCGCTCAAACGGTCGACTCGCAGAGAATGCCTTTCGCATTATGTACGCCGATGTATATACATATTTGTGCATGAAGTCATAAATAAATAATTAAGTAGAGGAGATATATCCTAGGTTCGCAAACAGTTATCCAGATGATATGGCATCGATGTTATAGAAAGTGTTATTGGTATTCAAATTGTTGTAATTTAATAAAAAATAAAGTTGCTAATAACAGTAAGGTCTTCTCTAACCGGATTAGGGTAGTCCAAAGGGACTACCACAAACCGGTTAATAGGGATAAATAAAGAAAGGCTAAAAAACTTAAACTAGATGCTTCATACATACGGCAATTGATTTTTATTTACATTGTCAAATTTATATTATTACCTATGTTATTGTTTATTTCATTTTAAGTAAACTTTATCGTATCTGGAAATCCCACGTTCAATAAATAGCATACGCATCATTACTCGTGCCAATCTTGCCATAACCCACGCCTCGATGTTAAACTTATGATGAAATCGTTCCCCTGCTCGCCTGGTTCATAATATCATTTCAATATAAAATTTTTCTTTAGAAAATAAAAACATCATACAATTATTAGTAATTTACGTAACTTTCAACTACCAAACTACCCTAAGTTATGACCAGACCGTGAAACATATTGCAGACATAAACGAGCATGTTTATTCCCGGAGGGGAATTACATACCCACATGTTACAAACTATAATATGGACCAAAGTAACATTGAGGAACTAGCCTGTTACCCTCAACCGGGCAACTCCCTCAACTTTGAGCAATTGGGAATTTATTGGGAAAATTGGGAGTTTCTGGAGAAGAAAAGGTAGGCAAAACGGACAGGCAATGAAAAGAAAAGGCTATTACTTGTACGGAATGGATTGAGCAATGAAACAAATAACTTGAGAAGGTCAAGGTGACATTAGTCGCACACCTCGTATTCAATGTTATAGGTGATAGGCACGTAAAATACACAGAAAGGCAACATCTTGTGACAAGAATTGTTTTATTTTAATTCAGTAGAATTCTTTAATATGCAATACAAATGTGAATGTATTTTCTTTGCAAAGAAACATTTTCTCATTTTAACATTCAACTGGCAATACAATGAAACGTGTAAGAATGTCTGGCATGTTTCTTATTAACAATTTAATGACACTTGTTTTTTTTTTAGCATCCAGCAGTAATAAGCAGTATACAAAAATATCGTGGGTGTGTCAATCGACACACCTACCCGTGACGGGCTGTAGAGAATGCCGCTACGTACCTACCTGCTTACAGACCTTGAGATTGTCGACGTCATGAATTCATCTCTCTTTGTATAAACAATTGAGTTAAACAACTACAGAAGCAAACTTCATTACCACACGCCGAAAAACGTGTAACCATTATTGAACCGTGACGACGTAACTTTGAAACCATCAGACATTTTAAAGTAAACATACATATGTCTCACTTACACGCGTCGCAAGAAGAATATCGTTGCTTGGATTAGACAAAGACCAACATGTAAACATGCGATGGCGGACCAGGTTTGACTACCATTTGAAATCTTACCCATAACAATCTATTTTTGTAATTAATTTTCATTTTTGTAACCGAACAAATTTTGAAATTAAATTTATTATTATTGCCAAAATATTTAAAAACTGTTTTTTTTTTTAAATTACAAATTCTCCCAGTAACGTGGGAAACCATAACGAATAACGATATTATAGTGGTAACATCACACATCACATCACATCAACAGCCTATAATAGTCCACTGCTGGACATAGGCCTCTCCTTAGAAAGGAGGTTTTGGCCTACTATACCACGCTGGCCAGACGGGTTGGTATAGGGTTTGTTTCAAGTTTTCCTTCTCTTTGCAGTGCTGTTGTCCTGCGTAGTTTGCTCCCTTAGTCGGCTCTTACGACACCCACGGGATGAATAGGGGTAGTGACATTCCGTATTCTTAATCCGTCACCACACGGACTTAGTGGTAACACTGTATATTAATTACAATAATATTTTTTTAATTTCGATTATAGTGTTATTTACGTCAATATCAACACATAAACAATATATTTAAGTGGGAAAGTAATTCTGCTTGATTTATTATAGTTTTATAAGTTTGAATCGCATTCTTCTATCACTACGCATTTAACCGTTTTGGAGATTGTTATTGTCACGTGTCGCTATGTTCAACTTGATCGGCGCCACATTGAACACTGAACTGACGTTTGCTGCGTATATGGCTGTGAACATATGTGCAGTGGCAACTGATATAATTTAATCGAGAGCAGGTATTCACGACAATGTAGTGAGTTATATAGGCTTGTTAAAAATGCATAACACAACAAGTAACGGACGGTGCAATAGGCACGTGATAATAAGCAGTTACGTGGACTAAAACAGAATTAAAAATTGAGGAAGCTCTTAGGGATAACGATATTTGTAATACAGACGTCTTAATTTTTACCGTCGCCATGTGTGACGTGACAATACTCTCGAAATGCACACGAATTACCTACATGAACATGGTAAATATTCCTATAAAATGATTACTTTCTAAACATATATGTTCATAATCCTAACCATCATATAAGGTACATTTTAAAAAAGATCTTTCATTCTCAAAATAGTAAATACTGTATCTGAGATACCCATTTTGACTAATAGTAGCAGTAGGTAATAGCGTAAGCTAATAAAAAGTAAATAGGTGTTTAAATAGTCATATATGCCATTATTTACTAGCTATATATATACTATAATCTATTACTTAATTAATTATAATGATTTTTTATTCTTTGTTTATTTGTTCGTTATTAGTTAATTATGTTTATAATTCAAATGGTCAGAATTCCTTTATAATTATCATTTCAAGTATGAATTGAAATTCAGACTTGAAATAAATTATCCAGACTGAAGTCTGGATAATTTATTTTTTGATATTTGAAAACTTTATATTTGAATGTCACAAAAGAGCTGTTTAAATTGAGTTGTGTTACCTACCACAGTTCAAATTTTAATTTGTTGTACAATTTTAGGACCTTGGTATATGGGTATTATATTTCATAATCTTTGTAATGCTATTAACATAATATAATATACGTCACTGCAATTGAGTTTTTTATAAATCAAATATAAATATAGTTCAGTGTCCATGCTCATTTTCTTATTGCTGCACTATATTCCTTACTAACACTATATTATTGTGTTTGTATGATTATATTAAAAATATATTTTATAAAAATTATGTAATATATTGTACTTACATACGTGTGTTTTTCCCACGTTTCCTTATCAAAATCAGGCTATTCTAATAAAATATATTTCTATTCATCTTTGAATAACAAGAGAGTTTATACAAAAACTGTCCCTTCACGCCTTCTAGTTACATACGAGCACGTAGAAAACTTTCAAATGTTGACCTTCAGACTTACAAACGTTTTTGGCACGAAACAAAATATACATTAAACACAACAACTTTAGAATAAAAATTAAAACTAAGAATGTTTTTACATATTGTAGTATAGTAAAGCGTAAAACCAAATCGTGAAACTTCAAAACTAACAGTATGTTAGAAGGTGACTTGAGATATTGCGATATTTTGTTTATTTTCGGACTGTATGTAAATTAAGTGAGAATTTTATGATAAACGGCCGAGTATTGAAGGCGCGAAAGCGTAACAAGTAATCAAAGTCACATTAACGATAATAATATGAGTAGGACTAATCCTAAATGTGGAAGTACACTTTATTACTTCTATTATATCAGACAACTAGTTGATATTACACAGCATGAGTACGATAATAATATGTAGCGTTTGACCATTTACCAACAGATGAACGCGAACAGAGAAAGTAATTGTTTGGAGGAGGGATTTAAGAAACGAAATAAAGTGCGATATGATACGGTGTACAAGAACTATGAGGCACTTGAAAGTGTGTAATATCTTCAATGAAGCTGCTGGTCAACTATTGTATTATATTACGTATAATGTATTAAATACTTTGCTTTACGTAATATTTATAAAACTATCTGAATAGGATATTTGCACTATGGCGTTGATATTTTGATAGCAAACTACATGTGTAAATAACGAAACTATGTAACAACATGCAGTTTAGCACCTTAAGTACTTTCATTTTTATCCTGAGCAAGAAAGTTTAAAATATGAAAAATAACGTTTAAAATGGTCAAGTCACTGTTAACGTTATCGTTTTTTAACCTTTGACCCAATTGCTATTGTTATCTATAGTTAACCGAGATGCACTTTATTGCACATGCCAGGCATTGTTTACAAACTACATGAGCATCATCCTGGATACATTCTTTTCAGGGTTTCGTAGTCTTAACAAGGAATCCTTATGATTTCACTACGTGTTCTACTACTACTGTGTACCAGTACTACTAACATACTCATCATGTTTACTAATAATAAATGGTAAAACTAATGGTAAAATAAAATTTTGAATAAAATATTGCTGTTCCTCCCGTACAAGTCAAATGGTTTTTTTTCTCGTTTATCCCATAGATCTTTCAAAACATGACACCCCTCAGTCTACACATTTTTCCTATTCAGTGATTCGTAAGCAAAATAATAAACTTTAAGGGTTAACTTTTGTTGCCTAAGCCAAACTGCTAGCTTGAAAGATCTGAAATTAATTATTATGATAAGAGTGTAATAACTGATTTAGAAGAAAATGTTCACGGCTAAGTTAGCATTATTAATGTATTAGTAACTAGCTGGTGCCTGCAACTTCGTTCGCGTGAAATTTGAAAAGCGGTGGTGGGTACGATACCTCAGTGGTGTAACGCGGTACGCGACTGCAGTCCATGAGGCCTAGGGTTCGATTCCCGTATCGGGCAAAAATAGCCTAAGTTGCTCCTTATATAGACAGCTACCTGGTAGTAAAATATTATCATAATCCGTCTAGCCGTTTTGAAGATTACCCGGAACAAACACACAGACAGAAAATATTTAAACTGATTTTTAGGCATAGGTATCGTGCAAATAACCGTATGAGCATGAAAAAACCTATTGTTTTGAAATTACAAACAGACAGCAATTTTATTTATTTCCATAGATAGTCGCCCAACTTATAACTTTGTATCTATTTACATAATTTTTACATATTATAAAATCCTTGAAAAAAAATAATACTTCGGTGAATATATAACTTAAAAAAAAACAGGTAGTAATAAATTACAGAACGAACTTGACCGGTTTATTATACAATAATAATATATTTAGGTAATAAGCGCTACAGGCATTTCTTTTAAAGATAGCACGTTTTTTGTTTACTTAAAACAAATCCTTTTTTTTTTTTTTTTAACGTGTGGAAATCCCCTCGGACCGTCACCCCTCCGGGGTTTGCGGAGGGGTGGTGTGTCGGACTCGGACCGACTAAAACCACACGGTGTGCCACTCTGCGCCTGTAACAGGAGGGATCCGGGAACAGCTGTTGTTAAGACATCCGGACCCCTCCTAGCGCCAGCCCGCTCCTGGTGCGGGCTCCGTCTCGATGTTGATGTTCCTCTCTTTAGGCGACGTCCGGCACACGCGGACGCCGCCCCCTCGCGGCTGGCCAAACTAATGCGGGTGGAGGGGAAACCCACCCCGTCCACCCGCGGCCACACTCAGGGCGGCATGAGGCTGTGGTAGGCGGGCCTCCGCCGCCCGGTTCGCCGGCGGCGGATCGGGTCCGAGTGGAGGTCGTCCTCCCGGGCCCTCTCCGCCGCCTCCTTCCGCGAGATTACTACCTCGCAGAAGGTTGCGACCGCGGTAAAACAACTGTCGCTACCGGCCATGGAGCGTACTACGGCCGGTAGCGAGAGATCCACTCCGATGACTGCAGTGAGGGCCCGGCGCTGCGCCGCCCATGCGGGGCAGACCGCCAGCGTGTGCTGGGCCGAGTCCTCACTGCAGTCGCAGTGGTGGCAGGCGGGACTCAGTTCCCTCCTAGCGACCGTGTGCAGGTACTTTCCGAAGCAACCGTGCCCGGAAAGCACCTGCGTCAGTCGGAAGGAAAGGGTCCCGTGCTGCCGCCCTGCCCACTCGGCGATGACCGGCTGGAGAGCCTCCACGGCGGCGAAGCCAGCGCGTGGAGTCTCCAGCCGGAACGACCAACGAGCCATCGTGGCTCGGCGAGCGGCTTCGCGCCACTCGCGCACATCCTCGGGCGGAGGGCGAAATCCGCTCTCCGCCCGGAAGTCAGCCACTCGCCGATAAACTTCGGCGAGCACTTCCGCCTCCAAATCCCACGGGGGAGTTCCGGCCAATGCGCATGCCACCTCCGTCGAAACGGTGCGGTAACCGCGTATGGCTCTGACCGCCATTACCCTCTGAGGGCGCCAGAGGCGTACCCTATTCTGGGCGGTCAGAGCCGCCGCCCACACCGGTGCACCGTACAGTGCCATTGACCGGACAACCCCCGTGTACAGCCGTCTTGTCGCGACGCTGGGTCCACCCATATTGGGCAGAAGTCGCCCTAGGGCAGACGCAGCGCCGACCAGCTTTGGAGCAAGCTGTCGGAAGTGCTCGTCGAAGAGCCACCTCCCGTCGAGGATCAGGCCCAGATATTTCATCTGGGCCCGAACCGGTACGAGGACCGAGTTGACCACGATTGAGGCGCCAGGGGGTGGACCACGACGGGGCCCATGGAATAACAGGGCCTCCGTCTTATCTAGGGCCACCCGTAAGCCCAGCGCCTCAATGCGCCCGACCACCAGGGAGACTCCCCCTGTGGCCAGGCGCGCCGCCTCTTGGAAGTTTGCCCCCCGGGCTGTCACGAGGGTATCGTCTGCGTAACAGATTACACCCAGCCCGGGGGGGAAATCGGCGCGAAGGGCCCAGTCGTACCCTATGTTCCACAAGAGGGGTCCAAGAACAGACCCCTGTGGAACACCGCACGACATGGGCCGACACCTCAGATTACCTTCTCGGTCCTCGTACACGACGGTACGCTCCTCTAAATAGTCTGCCACCAGCCGCCTCAGGTACTTTGGCACCCCATGATAGTGGAGTGCTTCCCTGATGCAGCTGAATGGCAGACTATTGAATGCGTTGGCGATGTCCAATGACACCGCCAACAGCACGCCGCCACAGCTCACAGCCTCTTCGGTCACGGCCCTCAGGCGCAACACAGCGTCGACTGTCGAACGCCCCGCCCGAAAACCAAATTGGGCGTCCGACAGATCGGGGCCCACCTCGCAAAGGTGCCGGACGATGCGGGCAGAAAGAACCCTCTCAAACAATTTGCCCGCCTCGTCCAGCAGCACGATGGGCCTATAGGCCGCGACCGAATCGGCAGGCCGTCCCGGCTTCCTCAATAGGACCAGCTTCCCGCTCTTCCAGCACTCAGGGAAGCGTCCCGACGCCAAGCTAGCGTCGAACACCTCCCCGAGGCGGTCTGCCAAGTGGTTGAGGGCCAGGGCCAGCACTCGGGCCGGTACCCCGTCTGGCCCAGGGGCGGTGTTCTTGGAACGGATCCGTAGAACAGCCGCCCCTACCTCCGAATCCCGGACGGGCGGAACATTTTCCTCCCCGTGCTCCCCGTCGTCTCCGGCCAAGGAGGCCATCGCCGGGGGAGTGTGTTCCGCTCGTTGCGGGAAAAGGCCCTCAACCACTTCTCGCAGGAAGCTGGGCTGGAGAGTCTCCGTAAGGGGGGGGCCCGACGCGCGGAGCTTTTGTCGCACCGCGCGGTAAGGGCGACCCCAGGGGTCACGATTAAGACCCTCCAGCATCTCCTGTCTTTTTTCTTCTTTGGCGCGGCTAATGGCCAGCTTCAGAGTTTTCCGCGCCCGTCGGTACTCCTCATGAAGCCGGTCCTCCTCACCGTCTCCACGGTGACGCCGCCGACTGCGCGTGTAGGACCTCCGGGCACGTGTACAGGCCGCACGGAGGTCCGCCAGCTCCTGGGACCACCAGTAGACCTCCTTCCTTGGAGGCCGACGACCTCGAACGCGGGGCATGGCCGCATCGCATACATGCGTAATCGCATCGCGAAAGCGGCCAGCCCCCACGTCGACCTCCTCGGTCGGAGCCTGAGGAGACAGCCACGAGTGAATTATGGCTGCCTCCTTTAGTAGGTCCCGGTTCAGCCTGGCAACAGCCCACCGCGGAAAGCGGGATAAACGCCGCGCCACGTGACCCCTACTGGAGTCCTGGGTCCGGGAGAGCTCAAATCGGATATACAGGTGATCCGAGAGCGTCTCAACCTCTTCCAGGACACGCCAGTTCCTTACTCGTGCGGCGAGGGCAGGGGTAGCGAACGAGAGGTCCACTATCGACCCCCCCTGCTGTCGCACGCACGTGTTGGTGGAGCCTCTGTTTAGAAGACAGAGGCCCACCGAGGCCGCCCACTCCTCTACGGCCTCGCCCCTGGCGTCCGTCCTGGGGGAACCCCACGCAATGGACTTTGCGTTGAAGTCCCCCAGCACAAGGACGTGCCCAGACGCTAGTCGCCGTATCGAGGTCTCCAAGCTGGTCAGGAAAACCTCGAAGTCGTTCAAACTCCGGTTGGGGGAGAAATAGACACCATATATGGTGATCCCCCCCCACTCGACGGCAACATATCCAGTGCCCTTGTCTCTTAGCGACAAGGGCGGGGAATGAGCCGTCGTGGAACCGACGACTGCCACGGAGCCGTCCCAGTCACCCATCCAGTTTGGACGGGGAGGGACAGAATAGGGCTCCGCGACTACGGCAACACCTATCGACCACTGTGCCATGGTTTGCAGGAAGAGATCCTGCGCCGCGGCACAGTGGTTCAGGTTCGTCTGGACCAGGAGGTTGGAGACTTGATCCATTACTGGATCGTCTCTACAACCTCCTCCATGGGCGACGACGTCGACGCACGAACTATATCGGAGGCAGCCTGGGTCGACTGGCTAACCCCCGACGTCTGCCGAGAACTGCGGGGAGGCTTGCAGCCTCTCTGCCCCATCTGGTGATTGGCGGGCTTATTGCCCGCCGCACACACTGGGCAGTGAGGGGCGGCAGAGCATTCTGCCGCCTTATGCCCCGGTTGACCGCAGCGGAAACACAGTCCGCCGCAGTCAAAACAACTGTCGCACTTGACGCGCGTGTGTCCCGTGGCCAGGCATTTAAAACACCTCATCGGTCTCGCCGCCAGGACTGTGATCCTGGCGCTCACGAAACCGATGAGCAGCCTGCCGGCGTCGGCCAATACTTTGGCCGACGCTACGGGACAGCTGACCCACACGGCGCCAAGCCTTCCTGGACCGGGGCGGATGGTGCCGACCCTGACGTTGTCCGCGCTGCACCCCGTCTTCTCCCGGATTACAGCGCGGACATCTTCGGCCGTCACTGAGTCGTCCAGGCCCGAGATGCGCAGTTCCGCGCACTTGGTAGGCCTGGCGACCCTGACACCATCAGTGGCCGCAAATATTCCCCGCAGCCTCTCGGCGAAGGAGTCCGCCGTCTTTGCGCCTTCAGCCCCAGGGAACTCGAGGACTCGAGCTCCCGTCTGGGCGAGGCGCATCCTGACCCCCACCGTTCCAAAGTCGTTAGCGAGGCTGTCCCGGGCCTTTTTAAACACGGCCGCGTAGGACAGCCCGCCGTCCGCCGCCTCCGGGGACACGGTCACCACTACAGCCGCGGTTTTGGGCGGCTGCAGCTTCCGCGGCCTCTTTGTGGAGGCCGTTGCCACCGGTGGCGAAGGCTGGGCCTGGGCTGCTTTTTTGGCAGCCTTTTTGGCCCGCCTTCGGGACTTCTTGGAGCCCCTCGCCTCCTGCCAGCCCTCGTTGGAGGGGGCAGGTGCGGAGGGGCCCGGCAGGGGTGTCGGAGTGGGGAGCGGAGGGAATGCCACTCCGCTCCTCGGCGCCGTTTTAGGCCCCGTCTTGGCCGGCACTTTGGCCGGCGCCTTGGCCGGCGCCTGGGACGGTGCCTTGGCCGGCGCCTGGGCCGGTGCCTTGGCCCCCCTCCTCGGCTTTTGGGGAGCCGATGGAGTCGGGGCAGACGCCGCCGCCGCGTAGGAGACGCGGCCTCCCACTACGGGGAGCGCGGTCGGAGCGGCGGCCTTAGGCCGCTGTGCCGACGCGAGCGGGGGGCGCATAATCGGCGCAGGGGGCAGTCTCGCCTCCAGGCCAGCCAGGCGTCCGTCCAGCATATTCCCAACTGCGATGAGGATTTCTCGCAGTTGGGAGTCAAATGCCCCTGAGTTGGTGGTAGGGGCAGGCTGGGACGCGGACGGGGCTTCCCGCTCGGGGAGGTTCGCCTGGAAGCGGGCGAACTGAGCGCTCAGCTCGTTCACCCGCTCCGTCAGCTTCACGTTGGCCACCTGCAGGCGAGAGACGTCGCCCGCTAGGCCCTCCACGACCTCCGACAAAGCGGAGGAGGAGTCCTTAAGGGCCCTCACAAACGAGCCCTTAAGGTTCACGGATTTGGTGGCCACCTTGTCGATGACGGCCACCGCCGCTTTCGCCCTCTCCTGCACGGACACGGGAGCCTGGGGGGCATTTCCCCCCACCGGCTCCCGAACCTTGAGCAGGAGATCCGCGATCTCCTCCTCCGCTACGGCCTCGCCGTCCACCCGTACGTTCCTGTACGACTCCGCGTTGGAGAACGCGGAGCCTGACGGGATCGCGACCGAGGCCGGTTTGCGCGCCCTCCCTCGGCGGCTGCTTGCCACCTTTGGTGGCATCATTTCGCCGGACGTGTCGGTTTCCACGTCCCCTGAGCGTCCGCGTTTCCGGCTGTCGCTCCGCTCCGCTTCCATGGCCTCCGCGCCATCCGATGAAGCGGCGGATCCGGAACGCAGCCGATCCGATGCTCTTCGGCTCCCAGTGACCAGAGTCAGACTGACCTCTGGGAGCCCCATCGAGATAGGCGTTCCCGACACCATCTCGCCCTCAGTGGACGACCCATCCGCTCCACTGTTCTGCTTTTCCTTCCTTCGCTGTGCTTCCTTTTCCGTTAGGCTTGCCTTTTTCGTTGGTTGCTTGGTTCCGATCGGTTTGGTTGGTTTTTTAGGTTTTTGAAAATCTTCCATAATAATCCCACGAGTGGGGGAGAACTAAAGGTCCACCCGGGCAGAGATCCCCCATTACCCGGGCAAGCGTAAGTTTTTAACCCAACCGAGGGGTCCGCAGGTACCTCGGCTTGGAGTGCGCTCGCGACTGAACTTCCCATCAGCCATGCATCCCCTGGCCACGCACCAGAACACGGGATTCGGGGAATTTTTTAGAGAGGTTATCTTCCTCGCGGTCCGGGCGGTTAAGCCAAGACCCTCGCCCCCGATCAGAGCCGCGAGACTTAACCACAGCGCTCTTCTCGGGATTACGATATGCCGACGGTTGACAAGGAGACTACGTCCCCCTGCCTGCTCGGTGGTAGTGTGAGTACACGCCGAGCCCGTCCTCCTTTCTCCACCGCTGACAGCGGAGAAATTGTGGCCCCTACAGGGCCCCGCCATCCGGTTTTTTACCGAGGTTTCCTCCTCCATGCTCCGAAGAGCGAAGAGCCAGCAGGGCAACCGGCAGACACGCCCACCCTGCTGGACCAGGCCTTGCCCGAGAGCCGATGAACGGCTGCCTCTTCTGCTAGAATATTGGCCGCTGGCGATAATCCTCTCCTCCAAGAGGACAAGGAGGAAACAGTACCATCGCCAGCGTTTCCAGGGTGCACCACGAGGAGGTTTTCTAGCCCAGCACCCCTTAAAACAAATCCTATACCAACTCGTGTGACCAGCGTGGCATAGTAAGCCAAAAAATCCTTTCTAAGGAGAGGCCTATGTTCAGCAGTGGACTGCTAAAGCTTATTTATGATTGATTGATGATGAAATAGCTTGATTTTTGTTGCTTGTGGAGGAACGAGTGTCATGTCCCTCCAACACAAGGATCTTTCGACCAGGCGAGGTGATCATGCCTGGCGGGCCGCGGGCCCAACAGTTAATGCTGGGAAGTTGTATACATATATGCTAATCGGCGAGAGAATTCTTCATATCGCGATACAGGATTAGCAATTCTCATTCAGGAGTTACCCCCTAGTTCGGTGTGTCTTCGTTAGATGGCACTGTAGTACGTTTCTATTTCCTTGTATATGGCAGTCGCCTCATGCTTTACGACACAGACCTGGGTTTTAGTGAGTGTTATAACAGAATAAAACAGAAGTCTAGGCATATTACATCCACATTTCGCAAGTAACAGTTGAAAGACATTGACCTTCATTAAGTAAAGTCTTCGTCTTTTTTTAGGTGTAGGGGGCGAATGAAACGAACAGACGTGTCACCTAATGGTAAGTGGTAAGTGACTGCCGTCGCCTATGGACCACGAGACATAAGTGCGTTACAGGCTTTTGAGTGGCCCTCGTCACGGATTTGTGGGCTCCCGTTACCTCACTCACTCGGTGAAAAAAATGAAAGAATTGCCTTACTACGATTTTCTGTAAGGCCAGGGTAGCATGGATAGCATGACTCTGCTACTTAGTAAAGAGTTTTTATTGCCCACTGGCTATAAGGTAGACCCCCAATTACAATAAATGAATATTTTTTTCAAATTAAACTGGTTTTTAAAACTGGATTTTCCGGCTCTACCAGTGTTATTTATAAATTTCTAGTCTTGATTTATATTCATACAAGAAATGAACTAAACCTAATTTGTATTCATTTAATCCTAACACTAGTGTAAAAACAATTTCCGAGAAAAAATTAATGTTTGCTCTTTTTATTTGTCAAGTAACATTGGTAAGTAAACTGTTTAAAATATACACTTCTATAACAAAGAAACGTAGAAGCCCTTGTAACACGTGCGATTCGTATATGTCATGTTTTAAATAATAATAGTAAATAAGATTAAGTTTCTTTTAATATATCATATCACATCAGATCCGCGGGAGGTCTACAAATACACCACACGTAATTAATGAATTTCCCCTAACGACGAGAAATTTCTGCACCTATAATAAACTGTGTAATGGTTCCCGTTCTAAATAGTCGATGATTGTGATTTATAACTTGACGATAAAATACTATAGTTCATTACGCGGATAGAACGACGTTAACAAAAATTTTAAGATTTCCCATTTATAGGGTTCTGTTCTTATATCTTACACTGTTCATCACTTTTCTGTTATACAATAGTTCGTGTAGTAACGAAACGGCTAAATTAATAAAGCCCAAAGTATAAGAGATGCGCAATTGAAACTGTGTATTGTTGCGCCCATTGAGTTGCGCCATAGAATTACATGGTTCTAGTGTTGAGTCTTTAGTTCATTCACAATCGAGAGCCGTATGGAATCTTGAGGACAGCGCCATCTAGTATCAAGAAATGCACAACGAACACTACGCGTTGAGATTATAATTCATAATTTCGATACTTGCAGCGCTATCTGGTGTCGGGTAACGGAAGATTTTTGATACTGGAAAATTCATTACTTCTGGAGCGCTCCAGGGATTATTCTGGTTCTTTTAGCAGCCCTATAAAGGCGAAGCGTGTTGGCCGTACGGAGTATTGTTTTTAAAAGTCAGTGTTTATGAATACAGTGCTAATTTTGGTTTTAACCGTCTACTTTTATTAGTCAAATTCCCCGCTCGTAACAATATGTTTAATAAGTTCACTGTTGACACCATATCCCGAGAGTTTTGTTTACCTGGTGCAATCCAAACCCCAGTTAAAGGTCAACCTTTAGCGTATAATGATGAAGGTAGGTAGTGTCCTTGCGCTTCGCATGGCTCGTCTTGGCGGGGCACTACCGTGCCCCCAGATAAATTCACATCAACAGCCTTTAATAGTCCACTGCTGGACATAGGCCTCTCCTTAGAAAGGAGGTTTTGGCCTACTATACCACGCTGGCCAGACGGGTTGGTATAGGGGTTTTCCTTCTATTTGCAGTGCTGGTGTCCTTGTCATTGTTTTGCGCCCTTAGTCGGCTCTTACGACACCCAAGGGATGTATTTGGGTAGTGACATTCCGTATTCTTAATCCGTCACTACACGGACTCCAGATAAATTACTGGCGCATTTTTACATCTCGGAGACAAATACATTACATTAAAAGACAATATTTTATAAGCTCATTAGTTTTCTACAATCATTCAGAATATAATAAAAGTGATCTAGAGATCAACTTTATTATATTATAAATATTAACAATAGATTGTTAAAACGCTAATCAAGAAGAATCCATAATCTAGTTAAAATATCCAGCAAGCTACCAGGAAACGGTTAGGAACTATTCAAATTTTTGAGCACACGATAATTTTTATTCAGATCATTTTAAAAGAAAACTGTTAAGCGACGAATAATAACATTAGGCCATTATGATTTAATCGATACTGACAGATGAAGCAATTTTCGATACTTACTTACTCTGTTACTCAATTACGCTCAAGTAAAAAGAAAAACACTTACAAATAAGTAGTTCCTCCAATAACCATGGCACCTCTGGGTCCCGTGATGGTAATAATAGACGGTGCCATCCAATTGCACAGTGCCAGAGTCGCATAGATGATGGCCAGGGACGTGTAGCCATCGCCCGTAAATGAAGGATCATCCTGAGATATGCTATCTAGCACAGTTTTCTGTAAGCAATAAAAAAACATTCGTTTAAAGTAGTGACAATTGGTACAGTGCCTTCGTTGTCTAGATCGAGGGTTTCTAATTAGGTAGGAGGTATCGGAACATTAATCATAACACGTAACTGCGTTAATTAAGCCACTCTTGGTGGAGCAATTAAAAATGCCCTCCAAATTTTAAGAAACCTAATAGGTAAGCATAAAAGGTCCGGAGGGAAGAGAAAGCTGCCCACTTTTATCCTCTTGTGTAATACTTGCTATCAAATCAAATCAAAGTTTATTTGTTATGATTGTAGGTACATTAAATTACAGATGGAATGGTATTAAATGATCTCCGTGTACATTCTGCCTTCAAATTGAGCATGCAAAATTTATAAAATTAGGGTCTATAAAAATTAAATTAAATGTGTAATGTAAAAGTCTAAGTAATAACTACACAAGTAATAGTTGCTCTCTACACATATTTCATGCTGAATCCCTGTGTAGGCACGGAGTAACCTAATTTTGATAAAATAAATCTTTTCACAGAACTCTATTTAGTTTGTCATGGAACTCACTTTCAGATCGCTGATCCAAAGAACCACTTTAAACACACGAGAAACATCATACACTGAAACGTCATGATAATTTACAATTTTTCATTATGTTTAATTTTTTATACATATACCATATCGGTACATTAAAATATGTGCAACATTAGCCTCATCATTATACATCTGTCGAACATTATGGGTTTTCATAATCAATTAAGCATCGACTTAAGTATTATTTAATAGTCTATTCCGGGACAAAAGGTATAAGGGTTCCGGGATAAAAATATTCATTCGGTAGCGCAATATTACCAAGCGCACACACCTCTGTGCGTTTGCTATTCATCATAAAAAGATTAATATACAATCTGATTCTTAAACTTTAGATGGCACGTTCAAATATTTACTTCAGTTAAAACTTATATTCATATCAATGTAACATTTTATCGGTTTGCTACTCAATGCTACTCATAATAACAATCAGTGATAGCTTGACTACTATCGATAGTTTTTAGCCTTAAACTAGTTTCCTTGGCTTAGTAAGCCTTAAACTAGTTTCCCATAATCAAAAGATCATGGACGAGACTGATGCAACTCTCGGGCTTGACATTGTCCAAAACTTTTTTATACTAATTGTATATAACCTTAAATGACAATATCAAGCAACACATTTATTATATGGTGAATCACAACCAGATCAGATCAATTCATTCAGATCGAATCAATTCAATCACAAAAGAATAGCCGCTTTGTTTAAAATATCTCACAATTCATAGGATATGATACCTATTTGATTTTGCCAAAAATGTTGGATAAGCTCTCGAAAACTGAGGGCGTAGAATGGATAGAGATTAAAGAATATCGAATGTTTTAAAATGTCGCGATACAAGTTCATTACCTTACGATTTTAGGAGTACAATGAAGACTTGTGGTCCGTCCGATCGAGTGTGACGCGCTCTACGATAGGTGTTGTTTGTTAAAAACGATAGCATCCTAATTTTTTTAAATAAATTAAGTATAAATAGACTGTTGTGTATCATAACATCATAAACTTGTTCTCAGTGTTAATATTCAACCCCGAAGCAATTAGTTCAAGTAAATGGTGCTTGAAGACAACGAAAATATATAAGTAGGTGGTTCGTGTAATTATATACGTATATAAAAGCATATAAACACGTACACGATTCACACTTGATCGCTTTTCGTCAGTAAAAGCCATACTACAAAATACGAATGTCGCAATTATAAATTACCTTCAACAAATTTTCGATTTTGGAACTCTCCTTAACGTAAATACAATAATGCATATAGATAGATAGACAGAGAGATATAACTCTTTATTTTTGTATACGGTTTTACAGGAAGTATGGTAGGTACATAAAAGTGTCAGATATATAACGTACAAAGGGCGGCCTTATTGTTTAGAACAATTTTTTTAAAGCAACCTTAGGATGGATCAATGGATATTCCGGAGAGACAGTAGTAGTTGACTGTGAAATTAGTTTTTCGGGTTAATTGCTAACGAATATAAAAGAGATAATAACTAGATATATATAATATAACAAATATACACATATACATATTTATATACATAAAAACAAATATAGAAGCAAATATACATACATACATACATAACTACTTAAGTATATGACATATAAAAAAAGAAAACATTCACATTATACCTTAATACGAGTATGTAGCTGTCTTAATTACGATACAAACAATTGTTAAACCATTTTCTTCTGATGTTTATCGGTAATGCATTCCACAGGCGTACAGCTTAAACAGTAAAATAATAGTAAGCTTTGTAGATTTCAGATTCGGATCTTGCCAATGTGACTCTTAATAATATACGCGGCGTGAATGCGATGTTGCTGACAATTGCGCAAAACTATTATAGTTCATTGTATATCGCTGATAACAATAGGCTATAAACTTTGATTATTCTTTATTCTAGTACACTATCTAGTACGAGTACACATACTATCTTGTTTTCTTTAAATCATTGGAAAGCCGGTGTTGTTCCTCCATAATTTTGTAACGGTACTTTGGCCCAGAACGGAACTGGATCCTCCAAGATTTTGGACAGCAAATTTTCCTTAAAAATCTCGCTGCAATCAGAGGTTGTTAAATGACGCCTTTGCGAGCAAGTTGTAATATGCGATAAAAACAAGATATCACGGCACGGTTCCTTTAAGGACTGTTCCTTTACATACGAGTATAAGAGCCTCAAATAGATTTTCTAAACAGCTTATCCTATCTGACTAGTATCTATGAACTCACAAACAATCTGAAAGCGACGCATTTAAAAAACCTTGAAAATACCTATTATCTTAACAGTGGATCTTTCTGACCTAAATCGAATGCAAATAAATCCTTGAATTTATCGAGTTGTCGACAAACAATGATAAATTAACCACTCATGTTGTTGATCGTGGAGTAGCACAAATAAATTAAGCCTGAGCAAATACTTACATTTTGACCTTATGTTTAAGATGACGTTGAAAACAATTGACACTATCAGACAATGAACTGTCCATTTGTTTAATATTCGTTATGTATAGTTTAAAAAAAAAAGCAAGTAGGTAAATAAAACGAGATCACATCACATCAACAGCCTTTGACAATCTACTGCTGGACAAAGGCCCCTACCTAGAAAGGAGGTTTTGGCCCATTATATAGCCTATGACACTGTGATTAAAAAGTTTTCTTTAAATCTTCTAAAATTAAATACCCACAATTAAATTATAAACATTAAACGGTTGCAAAAGTTAACTTTGTTTGTTTAGAACATACCTACTTAGGTTAAAATACTCCTCAGATCCATAACTTGTGCCCAGATGAAATATTTTGAAGCCTTTAAATTATTTAAATTAAAGAGATTAAAATAAAGCAGTGATATACCTGTTCTTTTTCTGCGCGTATTCTTCAGGACTGAATAGTACCAGCTTAAAATATATCTACACAACATAATATACCCAATTCAGAAATAGATTTAAGTTAGTAACTTTGCCAAGTACAACCACCACTACTGTTAAAGAACACGTGACACATCATATTTGCAACAATAGTCGTTTACATAATAACCATTTCGTATTTCCGATGATGATTTTAATTACAATTACGTAATCCAAATATTAAAGGTATATTACGTACATAACTTGGATATTGAAGCCATTAACGGCTTCACAGTTATCGAACTTTCATCCTTACGATCCTTACATACAGTAAAGTAAGTTATGTTATTTAACACTTACACAATTTATTACGAAATGGCTGCAATTGTCAGTACAATTTCATCAGTATATCAGTATATCGTTAACATTTATGAATCGAATCTGTAAATATATTACATTGTATGTACATACTTGTATATATCACTGAACGCCTACATTTTTTTTTCAAAATATAATTTCAGTTCCACTCGTAATAGGCGCATGGCTATTCCCCTGAACCGGTGACTTAGTACTCGTAAGTTACATAAGAAATTTTAAAGATATTAAATTACAGTTAAAAAACAACTCAAAATCATTTAATCTCTTGATTCTTGTAAAAATATTTTATTGTCAGGTGTTCGTGCGCCGTCCGCGTGTTTCGGCTACTCTCGGCTGTCTTCGGAGAAGGCTGCTGTGCAAGGCAACTACGGGGGGCCGCGGGGCGCGGCGCGGTGGTGCCAACCGTCAGCTGTTCCCGAGGGCATTACCTCTGAAGTCCGCAAGCATCGCACGCGCACCATACTTTAATTGTTTTCATTAATATATGTACAAATTTACAGTCCATTGCCTTTAAATTATATACCCGTAGATCAGGGATTTAACATCAGGTTTTGGTGAAAGTAAAGTTATTATTTTATAAAATGTGTTGAAAAGCACTCCCCGCTTTTTTACGATATGATTTTTCTTTTTGGAGTTACAGAAAATTATTTTCGACTTTTTAGTTCGTCTAGTTACAAAAGTAAACTATAATTTTTATTTTTTTAGGAATTACCTTTAATGATGAATTTAAAGGTGACTATTTTCTCATTTAGACTAAAGAAGTAACAAGTAAGTAAGTCACATATGCTTCAGTACACGCCTCGTAGTACGTAGCAAAAGACACTACCGTGTTTTCAGGTATGGAAAAAGCCGTTAATCCTGAAGATCCTGATAAGGACAATCGGCTAAAATCAAATTATTGTATTGTCATCGGTCCTTGATAAGTATGCGAAGATTCTATTTTATTCGACGCTTTGAAGTGTGTTAAAATCACCTTCCAGATTCTATTACATACATAGATACATATCAAGCTAATAAAAACGTGTTAAAAAGGAAATCAATGGAATTAAAGGGATATAAAGCGGCAGTGTTTAAGCATTAGTTCACGCAGGTCAGGGTCGCATACATGCTTCGGGGATTACCTGCATCTGATCCGCAAAGAGCCAACGCCTGAGTGTCAAAACTGCTATGGCCGGGCCTTGGACACGGCTCTGGACACGCTGGCAGAATGCCCGGCGTGGGATGGGCAGAAGCGTTCTCTCGCTTGGTGCTATGATTGCGACCATGGTACGGAGCCAGAGCGCGTGGAACTCCACCGTCTCTTTCTGTGAGCAAGTTATGCTCGTGAAGGAGACGGCAAAGCGGGACCGCGAGGAATTTAGAACTCTCCTGGTTCGCCAGGCCCGGGAACGCACCAGGTACCGCAGATGCCTCAGGCGCTGGAGGTCGCAGAACGACCTCCATCGTCCATAAGCGCAGCCCTGGAGGTGACAGGTGAGGCCATCTGTCACGGTAGCAGAAGGAGCCTGGGTTGGCTGTGCAATGCGCTGTGGAGCGCGCGCCCCCTTTAGATTACAGAACGAGAACACCGTGGTTCCCACACACGAGGGGGTCATCTACAAGTCCTAGATGGCTTAGGGTCAGTCGGGGTGCCAGGGATTTCCTTCCTAGGGTACACCTGGTTCCCCGGCGACGGAGTGCGGTTTTTGTTCGGTTCGAGTTCGACATAACTACCGGTTTTTGGTATCCCAGGGGGTTTCCGCACAGAAAAAAAGGAAAGGGTCGCATACTTACAACTTATTTTGGCTTTTACCGTGAAATACGAGGCCTTTAACCAAAAGTTTGTGTTTAAAATTTCAAATTAATAAATAAATAAATCATTTACAATTTTCACAATTTTCTTGTGGCTACATAAGTTTTGAACCCTGATATCCAAACTAGGTACATTCCGGTTTTTTGGAGATCAGTTTTCTGCTAGAGCCACTATTGACAATATTGTCAATCTTGGACTTGATGGACTACTTTACTGTTACAGTTTTTAGTAATAACATGATAATGGCTTAGATATAAGAGCATGGATTGTAAGAATATCAGCGCGATGTATGTATGTGTGTGTGTTCGTGGATGTGCGGGTGTATGTATGAGGGTGTGTATAAGTGTGTGTGGACGTGAGCTGCTGTGTGAGTATCAGTTTAATGTAATGTTGTCAAGAGATTTTCTGTTTCGTCGTAGTCTAAGGCTAACAGCCATTTTGTCAGTTTGTTTTTTAATTCGAACTGGGTTAGGTATTGTAAGCCTACAGTGTAATTTATTTTATTGTAAATTTTGTACATAGAGATAGGTAGCTGACGTGAACAAAAAGTGGTTCTGTGAAGAGGGATATGGCAAGGCCTAGTTGAGTTTCTTTTAGATCGATCTGGCAGGGGCACTTGGGGAAGAGTGCGTATAGTTGCACGTAGTATGAAAAATTGTCTCACAGTGAGGGTTTTTGAGATTGAATATAGTTCTCTCGTTGGGAATCTAAAGTGTTTGAAGTGGATAACCTTAAGTACTGCTCTCTGCGCTCTTTCAATTTTCATGAAGTAGGTCTTGTTGGCACATCCCCATATTGGGATGCAGTAGGTTGTGATGGATACACATAGGACGGAGTACACCATTAAAAGTGTTTTAAAGGTATGTATAAGGCGCCTCACTCTGGTAGTGAGCATGTCAATATGGTGGTGCCAGTTTAGATTGCAATCAATATCAATGCCTAGGTATTTTATATGATCTGGTTGAGATAAAGGTGGGTTGTTAAAGATGTTGATAAAGTTGCAGGTATTTGGTTGATTACAGTGTGAATGTACATATATTTTGTAATTTGGTGGTGGTTGCGTAGAATTTCTAATGGTGAAGGGAATAATTTGTGTTTTAGATAAATTTAGTGATGAAAGATTATGTGAAAGACAGTTATTTATAATTATAAGATGTTTTTCAGCAATAGTTTTGATATGAGACCAATTTGAACCATGAACAACAATAGCTGTATCATCTGCATAAGTATAAATATTAGAATTGGGGAGATTAATATCACACAATTGGTTAATGTAAAGTAAAAACAGAGTAGGACCGAGGATTGAACCCTGAGGAATGCCATATTCAATACGTGCATCATTACTTTTTAGTCCATTTATTGTAATGCTTATAATTACTGTCCTAAGTAAATTACATTTTCTTTTTAAATTTTGTTGTTGTCCATTTAAGTATTTATTATTATCTTATATCTTAGCTTTTTGCGTTGTAAAGTACTATTATGTTAGTTTTAAGTAAGTTTGTAATGACACACTCGTATTACTGCTCTGATACGTAGCAGAAAAGGAAAGTATCTATTTAACATTCATGAGCCCGAGAGCCAATGTCACCTATGCTAATAGACATGCAATTAAACAGTTCTATTGAAAAGATCCTATAAGTTCTGATCAGAAGTATTCGTAACTAAGACTACTAATCTGACCAAATTCTATAATCCAACATCAAATTTGTAGCTTCTAACTTCTAACTATGGACATCATATTCTTCATTAGGCAAGAATAGAGATGAAGTTCAGCAGAGACCCAATCTTGTTTGGTATGTCGCAATACGCTTGACATGTATTAGGAGATTAGAGGTGAAGACAATCCGCTTTAAAGGTCTAATAGCTTAAAACTTGTTGATAATTTAAGTCTAATTTTTACATTGTACTACTGCCTTAGATAAAATGCATCATATTGCGGTTCAGTGCATAATTTAAAAAACGGCCAAGTGCGATTCGAACTCGCCCATGAAGGGATCCATAGCAGCAAGTAACATAATATGAAAGGTAAATTGCGGTTTACGATTCAAAACGAGTATAAAAAAAACTACTTACTAGTTATAGTTCAAACAAAGGGGAATGCCCATTTTCGGCCATGAAACGCACAACAATTTGATTTTGTTAGAAAAAAACATCTTATTTTCTGTTTATTAATTATCCTGGCAGGTCTGCAACATTTAAACAGAAAATAAAAGTACCGAAAAGACAAAAGTGAAATTACGTTAATCCGTATTTCATTGGTTTCTGGCAAAATATTAAGTGTGGGAACACTTAATATTTTTACTAATTTACTAATTTCGTTCAAAAAATCGATTATTTATGATGTCGGCTGTGTTTGGCAGAAAATAGCGCTAGGAAGCGCTTGTAAGCAAAATGGCGATCGCTAAGCGGAAAGCGTTGTCAAATGACACATATATTTTACTATTTTTTGGACTGACATTATTATTTATTTAATTATGACTTGAAACTAATTGCACAAAACATCTTATAAATTCTACTTTTAAAACAAACGAAATAAATAAGCAAAATGGCGGTTTGTGTCAGCGCTACTGAAGTTAGCAAACGTGTCCTGGCCGAAAACTGTGTCAGCGCTAGTAAGCGCTCATAAGCGCTTCCTAGCGCTATTTTTTGCCAAACACAGCCATTATTTTATAGCTATATTATTCGATTTTCGGTAATTATTATGATTTCATTATGTAAGTGCTAATATTATTTATTTATTTATTTTAATAGAGCTAGGGCAGACTTAAGAAATATAAACGTAGGCTCCGAAAATGTTAGGGAATTTCCTATTTTAACTTACAGCGACTTAGTACTAATTGCTTGTGGTACATACCAATTAAAGCAAGCTCGCTCCTATTATGGTGAGCATATAAGAGCTAAGGGTTGCTACCACATAGAAATATGCAATGACCATAGGAGCAGCATTATGGAAGGAATACACCTTAGTCCTAACTGCTCTTTACTTAGGGCTAGAATCGCAAGTCGACACATCAGTCGAAAAATATATTTTATATATATTTTAATTAGTGGCAATGATTCTGGCAGAAGTGCAATTAAAAAGTATTGTTGTAACTGTATTGTTGGCCGTCGAACGGTAGGATGTTGTGCCCATATAATGACAGTAATATGGTATTTGGGTTGGGCACGACATTAAACAAATATTTTTCCTCCGGCTCCTCCGGCTCCGGCTCCGACAATAAAATGATGAATAAGAAAAAAAAACTAGTTATTTCTGAAAATTAAAATCAATTTTAATACCAATTCCTTAATCATTTCATTCTTTAAATTGTATATTATCGTTTCCATATGCTTTTATATGTGTGCACCTAGGGCCAAAGTGTCTATGGGGAGTGGGCATTCCCCTTTTCGGTGGAAGTTTGCATGGCATGTATGGAATGTACATCATTTTTTTTTAGTTTCATCATTCTCTTATTTTAGAAGTTACAGGGGGGGATACATTTTATCACTTTGGAAGTGTCTCTGAAACCCCAATATCATTTTTGAAAACCTATCCATAGATAGCCCACACGTATAGGTATGATGAAAAAAAAATGTTGAGTTTCAGTTCCAGGTATGGAGAACCCCCAAAATTTATTGTTTTTTCTATTTTTGTGTGAAAATCTTAATACGGTTCACAGAATACATCTACTTACCAAGTTTCAATAGTTATTATAGTTTCAGAAAAAAGTGGCTGTGATATACGAACGGACAGATAGACAGACAGACATGACGAAACCAAAAGGGTTCCGTTTTTTGCCATTTGGCTACGGAACCCTAAAAACGGCTCTAAAAATACCGATCGCTTGTAATCACTGTAAATTACGTGCTAGTGATATAAAACTAGTGTTATACTTATTACGGTCCTGATAAATTAGGTTACACGTGTTGTGCGTGCACCCTAATTGATCAGTATCGTTTAGTTTAGAGAACATAACGACTAGCGAACTAGTCATCGCGATCACTTTAAACTTTAAATAACATCAAAAATTGCTTTGTTTGTATACAAACCACAGAACTAAATTTAATAATGTATTTCCTTTTTTATGTGTGCAATTGTGTGTGTAATTGGCTTGAGTGCCTAATAGCATTAGGCACTCAAGCCAATTAAACAAGCAGACTTTTTCAAGTCTAAGTAAGACTTTTTCTAGTTTTAGGAGCGCGAAATATCAGGTTGAACATAAAACTAAAAAACAATATTGATATTTTGACGAAGTTCCGAACTAGAATCAGCTTTACGTAACACTATATACACAACTTATATTATAGTTATGTATTTTAATGTTTTGTACAACACGTTTTTCCTAACTGTACCTAAAAGGTAGTGAACAAAGTTTTATGTATGAAAGTTAGGGGATTTAAGAGACGACCAAAGAAAAGATGGTTGGACTGTATAAAAAAAGATATGGCTAGAAAAAGAGTAAGCAGGGAAACTGACGCCGAGCCGGCCGCCGATCCGAAATAAATTTGCTAAAAGGGCAAGATTATGATGTTGTTTAAAGCGTCATCTTTTACTTTTATTATTAGCTGTACCCTGCCACGGTTTGCCGCGGCACATTGTCGTTGCATTGATTAGAACTTTTGAGTTTTGAAGCGTACACAAACCAACTTAACATTTTTATCCATATATATATATATATATATATATATATATATATATATATATATATATATAGACAAATAATCTACACAATAATTTAGTACTATCATAATTCATGTATTATTTAACTTACAGATATAAACGGATGTGGGCAGCAGGTCACTTACCTGACTGTACCTAAATGTAACAGTTTATGGACCTAAACATATTTCTAAGATGCATTTTGATGCATGCGATGATTTTGATTTTGCTTCGAAGTTTGTTAAAACTACATATTTGGTATCCTTCTGTTGCCATGCTCGTATAATTTTAAAGTTATAGATACATATCAAACACACTTACAATTAGGAAAGATCTCATCATTATTTTTCTATTAAAATTAAATATACCTATTATCTGGCTACGACACTATGACCTTTAATACATTTGATTGTTGACTAGGTGTTATACTGAATTTATTTAGATATCTATGTAGGTACCTGCTGTCACTTTGCAAATATATATATATACTTAACATACTTCTCGTTTTATTCGTTTGAGCTCTGACTGTCTTCATTGTCACTACACATACTTTATGACTTCGTTAGAAGCGTTCATGTTTGGAAATATGCAGTATGCTACATGTCTCACCATTTTCACATTATTAAGCAGTTTACATAATTCAAACAGATAACGGTACAAATTCCCAGTTGCGATTTCTGTGCGAACACGAAATGTGCAAATTCACAGTCCATTCCAAAAGTGAGGAATATTAAATGTCATACTAACAACAAAGTTAGAGATAAGGTAAGGTAAGTTATATGTAGGTGCACGAATAACAGTATAAGTTAGATACGGGACTGACTTCCAGTATGAATATTCTTACAAGCCCAGGACATGGCAAACACAACAATTGCAAATGATATATGAGTTAAAATATGGATCAAGTAGATGTTTAATCTGTCTACCTGCCCTTTTAAAGAGGAGGAAATCACTCTCCACAGCATAAACATCAGATCAAGACACTCGTAAAAGCACCATTCCAAGAAAAAGACTGAGGGTCTTCATGGGATCTTCCTATTTCACTTTTTAGTCGATTCGATTTTCATCGTGACTTTGCACGGATGGACCTCGAAGGTTTCTGCTCAAAAAACTAAGATTTCCAATGCTGTGGTTTTAAAATCATATGCAATGCTAATTCGATTTGGTATCGTGTGAAAATACTATTTTTGAGAATGCAATTGTAGTGTGTGTCTAAGTGAAACAAATAAAAAACCATGTATTAAGATTAACATCTTTATAAAAAAAAGGTAAGTGTCATTGGGTTATTGTGATCAAGTGATCTATTTATTTTCCCTACCCATTAGTATTATCACCTATCGCATACTTTGTCCTCCAAAAATCGCGTATTGCCTTTACAATTGGCTATTGACGTATCGACGTAGACGCTGCGACTGTTCTCGAAACTAGTGCAATACATGTTCACACTTGCGTGAACACTTTTGAAAGAATGCACTTTCTTTTTCTCTCAATCATTAAACAATCGATGTTCAATGATTTAAAGAAACTTTTCTTATAAGTATTAGAATTTTCACTGGTTCTTCTTAACTAAGTACATAATAATAGAAAAGTAAAATTTAAAGATATTATATCATCGTCTTATAATATGACATACCATCGCAGTAAAACAAGAGCGTCAAAAATTTAACTTTTAAGATGTCACGAAAAAACCTCTTATTTTATTATAACATGGTTAAATATACACATTACTTTACACTAATTTTAAGCAACTTTTTTAAATTATTTGGAATAGCAATAGTTATGAAAAAAAGGGGGGTCAGGCTTTACAAGCCTTCATGAAACGGACAGAATATACACCCAGACTCAGAACAAGAATTTATGGATCACATATAGTGTTGTCCTATGTGTTGTGGGGATCGAAACCATCCCGCGGCGTGGCGACCTCTTAAACCACTACACCATTAGTGCAAGTTAGTGTCCAAAAAGGATTTTATTAGGCTAGCATTTTTATGTCACTTTTTAATCGACTATACAAATAATACAAACTTGAACAGTTTATTTTGTACTGGTATGTATATTTATTTTTTATTAGTTTTTTATGCACAACGTATTTTTTTCACAGATTAGATTTTTACAATAGTCAAAATCTAGTTTGAGCTTACGTTGGTGAAGCTTAACCTACAAGCTTTTGTCTGTGTAAAGTTATTTTTCTATCTATCAAGAACAGTACATTTTTAAAACCCCCTCCTGACCATGTTCTCATCATAAGATATTCTTCAAAACAATAAGCTCCTAGCTGAGACTCCACCACGGGAAATGAACGTAAAATACCTGGCCCTCTTGAGAGAGCTACTTCAATCTCGTCCAAAAGATTATACGTCAGAAAGTAGAAAATTAACGCGTTTTCGTACGCCTGCCTTCTCAAGCTAAGTACCCCTGCACTTTACTTGAAAAGGCCAATTCAGAGTTCTCTGGGATGTTCTTTCTAGGGTATACCTTAGTACCCAGCATTAAAATACTTAACAGAACACCATCTGGTTTTGGTAAGTTTAAGTCTGACTAACCATACCATTGACACAGATAAGTTGATAACCTGAGGGGATTTCTACATGACAATAATATATGTAGATATTCCTAAGCCTACTCTAAGTAGATGAATAAATTAGCAAAGTAAACAAATTAACTATTTGAAAATTTTATGCAGGCTTAACATGATAACAATCCATGTACACTATTGTAGTTGTAGTTTGGATGGCATAACAGTTAAAGTGTAGGCAATGGGACTATTCATGGCTAGTGGGCATAATTTTTAAATTTTATCTTTAGGTCAATTTTTTGTTTAATAAATACATACATATAGAAAACACCCAAACTCCGAAACAAATATTTTTCAAATCACACAAACATTTGGTCCAACCCGGGAATCGAACCCGAGACCTCAGCACAGCACTTGCATATGCTACAACTGCACCACCATGGCAGTTAATAATAACACAGCTCACACAACCTTCTGATTGCAAACTAGGCAGAGCATGTACTATGGTAACCAGACTGGTGATAAACATACTTACATATTTCTAAATACATACACATATATAGATAAATGTAATCTGCTTAATTTAAAGAAACGATGCAACAATTATTCATATAGATAACACACAGCCTTTTTACCCTTGTAACATATTTATAATCCTTTATTTATTTATTATTTATTTATTTTGTTTCTCAATTTAGCATCATGTATGAAAAAACCGGTCAGGTACGAGTCGAACTCAAGCGCCGAGGGTTCCGTACCTACCCAGATTTTCGCGAAAATTTGTAAGTAAAAATTTTTTTTTTTAGATTTACTCCTTAGTTGTGTTGTAAGAAGTTTCTTTTTGCCAAATTCTCTTTACTTGTGCTGTAAGAATTTGCTTTTAACCAAAATTGACAATTCTAGGTCAACCGGAAGTACCCTATAGGTTAAGTAAAGAGAAAATTCTGAAAAATTAGAAAAGTTGAAAATTAAGGTAAATTTTGGTACTTACAAGTTTCGCAAAAATCGCAATTTGTCCATCTTTTATCGTGTTGACTAAGGACCTTGATTTTTATACACCTAATAGGGACTGTAGACTTCAGTATCTGGTATAAATTTCAACTTGCTAGGTCTACCCATTCCTGAGAAAATTGGTGGTTAGACACGGACAGAGGGACAAGAAAGTGATCTTATAAGGGTTCCTTTTTTACCTTTTGAGTTACGGAACCCTAAAATAGATTGCTATAAACTAGCTCTATAACACTAGTTTAATGTTTAGTATACAATGTAATATATGCAGTGGTATTTGTTTGACGTTAAGAGCTAACATTGCATAGCTAATGCAAGGTTTTTTCGAATTTATATGACACCTATGAAATGCAATCTTTTCAGTTTATATTAGTCACTTTAACAGTGTTATATTTGGCTAATTTGAAAATTTAATCATAACTAACCAATATCGAAACTTGTGACAGTAAATAAATAAAGCAGTAAATAATAAACAGCTTTGTTTCTAGTCACTGCACTAGTCCCTAGGATTGGATAATAATTACTTACTAGATGACCTTTTTTTATAAAACTGTAGTCATATAGAGTTAGTATTCAATTTATTTACTATTGTATTAAATTGCACATTAAGTATTTTTCAATAGGTACCAAATAAACCTCCAAAAGAATATATTACAATCCTTCTTTAAAAAAAGACTGTATTACTTTTCTATACAAATTTCTATAAACTATAAAAATAAGAAATAATGATTATAAAAGTATTGACTCACCTCAATGTTTCCCATAGTTTGAAAAGCCGTAAAGACGAACATAAAACCAAATCCAAGTAATATAACATTTAAAAATTTTCGATTCATTTTTAGAGAATTATTTTACAAATGATACAATAAAATGACAACGGAACTTCGCGTTACTTTTCTAAAATCATAGAGTACTAGTAGTCGTACATTCAAAAGGGAACTGAGTTGTCGACGTTATTCTCCAATGCTATTACAATTAACTTTGACTCCCTCCACCAACACGACGAATTAAAACGTGTTGTCTAACTTGTAAATAAACACACGACAGAAAAAAAGTCTTGTCAAATGTGACCACAGATAACTATACACTAGTCAGATAAATGTGACATTTAGAATGTGACATGTGAATTGTGGGAATAAAGGTGTCATTTCTTAACGTTTAGTTTCTCTTCAAATGTTCAAGCGTGTTTGTGTTTGCTGTGATTATAATTTAGATATTTTTCGGTGACAACAGGTTTAAAATCATTATTCATCATCATCATCAGACTATCGAAGTCCCCTACTGGACATAGGCCTCTCCCATCCAAATCTTTATTAATAATCTAAAACCATAACTGATACAACTAATAAATAAAAAAAATGACTATTTTATTGGTTATTATTTTGAATTATTATGATAAAATAAAAATCTTTAGTTATTTGTAAATAGATATTTGTGTATGAATGTGTTTGTTTATGTTTATGAATATTTTTAAATATTCACGTGATAATGTGTTACGTGTAGGGTAGTCCCTAAACTGTAAAATACCTAAAATCTGTGTTAAGGTTGTCTGGAAGAGATCGCTGTGAGCGATGAGACCGCCGAATGTTACGTTTACTCATTTGTAACTCGCCTTTTATTTTTTTCTATTAAAATCTATGCAATAAAGATATAAATAAATAAATAGAATCATGTTTTTAAATAAGCACAAAAAATGACACACCAATTAAGCTTTTCTTCGATAAAACTATTTACAAAAGAATAAATAGAAAATGGTGAGTATCCGTTGAGCCTTGAAACTATCCCTAAGCCATGCCAACAACATGTAGTATTATTAAAGTCATTAAATGGCTTTTAACATTGGTAAATAAAGAGTAGGTACGTAGCTAACTAAAAGAATAAAGAATTTCAAAACTCATTAAATTTTGTATTATTTAATGTCATAAATCTTTTTGAACGATAAATCAAAAAGTAATTTAATTAAGTAATTTTGCCGTTTTCAATTACCTGCCGCCCCTGGCACGTAAAGTAAATACGTCACTGCTTATAAATCATGACATGACTTCATTAGATTAACTTACCAATTTAACGAGTAGCCTAAGACAAAAATATAATAACACACTTGAAAATAGCGGAGAGTTTTCACTTTATTTAAGAAGGAAATCGGTAACTTGATGTATGGCTTTTGGTTTTAAAGCAAATACCCTTAAGTTAAGTCTTCTCACAAAGTTTATTGTCTGCGACGTGTAATCTTTCTAATACTCTGAGTCTAAAGATAAGGCACTAGGGTTAGGCAACTAAATAGGACTGGATATTTAACGGGAAGTAAGGCAGGCAGGGATAGTATTAGATGCAGCAGGATAATATTGAAGGCAAGAATAATATGGAATGAAAAATTAAATAAGACTGATAATTATCACATAAAAAGATTTCCGTTTTAATTTGACACAATTTTAGATACACAAGAAAAAATTTACAAATATAAAACTTAATAAAAAATGGTAGATTATCCGACAACCCTTTTTTGATATAACAAAAACTTTTTATTTATGACGTCCTGACTAATCATTTCAATGACGATAACCAAATTACATCCACATATTGTTTCCAATAAGAAAAATTAAGCATTTTATTATAATAGGAATTAGGGAGTCGAATAACATGATCCTATTCATAGAATCATAGCAGTAACTAAGTAAATAATTTACCGAATGATATAAAACGAATCAAAATATTTAAAATTGGTCTTTGGTCTTTTGTATTTGGTTTGTGGTTTCCAACTTTTTTTTTGCGTTTTGTTATCAAGTACAGATTATGTCTGACTACATGAAATTAGTTGTTGTCTGTGTTTGTTAGCTTATTTTATTTTCCTGATTCATCGGGAGTATTTTATTGCTGATTCTATATACGTAAAATTAATAAAAAGTGATGAGTATAATAGTGATATTAGTGGACAATGGAAATGTAGTGCCTTAATCCAAGTTTCGTGTATGAAATTATCATATTCAGTACTTCTGCACCTTCTTGATGAGGATGATCTCATTGACGTTCTGACATTACGTTCTTTCAACGAAATCTTGATCGTTTTATTATTTTACTATTGGGTCCAATGACCTTGTAACTCAAAAATAATTTCATCTAAACCGATAAACGAAAATGAAGAAACAGTTTTATAGGGTAAAGCAACTCGCGGATCAAACATTTTCAAGGTATTTTATGTACTTTACATTATCTCAGCTATCAGATAAGATGCAGTTCTTTGTAACTTCAGTTCGTTGTTATTGTAATCTTTTCACCTTTATCAGTGTCTTTAGAACCGATATAGCTGCTAGTGAAAATGAAAAAGTAACTTAATAACTTAATAATTTTTAATATAGTCAATGTCTGTTTTACAATCTTGTTTTCAATTACAGTAAATCTGGAAAGGCAGCCGGTTTGACAGATGAGTTGCAGACAGCAGACAAAAAGGTTGAACACCTACGGAATGCGTTACAATTACTTAGCAAGCGTTTGTCAACCGGTGCAGGGAGTACGCAAGGCCAGGACCCTGCCGCTAGAGAGAAAAGGCTTAAAAAATTGCCCGAGTACCTTCTTGGACTCTCTATGTGTGAAGCTAGCAATTTTGATGATGACGATAGCATATTAAAGTATATCTTGTTTGAATGTGGTGAGTAATGTGCTTTGAAAACATATGTATGTTTAAATACCCATTTAAAATAAAAAAGCAATAAATTACATTATTTTTTAATTACATAGGTAAAACAGAAAAATTTCTTGCAAATGAAATTGCTGAACACGAACTGAAAGTGGAGCAGTTGGTGTGCGCTCCACTCTCAGCTATTAGTGACACAGATCTCCCGGCTATCATGAAAGCCAAAAAACAGTTGAACAGGCTTCTAAGTGAAAAGGAATCAGCAACCAGTCGATATAATGTAAGTTATGTCTAAATCATGTCATGTCTGCTATGCTTATCAATATTTATCACACTTTTTTTTCTCGAGATGAAGCATAAGTAATCTTGCTATTTTTGTATCATATTAATATCTGGCATGTCAGTGTCAAATTGGAAGATAGATTGTGCCAGATAAAAATATTACAATAAAACCAATGAAAATATTTTTTGATCATTACACACTACATGTGTTTTATTTGTTTGTGTTGTTTTATAAAAGGAATCAACATTTTCCTTTAACAAAAATAAAAAATAAATCCTATTAAATAGTGAAATACTTGGTAACTTAATGTTTCATTTGTAATAAGATAGATAGAAACAAAAACATAATATTAGAACAGTTTGTCATGAGCAGACATGAACATGAAGAGAGTAAAACTAATTATGTACTTCTATGTTCATATAAATTAGAAGTTTTAGAAAATCTTAAGTAAATTTATTATGACAAAATGTATTTATTCTGGAATGCTATGTGTAAAAAAGAAATAAAGTCACATTTACTTTTCAGCATCTAGAAAGACAGAAAGAAGAGAATCCAACAAAATTAAGTGCTGCCAAAGAAGAACTTGAAGAGGTTGGAATTCGTGTTGAAGCAGCCCGAGATGCACTGGCCGCTGATATGTTTGCCCTTGTTGCTAAGGAAGCCCAATTGGCACACACACTCCTACAGTATGTGAAGTTACAGAGAGCATATCATGAATCCGCATTGCATTCCCTACAGGACACAGTACCTGAGTTAGAAAAATTTATTAGTAAGTATGATTTATTTCTAGCTTGTCATTCCTCCAAACAATGAAATTTTAACAATAGTTTTTATATAAATATGTTAGAAATATTTTGCAATGTTCGGCCTTGGGTACAAAGTCATAATATTAAACTATTAAAATACAAATGTTAAATATAACTATATTTGAAAACTGTCTAAATGAGCACATTACAGTCTGAGGCACCAGTGGTTATACCATTGGGCTACTGCCTTTACAGGATATATAAACAAGAGTAATTTTAATTGATCTTCATGTACACATTTTGGTAAACAGTGAATGTGGGAGAGAGAATATAGTCCATTTTTACATTACATAACACTTTTCTAATAGGATTATTGAGAATGGTATGTTATCTCATAAAACAATCACTACAGTTCACCAATTGCTGGCATGCTGTGTACATTCTGCAATTTTTAATTCTTGCATTATTTTAAACAAATTACACAAACTTTAATTTTGTTCCATTACACAACACACATTAAAAAATTAAACAGAGAGATGATAAATAACATAAATTATAAAATATACATAGTCTTATTATAAAGCTGAGCAAAAAGCATTTGTAAAAACAAAAAAAATTGCTGAAAGCTTTTTTTGCAATAGAGTACAAAAATGCATTAAACAGCTTCAAATGATGATTTAGTAGTAGCATTTTTGTTTTTGAACTCATTCTGAACATCCAAAAAAATTGTACAGGATGTGTGATGCAAAATACACCTTCATATTAAAATAAAACGCAATCTTGCGAAAAACCGGTTTATTGAAAAAAAAGAACACACTTACCCCAATTATACCGTTGAAAAACCAGCCATGTTTGTTTTCGATTTGAACATTCTCAGCCTGTACTATAAGAATAGAGGATATATTTGCCTTTGTTTGTTTGGACTACACAACAAACAAATTATTCTAAAAACAAAATAAGAATTGATTATAAGACATTTTAATTATAGCAAAAGCTGTGTACTCTTTGAATACAAGCTTTTTGGATTGTTGTAAAATACATTCTGTTCTATGGAAAACAATGTGTTGTTTATTTTTGTTTTATGTATTCTGCCATTAACAAATAGACGTACTGTCTCCGATATTGTTACATTATTAAAAATCATTAACGGAGATATAGATTGCTCGATTCTTCTTGAGAAAATTAAAATCAGAGTACCACATAATTTACGCGCTAGGCATAATCCACTCTTAGCAGTACCTCGAACAAATACCAAGTACCGCAAAAAATCCTTTATTATTCGAGCCAGTAAATCTGTAAATTATATTATGCATAAATTGAGTATCGAGTTTGAGCTCTTCAGATCCAGACTTTCACTTGTTAAAAAAATACATGCTTCAAAAAATTTTTTAAGCCCAATATTAGGAGTGTCTTCTTAGTCTAAGTTTTTCTTTTGTTTTTTTTTTATTTCGAAAATGAGATTCCTAATAAGTAATTAGTTTTTTTGAAATGAACTTTTTTCTTTGTTGTTGTTAGTAAGTTGTTTTAACTGTTGTTTTGGAATCTTTTTGCGAAGACCTGTGAATAGCTTTATTATTACTTTATAATAATGTTTTACCTTACGTTTTTTGTGCTGCTGGTATTCCGAACAAAAATAATAATAATAATGAAATTCAAGATAAAAAGGGAAAATCTGCATTATAAAGGCTATTGATACCAGTAATTTCTTTCCTAGTTAATAAATAATACTATATCTGACAACCAATTTTTCGTCTCCTTCTAACAATAGGTAACCTAGGGCCGTTTATTTTCTTTTCCTGCATGTAGCTACTTTTAGAGAACCGCGATGTTCGTGCATGACGCGTCTATATTACAATACGTCATAGATGTTTATAACAATATTATCATTCCTTTTTGTTAAACTTATATAGGTAGGATTGTAGATGGGCAGAGGGTTTGAACCCATTGGGTTAAAATGAGTTTAAACCGTTTTTTTTTGGAAAGAAACGGGTTGAAACCCAAATAAAACCCCAATTGGCGAGTTTTTACCACATTTACACCCTAAAATCTACTTTTCATCAACAGCTTTTAATAGTCCACTGCTGGACATAAGCCTCTCCTTAAAAAGGAGGTTTTGGCCTACTATACCACGCTGGCCAGACGGGTTGGTATAGGGTTTGTGTCAAGTTTTCCTTCTCTCTGCAGTGCTGTTGTTCTGCGTAGTTTTTTCCCTTAGTCGGCTCTTACGACACCCACGGGATGAATAGGGGTGGTGCCACTCTGTATTCTTAATCCGTCACCACACGGACGTTAATCCGTCACCACACGGACGCAAATCTACTTTTAGTTACTAATAAAAACTTTTTGCTGTTGTCGAGCATGCTATCACTTCGAGACATCAAATGTGACAATTAGTCCCGTTTGAATAGATCACATAATAAGTAATAGAAGTTATATTTTCGTTGGAAGGATTTCACCTGTTTCGAAATTTTCAGCCATGGCAGCTTACTTTTCAACTTATTTTAAGAACTTGTTTATTTGTCTCTGCTTGAATAAACTTTATCATCTACGTACCGAATAGTTTATATTTTTTTTAAGAATTTATATGCAAGGAGATTATTCCTATTTTTAACAAAATCCTGTTCAATAAATACATACAATTTTCTTTATGTACAAAATAAGCATACAATATTTAAATCAGTCAATCAGAATTGTCACAAACGACGAATTGTAATTCATATTGTATTGTTGTTGCTATACATTTAGATGACGCGTCGACCTCCCTATTAATGTCAATTCTAACCGGTGAACTTCCCTGAGGAGTTGTTTCACTGACCTGTTCATCGGTGCTTATGCATTCATTTATTATTATTCCAATTGTATAAAATATTATTTTAGGAGGTCTCTGCAGTGGAGGGAACGACTCGGGCAACCGAGCGCCGGGCACGCCGTCATCGCGGCGGTAAGACCCGTTATGGAGGATTGGCTCGAGAGGCGTCACGGGACCCTCTCATACCGACTGACGCAGGTGATCACTGGGAAAGGATGTTTGGGGGATCATTTGTGTCTGATCCGCAAGGAACCAAGGCCTGAGTGCCACCACTGCGATGGCCAGACCGTGGACACGGCTTTCCACACGCTGGCATAGTGCCCAGCGTGGGTTGAGCAGAGGCGAGACCTCGTGGCGGCCATCGGAGTGGGAGTTCTCTCGCTCGATAGCCTGATTGCGGCTATCGTGCGGAGCGAGAGTGCGTGGAACTCTGCCGTCTCCTTCTGCGGGCAAGTTATGCTCGCGAAGGAGACGGCGGAGAGGGACCGGGAGAGGTTTAGAACTCTCCCGGCCCGCCAGGCCCGGGAACGGGCTAGGTACCGCAGGCGACTCAGGCGCCGGAGGTCGCAGAACGATCTCCGTCCTCCATAAGCGTGATATTGACATTTACGACTATTAAAACAGTAAAATTAATAAACACCCGAATAAAAACCCTGTGGGAGGGAATGAACGATTCAAACCCGGTCTTTTGCCCATCTCTAGGTAGGATAGTGTAGGAGACTAAAGTTGATTACATTATCACTGGAAAGGTTTTATTTCAAATATATTCGCCTACAAAATAACGATGTTTATAAATAATTAATATAGATACATGCCTACTGATATGTCACTGCGTTTGAAATTATTATATACAGGAAATAATAAGTTATCCTGTAGCAGGGTACTGAACTACCAGTTTGATTTTGTTATTGTTTCTATTTATAAATTGTATCAGGATATATTAAGAATACATTTATATCTATGTAACGAAGTACCAGATGACAACTCGAAAATCCCGTTACTCTTCACGAATCCGCCTCGTTACCTAGCGATGATATTGTCGTCGTTGTAGTCATAACACTCAAAGTATATTATTGTCCTTATTAGTAAAGTTCTTACGCCCACCCTGCCACACCAGTGTAGGTTCATCAAACTGTTTCAAACTAACTAATATACATTCGGACTAGCCTTTGCCCGCTTGGGTTACAATAGGTTTTAACCGCTGCTCCGCCCGCGTGTATATCGGTTATCGCGGTCAAAAGTAGCCTTAGTAGGTAAAAATGTCCATCCTCAAGAATCAAAGTATCTCCATGCCAAATTTTCTTGAAATCGCCGTTCCTTAAAACATTTAGCCGTGAAAGCTTTACAAACAGTTACTTTTACATCTATAATATTAGAAGGTTTTATAGGTTTAAGTATTGATAACTCAAACATTACAAAAAGTACGAAGTATCTCTTAACATATATGTATATCAGAAGTATATCTGAACTGTATGAAGATTCATGTTGTACTCATAAAATGTTATGGGCCTTTGTATACCAACATTGCAAGCGATGGTACTATACTGACCATACCTTAAACAAGTTATGTAAATTTTCTTTTGTTAACTTTGACGTGGGCATATCCGTCGTTATTATCATAACTCCATAAAAATAGAATGCTTCCGTTAGAAGTACCGATTTATTGAGCCTCCTATCTATATACAGATTATGATAAAAACTGTTATGAACTTCAAAGTAGGGCTCGTGATCTTTTCCTTAATTAAAAATGTATAGCTTTAATACATAATATGTTCAATTTTATAAGTATTTTTAATGATTAGTCTTTCGCAAAAAAATAATTGCTCAAATGTTTCGCATGAATTGGAGAGATGATCAAATCGCGCTACCGTGTATTACCTTATCCTTGGGTTGCTAGTAAATGGATTGTTATTCGAAAGTATTTAGTCGCTTAATATGCACTTAACATAGTTAAATATTTTTTCATAATTGTGCAATAAAACTACTGTCTGCTATTGCATAATATATGATTGATCATTAACTTTAATTGCATACTGCGTTATCGTCAGTCATAGTACCGAAAAATTAACCTTTATATCATGAAAAATATAGTTATATTCACCACTAAATTACCAATGTCATGTAATATGTACGTTTTATAATAGTTATAGATAAATTACACATAAATAAACTAGAGATAAAATATTCTATTCGATTATAAATGTTATCATGCTAATTATATAAATATAATGAAGTCATTACTTTACAAAATGTACACACTAGTGCGGAGAGTTGTTATAAATAAGTCGAAATCACTAAGTAAATAAAACATACCCTTCTGGTAAACTAGTTCATAACGCGATTAGCAAGCAAATCTTAAGGAAAGTATGCACTAAATTATGTAAAAAAGTACCCGACCCAATTGTTGCCAATTTGTCTGGTTTGTTATTGGGTCATGTAATAATAGAGGTATAAAGAGAAAAACTAATTGGGCCTGGTTTAAACAATTTAACTTACGAAACTCCCAGATCGGTAGAACACATTCAAAGAAGACGGTTTGCCATTGACATTTTCTACTAACAAAAGGAATAAACAACAAATCTTTTTATACTTCGTAATAAGTTTTCATTACTCAAAGGGTATTAAAGATTTCTGCACACATCACGATGATAGTCCTGTAGTTAGGTATCACGGGGACTTTACTTTTACTTTAACCACTGCACCTTCTGTACAGTCATAAAACAGTTTCTTACTTTATTGCTATTAATTATCTATTCTATCACAAAACTGACGAATTCGTGTTTTCAGGAAAGAAGAATGTACTATATAGTTTTGCTTTTGAAGTTTTCAATTTTCTAATATGTTTAAGAGTTTTGCACAAGCAATGCTAAAATAATGCATACAAGATTTTTATTGGCAATTTATTTTATCTTTCAAAACGAAGAATCATAGCGTAATGCAATTATGGCACAAATAACAACTCAACAGGTTTCTTTAACGCCTCTCTAATGTTGAGTGTGGTACAAATGTTCACAGTTTATCGGTCCATTTTCCGCTTAACTCTGCTATAAATAAAACAATCACCGTACCTACAAATGTTATTTAATAGCATATTCATTTATCTTGCCAAACACGCTAACATCTCTGTGTGAAATTATAATTTTATATTTTTGAAATAGCTTTCTATCTTTTTATTTGCTTAAATAGCTCGGTGTGCTCACAAGGCTAAACTATATTGACAACGGAAGTTAAACAGTTTCTTTAGAGTTTTTCATTCAGTAGCACTGCTACCTACAGGCAGAAGACTACCTGAAATATACAGAGCAATTTAAAGCTTAAATAACGCCACTGACCCAAACTCATAAACACTAGAATAATCATTAAACTATGAAAGAGGTTTTACCTTCTACTATTAAATTATTTTTTAAGAGTCGTTTTACACACTATTTTTATTTCATCCAAAAATGGCAAAACATTTGAAGTAATAATGGTTAAAAACACAGTAAGGCAATATTCATTCTATTCATACTAGACTTTTTCTAGACATGCTATTTTCGAAATGCAGTAGTTTAGAATGCATGTGCAACTGACTAAATAGGCGCTTAATTAATCTTTTAGATTTGATCAAGCCGTTCTAACTAATTAATTATAATAAATTTCACTAATTAATACCAATATACCGATGTTTAAATATTATTAAAACAGTTTACTGATATTTATAGAAAAATACGTACGTACTACACAGTCGTGGTAATTAAAACGCCATTAAATCACATAATTTATTAAATGCCTTTAAAATTTTCATTGAAAAACATTCACAGAGTCACATAATTTTACACTCCTTTGAATTTAACTAAAAGGACACATTCTTACACGATTTTCATATGCGTTAGAGATTTCTATGATTACTAAAACTTTAGGCCACGAAGAACTTTTGAATTACCAGCATGAATCTCTCTTCTAGTTTTTAGTTAACTTGTTCGTCATACTCATAACACTTCAAATCAAGAATTTGTTTAATAAAATAAAAATAAAATTTGTTGTTAGATTTTTTTTTTTTTTACCACTACAAACGCATGTTGTTTTACAGACGATAGTTCCGTGAAACCAGTATTCGGATATCCTCTGGAGGAGCACTTGCGGGTGACAGGGCGAACCATCGCGTTCCCGATAGAACTGTGTGTGTGTACGCTGCACGAACTGGCTCTCAATGAAGAGGGCCTATTCAGAATCGCTGGCGGTATGTACAGGAAAATCAATACATTATAACGAACCGATTAACCAATAACCTGCCTTCTTAAATGACATACCTTGACAGCTTCCTCATAATGATAAAGTATTTGCTACTAATAGCATAGTAATTAGCAATAGTAGTAATAATTAAAACTTTATGTTTATAAATATTTATATTACATAAGCTGTAAAACTCTGAACATGAAATTTGGCAGAGACGTAGTTAATAAGTTAGACGGGATTTCGCCGGCCCGGCATTGTCTTTCAATTAAAAGCTGATATGAATATTCGTCTATATATACCTACCTGCTCCAGTTAGTACTTATTCTAGCAGACTTCTAACAGAGAATTAACTAATACATATTTTTATATTAAGTTACTGATAGTCTTCTGCATTATTTCAGGCACTTCAAAAGTTCGAAGACTGAAGTTATCCTTAGACGCAGGCCTGTTCAATGTTCCGTTGCCCGAGGCCTACAGAGACATGCACGTGGTTGCTTCAGTTCTCAAATGTTATTTAAGAGAACTACCCGAACCCTTATTGACATATCGCCTCTACGAAACATTTATGATCGCCTCTAGACAACCTACTGAACAAACTCGACTTAACGCTCTCTGGGAAGCCATACACTTGTTGCCCGAAGCCAACTTTCAAAATCTTAGGTATCTTATTAAATTTTTGTCTACTTTGACTCAAAACCAAAGTACTAACAAAATGACTCCCTCGAACCTTGCTATTGTCATTGCTCCCAATCTCCTCTGGGCAGCGGATGAAAGCACCTTCGACATGAATATAACAACGGCAGTCAACTGCATCGTAGAACTGCTCATCAAACACGCTGACTGGTTCTACAAAGATGATATTAACTTTTTTATCTCCTTCACGAAAGAGGATTTACTTCCAGAGCACTATGACTATGGTTTCACAACAAACTTCAATCACGGCTTTAATCAAACAGCTGCTATGAATCAAGAACCAGCTAACGGTGACTACAGCAGCATGAGTAAATCTATGTTTGATTACAATCACCACACTCAAAACAAAACAACAGACACAGGTCGACATTCGAGGAGCAATAGTCATGACACTAGTTTAATTCTTCTAGACAACAACATGAAAAAAGCTCAGTCAAATAGTTCTCTGTCTGATCAATCTAGTCCCCCACATGGAAGTCCAAAACCAATTTTAAGACGTAAAAATAAACCTTTAGCACCGGTACCACCTAATTTCACTCCTGATAAGAATAAAAAAGTAGAACCCGCAGCACCAGTGGCCGACGTCACTAGAGACCAGCTTAATGCGTCAAAGGTGGATAACGACAAGCCTGCCAAACCTCCGAGGCCTCTTGTGCCGGATACAGGGAAGGTGATTTCCGGTGTACAAACAATTAACCGTTCTACATATAGGCAAAACAGAGCAATGAAGGAAGAAGCGGCGCGCAGTGGCAGTCGCGAACATCTCGCAGATACACGCAGACAGAGTCTCGAGCTTGATAAAGATAAACTGGATATACTTAAAGTATCCGATGGTAGCAAAGAAGGGACGACTCTCGTAGTCAAGAACATGACTGCACAGTCAGTATCCGTGGGTCGCTTAAAAGTTGTCGGAGATGCAGGTAGTGGTCCAGCATCTCTAGGAGTTGAGAGAACGACTACTACTGAAAAATCAATACCAGCACGTCAACAGCCTACAACTAAACCGATCGGTCAGCCACCGCCTAGACCCGTAGCAGCGCCCCGCACTATATTACCTGTAACAGCCACTGAGGCCGATGGCGAAGTCCAACTACGGCACAAACCTGCTGTGCCTGAGCGCCCTGCAACTCTACGTCCGCAGAGCTTCCGAGCTCCGCGCTCGTCGCTTACTGACGCTTCTGAAGTCGCTCCCACGGTTCTGGAGCGGACACATATTTATACGGTTGACAAGCAACAACCTACACTTATCCAAGTTGGGGGTGGAGCTACCGCTGGAAGCGAACAGAGAGAGAGTGAAGAGATTCCGCGGGCGACGGTTCAACGTACCCATAGTTCTGGTGGTCGAGATGATGAGTTAGAAGAGCCGAGGAGCTTGTGTGTCGCTAGTCGTCAGCTCTCACAGTCGGAGGGTGATATTACAGAACCACCATCACCACGACCGCAACTGGGGCGACCTCCTCGCCCGCTTGTGCCGGCGCCCCCGCCACCGGTGCAGGTTGCCCCAGCGCACGCCCCACCAGCACACTCCCCCACAGCGTCAACCGCGCCTGGCACAACCCCCGGGTCGATCGCTCAGGCTGTACAGTCCACACCATCAGTGCCCCCACAAAACGAGAGCACGGATCTTTAGCCAACGTTTAGTCCTGTGCCCATGCCGCGCCTGAAACGACGACGTTAAGTGACGTAGGAGAAATAAAGCGTCACTGTGATCATCGAGGTCTGAATGTTTTTGGTGGCGATAGTTCGGTGGTCATATTCGTGAGTCGCAATGAGACTGATGTTCGCTCTTTTTTTTCTACAAGGTCGACCCTCCTCTCGGTTGTGTAGAAAAGCTATTCGAGAAACATTTTTCTTTGCATCAAATGAACGAGTATTATGTATTTATTTTTTTAAAAGAGTAACTATTAATAAGGATAACACGTGATAATCGAGTAAAATATACTATCAATCTAGAAATTACTGCTTTTGCGAGTAAAACACAAGTCTGAGGGCAAACGATTGACCCCAGGAGTTTATTCCAAAAAGACAAGTCGATTAAATTGTATCTATGTAGCTTTTGTATGCAGGCTAATTTGTATTAAAAGCTAAAATATTGTAAACTAGTTCATACGATGAGTGAATGTTGCAATTAATACTTGTGATATTAGAAAAATATAATCAAGAAACACTCCAGGTCAACGACCACTTGTAGGAGGATGCACAAATGTTAATGTAACGAACAGCCATATTCCAATGATATTTATGATGGTCCATTTTCGTGTAACACTATCTGTTGGCCGATGTCGTTGGCAGGACGGGTAATACTGAACTGATTAGATGGGGTCAACTAAACGTGTTTCGACGACAATGCATCATCGTGACTTGTCAATGGATTAGATTTAGTACTCAACGCAATGCTGTTTCAATTACTATATTATTTTAGCTATAAGTATGTTATGTAGTGTTTACAATCTTTTATGTGATATGCATTTTATTATTATATACTACAAGTATACCAGCTTCTGTTGTAAGTAAATTAATAAAATAGCCGAAACATTTACTAAATCCTTTTTATTTATTTGTCTAATATACTGCTTTCACAACAGTACAACAGTCTTAGGTCAGATCACTGCTTTTCATTTACGACAATCTGGGCCATCGGTTTAGACTTCACAATCGATCTTACTACGTAATTAAGCTATTAATGGCAATTATGATAGTAGTAAATTAGTTCATAAATAAAACTACATTATCTAGAATATATACATTTATTAATTACGTTTGCCATTTGACAATATAGTAGTTCCGTTTGCCGACTCTCAATAATGACAACAAATTCGGCAGTATGTGCGCAGACTGTGTTATCACTTCATCTATCTTCTTTATTTTTTGGTGGTTGATGTAAAATCCACCAGCTTCAATTATTCTTATTGCATCACCTGGAAACAAATAAACGACCATAAATTATAACTACAGAAACTCAACAACAACAATAAAATAAAAAGAAACATTTAATACTTATCAGAAGTTTAGGAATAAACAAGTTTTTGTTTAAAAGTACTCCTCTGCCGTGCCAATCCAAAATACTGTAACTCGACTTACAGTGTTGTGCTTTAACAACGATTAATCAGTTTATTGACGTCGGTTTAGTACCCCTGTTTTTCTGTGCCGAACTCCCCTCAGAGTGAGTGGGTGATTATGTCGGACTCGAAACGTCCCCAGGTACCAGTAGCCGCGGAACCAGGTATACCCTTTTTTTTCCGTGCGGAAATCCCCTCGGATACCACCTATCGGTGGCATGTCGGACTCGAACCGACTAAAACCGCACGCCGTCTCGGGTACTAATAGCCGGGGAACCAGGTATACCCTAGAAAGGAAGTCCCTGGTGGACCAGGTACACCCTAGAAAGGAAAGCACTTGTACCCCGACGTCCCTCGGGCCATCTACGGCTGATAGATGACCCCTTCTGTTTGGGCACCCGGATGTTCTCTTCCTGCCCCCGACCGCTTCCTGACCGCTGCCGGCCTCACCTGTCACCTTCAGGCCTGCGCTTGTGGAGGCGCCCGAGCCGTCTGCAATACCTAGCCCGTTCTCGGGCCTGGTGGGCCGGGAAAGTTCTGAACCTCTCATGGTTTGCAGGAAGAGATTCTGCGCACCGGCACAGTGGTTCAGGTTCGTCTGGACCAGGAGGTTAGAGAATTGGTCCAATACTAGGCCGCCTCTACAACCTCCTCCATGGGCGATGACGCCCGAATGACGTCGGCCAAAGCTTTGGCCGACGCTACGGGACAGCTGACCCACACAGCGCCGAGTCCTCCTGGACCGGGGCGGATGGTGCCGATCCTGATGTTGTCCGCGTTGCACCCCGTCTTCTCAAGAATCGCAACGCGGACATCCTCGGTCGTTACGGAGTCGTCCAGGCCTGAGATGCGCAGCTCCGAACACTTGGTGGGTCTGTCGATCTTCACACCATTCGTGGCTACGCTAAAAGCTTACTTTACGCACTGATTTCTGGGTGAACCGGATTGTCGGCGTACAGCTCTACATGCACGAGTTCCAGAAGGAAGTCTCACCAGTCTCTCACCAATCAGGCTGATTTGCTCCGATTTTGCTCTGGCAATGACTCTTTTGAGGGACCTGGAGGCAAAGTTGCCCCCCCCCCCCCTCTAACTCCCCCCGTCTACCCCAGTATACGCGGGGCAGCCTAGACATCCACGCCCAGATTGCTTGTTCTGGTACCATTAAGACTTGGCAAATTTATCAAGCCAATACAAGTTAGTGGCAATATCTTGTTTGCTTAGCGAATTAATAAGTGTGTGTTAAGCGCTGTAAATGTGTGTAATTTATTTTAATCCATAATGAAATTAAATATGAGTATAAAGTATTTGTCTGTAATATACATATAATACAATTGATAAAAATAGAATTCGTTACAACATGTATATTTTTAAAATATATTAAATATACATAGTCTTACTTTCAGTAGGAAAGCACTTCGCTTTTAGTCCCAGTTCCAGAACAGTGATGCCAGGGGACAGTAGGAGGCTTGTGACAGTCGCTTCGCTAAATATCTGCTCTAACTCGGTTCCACTGAGAGATACAAGTGACTTAACATTCTTGCTATAAATCGCCTCTGTTGCCTTCAGTGCTCGTTCTAAGCCTTCCTCTACAAAAAACAACAAAAGACGGATGTAACTTCGAAATGAAATTATTTTGCATGCACAAACATTATAAATCTACGAGTGTTTAAGTTGGAAGTATTAACAAACAGTATTTTTAATTCTCTAAATCAATGAAGATTTACGAGTATATTAAAATGACTTCATAGTTAACTAACACGTGATCCACGGGCACCGACACCGGCTACAATTCTGATAAATAGTTTTTTTTTCATAAAAACATTCCAAAACAATCATACTTATATCATTGGGCGGCAAAGATTAAAAGTTAGTAGAGACAAGATTAAGTAATTCCAGTTTAAAATTCTTTTCGTATATTTTCAAACCAAAGGACAGGGATTTGGTAGCCTGCTGCCCTGGGCAGCTTTTGTGACTTGTTTGTTTTTCTTTTTTGATACACTTAATTTTTCCTGTTTCATTAACTAACAGTAAGATGAACTTATTCATTAGCTAGTTCCTATAATCCGCAAACCCGAAAGTTACCCCAAATACTTACTTCCATGTACTAAAGTCGTGAGTTGATCAGCCAAGCAGGTTTGTGGATATCTCTGTTCTGGATGTTGTTTATGTTTGAACATTATATCCTTAATTTCTCCTAAACTATAGAATGTAAATAGCTTCAGGAATTTTTCCACTTCTGTATCTTTTGTTCTTATAAAGAATTGATATAAGCTGTACGGGCTAGTTTTGTTCCCATCCAGCCATATAGCATTTCCAGCTGATTTACCGAACTTGTCACCTTCTTCGGTTGTCACTAATGGTAATGTTAAACCTATAAATATAAAAAATAAAGAGAAACAGTTTGTAAATGCGCCTGCACACACGCAATATAAAGTATTGACATATCAGATGTTTGTATTGAAAAAGTTAGAATTTATTGTAAGAAAAAAAAAAGGGAGTAAAGCGATGATCTAAAGAGGTCACGATCCTTAGCAGTGACAGGAACGACAGGAGGAAGAAAAAAAAGTACTCATTACGTAAATACTATACATCGTTACCGTAAACATTTTTCTTAACAGTTCTACTAATTAGTTCATGTCCGGCGCTTATATTTCCCATCTGATCACTTCCGCCTATCTGAAAAGTAATCGTCCAACCCAATTACATCTATTGATTTCGATTCCACTTTAAGAAATTAATTTGAACGAGTTATTACGGCATTAAGTCTATCTTTGTATTTTTTTTGTGCATAAAGCATAAAAATAAATAAAAAAATATGCAAAATATAGTATAAGTCCTAGTCCTAATAGAAATTGCTGAAATATACAAGCGATCAATATTTGCATAAATAGAAGAGTGATTAATTTAACATGTACTTTTTATGTAAACATTGGGATATTGAGACAGCTTCAGTGCGAACTCTTGATCCTATATGCAGCCACACCTATAATAACTATACATATTTTAACTAGAATGTCGATGAGCCCCTTTCCACCTTACATTGGATAAATATAAGAAAGAGAGAGAGAGAGAGAGAGAGAGAGCTACACAGAAAATCGGTGTTAAGCAATTCTTTCGTTGCCTTTCACTGAGTGAGTGCGGTTACCGGAGCCCAAATCCCCCTGCCGCTGACTCGAGCGGGGGGGACTCCAAGGGCAGCAACGCACTTGTAAGTTTTGAGTTGCAGGTGTCCATGGGCGGCGGTAGTTGCTTACCATCAGGTGACCCGTCTGCTCGTTTGCTCCCTTATATCATAAAAAAAATATAGTTGGTTCAAGCTCCATTATAAACTACAATACTCCTTAATAAATTGCAAGTTGTGTATAACATAGGCGAAATCTCTTATTTAATTTTAAATTTTAACTCTGTAACTGAAACTATAAGGGTATTTTCAATAAAGAAGAATTTTGTTTAAAAAACTTTTAATACTTTACCTGAAATCTGCAGTCATATTCTTTTAATAAATGTAACCAGTCATAAGACTGGAATATCTGGTATGCAAATTCAGTAAAACTCATCCCCAACTCAGAATTAATTCGACCTTGTACGCTTTGTTTCAATAGCATTGTTCCCATTCTGAAATTTCGTCCTATTTCACTTACAAACTGTATTGCATCTATATTCCTATACCATGTTTCATTATTGACTACTCTGAAATTTAGAATAAAAAACAATTATTCTAGAGGGATCCTATTAACTCTTCACATGCCACCCCTCTGATACCACACTGCCACTACACTGTAAAATACTTTCACCAGTAAGCACTGTACAGTGTAGAAGCATATCAGAGGTTAATAGACCCAATTTGGTCATCCATTTTTACCTTAAGGGCTTCAGTTTGCTTGGATCTTCAGACCAGATATACTTTTGATGGTTTTCAAACACAGTAATTAAATTCTTATTAATACAGGCAATATTTTCTTGAATGATCTCTTTTTGAAGGGCTATTCTGTCTGTACTCCTTCCACTTGGATCGCCAATATATCCTGTGGCTCCACCTAACTGAAATATTTGATAAAACAAAACAATTTTGAAGTTTTTTTTTTTACTATATATATAAAAAGGGTACAATACATGCAATAATAAAATAAAATTATAAAAATAAACAGGAAATTTAAATATCTAATTTGGTATATTATGTTTAGCTTAAATATATATATAAACTGCTATATTGTTAGAATAAATCTATGCAAACCTTAAAAGCTTTATATGAATAACAATTAGTAATAGGCTTAGATAGAATGCATTAAATTATACTTCTCACAGTTAGTAGAAATGTATAATGTATGAGTAAGTTGTAAGGTAAGAAGACAACATTTTGTCGGTTAAAAAAAAACTAACCATTTTGCAGATGCCAAATTGTTGAAATAAAGTTAATAATTGGTACTGGTATGGTGTTATTGGTCAAAAACATGTTAGGGGTTAACGCAGATTGGCAAATCTACTATGGTTACATCAGATTGCCAAGTTCAATGTTATGCCAATGATATAGTGCCAAATATCTTACCAGTGTGATTACATTATGTCCAGCTCTCTGCCAATGTAATAGGTTGATTATAACCAATAGATTGCCTACATGCAAACTATTTGCTGTTGGGTCAAACCCAGCGTACACACATTGTGGAGCCTTGTTCAGTAAGTTTATGATTTCTGCACTGAAATTTTTTAAATAAATATATATATACTAGCTTTTGCCCACAGCTCTACCTGTGTGTATGTCGGTTATGGCAGTAAAAATAGCCTATGTCCTTCCTCAAAAATCTTAACTATCTCAGTACCAGTATTGATTCCTCATACAAACATCCACCCCCCTTTTCACCCCCTTAAAGAACGATTTCTGAGATAAAAATTATACTATATCTTTTCCCGGGACTGCAGCTATCTCTATTCAAAATTTCATTTAATAGATTTAGATGTGACAGACATCCTTTCGTATTTATAATATTAGTATGGATTTTATAAGTACATTTAATGTAGAATATGTACTCATATATGACAAAAAAATAAACATAAAATGTGAGTTTTCTATGTGTTATCCTTCTGTAGATAACTTATAACTAATCTAATAATATTTATAAACAATATAATAATATATATTACTAATATAATATAATAATATTAGTAATCAGTTGATAACTGTCTACCAGAAAACACAGGTTTATCAAAGTACCTACTGTTTCCAAGGAATACTGGAAACTGGTAACTATAAAATCATTTTAAAGTGAATAAATCTACAATTATTATTATATTTTAATAACTGTTTATTAAAGAAGAGATTAATTAGTAATTTTTTACTCACCTGGCAGTATTAGGAAACATATCCTGATACATTCCCCTTTCACTAAGCTTCAAAATATTTTTGCTAGCGTAGGTGCGATAAGGAGGTCGTAAACATGAAATTTTAGATAGACGGAAAAATTGTTTTAATAAATTCATGATTGAAATATACCTGAGGAAGGCACCAGAGACTTAAAACTTAACCTAAAATCTTGTATTAACGAACAAATTCCTTTACACAAGAGTATAAGATACTGTATGGACCATATACATCATATTAGTAATGATAGTTAACATAATTTATGTTAGTTATGATATAAACCCTTTTTGAAATCTTGTACAATACGAGATCTCTCAATTGTTACCCGCTGGACACGGTTGACCATTAACAAAATCCAAATTTATTTCAGAAGTGATAAGATTGATTTTTGAATGTTAAACCACAGGGACAGTAAAATTATATTTTTGTTTGACACAAATGACAATAAAAGAATCGTTCAGAACTTAAAAAAATATTCTTTATTTATAAATTAACAGATTCAAAGTTTAAACATTGAAAGAATATTTTTCACACACACACACACTTTTTCCAAAATTTAGATAACTTTTTAGTGGGTAAAAAATTCAATAAACTGCCAATGCGTTGGCAAAGATGCGTCGATTGCATGGGTGATTACTTCGAATAACAGAAATAAAAAGTTTGAAAAAATAAGTACTTTCACTTATTGCATACAAAACGGCAATTGCATAGGTAAAGACCTAAAATATATATACAAATATATATCCTAGTAAACATTAATTTATTATGAAAAAGAAATATACAAACGTAAAATATGCACTTATCAATTGAAATGGAGTTTTATTGCTAAATTACTGCTTTTCTTAAAATTATTGAAAATAGTTATAAATATTACAGGTATAAAAAGTACGTCAATTAGACCTAATTTGTTTGTCCTAACTTCTAGAATTCAATAAAATTGTGTCCCCGTGTACACAAAGTTAAATATTTATTTTTCGCTTTCTAGCATCCTTTCGTTTTTTTTGTGTGCGTTACCCCAGCAAAATAATGTCGAAAATGGTCATTTAAACGTTATAGATAATTAGTTGCTCCCCTTCTGTAATTGTTAAGCACATTTTTAAATTTGTTTCACTTAAACTTTTTTAGTTATTTCAAAAAAACATTTCCTGTTGGGGTAACGTTTGAAACGTTACCGCAGCCAGACATTTTCTTTTTTAATTGTAATATTGAAATAAATTTTAGCTAAATAATTAGTTATCTGGACTAGGTAAATGTTACAACTTATTTGGTATTTGTATTTTCTTCGGCTGCGAAGTTATTCGAAATCCTGCTGGAGTAACGTTTGTGGGTTTGCTGGATCTCTGAAACGGGTAAGCGGATTGTTACCATCTTTTGTACATAACTTCTTAAGGATTAGTTTTAATTTGTTCGACAATAAAATAACAAAAATAATGAACCGTTTAAAAATTATTTAGGTAAGTATGAAAACACTTCAATACGTCCTAACACTTTAAATAAGACCTCTAAAGACTTACTTGAAACGTTATTCTATTGCTTGTAACTGTAGGCGTAAAGTCCACGGGGTAAAATAAATTAAACACGAACTTGTAACACCAACGTACAATAGTTTATTTACGGCCACTTTTGTATTACAAACTATAACAGTTAGCCACAGAGAGAGGAGAAGCTTAGACACGCACAAAAGACATAGAAAGGCACAATAGTTTAGCTAGAATAGATCACAGTTTAGGAAGATTACGACAACAGAAATAAATACGTTTTATCACTGATAGCACGGGGTACTAGCTAGACAAATATTAAAGCGAACAAGCGCGGAGTGTGCGTCGGGCGGAAGCAAACAATGCACTATTAGGTGGGAGTAGCCTCGAAACGAAGCTGCGCCGGCGCCTCCGAGCGGACCCGAAGACTGCCGAAGGCCACACTTCGTCCACCCAGCTGCTCCGCTATAGTACTCCCCCCCGAGACCGTTCCTACGGTCGGTAAAAATCAGTAAAACGGACTTTCCTACCGCTTTTTGTGTATTTCTCTTTACTGACGGCAGGGGACGTAGGCGGCATCGCTACGGCAGGGGACGTAGGCGGCATCGTTACGGCAGGTGGAGTGAGGTCCTGAGCTGTGAAAGCGGGTTTTAATCGGTCCACTGAAATATTGTCCTCCTTACCATGCAATGCTACGTGAAAAAACTTCGGACCTCGGCGCAGTACCTTATGCGGACCTGTATACGGCGGCTCCAAAGTCTTCCGAACTCGATCTTGCCTTACAAATACATGGGACGTATGTTGCAGATCCTTCGGTATGTAGAAGGTTCCTCTACTGTGCCAAGATGCATGTTTGGGTGCAAGGTCAGCCATGTGTTTAGCGAGGCGGGTGGCGAAGCTGGTGATGTCTTCAAGCTTATGGTCATCGGTTGGTGAGAGGAATTGGCTCGGCAAGCGTAATGGCTCGCCGTACACCAACTCGGCCGCAGAAGCTTGCACGTCTTCCTTCCAAGCACTGCGCATCCCCAAAAGGACCAGTGGTAAGACCTCCGTCCACTGGGTAGTGTTGTGGCACATGATAGCCGCTTTGATTTGGCGATGTGTACGTTCTACCATCCCGTTGCCCGAAGGGTGGTAAGCCGTAGTGCGAAAGTGATGCGCGCCGACTAGGGATGTAATGGCCTTGTACAGGCCGGACTCGAACTGACGACGTCGGTCCGTAGTAATTCGTGTTGGGCAGCCAAACCTTGCTATCCAACCAGATATTAAAGCAGCCGCGCAGGTGTCAGCAGTCATGTCCTTCATCGGGACCGCCTCACACCACCGTGTGAACCTGTCAATGATAGTGAGACAGTACCTGAAATCAGCAGAAGGAGTTAGTGGCCCTACGATGTCGAGATGGAGGTGGGCAAATCTCGACGAGGTGATAGGGAAAGAGGAAAGTGGAGTAGAAGTGTGACGGGTGACTTTGCTGCGCTGGCAGTCAAGGCAGCGTCTTGACCACTCTCTACAGTCCTTGCGGATCCCTGGCCACACAAATCTTTGTGTGACCAGTCGCACAGTAGCGGTACGTCCGGGATGACTCAGACCGTGCAGTGCGTCGAACACTTGTCTACGTAAAGCAGGTGTTACATAAGGCCTCGGCGGCTGTGTTGAGACGTCGCAGTATACTTTGGTGTCTGAGCCTGCCGGCGTAATAGGTTTTAGCTTAAGCGATGAACCTTGTAAGAGAAGCGCTTGAAGCTCTGTGTCCGTTTCTTGGGCCTTGGCGAGTATAGTGAAATCAATAGCTTTAGTAATCTCTTCTACACGGGATAAACTGTCGGCGACGATATTTTCTGTTCCAGGTATATACCTTAAATCCATAGTAAACTGCGCAATATAGTCGAAATACCGGAATTGTCGAGGGGAACAATTTTCCCTTGGTGTTTTATAGGCGTAGGTAAGAGGTCGATGATCGGTAAATACAACAAAATGCCTTGCTTCGATCATGTGTTTAAAATATTTGATAGCTTCGTATATAGCTAGTAGCTCCCTATCGTAAGGGCTATATTTTTTCTGAGCCCCGTTTAACTTTTTGGAGAAGAAAGCTAGGGGTTCCCACTCCTTACCGTTACGCTGCTGAAGCACAGCACCAATGGATACGTCGGAGGCATCGGTTAGAATGGAGAGCTCAGCGTGAGGTAGAGGATGTACCAGAAGAGTGGCGTGAGATAGCTCTCTTTTACATTTATTGAAAGCAGCTAATTCCTGTTGCGTCATGTGTACTGGAGCTGATCTCTTGACGGTACCACCTGCCAGTATGGCGTGCAGCGGTGCTTGAACTTTAGCAGCACCGGGTATAAACCTTCGATAGAAGTTCAGCATGCCGAGGAACCTCCGTAATTCCTTTACAGTCCTGGGTACAGGGAACTCCTGGATAGCCTGGACTTTGGTGTCCATGGGCCTAAGGCCAGCAGCAGAAACTTGATAACCAAGAAAAGTTACCTGTGACTGTCCCCAAACGCATTTGCTTGCGTTGATTAACACACCATAGTCAGCCAAGCGTGTTAGTAGGGTCCTTAGGTGAACCTCGTGAAGTCCAGGTGGAGAAAAGACCAGCAAATCGTCGATATACCCGTAGCAGAAGTCTAGACCTGTAAGCACTTCATCTATAAACCTCTGAAAAGTACTTGCAGCGTTGCGCAAACCAAAATTCATAAATTTGAACTCAAATAATCCGAACGGGGTAGTTATCGCAGTTTTGGGTATATCAGGTGGATAAACTGGTAGCTGATTATAAGCCTTTACCAGGTCAATCTTGGAGAATACGGTGCACCCCTGAAGCTGCTGTGCAAAGTCCTGAATGTGGCGAACTGGGTACCTGTCAGGTATAGTACGCGCGTTGAGTGCACGGTAGTCACCGCATGGTCGCCATCCATCATCCTTCTTCTTGACCAGGTGCAGAGCCGACGACCAAGGACTCTCTGATCTCCTAGCAGTACCGTTGGCAACCATCTCGTTAAACTCTTTCTTAGCGATCCTAAAGCGCTCTGGATCCAAACGTCTTGGTCTACAGGCTACTGCTAGTCCAGGTGTAGTCTTAATATAGTGTACAGTTGAGTGCTTAATTGGTTTACCTTTAGAAATGGTACCTGCAGGACGGGTCAACTCCGGAAACTCTCGCAGTAGCTGGTGAAACTCTGTAGTCCCGGTCACAGTCTTTATAGATGCTACGTCATCTGGAACTCGTTGTGGTGCTCCTGACACGGTGAGTGACGTGGTACCATCAGTAAGCCTGTGATTACGACAGTCTATTAACAAATTATAAAAACTCAAAAAGTCAACACCTATGATTGGTTTCGATACGTCAGCGATCGTGAACTTCCATTCGTAGTTTCGGCGAAGCCCTAGGTCTAGATTCAATTGAATGGGACCATAGGTATGTATAATAGTACCATTCGCAGCTGTCAACCCATATTTAGTCTTATAACAAGGGGTCTTAACTGCTGATCGAGGAAACACACATAGATCTGAGCCGGTATCGACAAGAAAAAGCATTTTTGATCGTCTCTCAGGTATAAACAGTCGGCCTGTACCATTTGGGCAGTCAGCCGCCGCTAATTCCGGCTGCCCCTTGAGTTTTCCGCTCGCCATTCACACGGTTGTACACATTTGCGGGCTTTAGCTCCATACGTGTAGTGATAGTAACAGTGTGGGTAATCAGGGGGTGGCTGTCGAGGCCGTGAACGAGATCTGGAACCCTTGAAGTTCCTTGACCCAGTACGGGTATGTGAACGGTTACGTACCTGATGTTGTGCGTCCAACCGAGTGGTGAGTAACGCCACTTGCTTACTAAGTTCACTTATCTGTGTGGCCATCTCCTGTACGAGTGACGGCTGTCCCCTTGCTGAAGCGCTCGCCACCTGCTGGGGTCCAGCGGGTGCAATGTCGTGCACAGTGTCCGCTAATTCCGCCAATTTATCCAACGAAAGCTCGGGCTGCGACGCTAAAACTGTTTGCAAATTATTAGGAAGCCGACTAGACCATAAGGTCTTCAAAAAATCGTCAGGCATGGATGGGCCTGCCAGGTTTTGCAGGTGCCGTAGAAATTGTGAAGGCTTTCTATCACCTAATTCCTCATACCTCAACAATTGTTGTACCTTACGCTCACGCGACGCTGATAACCGCTTGATAAGCTCCGCTTTTAATTTTCCATATTTGTCTACCGCCGGTGGTTTTGTTATCACGTCTTTTACCTCCATTGCATAACGCGGTTCCAACGCGCAAACGATATGCTGAAATTTTGTCGAATCAACCGTTATATTCGCTATTGCAAATTGACACTCCATTTGGGCGAACCACATTTCGGGGTCATCCGGCCAAAATGGAGGTGGACGTACACCCACTCTAGAAGTTTCCAACGCAACTGGCGCTTCTTTTTCATCAACCATCACGTCGGGGTCACCAATGTAGGCGTAAAGTCCACGGGGTAAAATAAATTAAACACGAACTTGTAACACCAACGTACAATAGTTTATTTACGGCCACTTTTGTATTACAAACTATAACAGTTAGCCACAGAGAGAGGAGAAGCTTAGACACGCACAAAAGACATAGAAAGGCACAATAGTTTAGCTAGAATAGATCACAGTTTAGGAAGATTACGACAACAGAAATAAATACGTTTTATCACTGATAGCACGGGGTACTAGCTAGACAAATATTAAAGCGAACAAGCGCGGAGTGTGCGTCGGGCGGAAGCAAACAATGCACTATTAGGTGGGAGTAGCCTCGAAACGAAGCTGCGCCGGCGCCTCCGAGCGGACCCGAAGACTGCCGAAGGCCACACTTCGTCCACCCAGCTGCTCCGCTATATAACTACCTTCAAATGTATACGAATTTTCGTAGGAATACTGTAAGTGACTAAAAAGTTATGATGAAATGTAGCTCTCCACGTTCACGATCAAAATGTGTGCGGCCTTTTTTGGCCACCGATAAACCTGTGTGTGGATATATAAACTGAATGTTATGCCAATAATTAGTTGTTTAGTTCAGTTGTCTACCTGTAGAATTTCAGCGTCGTACATATAATAATTTACGAGATAATTAAATAAAAGTCATTAGAAGGTCCAAGTCCGTGGTATTCCGACCATGTTTAGGTGGTTACAAAAAAGCGATCACCCAGTACATTGCGCTGTCTTTTAAAATGTTTAGTGTAATACACCTTACGATTTCGGTACAGTTGCGTACAGTGTTAAATACATTCAATATTTATTCATTATTATGACCTATTATTTATTTTGTTTTTTTCCCTAATTGATCTTAAGCACTAGTTTCTTTACTTAAAATTTATTTAGTCTTTTTTACTACCGGAGCTACAATCAACAGAAAATCTGCACTAGTCCGCTAAAATTATAAATATGTAGATACATGTATGAACGATTCACCTGACTGCAATAAAACGAAAATTTAAACCAATAAGAAATCGTTTCATTTGTTTGATTTTTTTTTTGTAAAGAAATAACATTAAAGTAATTGTATTTTATTTTGGGGTGTATAGAGCTTAGACTTGAATGCATCAAAATATTTAAAGCAACAAGTTATCTACAATAAGTTAAAATAGACCGAATAGTAGAAGAATACAGTTGTAAATTAGAATGCATCAACATTGCATCGCCCAACAGACGTATACCTCGTAAGAGTAGGTAATATTGTTCTGTGGTCTATACCTAGAACCGAGAATTATCTATACCTATGTACCTACCGTTAAGCGTTGAGCCCGTTACTGTTGATTTCTGTTAAAAACGAACAGTTGTTGAATGATATTTTGATATAATAACGGAAATTTAATTTATCGAGTGAAAGTGATACATTTTTATAGATAAAATTATTGGTCAGATAATATTTGTCAATCAAGAATCGCTGATAATACATCCTTCGCTAGAACGCGGGAGGGGAGGGGCGAAGGGATACTTCATTGTTTGCAATTTGCATCTAGTGCACTAAACTTGACCCTTAGGCAGATAATATACGTGTTGTAAAGTACGTGTGCGCTTCCGCTTTCTATTTTTGCAAATATTTATCGTATTCTTGAGAGTTCTTCAATATGTGTGTACCTAATTACTAATAATAGGCATTAATTCTAATTCGATTCAATTTAAGTAATTGTCAATTCTTGTCTTAGGATATTAATTACTAATGCTAATATTGAAATTTCGTTCAGGGTGAACAAATTAAAAACGATCATATCTTTTAGGTAGGTATATCACTTATTACTAATTTTACATAAATAATTTATTTTATTATAATTTAACTCACCGCGATTTTGTGATCAAATATTTTATTTTCTCCAATATTATTACAGAAATAATGCAATACAGAGTTTGTTCGCGAAATGCTAGCCTAAGTCGATTCATCACTTAAAAAAATCCCCATCTATTCACAAAATACCTATTTACAACGCATACGTTACACTCTTCAAAACTTATCATTTCATTTCATATTTCTTAAATTACCTATACCTACCCTAAAATTAAACTTCAATTAACAAATACTACGCAGGTACCAATTCTATGAACAACTATAAACAATTCACCTAAACATTACGAGAAAACAAAAGCATTCAAAACAATACCTAATCTCCCGGCTGATTACTAATTATGCAATAAACAATCCTAAATAAAAAAATATTTAAAAAACATGTAGTTTTTTGTAACACTTATGTACATATCCGTAGTAAACTTGCAAATAATATCCTACATATTTTAAAAGCCAGCACAATGTACTGGGTGATCGCTTTTTTGTAACCACCTAAACATGGTCGGGTTACCACGGTCTTGCACCTTCTAATGACTTTTATTTAATTATCTCGTAAATTATTATATGTACTACGCTGAAATTTTACAGGTAGACAACTGAACTAAACAACTAATTATTGGCATAACATTCAGTTTATATATCCACACACAGGTTTATCGGTGGCCAAAAAAGGCCGCACACATTGTGATCGTGAACGTGGAGAGCTACATTTCATCATAACTTTTTAGTCACTTACAGTATTCTTACGAAAATTCGTATACATTTGAAGGTAGTTACAAGCAATAGCATAACGTTTCAAGTAAGTCTTAAGAGGTCTTATTTAAAGTGTTAGGACGTATTTAAGTGTTTTCATACTTACCTAAATAATTTTTAAACGGTCCATTATTTTTGTTATTTTATTGTCGAACAAATTAAAACTAATCCTTAAGAAGTTATGTACAAAAGATGGTTACAATCCGCTTACCCGTTTCAGAGATCCAGCAAACCCACAAACGTTACTCCAGCAGGATTTCGAATAACTTCGCAACCGAAGAAAATACAAATACCAAATAAGTTGTAACATTTACCTAGTCCAGATAACTAATTATTCAGCTAAAATTTATTTCAATATTACAATTAAAAAAGAAAATGTCTGGCTGCGGTAACGTTTCAAACGTTACTCCAGCAGGAAATGTTTTTTTGAAATAACTAAAAAAGTTTAAGTGAAACAAATTTAAAAATGTGCTTAACAATTACAGAAGGGGAGCAACTAATTATCTATAAAGTTTAAATGACCATTTTCGACATTATTTTGCTGGGGTAACGCACACATTTTTTTTCGTCAGTCTTCTGTTTATTTCCCTTCGATTTGCCATGACGACGATGCGGAAATGCCTGGCAACAAAGGTACCCGGAATAGTAGCTGTATTCAGTACTATTGCACTTCTAATTTTGTAAATAAGACTGGGGTCTGATTATTAATAAACATTTTTTTTCTGGCAATTGAGTACGGCTGCAGGCAGCAAAGTACTAACTATATGTAATGATTAACGGCAAGTACTGATAAGTTCATATGCATCTTTAAGAATGAGTTTTGGACATCACTTCAGTCTCGGTCTAGACCACTTTATTTGATGTTCTACACGTATTGTACTATTTTCACATTGTAGTTTTGTTTTTTTTTAAAGACAACTCCCGCACCACTTAGTGCGGGAGTTGTCTTATAAATATATCCTGTGTCGCGGGAAATTTTACACACATTTATGAAACAGACAAAGAACACCTAAATCCAGAACAACAATTTGTAGATCACTCAGTGTTTCCCAGGTGGGGATCGAACCTGCAACACTGTAGGAAGCGGCGAGGTGACCGCCTAAATCGCTACGCCATTCATGCAGGTACCCACGTAATCACGTCAACTGCCTGCGACTAAAAAATTCGCTTTAGTTTCAATGGATGAACTTCTTAGTTTATGACATTAATAATTCATTCACCGAAGCTAGGGATTCGTTGGTTCTTTTATAACGTCAAATTGCACTCGCCAAGAGTCTAAGATATGTCATCAAGTTATCTAAAAAGGTTATTAATTAAAAACTTTTGCCATGCCACAAAACATATTTATTTAGATATAGTCTATTAGTAATACAAATAACACGGCGTCATCTTAGCGATTCATTTATTTATATATGTATTACTATTCCAAAGATGTTGCACTTTAATCAAATCAATTCATGCATACTTCAACATACTCATGAATACAAGTCGAATAAAAATATAAATATTATTCAATTTGTTTTTAGGAGTGTCTCAATAATTATAAGACGAATTCTATAATTTACCTAATAATCATTCACTGAAGCGACGAAGATATACGACAACAAGCAGAAAAGAATAGACTCAAATATTATTTTAACATTCTTTCTAAATATTCAAACTTTTCTCCTATTACAAACAATTCAGAACTAACAAGTTTTTTCTGTTAGGTTACCAACAGAAGTTTAATTTCATATTGCTGACTTTACATGTTTACAGCAAAACAGTTTAAATGACTGCAGTCATTTACTTAGCTTTAGCCCACCCACTGCCAATATGTAAAGAAATTTTATATGTATTGATTAATGTTCCGTATTATACAGTAATTCATGGTACTTGACCTGATCAGACTTAATATTAAACCTAAATTATGAAGCTAAACTTAAACACTATTTTTGAATGTGATACACTTGATATAGTGAGTGACACTTAAGAAGTCCGTTAAATATTATACAAAAAGAAAGTTGTAGATTAATTATCTACAAATAACACTTCAAAGACCCATAACAGTCTAAAGGGCTAATACTCTATAATAGTAAAGGTATTTTAGTGGTAAAGGTGAAGAAGCTGGAATTGGTACGGAACACTAATAATATTTTCCATGAAAAAAGAAAATAACATTCTGCATAAAATGAATAAACTTTTCAAAAGTTATAAATGTATAACTCTACATTTCTTCTGTATAAACTGTATTTAGGTTGGTTTTAAAACCGTAATATGAAGTAATTTGATATAATGGTACATTTAACTATACAAAAAAAGGAATTATATACTCATTCATTAAGACCTTTATAATCACTGAGGTATAAATTCGTAATACTTATGGAATATTTCTCTGAATGTAAAATACAAGTTTTTTACTTAGACTGTCTAAGCAAAAAAACTTGTATTTTGTATTTACATTACTACACTAATGCCTATTTTACATGCGTGCCAAGACTTCGACAAATGTCCTCATCTCCAAGCCTTTACAAACGCTTGGATGCCATTAACACGCTTGCGAGTGTGTTCCGGACAGGCAAATATAGCAGACATGGACAAATTTTTAGTCAAAATATAAACGGCGGGACTAAACCTTCCTTAGATCTGTGATCTTCCTTCAAAAACCGCCACTCGTCCCGATCGACGACAAGCTCACGCAAGCCGAGCCAAACTCCCCGTTTACACACTCGTGTTTCTGGACACTTGTAGAGGCTTGGCAAGTGTGTAATATATATGGCCTATAAGAATTTGGTTGTTCCACAATATTTAAAAAAGTTCAATGATTATAAAACTCAAACAGGAACATAATACTAAATTAATACTTAGAATTATAACATGGAAATCAGAAAACTTATTTAGTCTTCAAGGGTAACATTTTTAAAGAGATATGACATGGACTCCTTGTTGTGAATGCGGCGGATTGCCTCACTGAGGAGTACTGATATGTCGATGGTTTTGATTTTGTTGCATTGCATCTTTTGAAGTTCGTGTGGGACTGTGTTTGTGACGACCACCTCGTCGATCGGCGAGTCTTCAATGAGCCGTGGAGCATCTGAAGATAGCAGTCCGTGTGTAGCAAGCACGTAAATTTTGTAAGCTCCACATTCCTTGAGGACCTCAGCCGCGGCGACGAAAGACTGTACGTCATCTATCATGTCGTCCTACAAACATACATAAAGACTCAATGTAACTAACTGTAAGGCACAAGGCACAGATCAGCAGTACTTACTCTTACTTAAAAGGGATAATGACATTTGATTATTTAAAACAAAAACCTATATGATAACCTGTGACCAAGTTTACGTAACACAATTTCTTTTGGTTTTCTTTTTCTGATATTAAATTTTTACAAGTATTTGAATTAAACTAAAGAAAACTTCTATGTTAAAAATATCTTCAAGTGACATTAACAAAGCAATAGGATGTATTGAGACACTTACCACCATAATAGCAATTCGGCCACCTACATCACCAACTACATTTATTGGTGGCTTTTCCTTAGCTGGATTACCAGGTACACCAACAGACACATCCATGGTGCGAGACCTACTATAGAGATGTTACACATAAGTACCAGTATATCATCCACTATTATACACACATATTTATTTTTGTTATTAAGTATGTCACAATAAAAAGCATTTAACTTTTGTGTCTGCATTAAATTTTCGATCAGATATGACATAATGATATATTATCAAAACTTTCCATTCACTACTCACATTATGTGCCCCAATTGTATGCCTGCTTTTGCTAGAATGGAATCTGTACTACCTTGAGTTAAGGCGACTGGAGTTTGTTTTGAGCTCTACATAGCCTTTTGCTGCTTTAATCATTTATTTAAAATTAGGGAGGGACCTCAGGTTAGGGCAAAAATGTCCTAAGGGGCTTTGCTTGCAGAAGAAACAGTTCAACTGAAGGCGTATGAAGGTTCTATAATCCATTACCAATAAATTTTCTACATGTTTTAATTATAGGGTACTTACTTAGGTAAACATGGTGGAGAGTAGCGTCCATCTACTTCATCACTTTCAGCTTCTTTCTGTTCACCGTGAATGACAGCTATAGCTAACCTTAACCTCTCTGCATATGATGTGGCTTTCTTAGCAGACCCGGGGTTACGTGCCACTATCACAGAGTTGCGATAATCTGGAATCTAAATAGTAATTATTTGATTACTGTACAGAATTAATCAAAATGCTCCTATTAAACAATAAAATGTACAGAATTTCATGTCACTCTATTTATATGTTTATTTAGACACCATAGCAATTCAGTTAATTGTTTGTTTTATAACCTTGAGTCTAAAAACAATGAAGAATTTATTTACTAAATTTACTGCAAAATGCTAGATGTTTAGAATAAAACAACTGCAATTATTGCAAAGGCTAATTAAAGTCGAGTTGTCACAATTCTTAAGTATCAACTGTTAATTGTGGTAGATACTATTACTTAATTAATCAATAGTTAATCTTTAATTGTAAGTTAGAATAATTGCACACTTGCCTCATTACTCAATGGTTGCAGTTTTTGCTTGGACTAATTATAGCCCAACTTTGATGCTCTTGTAAAACCAAGAGATCTTTAAAAATTTTAACAATAGTAATTTAACATGTTTATCACAGACTATTTAAATTTGTCTGGTTAGTAATAGTGATAATTGTGCAGTACCTAAAATATTTAAAAAATATAAAACTGAATTTTAAAATTTGATATGTATATAATTACCTAAAGTTTGGAGCTAAAAATAAAAATTTGAATAGAAAAGATATCTGACGAAATGCACACTAATTTCTTTAAAAAAATTGGATAACTTGATGCACACATTTAATAAGTAATTTTAACAAACAACAAGTCATCTAAGCCAGCCCATACAATGAATGTACTATGCTACAATGAATACAGATAAAAACTTTTCAAATGATTATTTATCACACTGCTATTATTTTTACTTTACAATATTGAAGTTTAGTAAACTTGTACATACTTATCAATTCTGTTGTTGTTTTACACTTGTAAGGTTTTATACTACACTTGAAGTGTCACATTGCTAATATGGATGCAAAGTGTATGACAGCAATAAGTATTTATTATTTAATATATATCTCAATAATAATAATGATTAAAAATTAAATAGAAATCGCAAATTGTACTTACACTTTCTTGAATATACTGAAGTAAGAAAGGAGATGCTCTTAAATTATCAACTGGACATTCATAAAAACCCTGAATTTCCTTCTGATGTAAGTCCATTGTAATAATATGTGTCAAGCCAGACTTACACATCATTTTAGCCAGGAGTTTAGTGACAATGCAACCTCTTTTCCTCATTTTACACTGTTTACTGTATGGCAAATATGGAATCACCCCTACAATAGACCGAGCAGATGAAGTCTTACAAGCATAAGCCATTATTAACAGCTCCATTATGTTGTTGTTAACATCTCTGCAAATAAACAGTTTATTACTGAGTTTATTGATAAAATAGTTCTATATTCTTACAATAAACACTTTGTAATAGAAATTTTAATGAAGGAAACTTTAACTCAAACAGTTTAGCAACAAGTAAAATTTTAACAAAAAAAACCGACTTCAATGGTTTTCTCATAGATTCCATGGTCAGAACTAGACCAAATTGAAATGGGACCACACGGGAAGCACCAGCTTTCTAATAAAAAAAGAATCATCAAAATCGGTTCACCCAGTCAAAAGTTATGAGGTAACAAACATAAAAAAAAAAAAATACAGTCGAATTGAGAACCTCCTCCCTTGAAGTCGGTTAAAAAGGATTAATGCTAATGGCTGCCATCGCAAAAATAAAAGTTCATCTGGCATACAACATCAATGTCTGACTGTGAAATTCTTACAGTGTAGATACTATAAAAACAATGTTTATTCAAAAAGCTACTATAGCTTCTGTAAATATTTAACAAAGTGTCTCTTTGTTGTTATAGTAAGATAAACACTTCTAACATAGTTCACAAATATTATATTTATAAGTTCTCAAATATGACTACATAGATATTATACTGAGCATGAGCTGTAAACTTCACTCAATAAGGTTCACATTACTGTTTCAGGAAAACAATACCCACTTTGTTCCAGTCTGAACAATATAAATGTTCTTTCCACGAATAGAGTCAGCAATCTCAACCATAGTTTCTCTGTTGGTTTTATGGTATACTGAACATCCTCCCTTTCTTACACCAAGTCGGCTAAAATAAAACATATTAATGTCATTATTGCAAAATATACTTAATTAAATTTATCCTATATAGTATACAATACTCTACAAATGAGGTCATACTACTTAACCTCTGCAAGAGTCAAACATTAAGTCAATAGTTCCAACCTTGAAACTCATCAAAATTCTTATTCAAAGGTGAAACTTACTTAGCGATCAAATCAGCCAGTTCAGGGTGCGAATTGCCACTGAGGATCACAATATCTGACGTGGAATTACCCTCCATATTGCTCTTGTGGGATCTATTAGTGAATCCCACCAGCCTGCAAACACAATCACGTATTTTTTAATGAATGGTGGGTCGACAGTTTTTCATAAATGCAACATATTTTGGAAAGGGACGTCACGTTGGATCAACAAGAAAAACAATAAACCTGGTTTTGTTGAGTAACATAATAACCTGATGGCAATCTTGTGTATTTAATACGCAGAATGAAAAATATAACTTCAGGTTTATAATTATATTAATATCTAAAGCAAATCGCACTGCGAAAGCATACGAAAGCTACGAAAGGTATGCTATGCTGGATATAATTCTTTTGCGAAACACGAGCTAAAATATAAAATTCAGTAATCCAGTAAGCACATAAAGAGTTGCCAGACAAAAGTACTGTCTTCACGTACTGTACCACAGATAACTTTATAGTACTCAGAGAGTTTGTACGATTGTGACTGCCATATAAGAAATCGAATCTATCAAAATCACTAGGTAATAAAATCAAAAAATAAATCTAATTACCTTTAGAAATAAACTTTTTATATTAGTTAGAGTAACGGATGTTTTCTATGCATCGTTTATTGTACCTACTAATTTTCTAAATATTAATTTTGTTTTGTTTATCTCTATAATATGTATCTTTATTATATCTATTCCATTAGTCATTAATAATTAGTAGTAATCATATAATACGTTTGTTTGACTCATTTCTATCTCCTAAACATTAAGAGCACGACCAAGATTATTAGAATTGAATCGTGGTTAAGCAATGTGCCTTCAAAATACATATTACTAATGCGATGATTAAAGTCCTGCTTAAAAAAATGTCTATTTCCTAATTGGTAGTAATACTTCTAAACTATGTTGATTTGTAATTAATATTCACAAACCGCCTTTATTATGGTTGTTTATGGATATCTCGTGTAGAGGACCACCTCTATAAATCTGCGTGTCATAAAGATTCTCTGCCCTACAAATGTCAAATGTTCATAACAAACAAAATGTGTCAGTGTACTCATACTCAGTATTTAGTTTGAGTTTGAGGTTAAAGTAGTTAAAAATTATAAAATAAGCATGGGTCTTACCAAGCAATATTTACGTTATGTGCCCAGTGGCACTTTTAACGTTATTGCTAGTGGCGATTGTAACTGTATTCATGTTTCGTTGAACGGAATAAGCGGTAGATATGTTGCGGTCGGAGCGTGTGAACATGTTATTATTTGGGATATGAGACTTGGCGAGAAGGTAACGTGGTTTTAATTTAGTATTACTCCGTTTTCATGTGATACATTGGTTTAGAATAGAATGATAACTATTACATACGTTTATCAAAGTTAAATTTCAAGTTATGTTTAATTGACATGCAACAGTCTACACTATCTTTTGGTCATTTTTGGTAGTGGTAATGGTTGTGTGCTCCGGTTTCCTCATTTAGACTCAAGAATGGTCCTTTCTGCGTCAAGGACAGGTTGGCTAGTTGAGCCAGGTAGTCTCCTTCCAGAAGCGCAGAAGCCTCCTGGGGCATTCACATTCTAGGAGCGATTTTGTATCAGGAATGATACTTGCCCGTTGCATGGCCACTCCAGGATTACGTGGGCGACCGTTTCTTCTGCTTTCAGACATCCTCTGCAAAGTGTTGCCCTCTGGTGCCTTTAGGACGGCCATGCTGTCAGATAGTATTGTCCTTGACATGACTGTTGTGGCGGCGTAAGTTATTTCAACACAATCTCACTAGAAAATGAAAATGCGTTGGCCTAACCGTAGTGATATGTTCATATTTAGGTCTTGCAAGAAAACTCCGGCTCCTGTTCCTGACTTTGTCATGGAACTGTCCGTCTATAATTGGTTAATAATTGATCTTAGTCGCTTTCTTGTAGGTATATCAATCTTGTATCTTTTGGATGTTTGGGGTATTTTGGGATTCTATCACATGAGGCTGCTATTAGTTTTTTGTATTCCACTATCCCATAATTTGGAGTGCAATCCCATTTATCCATAGAGGCCTCCTCCTGTATGAACAAATCCACCTCTAGTGTGGCAGTAGGTGTTGTTTACATAAAGCCAGTGACCGCAGAGCATGGGAGTAGCTGAAATTGCCATATTCCCCACTCTGGAGCTGTTTATGATGGTGCTTAGCTCTGTTCTCTCCTACCAGACAATAGCACCGTAAGTGATTATTGGTCATATGACTATTCCATAGAGCCATAGTGTCTTTAGTTGTCTTTGGCGATAGTCCCCAGCTTTTGCTGAGTAGCCGTTTTGCATTGGCAGAAGACAATGCAGGCTTTGTTTAGTTTTTCACCGAGGTATTTATTCCACAAGAGTTTACTGTCCAGTATTACTAGGTATTTGACCTCTTTGGTAAGCTAGTTGCGTTTCAAATAGCCCTACTCTGGCCGGAGCTGTCGCCGGGGTGGTTGATGGCGCTACGATCAGGTTGTTCACCCGAGAAGCAGCCACTTGTGTGTAAGTCCTCACTTGGAGTCTCATTGATTCAGCCGATTGATCAAAGGTGGCTAGCCTTCAGCCTCCCGTGTCATGTGAAATCCAGGCTAAAGCAGTGTCACAGTTGCCTTTCGCCTCAACTACCAGGACACACGGCACAAACATGCAGGTGGTTGCCCACCTCTCCCCTCACCTTCATCCTTGCGCTCTCCCCCATGACCATTCGCCATGCACGCCCTCCGGACAGGAGAGCGTACCAGGTTTGGTACGTTTTTGAGCGTACGATTTTGGCCTATTGGAGCACACCCAAACCCGCCGAAATTCTTTTGGTCATTAGTTTTGTTTGTGTCATGTGTGCACAAATGGTCCAGGTCTATCAGAATGATACCAATGTTTGCAGATTTCATTGCTCTTCTCCTAGTGAGTTCGTTTACTTGAGCCCAAACCCTTTCTCCCCTAATTCTGGGGGGAGGATTTAAGGGGTGGCAATGCACTTATGACTTAAGACTTTGAAAAAAAAACACATGAGAAAAATTATTTATTTATCATCATCAGCCTATTGCAGTCCACTGCTGGACATAGGCCTCTCCTATTGAACCAAATTTATTCAGTTCTAGTAAAAAAATTGGCCTTTACATACTATCCATGTAATTTCTGATACAAAGTCATAATCACTTATTGTCTTGTGAACATGAATTAAGTTGCATTATGCATATAAATGGTGATTTTATAATTTCAGGCCCAAGTTCTTCCTGGTGAGGATATAGTAGTTTCACAGATAGCAGCTAGTCCTAGTGGTAATCATATAGCTGTTGGATATGTAGATGGGAACATCAATGTTTTTGAATTGACCAATAGTGATGTTGTATGTGTATTTGCTGGACACAAATCTGCAGTTACCTGTTTGCAATATGATGAGCAGGGTCATCGTCTGGTTTCCGGTGCTAAGGTTAGTAATCTGTTTTATTTTAATACAAGTTGTAAATGTCGCAGTAAAACTCAGATTATGATGTTGCGTGTAATCAACACCCTTAATAAATTATAAACAAAGAATTCTAATATCGACACAACATCAATAGTTGTTCATCTTTTCTGCTAATCACAAGAGGTATATCAGTCACCTTGGTTGTGGCAAAGCCGTTAAAAACTATAGAGTATATAATACTTGGAAAAAAATGAATTCAGTACAGTTGTGACACATGTAGTGAAATAACTTTTGACCTGTCTTAGACATCTACTTTGTGTTCAAATTGAAATAGTATTTGTGTTGTATAACAACCTAGCTCAATCAAAGCTCCCTCAAATTCAATTGAATCATAAACAATGGAGACTGAATGATTACTCTACACTTACACTCTAGGAAGATTTTTAATGCAGTATGTTGTCTATATGGTCTATGATAATAAAGCTTCTATTGTGATAAAAAAGTTTTAATATTTTGGCAAGTAATTGTTTACATACATTCTTACATACTTATATTATAATTACTAAAACCAATTTTAAAAATTCTTTCACTAATGGAAAGCTAGATTATCAGTGAGTAACATAGGCTTATATACTTTTTACGGCTATAACCACGAGGGTGGGACTGCTGGCAAAAGCTAGTGAAATATATTTGGTCTTTCTCCATTAAATAAACCTGAATTTGCCCCTATGCCGATACTACCACATTCACAGCTTAACTGGTACTGAATTAATAATAGATATGTGTATGAAAAAATCGAATTTTAATTTACAGGATACAGAAGTAATCCTCTGGGATGTAGTTTCGGAGACAGGTGTTGCTCGCTTTAGTGGTCACAAGGGAGTCATAACTAGTGCTCTCTTCATTAATGGCAAGAATTGCATTGTAAGCTCGTCAAAAGACACATTTGTCAAATTTTGGGATATTGAGACGAAGCACTGCTTCAAGACTCTAGGAGGACATCAAATGGAGGTAAATAAGTGTGTAGATAAATAACTGTTTCCTAGTGATGGCATAATTAGTCTTCACACTCATATTTAATTGTGAATTCTTAGGTAGCAATTTGGCAAATAATTGTAGTCGTGAAATTTCGTGAACGTATGAATTAATACGTTAACACTTCACATTCATACGGGGCGTGCTTTTTTTCGCATCAGCGCGAAGACTAAATTTAATTAGATAAATCGTCGTGCTAAAATATTAATACAACTGCTAACGCTAAATTGCTAAATGAACCGTCTGCTATCACGTTTAGGTACTTATTTCGCTCGGAATACGGAATGCTATTTCTGAAAGTGCAAAGGATTTTACAGGATTTTATTTAAGGATTTTAAAAGAAATAAACGTATTTAGGATTGTTTATTTCAAAAATATATTTTTAATATCATTCATTGAATTTTTAATTTCCGAATTTTCCGAATTACTTTGTTTTCTCAAAGTGTTTTATTGAATTGTTGAAAGTTGGTATACCTCCTTTAAAATTCAACTTCTTATTAACAAAAACTTTATAGGTATCAATTCTATGACCAAATTTAAAAATTTAAAATAAAATTTAAAAAATTACCTAATTTACGTTTTGAAGAGTGTGACGTGTTCGTTGTAAATAGGTATTTTGTAAATAGATAGGGATCATCATCTGCCTACCCTTTTCACAATTTTATTTGGGGTGAATAGATAGGGATATTTTCTGTAAATAGATAGTGTTAAGAGACGAATTGACGAAGGCTAGCATATCGCGAACAAACCCTATATTGCATTATTTCTCAATTCATTGCAATATTAACATTAGGAATTAACAAGCGTAGACATAAGAATTCGCAATTAATTAAATTAAATCTAATTAGCATTAATGCCCATTACTACTGTTTACATTGTTACACATTACATTTTTTGTAAATTTATCTTTTATCTTGAAAGTAATTAATTAATTTATTAAAGGTGTGGTCTGCAGTATTACTGAAAGAGGAAAGATATTTAGTTACGGGCAGTATGGACCAGTCTCTACGTGTATGGAAATTAAACTGGACAAGTGATTCGAAAGATGAAGAGAAACTTGTGCGACAACTAGAAATCGTAAAGCTTGAAGAGACCGACAACATTGAAGAGTCATCGGTGAGTATAGGTTTTGACATGAAAATTTTCTATGATGAAATATTATGTTTAGATTGAAGAAGAAAAGAATAGGTGTGAAATCTTCTTAAATACATATCCTAAATATGTATCTCTGTCTTGAATCATTAAAACAACCGTAGCACTAAACAGCATATATCTCTCTTTTTTTTTGGAAATGTGAATCAACACCAGAAAAACTAATTCGCTACAAAATTGTTGAAAGACTGTTTTTGCCTCCAGGTACTACAATGCCACCAAGTAGGCACACTAGTGCGAAGCGGAAAAGGTCGAGTAGTAAATCTCGTTACGGATCCTGGCCAAAGCATATTGGCTTGTCATGGCACTGACTCTTTATTGGAACTGTTCTCATTTTGTTCTGACGAAGAAGCCAAAGTAAGAATGAACAAACGTGTCAAGAAACAAAGAAAAAAATTGACGTAAGTATAAAAAAATATGGTAGGTATTAAATATGTTGTGTCATGAAAAGTGTACCAGTAACCACCGCAGGAGAGCTATAATAACTGCACGGATGGCGTAGTGGTTTGAGCGGTCACCACGCCGCTTACTTCTGCGCTGAGTTTTTCTGGTTCAGATTCCTAATGCGGATGTCGTCTATTAAAAACAAAAAACTTCCTGTGATCCGAACCGCATGTGATCGCATTGACCGGAGTGATCTTTCCCGTAATTCGGGGAAGGAGATCACTCAGGTCTTCCCGGACATTGCCATTTAAAAGGTTGCAATTCGCTTGTGTCCCTTGAGTCGCGAGTGTGATTTTGCGTCGGTAGTCACTTACCAACAGGTGACAAGTACTTACAACACAAGTTTTGCGGTACAGTTGTTACGTTTTAGTGAAATGCACTTGTTATTCTCACGGAACAAAGCTAAAATGATTTAAAAACTTACATCATTTATTCTTCCAGAAAATTAAAGGAGACTGGTGAAGCGAATGTCGAAACAACAGAAGTACCTGAACTGTTGAAACTATCGGACGAAGTGAAGCGACTGACTTTAGTCAAGCTGAATGAGAAATTGAAGTCCGTTAGTCTATTACTCGGCACTACCGGGGAACTACGTCTGGGAGTCACTCTAGCCAATAACACTGTTGAGTTGCATAGCTTAAAGGTCAGCGAAGGAAATGAAGGTAAGTTTCTCATATGAAGAAACCTTGTTTTTTTTTAATTTGATTAACCAGCAAACCTCAAGACTTTTAAAAACATAACACATTTAAAATATAAAAAAAATTGTTGAGCAACTTGAAGCTTTTCCATTGTAAGGTGTGGTTACTTTAATAAAAAAAAGTGTTTGCAAATTATAATTTATAATCTGGAATAATTAAATTGGAAACTAATGATTGGAAACCAGTTTTCAAAATAGAATTATTTCTCTTTTATCGAAACCTGGTTACCAATAAAGAATAATAATTATGTTTTCGAGACTGGTTACGAACACAGAATGTTAAATCTTCTCTTGATACTTCAAATCTAACTACAAACTCCTTGATTAGAAAGAATTTCCTGGCTGTAAGTAGCTAGGAAATTCCAGCCATACCACCTCGTATTGTAGAAATTAATTCTATTACTCCACTCATTTTAACACAATTTTAGAAACTAACCACTGCTCGAACTAATATTTTAAAAAAATAAATCAATTCATTTAGGATTAAATAATCAACACATAATGTCTATCATTAGTATCTGTGTATAGTATCTGATAGTGAGATGACTTCTTGTCATTGTACAGAAGAAAGGTTTTCTGAGTTGGAAGAGTTTCAAAAGAAGATCCAACCTTCTGGAGTTGGTAACCAGTTTCGAAAACAGAATTATTTTTCTTTATTGGAAACCAAGTTTCGATTAAAGATAAATAATTCTGTTTTGAAAACTGGTTTCCAACCATTAGTTTCCAATATGGCCGAAAGGTTTTTGTCAACATATATACTTTTTTTCAGTGCAATGTTTAAAACAAATAACTCAGCCAGGCCACAAAAAAGAGCCGCGATGCGTGGCCATCAGTTCGGATAACCTTGCCATACTTTCTGCATCGGCTGACTCCATCAAATTGTGGAGCAGGTAAGTCATACATTCGCTTAACAGGAATATTTGTGTAGGATACCATCAATTAAACTATAATTGATGGTATCCTAAGCTCGTATTTTATAAGTTTTTACAAGCGATTTGCGGGCAATAATCTTTTGGTATGTTATTGTCGTGTATATAGTTGTGTACGCATAGGTGCTCACATACATACAAGCACACAAGCAAGTACGTACACATAAATAAGTTTAAAATTACCAGATGAACAGAAGACGTTGAGTTTGTACCACGCATTCCTCCTTAGGTAATTATTTCTTTCTATAACTATAGAAGAGTGACGTATACTATTATAAGGATACTATTATAATAAAGGACGGTTATCTTTTTGTACACATATACATGACCAAGGTCGGTTTAATTCGACCGAAATATAGGTTCCGTTTTACTCCAAGCTTTCAAAGTTTGTTAAAGTACCCGTCCTACAAGACGGCATGAAAATTGTTTCTTAAATCTACAGTAGATTTTTATTTTCAGGGCAAATCAATCTTGTCTCCGCACAATCCCAATGCCCCGTGATCGTCCCTGTAGTATTTGTTTCGCCCCGGGAGATCGGCACGCTCTGGTGGGATGTGCGGACGGTACACTGCTGCTGATCGACGTGGCCGCCGGACGAGTTCTGGAGCCGGTGCCCGCGCACACCGGTGAATGTTCGTCCGTCGGACTTTCGCCGGATATGGTTAGTAACGTTTCATTATTTATTTTCGTAAAAATAAAATACTTGCAACCATATCATGTTACTTCCAAGACTTGCAATCGTGAAATTAATTCCATGAGATTCCCAGAAATAGATTCAACCATTCATATCATATTACTTAACTTTTTTCCTAAAATATAGTTTACTAACTTTTACCACAAGCTTCGGGCGTGTAAATTTAACATTGTCAATGAAGTTAGGTATGAAAGGGGAGACCTATGGTAATCTATACTTTTAACATGCGTGAAAAATTTCAAGACGCTTGGTTGAATAGTTTACGTGTGAAAAACCATCATACTAATAGATAAAATCACTTTCGCATTAAAGTTATTAGGTAGGAATATAGGACTGTCTTTCTTATTCAATAACTTGTGCCTTTCTTAACAAAAAAAAACTTTTTTTTCTTTTTTTTTTACTATCATATATTTGTTTGTAGCGAGGTTGTTACTCCGGCGGTAGTGATAAGACTGTAAAGTTATGGTCTTTCGAGCTCATACCGGATCAGACTGGAGAATCTAAAGCTAAGGTACATATTATAATATTATAACATGATCATATTTTTAACTTAACGTAAGTCGATGTTTGAGAGAAGTGTTCTATGTACATATATTTGTTTCTATATTGTGTTATCACAGACATACCACGGGGTATGTCTGTATATAACACAATATATAATATCTCAATCTCAAATATCTCAATAATCTCAATATATAATATCAATATATTGCTACATATTCTGCTTTTCAATCTCTATTTATATTACTATTATTCATTGAGTTAAAAAAGTCGCAGTATGCTTATGCAGTTTGTATAATTATTATTATTAAGTACATGTATTTTGCAGGTGTTATCCCTTCTACATACAAGAACACTAGAATTAGAGGAGTCTGTATTAGCAGTTAAAATAAGTCCGAATAATAAGTTCATCGCAGTTGCTTTGTTGGACTCCACTGTGAAGATTTTCTTCCTTGACACGTTTAAGGTAACATTTGTCTAAATGTCGTTGGTGTGTAGCCATAGAACCATCTTTTTCTTTAAAATGCTTTGCTTCCGTGACCTAATTTGCTCGAAATTATATATGAGGTTTATGTGTTGCTGTATTTTACTGATAAATGGGTATGGTAATTTTACACAAATACAAGCTGTGAGGCTTGTGCGAAGTCACCCTAGAAGTGTTTATTTAACACATGTCTTTAAATCGAATGGTTTTTGCTTAGTCATTTTGTATTGTAATATACTTTGTAACAAAATATTTTATTTACAGTTTTATCTATCCCTATACGGACACAAGCTACCAGTTCTATGTTTAGATATCAGTTACGACTCAAACATTATAGTCACCGGCTCTGCAGATCGGAACGTCAAGATCTGGGGCATGGATTTTGGTGATTGCCACAAATCTATATTCGCTCACAATGACTCTGTGACGGCGTTGCAGTTTGTGCCGAGCACGCACTATTTCTTTACGGCATCTAAGGATGGGAAAGTGAAGCAGTGGGATGCAGACACTTATGATAATATCACTACTGTATATGTGAGTATTTTGGACACTCTTTGTTAACTTTAACCAAAAAAACTAACTTATAGTTAAATGTTTTTGTATTAAATTTCGCCCATCTTTAAGGCTCAAAAGATGCATTTAACGCATGACCAATTTTAGGCGCAAGTGTTCCTTTAGAGTCGAGAGTCGATGTTAAAACATAATGAATTTATTTTCAGTGCTTTTTATAAAACCAGAGTTTCGAAGCGTTGAAATATATAATCATGAATTTAGACACCTCGATAAATTTAACAATAGTTTTACTATCATAAAATTACTAAAAGAACTCTTAAAAGACCACCCGAATCTATATTCACTTATTTTCATTCGGTGCAAGATTACATTTTCTTTGAGTTTGCTTCTTATTGTTACATACCGTATTTATAGTTATGGAACTCTAAGTCATTATGTACCTTTCGTTTCTTAGTTTAAAAACCGTAAATGTCTGTATATCGTAAAAAACACGTGGAACTAAAGTGTCCCCCCCCCTGCGCAGTCGCACTTCGGCGGGTGCTTGTCGCTGTCGCTGGGCGCGGGCGCGCTGCACGGCGCGTCGTGCGGCGCGGACGGCGCGCTGCGCCTGCTGGCGCGCAGCGGGGAGCCGCTCGTGCTCGGCGACACCGACGAGCGGGACGACGGGCTCGCCACCGGGGAGCACCACGTATGGACACGCTGCCTGATTCTACCTATATTCATATTAAAATAGTTCTGTACAGAAGTGACGTCTCTTTACGCTCTATCACACACTATATATTAGAAATATATAGTTGATGACCGCCCGGGGGACCACTGTAATGCAGTTTTCCAAAAAAGACACACTTAGGTTCTCATTTGGCCCCGAACCACCGAAAATCATCCTTTAATAGTCCACTGTCTGTAGTCTCTCCTGGAGAAGGAGGTTTTGGCCTACTATACCACGCTGACCAGACGAATTGGTATAGAATTTGTGTTAATGATGATGATGAATTCCATTTATTTTTTATTTATATTGACACTACTAGCACACTAGTTCTTCAACAAAGAGTTGGTCCATATTGAAACTCACTGCCGGAGGACCATGTTTCTGTCTCTTCTTTAAACTTCTCGATAACTGGCTATGATTGGACAATTTAATGTTCAAAAAAAGTGACGAACATTTAAAACATAAAAATAAATAGAACATCTCTTTATCACTAGATGTAAACATAATTATCAGCTTGCAGCTGTTAGCAGTTCATAATCAAATAAATATTTTTTTACGTTTTTAATTTTCGCCTGTACATCTATAAGAAGCTAGACGCCTCGCTATCACGGTGTTATATCGATACGATCGATTATCACAATTTTGCAAATGAGAAATTCGTTACTATACTTTTGTTTGTTAATGGAAGTAGAACAATACATCCGATATCGATGTTTTTATAATCCATCCATCCACACATCCATCTATTAGAAAAAATCAGGATTTATGGCAAAAAGTCCTTGCACAAAGAACTTATTATGTGCGATTTAAACTTTCTGCTTTTACAAAAACTGCCTTCCATTATAATATTTATCTAAAATGTATTTTTATTGAGTAAAATAGCTATTAAGTGTGATTTAAAATGAGTGCATTTGGTAATCAAAACTTATTTTGCAGGCACCAGTTCCTGGTCTACCTGGTATAAATATACCAACGAAAAAAACTATTGGAGCAGAAAAAGCTGTAAGTATTTCTTTATAGCAAAATACTTACTATCCTGTTTTTTTCCTAAATTTATTTGGTTCTTATTATTATTTTGCTTGTATCGATGCCAGATTTGTCCCTTTTAATGTCATTTGCGCGCAATTTATTTTCGCAAGTTTTAAAAACCAATTCAGATAAATTTTATTTTCATTAATATTGTGCTTATTTATTTTGTAGTTAATTTCACCAAAAATATTTGATAAATGTTAAGAGTACTGCACCCGTTATGCATAATAATAATAATTCTACTATTATCACCATATATTATTCACCATATGTTATATCATCATACACTTTTACATATATTTTACAGGCAATTTTTTTCTATATGTTTTTTTCTATCTCATAAATCGTGTTATCGTCGTTTATTTAATAAAATAAATAAGGGGTAATTATAAAATAAATACACATGTTTGTTGCGAGCGTAGGCGGACTCGATGATGGAGTGTCTGTCGGTGGGCGCGGAGTACAAGCGCGAGCTGGGCTCAGCGCGCGGCGCGCCCGTGCAGGCGCCGCTGCTCATGGCCGCCTACAACTGCGCCACGCCCGAGGACTTCCTCGTAGAAACTGTTAAAAGGATACGCTCCAGGTACGTATGCCGCTATGGACTCCTAACCTAGGCCTAGTCCAGGTAACTTATTTTTTCCCAATGTTTTGCTCCTATGTCAACTTTTTCTTACTGCTTTGTTTATTTTGGCGGTCTTTCAACCTCGAAAGCAGTTTTGTGCTATAAAAAATACAAATAAATTAAACATGATGTTAATTTTAGTACGAAACACGATAGCAGAATCTACATGCATAATAAAAAATAAAGATTGTAATTTAACTTCGGTATGTATTAAACGATAAGCGAAAAAACGGTTTGTTCTTTTAAAAGACTCAATATTGATACTAAACATTATTTTTGAAACATCAGAACTTACGAGGCTAAGATAACATGTATATGCATTGTTAAAACGTAATGAGTACATATACCTATCACATCACATTCTATATCCGTCTTTTGTTGAAAAAGTGGAACAAGAACTCACCTACAGCTTCACATATAAGTGGTATTTTGTTATGTTTTTACAGTGATTTAGAAGAAGCCCTCCTACTGATACCTTTTAGTGCTGCGTGCGATTTAGTGAAGATGCTGCCGAAGCTGCTAGACCGGGGTGACAACGCAGAGCTGTTCTGTCGACTTGCGATATTCCTGCTCAAGGTACACCACGCGCCGCTAGTGGCCAACCAGGCCTTGCTGAAGCACATAATTCAGATACAGGCTAAAGCCACCATGAGGCTCAACGAATTAAGGGTAAGTAGAAATGATATTTTTTGTTGTATAGCTATATATTTACTGTGAAACCTGCACTCCCTTATTACACGCTTTATATTAGCTTCACTTGTATGTTTGTTTGTATGTATGTAACCGACTCCTTTGGGCGTGATTTTGACTGACTTTAAACGGTTAGAATTCGTTCAAACTTTGTAGATATATCGAGGACCGATGACAATACACTAATTTAAAAAAAAATTGTTTTAAAAAACTAAAAAACACGCTTTCTATAGAAAACCACACTAAAAAATAGAAAATAGACAACAGGCACCCAACGCTTTTTTTCAATTTCTATAGAAAGCGTGTTTTTTTTTAAATAACTATCTCTCCTTACTATTATGTACACGAAATACGTCCCTAAGTAAGAAGCACATCTCTTTCTTCGTTCTGGTTACATCCGCCCTGTACTCCCTGACCAGCTGTACTATAAACCTATAGTACAGCTGGTCAATAAGTCGCTCTTCAGAATGTCTTACCATTATTTTACTTTATTTACTCAACTATTTTCAGGACATGGTTGGATACAACTTACACGCACTTCATTGGCTGAGACGTGACGTAGAGGCGGCCGATGCCGAACAATTGTTCAGAGAAGCAACAACTGAGAGACGCGCAAAGGATAAACGCAGGCGAACTAGACAAGCGATTAAACGACCTATAGTTACTGTTACCTAGATGTATTAATATATTTGTAAATATTTAATAAGATCGTGTTTCATTTGTCTTTATAAAATTTGACATAAAAATCTAAGTAGGAAATATATGTTTACTTTTTATCATATAACGGTGTGGTGAGGTCAAAATCGATGAGATTATAGATAAAAAGCGACTGCTATGGCGATAGACATAGATCTCTATCCAAGTAACGTTAGACTATAGCCGATCAGTGGCTTTAACGAACACTCATCCATATACCACAAGTTTTTCCTCCCGGTCCTTACTCCCATGATTCTATTAGATATAATTTTTATCTGTTTCTACTCAAACACTTCTCGATTGTCGAAAGGCTCCCGTCCAAAAAACCGAAAAAGTTAAAAGTCGAAAGTAAGTAAAACTACTTGTTGCACATCGAGAGTGGGATTGTGTTGGAATGTTCTTCTATATTACTAAAGAATATTCCTTGACAATTTAATAATAAAACAAAACAATAGCTGCTATAATTTATTTGTAAAAAAATATTCTACTCACTACATAGCCAATATATCAGTTAAAACTTTAATAATTTAAGTATCCATCCCTGCGTAAGTCACATTATTTATCATCTATACAACAATAACTAATGTTTTCACAATGAGTATTCCGGCCATGTGTTCATACCAAACAACCTCAAACGAATAATTTATGCTGAAACTTACTAATACATAGTTATGTAATTTGACAACAACAAATGGTCCTTCAAGCTTTCTATATTGGAAAGTATTGCTACACCACAATAAGAATACGTCTTTACCAAGAGAAACTATGTCCACTATGTCAGTTTCATTTCGCTTATACATAATTACATCAAGTTGAAAGTTTGATTACAAGAGACAAGCTTATCGATATTCATGTGTTGCTTCTGGACGGTCCAGCTCATAGTATCTAGGTATATACAATATTTAATTACTTAATGTTAAATACGTCTATTATTATTTAGCAGAAATATAAGGCTATTCGACCAAAATGGTCTATTGCTTTCGTCTTTATTGCTATAAATTATTAATCGTAATTTTTCGACACAAAGCGAATCTCTATTGACTATGAGCTTCACCGTCCAGTGCGCATATAATCATATAATTGACAAGATTGATTTCTATATTATTCAGAATTTTCTGTTCCGTTACATACAATCATTGCTCATCATCACTTATCACAATGTTATTGCTTTTCGAAAACATACATCTACATTCTCCAAAAAAATATATCACAATGAATAAAAATACTTTCACATTTATCTTTTTTCGACAATAACTCGAGTGAAATACGTATAGCGCGTTCAGGTATTACGAAACAGAAGACGTTATGAGAGCTCTCGTCAGTCTTTAGTCTTCCAGAAATAATTGTACATACAATGTCGAATGTAATTCCTTAGATATGATGCCGAGTCCATATTCCAGCATAAATTATAATAATACATTATAGTATTGGTACTGTTTGCATCAGTGTCAGACGCAATAATGGAACAAAATCACAAACACATGCTTGTTAGAGCGTAAGCACACACAACACAACCGGTTTGTTAGTATCTAAATGACGATATACATTGTTCATTAACTCTTGATACCAATATATGTATCCATAAATTATCCTAACATAATAATAAATAAAAAATTGGAAGATCTATATCATAGGTGCATTCTGTTGTAACGGCAACGAAACATGAAAAATTGTTTGAACACAGATACGTTCACGCAAAAATTATTTGCAAATATGCACCTACCTACCGTAACTACAATTAAGAATTTAAATTCGGAAGTCAAATTATATAAAAACTATAAAAATACAAAAATAATAAACCTATTAGAAATGTACAGATTAGAGTTCAATAAAATAATACTGTATTATTACCGCGAGCAGCAAAGTTCGTGGAGATGTAGAACACTGTTTCAGCGATCCGACGAGGACTGCTCCGGTGTCCTAAGAGCCGACACTCCCCCGTAAGTACACAAACTACACACGTGCCACGTTACTGGTAAGCATTACATGACGCTCACTTATCATATTACATATTTGCGTCAGAACAACCCTGTGTATAATCTCGTAACTATGAGTATCAACGTTTCTGTTATACCGTTACATAGCAATAATCCTTAAAACAAGATCTAATTCAGATCTTTATCGACACAACCTACCACTCGTGGCTAAAGTTTAAATCAATTTCAAGGTTACAATTCGATCAAATATATACTTTTAGAAAAATAAACACGTCCTAGTTACATTATCATGTTAATAAATAATCATGGATAGATCGTTAAAAGTTTCTATTTAATATCATCACACAGAGAGCTACAGTTGCATAGAGAGCGAAATAATTTTAAAATGTACGTACATTATCGTTATAGTTCCACTATAAACATTCACGAAACATTATTGTCAAGGTAGACGGCTACTCCGAAATAATATAGTAAGCAATACACGCTACACCGACACCTACACAGTGATCCCAATAAGAAGGAATAAATAATCTCAAATTTTAAAGCTTTTTAAATACGATAAGCTTGACGTAAACGTTGAAGGATTAGCTGCAACAGAATCACATGATCAGAGTCTCAGCCTCGCTACGGCCGAGCTTTCTCTAGCTAAGTATTATCACAATGTCTTATAGACTGCTGTATTTTACTGGCCCGAGGGGTTTCGATAATAAAACGAACTAACACTAAATTAAGTAGAGACGTCAAGTAAAGGACGGTGATAGAGTTCACAGCTAAATAAGTCGAATGGAAGCAATAACAAACAAAACAGCCCAGTTCAAAGTACAGTACAAAGTAAATGCTTTCTGCTATAATATACACAAACACTGACCATTATGAGGTGAATTCGGTACATTTTTATTGAATATATGTAATTACAACGTTACTGTCACACGTTTGTTCTAAGTCTTAACGATCAAAAATGCCCATTAAATATGGATTGAAAAATTAATTCCTAAAATAAATCTTTCATCTATCATTTACATATTTATATCTATTTTAATAATGCCAGAAACTACAGGATATAGTATAAGTCATGAATAAAGGCAACAATATGGAAATATGTAGTAACTTTGATTAGAAAAACATAAAATTCACATTGCTTCAGGACTAAGTTTCAAAATATGTATGAAACTTGGGCGATACAATGCCTCTTGATGTCTCTACATCTATATTGTATGAAGATTCATTTTTATTCTAATGCTTGTTATTATTGCTTCTCCTCATCTCGTTATCTTAACTAAGAGAAATACTAGAGTGAAATAAAAAAATACTTACATTGTAAATACTGACCGAAGTGGGAAATAAATTAGACACTTATAATTTAATGAATTTAAGCATTACAACTAGAACGTAAATAATAACATTTACAATATGACCTACATCTAAAAGAATACTTGCGTCCTGCAATAGGTAACCGTAAATATAATTTCAATAATATCAAGAGAGCATTCGAGGCAACCGCCTAATAATAATTAATCCCGATATCTTAGTGTCATTAGCTTTCTGAGATTACAATGTCAGATAGAAAATGGTGTCTGTATACAATTTGTAATCAACACACCCCAATCTGTTAAAAAGCAACTAGGAACTTCACATAGGAAGTGTTCCGAGCCGCCGCATAAGAGCTAAAATACACCAGTCATGTTCTGCAGTCTGTACACTCTGCAAGTAACCAGTCCAAATAAGAGCTAGTGTATTTTGGCCTTTATTAATTGCACAATTCTTACACATGTATGACTGCAATCATACATATCACAAGTCAAGAAAATATGTACACTCTTCCGCATATCATCACTGCGGTACCACATTTCTATACATTAAATAGGCACTAATCAAAGAATGTATTGTTTCCCGCGACCAAGTAACCCAGTACATGCGTAATGTTCAGTTTGTTTATTAATTTGATACCGACCACCCTTTGGTGCATTATTTTGAAGTATTAGAGGTCTAAGATAGTCGTTTTACAATATTGTATTTTGACAAAGGTTCACAAAGCCATCATTTTAATTTTATTGGTTGTTTGAAGATAAAGTGATGTTTCAAGCGAACGTTACAAAGTGAGAGTAAACTTTTTGAATATTGTATGGTCTATAAAAATAAACATTTGATAATACACTGAACGACCAGACAGAAGGAGTTAAATATTAAAATACTTTTTTCACTATTGTCTGCAAACACTGGCCTCAACTATCACTATAAGTATATGTTTGTATATTTAGTGTTATCTTATATATAACGTGTCACGATCGCTATTTTCGGTATGGCTGCGAAGTGTTTCAGCGACTGTTTTACAATCGTGTACATTTTAAGATCTCATTACGTTTGTTAAACATTCACGGCAACACTTCGTTTACCGAACTTTACACGATAGCTTTTTTGAACGACTTCGTCCTTCGGGCTATAGTACTCGAAAACGGTAACGTAAAATACGTAACCGACCGATCTATGGGTGCGTAACACATAAGAGTACTAGTCGTTTCAGTAGCAAAACCAATAATTAATCACTAGTAACGCAATTTGAGCAGCTAACGTGTTCGGTGTAGAGGAATGAAGCCGACTGAGATGTTAGCACACGCAACGGGCGGTGGCGAGCGGCGGCGGCGCTCAGTGCGTCTCCTCGGTGGCGGCCACGTGCGACGCGACCAGGTTCAGCGGAGCCTCGTCGTACTCCGGGGCGTGGCCCACCTGCCCGATACAACATTATATATATTACTGGCGGAACCGACAGACGTCGTCCTGTACACACTTATTAACTAAAAAACATTGTGTAGTGGAACGAATTGTGAATCTAAACCATTCTCGAATTCACTTGAACACACAAAAAATTCATCAAAATCGGTCCATCCGTTTAGGAAGAGTGCAGTTATGCACAGAAGAATAATATACATATAATAATAATATATATATATATATATAGACGATCAAGTGCTACTACGGTCAGGTACTTTCATGGTAAAAATACGGTCGATGAGCATCATTTTCGAGATAATAAAATATGATATAATCTTTAAACACGTTAACTCTACATGGAGTGTATTTTCATACAGCGGTGTGAAGACTATCAGTGTGCCCGGACTTCGAGGATTTTACGATACGATACGAATTAGAATAGTTAAAAGCATTAGGAAGACGGTGCCGCACCTGGTCGCGGATGGGCCTCAGGGCGCGCGTGTTGTGCGCGTGCAGCGCGGCCAGCAGGTGCGGCTGCAGCTGTCGCCGCAGCGCCGCCAGCACGGCCTCCTCCGCGCCCTCGCCGCCCGAGCCCGCGCCCTCGCCCGCCTCGCTCGGCGCTCCACCCCCGCCCCCGCCGCCGCAGCCCCCGCCGCTACCGCCGCTTCGCCTAGACTCTGCAATAGATTAATATTTTTACATTCCATAAGACAACAAAAATACAGCTAACGGTGAGTATTATTTTCATGCCATACGACGACATCCCCAGGCATTGAATGTTTCTTGAATGGGCCGGTCGCAAATGACTTGGGCCGGCTTGGCTTATAGCAGGATAGCCCATATATCTCCAAGCTCCGATCCAAATTCAGACATTTTATGAAATGATTCTAGAAGTGGAGAAGAGTTTTAAATAATTGGTGAAAACTCAGAATGATATTTTGCATATTCCATAATTGCACGACGGGAGTTTGAGCTGAGTAAAAAATAAATCCATAATGTCAATCGACAAGATAAAGAAGAAGAATTAATATTTGAAGAATAAGAATTGACAATTCAAAAAGAAAATCTTGATAGATATATTCCGACATAACTACAACTATTTTATCGAATCACCTGACAAAACTGGTCAGGGAATTGAAAAAAAATTAAAACTTTTAGTTCTGTCGATAAACGTCCTTTTATGAACACTAAGAAAATAATATATTTTTTTTAGGCAATGACGCCTCCAAAATGAGCTCTGACTACGCAAGCCACATAAGAAACTAGTAAAAAGATAGAAACGAAAAAGAGACAAGGTTCTAAGTCCGGATTTGTCAGATTCCAATGGTTATTATTTGAAGGGAGGTTTTAAACTGGACAAACCTATCATCCATTCTCTAGATAATTTCCTCGGCTAGAAAACATTTTACACGAACATGACATGAACTAAATTTATATTGTTTGGCTAAGAAAGTATAATAAGAAATAAATTTAATTTTAACAGTAACTATTATTTTACTTTATATGAAATAGTCAATCGCTTGATCAACCCTCGCAACTTATTTACTTAGACTCTTGTGCTCACTATGAGTCTTCCGTTTTAAGTTGCATTTCAAAGGGATCGTTTGTACGTCGTTCGCCATATATGGTTATAAATTTAATTGATTCCTATCGAATAACTTTTTTCTGGATCTATAGGCAGTATTTAATTTTAGTTTCATCTGACATCTTCGGACAGTGGTTAGCCTAGTTACATATCTATTATAATTTTATTTAAGTTTAAAAAAATATTGCATTTTATTTACCTATTATGCGTGTGTTTTCCGAGCTGCATTTATAAGAATAATAATTAATACTATGTGCTAAAGAAACAATTTACATACTAAAATTATGTCTTTATTATTATTATAATAACGTAATACCTATTTTTTACTATTTGACTACAGTATAAAATTTACAGAAACAATTTTTTCACTTACTCACACATGCTTTACACGCACAAACACTTAACATACGACATACCCACCCACACATATGTAAACAACACAATATAAAACAATAGTCCACTGCCATTGGTCATTATGGACTACCCTTAAATTTAACTTCTTTTCACAAGGAGCAATGGTGGACTCGGTGTTGAGTGTACGATTTTGACAAACAGTTTAATCAAGAGTAAGTGTCTCCGGTCGTAGCATTCCTTTTAAAGGCAGATGTTAGAGACGATAAGAAAAAACAATTACACTTCGACAAACATGTTTGTGTTTTTAAGAATATTAATATATATGATATGATAATAGGGGCAAACGAGCATATAGGTCTCCTGAGGCCCAAGTGTAAATTTATTTCACATCTACTTCCATCGTCACGGTGACCGCGTTCGGCGCTACGATTGGCCCGCACTGAAATCTTCACCGCACCGCACTGAAACGCCGAAAGCGCTCGCTGTCGAGAGCGAGTTGATGTGAAATAAATTTGTACTAGTCCCTCTGATGGTAAGAAATGCTCCATGGACTGCAACTCATTCAAGAGACCCAAGAAACATTACCACCCTTAGTAAATTAGACGACCTCACTCACTCGGTGAAAAGTATCTAAGCACGGCTCTCCTACAATTAATTTCTAAATAGGATTACATTACACTCACTGCTTTTGTTATGTTTGGCATCGTGTCGTGGTCGCCGACGCCGCGTATGTATCGTGTCCCGTCTCATGGCAGTGGGGCGCGGTACGCCGTGCAATTTAAAGTACAGCCCGCAGGCGTTGCACACCATTTCGCCGCGAGCGTCACGTCTCCATATCGTGGTCGTGTGAGTGCCACAATTACTGCACGACAGTTCGACGCGGGAACTGCCAGGCCGCGTTGTTGCTCCACCTGTTGACGACGTTTCTGGGGGCTCCTGCTGTGAACAAAATGATAATGTCTTGTATTAAAACATATTTTCGTATGTATTAGTTCACTTTCTTTCTCTTTCCCCTGAAATTACTCTAGAGCTAGATAGACTAGATAGAAACTTTCAAGTTTAAAGCCTTTTTTGGGAAGGGGTGTCAAGTCATAGGTCAAGCTCATAGTTCAGCTTCAGTCGAAAGGCGATCGTGATCAGTGGCTCTCATCTGCAAAAGAAAACCGAAAACCTGTCAGGGAACATCCTTTCAAATCTGCCAACGGAAAAAACCACACGCCGCGTATATGTCCGGGCAGCTCTCACTCATAGTTCTCAGACACACCCATTTAACACCAAACAACGTCGAAACGGGGCATTCAAATATATAAGGTGTAATGAAGAAAAATCTACGCCAAGAAAGGCGAAGACTACGAACGAGCTTTCGTAATACGTGCCGAATTCGGTATTGACTCACTCCTAAAATCGTAAGGTACATACTAAACATAGTGGTTTGTGTAACGGACTGCTATTCCAAAGGTCGCGGGTTCGATTCCCGCTCAAGTCAAACATTTGTGTGCATGAACATTTAATGTTTGATTTGGTCTGGGTGTTTCTATATATAATATGTATGTATTTAGAAAAAAATTATATGTTTGTATCCGTTGAGTACATAGTACACGCTCTGCTTAGATTGGGACTAGATGGCGTTGTGTGAATGTGGTAGAATATTATATTATAAATACTACACCTGTTAAATTATCAAACTCTTATTCTATTATTTAATATTTTTACGCATTCTTTACTTTATATCGTATTCTAAAATTATATGTCAAATATTTTAAAAATTATGTCAAATCAAATAAATAAAATATATAATTGATCGATCGTGTAAAATATTCCAACTGCTAATGTTAATATGTTCTATATGCATGTACATACGATCACTTAAAAAAATCTCTTAAACTGTTGTGCAATAGACTCCTCAACAATAATAATAATAAATAAATAATAATAATATATCCCCACACACTCACACACGGCCGTTTGATCCCAAACTAGGCAGAGCCTGTACTATGGTAACCAGACCGCTGATAAACATACTTATATATTTCTAAATACATACATATTATAGATAAATTACACCCAGACACAGAATGACCGTGCTCATCACACAATATTTGTCCTGGGTGGGAATCGAACCCACGACCTCCGGTTTAGCAGTCAGGGTCACTAAGCACTAGACCAACAGGCCCGTCAAACAACAATATCACTTGATATCATTGTTGTCACCGAAGTAGGTATATCTAATAATGTATGTAACCTTTTTCAAATACCGGACTACAGGATGCACACACAATTAAGCCAACAAAGACAAGACGGTGGAATAATATTTTTTTTATCTATAAACTATCTTAAATTTACCACCAGCGCATTAAAAACATACTCCTTTGAAACAGGAACAGGCTCTTTAATAACGGCAAATAATAAGCAGGTAATTGTGTGTGCAATCTATAGACCACCCTCTACTAACAAAACAATTTTTGTCATTGAACTATCCAGGCTGATGATACACACTGACATGATGATACTCGGGGATATAAACATTAATCTCAAAACATACTCCGCACACCGAGACCTACACACGCATATACCGCCGAAACCGGGTTCCGCCGTGGAATATCCGACTACACTCGAATTGATGTGTGCCAATAAAATAACAATTGCATGCATTGACCATATTTTTGCAAGGTTATGCAAATGGCGAACGTACTCCGCAGCTATAGACACTGTTCTAGCAGACCACCGCGTCACTCTCGTCGCTGGCAGTTGTGATGAAGTTCGAGCGCATATACAGGCTGTTCACAAAAGTGATAAATTATATTGTTATGACTGTTTACTTACTACTCTAAGGAATAAAAGGTTGAAAATAAAAATAACCAAAGCAGTCAAGAGAATGACATGACATTAATGAAATAATTATCGTTAGTATTAATATCTATTTTTAAGATTTTTACATTAAATTATCGACCGATCGATCCTTCGATCGAAACGATCCTTGAGTCACATAACTTGTAAGTCAAGGATCGTAACAATTAATTTGAAACTGATATCACGGAATGTAGTAGAAACAAAATATGAAAATCAAGTGAAAATAAATGACTAATAGAAAAAAATACCGACTGGATAAAAATATTGTCTGAAGAGCGAAAAATAAAACACATATATTACAAAATCTGCTAAACTAATTAAGAACTTTAATAATATATAAGGTACTGCAGGCACAGATAAACTACGCGAATAACAACACATCATCATCATCATCAGCAGCCTTTATAGTCCACGGCTGGACATAAGCTATATATTGTGAGTAGACAATTTGAGTAAATGTGTCTTTCCAAGAATGGCAGAAACCATTTTTGTTTGTTTAATTCCTATATATTGGTATTCCAGTAGTCAAGATGTAGGCAAGCAAAAGAAAATTTAGTTCCTTTTAAATAAAGGAGGACTTTGTCAATGGAAATCTGTACAAAAAAATATTGGAGCGGATCTCAATGAATATAATTAAGATTTAAAACAATTATTGACCTCGTAAAGTGTTAATGCATTACAAAAACGGCAGTCAAGGTTTAGTCAATTTGTGTATTTTTTAAATATATACCGTAAGAATTAGACTTACATTTTCGGAGACAGCCGGCCATAGAGGGTTGTTTAAAGGTGGATCTAACGCGATAGTTTGGGCTCGCGCCGGAAAACTTTGTTTTCTTCGCCCAGTACCCGCCATGTTTGCAGCGCGTCCTGAGCCCTGCCATTCGCTATTCTGTTAACAAAATAGAACATCAACTAAAGTATAATTAATGATAATATTTTCATACACATCAGAGCGTTCCGTTTTTTAGCATAAAATCTACTATCCAATCTTGTCTCAAGTCTCGCATTTGCAATCTCTAGTAAAGTTATAGGTGTCTTGGTAAGCTCGTAGTTCTAGTTCTAAAATGTGTCTACGTAAAATCTAGGATAGTATTTTAAACAATTAGACTAAATACACTAACATTGAGAATTATTATTCACTAGTAAAGAAAATATGAGTCCCCGTGGCGACGGAGGTTAAAAAGAAATTAGATCAAGACAAATATTGCAATTCGTATTAGTAAAGTTGAGGAAAATCTTGCCGTAAAAGAAAATTACCATAACATTTGAATAAGAAGATAAAATCATTCTGTCATGTCCTATATTTAAATAATAATCATTATTCGAGTCTCAAGACCTAGTCAGTATTGTCTCGTTCACGTTCTCATCCTAAAGGTTTTTTGTGCTACCTATAAAATTCATTATTTATATTAAGTGTTATGAACTGTGCAGTAAGTGATATGATTAACGTTAGTAACGTATATTTTACACATTTTTTCGTCGCTCCGTAAGTTATTTTTAGTTCACTCTTGGTTTATGCAGACTGACTGACGCTCCTAACGACCGAGACAGATATGAAATACAGAAGAAAATGCGATCATAAATTAAGAACGGCATCTTTTGAAAATAATTTATATCTATGTATGTTATCAAATGGGACCCAAATTACTGATATATAATTAAATTGATAGTAAATAACTAACAATTTAATAGATGCATAGTGGGCAGTGTAAGTGTTAATTTCTTATAGGACTGTGTTATATCATTCTACAACATAAAATGTGCAATGAACCGCCTGAATCGTACAAATCAATCAATATACCATAACGGAACAGGGGTTTTAAAGACTTCAAGTTTTTTTTTAATCTGACCGCTTGATGAATCACAAAGCTATTATTCACACTCATTGCTTAAATGTGTTAAAAAAAAAAGAGTAATTGGCACCTACTCATGTATTTTCGTTGTTGTCTAAACATGTTAATTTATGAAAACACACATTCGTGTTAAACATGATAATAGCAAAAACAACTTTTACGACATACCACATAATTTTGAACACTAATCAATAATTATTCATATGAAAACACTTACTTGATTCACATAATATACAGGGTTACTGGGTAAGTCGACCTAAATACTTTAAGGGGTTGTAGATGCCGTCATTTCTGATAGATTTGACTATGAAATCCCAAACTTAACCATTTTCAGGATATTAAACTAAGTTTTTTTTTTTTATAAAAATCGCCGAAATTATGCCTAATACAATTTTTTTACTGTTTTTGTGTGGTTGGTAAATTGTTTTATAATTTCAATTACTAAAATTGTAGTTAACTCTAGAAAAATGGCCCGAATGAAAATGGATAAAATAGCAAAAAGAAATAAATTTGTAATTTTTTATTTTTTTTTATATATTAGGTCTTTACCTATGAAATTGTCGTTTTGTATGCAATAAGTGAAAGTACTTTTTTTTTCAAACTTTTTTATTTCTGTTATTCGAAGTAATCACCCATGCAATCGACGCATCTTTGCCAACGCATTGGCAGTTTATTGATGCCCTTCTTGTAAAAATCAGCTGGACGGGAGGCAACAAACTCTTCAAAGGCATTTTGTACTGCCTCTCGGGAATTGAATTTGTTACCTACTAAAAAGTTGTCTAAATTTTGGAAAAAGTAATAGTCGGTAGGTGCAAGGTCCTCTTGAATCACTATCTCTATTGGTGAAAACCGCATTAAAATCCGTTGCGTAAGATCTAAGCGTACAATAAAAAAAGCGAATTCGCTTTATACTATGTAAAGACTAGCTCGGCCTACTATGTAAAAGCTAATAATGTAGCTTTCACTTGTTGAAAGCATTTATATAATCAGTTTAGTGGTTAAGTTTAGGAAGTATGGATTATAGACTAATAGAAACGTACCGGGGATACAGAGCCATTGATCGGCTGCTGTAATGTAGAGGATAGCGGTGAGGCAGGCGCCCGCAAGGGCGATACTGTCATCCCTAGTTGCTTGCTATTGATTAACCGTCGTAGTAGTTGTGTTGCTTCTCCGCTGCGACCTGTAAGTAAATAAATTAAGTTTATAAACACTGTCGTAAAAAGAAAACGCACATAATTTTTTTTTTTATAGTGAGAATTTCATGCTCTGTGAGTAGAAGAAAACGAGAACTCCGCCTCAATCTGACACGGTAGTGGGTGACGGAAACAGGCACTAGGCCTAGTGTAAGTTTATTTTACTTCTACTCGGTGACCGCGTTCGGAATTGCGATTGGCCCGCACTGAAATCTCCACCAACACGCTCGCCGTCCAGAGTTAAAATGAAAGACACGCACACTAGGGCCTTTGTTAACCTTTCCCACCACTACTAGAGCTGGACCTTAATTCTGCTATTTTATGTTAACGCCAAAAAACTGTCATTCCATTGACACGCCATTGAGATGCAATTGACATCGGTCAAAATATCAGTATTCTATTCTATAAATTCAGTGTCAATAAACTGTCGATATAGTAATATAGGTTATCAACGGTGATATCAACAACATTAAATATATATCATTTTCTTACTAATGTAAAATGTACCGTTTACCATACTGTTGCAAAAACATCGACGACATGTGTATCAGTGACAAGTCAACGGAAGGGCACTGGTCTTACATGGCTAGTAGAATAGGAAAAGTGCAAAACTATTCCGACGACATTTCATCGACAGTCTATTGATACAATATTAAAATAACAGAATTGAGGCCCTGGTCTGCAATGCTCCTTGTGTGGGTTGGCTTATTTAGATAAATAATTGATATTTTCTTGTATCTTCGTCTTCTGATTAAGAAGGAAGATTGTTCAACTAGGTGAACAAATTTACATAATCAAAAGTAAGTTAAAGTGCGGCCCTACTACTAGTATAATTTCCTAACACTCAATCTTTTTGTGGTATGAATGAAAAATTCAGTATGAACTAACATTATAAATAAGTGAGTACATGTAGTGTAAAATAACATAACATAATGTTATTTTATATTTCAAAAATAAAACATCATTCATCCAAAAGAATCAGCTTATCTCCCACGAATTGCAGTTATTAGTTTTGGCAATGACCATTAATAAATTCCTAGAACAAACAACAAGGAAAGCTGGCACAGATCTCAGTAAAGGCTGATTTACTCACGAGCAGCTATGTTAAGAATATCCACAGTTAAGTGATTCTAGCATAATAGTATACGATATTATTATTTACGAGATTAATGCTATTCGAAATCTTACGCTCAATCGTTTTCAAAGAAACGTTGTAATAAAAGTTATGGTACCTGACTTTAAAAACCCTTCATACTTAAATTACTTCCGTAGTTTTAAACAAGAAATCATTGTATATCACGAAAAACTTATCTGCGTTATAAATACTATAATTAATGAACCACATCATTCTGCTACTCCTTCATCAAAGAAAAAAAATGAATGTGGCGCCGATGGTTAATATTTCAAAACACTAACATAATAAAGACAAATACATATAAGTTATCAATATCGGTGCAACCGTTTAGTAGTTACGAAGAACCCAGCGACAGATATACATATCAGTTTATGTGTACAGGTCAAACACATAACCTTCTTTTTTAGCTTCGCCGCAGTCGGCTAAGAAGTTATAATTAATTTTCCACGCGATGAAGTCGCAAGCATTGGCTAGTAAAAAATAAAACAATTACCATTTTGTCTATGAAGTGCTTGCCAGAGCGACTCCTTATCCTGTTCATGCTCTTGAGGAGGTTGTGGAGACGATAACGCTGATCGGGCTGACTGTGTCTCTTCAGGGTCGTCCTATAAAATAAGTGCTATGGATAAGGCAGATAAATGTTTTTAAGCACATCAAAGATGCACGATGTATAAGTTACAAATAACCTTGCTCGATTCTACTGAGCGACGGTAGGCCATCATGTTGGTGACGTAATGTGTTGACTAATATGTTGTTAATCTTTATCTATAGGTATCATACAAAAATGTTTACCTGCGACATTTGAGATATATCCATCTGTAGTCTATCTGGATCCGACCCACTACTGCTTTGACTGCACTCCTCATAAACGGAAGAATTTTCTTTCATCGATGCTTTCATCTTATTGGCCGACCTCCCGAAAGCGTGTTGCTTGTAGTCTTCTCCACCAAAAACATGTTGTTTGTACTCATCCACGAAGTTTGTAGACTTGTTGCGTGTCAGTGCACTGTGGAAATATGTGTTTGTGTGTTCTTGTTGTTCGTTTTGTTCAGGTGGCTCATTTTTAACTGAGCTGTATAATGAGAGATCCATTTCTTTGTTGTCATGATCTTCGTTACTACACGGACTTGGCGCATTCTGCGTTGCACTGTAAGCGTTGTACTGATCTTCCGTGTAGTCGTGCGGGTAGACATCAGCGGTGCCGCCCGCTTGTGTTCTGTCTATCACACTCGTGTAATTCGGTGGAATTTTTTGAGATTCTTCATTTTCCCGCTGCGCCACCGCTACCGCTTTACTTATAATATCAATGACAGTATTGCAGTGCATCACCTCTCGCGCTCTATCCGCAGGAGGTAGACTCGGTACACTGTTGAACATTATATGAGATTCGGCTTCACTTTTTATCGTATATTTACTGGGATCGTAATTTTTTATCTGTAGTAATGTGACCGCCGCCTGCCGACTTTCTAAGTTCTTCATCTCCTCTGTAGAGTCCGGAGATCCAATTTCCGCATATTTATTCTTTCCATCATGATCAAACTCGCTATCGTTCAGTGGTTTGATAATTTCTTCCAATTTTGCCGCCGCTATGTTCAGAATATCCTTAAAAGTAAAAAACAATGTATGAGCATCATTCGTTATTCATATTAGTCAGGTGATAACACAAATCAACATCGACCAATGAGGCGCTCACTTATTTCTTGACACTTGTGATATCAGAGCTCTCAACTGATAAGATAAAATTATATTTCTAATCTGAGGTAGTCAGTATCCTTAAAAAACTCCAATAAAAATGAACTTCCAAGCGAAATATACTGTGAGTAAACGTGATGACCTAGTTATTTAGACGATTGCTTGTGTACTAAGATAATATAAAAAATGGTGTATCTTTGTTGTAGGTGTTAATGTTAATATGCGTCCTAGTTTCATGGAACCTCGCCCAAGAAACTAACGTAGAGAGTGCTCCGTGTGATATTTCAATACAAGATGATAACAGTGTTATATTGAACTGTTCACGGCGCAATATTAGTGAGATTCCAGATAATTGGCCGGAGCGCATAAACAGCTTAGACAAAGGTAACGCTGCCGAAAGCAGAGCGTTCTCATTTATCGTACTGCACTATCGTGCAAAAGTATGACGTAAACAAAACAAATATCGGCTGCATATCACATTGTTTTGCCTTTGTTCTAAAATTTCTTTGAAATAACCATTACGCAGAAACCTATGGTCGAAGACAACATATTAGTTATGTGTTACATTACCTGTGCATTTTATAAAAAAAATATACTTGATACTAACAACACTTATCATGAATGGTACAGTTACATGGAAAGTAGATTAGATATATCAATATTAAAAACATTCATTAATTAATAACGGACGTTTACATTAGAATTTAAATTTATATTCAAGATATTCAATATTTTTTATACTTCAAATGGAGAAAGAGTCATGTTAAAACTCAACAATACCTACTTTCCAGATGGGCATGTGTTAATAAGGTTTTTCAACAATTCGATAACGAACCTGTCGCAATTGCCTCCGGTGATGGGGACGAGAGTAGCCCTCATTTTTAAATGTAATGAGATCGTGGACATAGAGGATGATGCTTTTAGCAACATCGAGGGACTGGTTTACTTGGACTTGAGCAATAATAACATTACTGGTAAGTACTTTTCCACCATATTATACAGCCTCTTAAGTTTCAATGATATTATTCTAAAATAAGTATAATTTACATTCAATTTGTTTGTTTGTTTATAATAAGTACAAAGTTAAATGTTTTGCAAATCAATACACAATATATTTCTGTTTAGAGACAAGATTAAGAGTATTCAAAGATTAAGGCTAAAGTGCTTAAAACGACTAAACAGACTTTCTTGAATTATAGTTTAGAACACTCAAGGCTCGTTACAAATAAAAGCTTAATCAAAATCCATCTGATAGACACACAAATACACATGTAATACTCATACCATCCCTCTTTTTTTTAAATCGTAACATGGAGAAATCTAGTAGCTAATAAATATAGTATTATATTGACTTAAGCTAACGTAGTCACTACTCAATATGCTTGTCATGTGTATAATAATATTATGTACACAAAAAGAGAAATCACATCAATTGATTTAGTCATCACGCCATTTTGAACGGTAACTACAGTAGACGCATCAATTTGTGATAAATCATGTAATTTATAACCCGAAACAGGAAAAACATATGTTATTATTGTGACTTTGATTACCGGGGGCGTTTATCATCTTTAGGTCTCCTACTTCCGTACTTCAGCACTACAATAAACATGATACAAGATGAGATTATTGATCAGAAAACTCATGTAGGTCAGATATTTATGTCGGCATCTACAAGAAAAGCACGACTATTAATACCGTATTCAAAATGACAAACTTGACACCGTTGGACATTTATGTAGTGATTCAAATGTTGATAGCGATATGAGATAGTTCTTGATTATTTTTTAAAAGCATGTGCGGAATAAATTTTTATTGTAATATTTTCAGAATTATGATTTTGTTTAATCGCCTCGCCTATTATTTACTAGACATTACATCAGAATAAAAACCAGAAATACATTGATAAGGCACATTTTAAAAAAAAAGTTTTATTTAATTGTTCAGAAAATACACTGCTAAAATTCGCCTGAGGTATTGTTTCTTAGTCACTCTTTTGCGCTAACTATTACTCTATCGATTATCAGCATACACATTGTCAGGGTACAGAAAAGGCATATGGTGTCTTTCATAATAATAAATGTAATGTCCCCAAAGGAAAAAAAAACAATATCAATGTACTACATTTTTAAACTCTTGCTTTCTATTATATAAACTATATATAAATACACATCCACGGAATCCATATTACACACCTTTGCATTGTTTGCCGAATTGGTTTGCACCAGTAGGGCAATTCTCGTAATAAAAGTTCGGTCAAAATTCAGTTCCGATCAACTCTCGATCTCGCAATTATAAAAAAGGCATTTTCGAAGTAAAACTGTAAAATATTTCTAGGACTAGCAGATTACCGATTCAAATTTCGGTTACATTGGATGTTTAATACTTTACTACGGAAATACCACAGCCTGTGACCATAGCATACCATGGTGGAATTTATCTAAAATAGTCACTATCAACGCTTTCGATCTCTTTATCCCATGATGTGCAACCGACAACATATAGTATTTCGTCTAACGCTATCCTTAATCATTAAAAAAAAACATCACTTACACATGGGCATGTGTGATGACTGAAAATGCTTGAAATTCAAACCAGTAAGTACTACTTAATATTTAATATGAAGAGTAACGCAATCCCAGTCGAATTACAAAATTCAAATAATTACACATGTGCCGACAATAGTACTCTAGTAATATTGTATACAAATCAAGAAAATTTGTTCATTAAATCTCTCAGAACCGGTCTCGATACAGCGATAAAAATAACGACGACTACACAGAGTAATTTCCGATAAAATTTCATATTCCTTTACTTAATTACAACTGTGAAACAATCAACGCATGATTTTATCTTATGCTCCGCATAATTAATTTAATAACATAACCATAATTCAAATATGTCTCTAACATAATTTTCATAAAGTGTAAAATAAAAAATATATGCTTTTTAAGCTTTTCCGTGTAAAAGTATTGTACTATTAGTAACTTCCAATTATTTGGAAAGCTAATGCAATAAACAGTTTATTACGTCGATCTCTAAACCGATAGCAACGTATAGTGAATATCTTTTATACATCATAACATTAGTCATCGGGTGTGGTACATTTATTTATACAGTTTCGAAGAACAGTTACATATACGTTAAGCATTTGGATTCACAAAAATGTCGTAATCACATATACGATAAACCTAGTTTAATGCATGGTCTTTGTTTTATCACTTTATTTCAATATTACGTTAGATTATCTGTACCACGCTGATCTTAAACTGACGGGTTACAAAAAACAGGGTACAAGTAAATAAGCTGCAAAACGTTACTACTACAATAAAAATAAGATTTGTGTGTAACATATTTGATCAGTCTTTCCTGCAATGTGTGGCAGTGATTTAGTAAAACGGGACGGAAGTGTGTAACAGGAAGCCCGAGAAGCGCGTGTTATTTGATTAATGAGCCCGCGCGGTGCCAGAGTTGGCCGTGAAATGTCAGAAGTTACACATATTGGACTACCATAAGGTTCGCTCGTTTTTTAGTATATAATACGCAAAGATATTGCGTGTTAAAACTATAAGGGTTTTAATATGTGAATCAAATCAGTAATTTAAAAAAAAAAAGATTTAAGCTCACGCTGGTTTCCCTAAAGTATGATGACTAACACGAACATACCACGTTAAACGCTTTTTGAAGGCATATAAACTATGCAACAAAATGTTAAGGCGATAATATTTTGATTAATAACCCAAAAAAAACCTTGTGAAAATTGAATAGCTAAACAAACGACAACGATCTCAAAGACTTCGGTTCAACGATCTGTAATTATAGTTTTGGACGATAATCTTCTAATTTAAAATTGCCTTATGGTAAACCGACAAATGGAATTTTAATTTTGACACGCCCTTGAAGCGATAAACAAGTTTCTGACAGCAGTAAAATAATCTTTGCAAAGAAAGTAATAAGTAACAGAGATAAACCACAACTGTTATCTTTGCGAGAGTAAGTGCGAATATAAAAGGAAAACAAAATATGTATTTGCATATAACGCGCATGAAATGCATGTATAGTAAACAACATATATGATTATGTATCAAAGTATTTTGGTGCAGTACTTAAATGGTAAAAAAAAACCGTTGTGGCTACGTATCCTATTTAAAAAGTTTAAAATATAAAGCAACTCAACTTCTTTATTAAATGCCTCCATTTAGTATAATTTTCAACGTCAGGAAATTTTAAATTTATTTCTTATGATATCCTCTAAATATAAGGTGGCTGCGCCGAGTTTGTTTATTCTGTTACAATGAGTCATTTGAGAGATTCTGGGTCACCGAGGTGCTTATGAAGAATGGAAGCCTATTTTTATAGCTCTTGTTTCTATTAAGACGTAACGACTACTGAAATAATTGTGAGACAACTTTCACTACAGGAAAGGTTCTAATGTGAAATTACAGTACACATTTTCATGGTATAATATGTTTACGTATTACTCTTATAAGGAAATTAAGTAACATTTATCGAATAAAATTACTTACAGATTAATATAATAAAACTGGTGCGCAGAGTCTACAAAAGATCATATTAAGTACATTCTTGAAAAAGAAATAAAAGATGCAACTCATATTAGTGTTTTATAATAGGTTTCTAGTGTGCCATCGATTTTTAAAGTAACGGCCACTTGCCATCAATGGTTTAAACCTCACCTAGTACACAATCTTATGCCTTATATCGCTCTTCATTAACAATATTTTCATATCCTTATTATTAAATGTCTTACAAAACAAATCTATTTTCAGGTGATGTGTTGAGGAGTGAGATTTTCCGGGGTCGCTACATCGATGGGTTATACGCCACTATTGCATTGGAAACACTTATTCTTGCTCATAACGACATCCATTCGCTGGATCGATACCTGTTCCAATATACGCCAAATCTGATAAGATTATATTTGAACAACAACCCTATCGAGATCATTGATCATGTCACATCCTTGGCTTTGTCTAGTGCTACAAATTTGGAGGTAAGTAAAGTATCGCAAAAATATTTTTGTCTACATGGTCACTTAAAATATTTGCATTAAAAAAATATGATAAATAAAGCCCATATGTCAGCCTTTATTCAGAACACTTACTTTATAACTTGTCATTGAGTCCTCTAGATCTTTTTATTTTTCATCTAGTTTAAAAAAAAACTTTTTTATTATAGTTATAAAAATTAAACACAATGTAATTAAATACTAGGCATGCCTTTTAAGTTCTGTCGTTTCCATATTTCCCGGCAATTTTGAATTTGGAACTGTTCTACATTCGAATGTGCTTAAATTTAAAATCTCAAAACAGTTGAAAGTATTAGGATTAATGCTATTGTTTAGTCACAGCGTCGATTGAAATCTGTCAGGTTACGTACGAAAATGAATCTTTCTAAGGAAAATGTTCGTGCAATAATTTTCTACAACTTTAGAAGAGGCCTGACACGGCTTCAGTGTTTTGAAGAGCTCACATCTGAGTTCAGTGATGAAGCCCCATGTCTGCGGACTGTCGAACGCTGGTATTTAGAATTCCAGCCTGGAAATACTAGTGTTAGTGACAAATCTCGCGAAGGACACCCAAAATCCGCCTTCACTGAAGATAACATCATTGCTATGAGACAAGTAATTCTCGAAGATCGTCATGTGACGTATCGAGAGATAGAGGCTCTGTTAGGCATCTCAGGGACAACTATTCAGGACATCACAGAAGATCTTGCATGAAGCGCTTGGTGTGAGAAAGCTAGTTTGCCGTTGGATACCGCATCTGCTTTCCGACGATCACAAGGCGGCCCGCGTCAGATGGTGTAAGAAAACTCTGCAAAGGTTCAACCGAGGAGAATCAAATCACGTCTACGACATCATCGGTGGTGACGAATCTTGGATCTATGACTACGATCCTGATTCCAAACAACAATCTTCAATCTGGGTCTTTCAAGACGACCCAAACCGACTAAAGTTGTTCGTTCTCGAAGCACTTCAAAGAAGATGGTGGCTACGTTCGTTGAAAAAACCGGCCATGTTGCAACTATTGCACTTGAAGATCGCAGAACGGTTAACGCAGAGTGATATACCACAGTTTGTTTACCACAAGTCATCGCCGAACTTCGAAAATCTAACTCAAAGCGACGCATCATCCTGCACCACGACAACGCCAGCTCACACAGCGCTCGTCAAACGATTGAGTATTTTAAGCAGGAAAAAGTAGAAATTCTTGACCATCCTCCATACAGTCCTTTTTTTCTTTTTTTTTTTTTTAACGTGTGGAAATCCCCTCGGACCGTCACCCCGCCGGGGCTCTCGTTCGGCGGGGCGGTGTGTCAGACTCGAACCGACTAAAACCACACGGTGTGCCCTCTTTGCGCTTCCAGTGGAGGGGTCCAGGTAGTTATCGCCTTCTGGACCCCTCCCAGCGCCGGCCCGCTCCTGGCGCGGGCTCCGACTCATGGACCTCTCTTTAGGCGACGTCCGGCACACGCGGACGCCGCCCCCTCGCGGCTGGCCAAACTAATGCGGGTGGAGGGGAGAACCCATCGCGTCCACCCGCGGCCACACTCAGGCGCAGATGAGCGCGCCTCCGCCGCCCGGTTCGCCGGCGGCGGATCGGGTCCGAGTGGTGGTCGTCCTCCCGGGCCTTCTCCGCCGCCTCCTTCTGCGAGATTACTTCCTCGCAGAAGGTTGCGACCGCGGTAAAACCACTGTCGCTACCGGCCATGGAGCGAACTACGGCCGGTAGCGAGAGATCCGCTCCGATGACTGCAGTGAGGGCCCGGCGCTGCGTCGCCCATGCGGGGCAGACCGCCAGCGTGTGCTGGGCCGAATTCTCACTGCAGTCGCAGTGGTGGCAGGCGGGACTCGATTCCCTCCTAGCTACCGAGAACAGGTACTTTCCGCAGCAACCGTGCCCGGAAAGCACCTGCGTCAGCCGGAAGGAAAGGGTCCCGTGCTGCCGCCCTGCCCACTCGGCGATGACAGGCTGGAGAGCCTCCACGGCGGCGAAGCCAGCGCGTAGAGTCTCCAGCCGGAACGACCATCTGACCATGGTGGCTCGGCGAGCGGCTTCGCGCCACTTGCGCATGTCTTCGGGCGGAGGGCGAAATCCGCTCTCCGCCCGGAAGTCAGCCACTCGCCGATAAACTTCGGCGCGCACTTCCGCCTCCAAATCCCACGGGGGTGTTCCGGCCAAGGCGCAAGGCGCCTCGGTATTCGGGGCGGTCAGAGCCGCCACCCACACCGGTGCACCATAAAGCGCAATGGACCGGACAACCCCCGCGTACAGCCGCTTCGTTGGAACACTGGCACCGCCCAAATTGGGCAAAAGTCGCCCTAGGGCGGAGGCAGTGTCCACCAGCTTCGGACCAAGCTGTCGGAAGTGCTCGTCGAAGAGCCACCTACCGTCTAGGACCAGACCCAGGTAACTCATCTGGGCCCGGACCGGTACGAGGACCGAGCCGACCTCGATTGAGGCGCCGGGTGGACCGCGACGGGGCCCATGGAATAATAGGGCCTCCGTCTTATCCACCTGGGAAACTCCCGTGGCGGCCAGGCGCGCCGCCTCCTGGAAGTTACCCCCCTGGGCCGTGACTAAAGTGTCATCCGCGTAGCAGATTACACCCAGCCCGGGGGGGAGACGCCCTCGTAGGGCCCAGTCGTACCCGATGTTCCACAGGAGAAGTCCTAGGACAGACCCCTGCGGAACACCGCACGACATGACCCTGCGTCTCAAGACGCCATCTCGGATCCTCCATACAGTCCTGACCCAAGCCCTAACGATTTCTTTACATTTCCTAAAATTAAGAAAAGTCTTCGTGGTCAAAGGTTCCAGTCCAGTGAAGAAGCAGTCGACGCTTTCAAGTCAGCCAATTTGAACACCCCCACTTTACAGTGGAATAAATGTTATAATAACTGGTTTGAACGAATGGAAAAGTGTATTAAGCTACGTGGTGAATACTTTGAAAAACATTAAATATTACTATAAGGTTCTAGTTGTGTTTTTTTCTTCAAACGACAAAACTTAAAAGGCATGCATCGTATTGAAAACCAGTTCATTGGCATTCAAAAGTACCAGATTTAGAACAGCCCTATAAAATAAATAATAAAAAAATAAAAATGAAAAAATAGTTTAAAAAAACTAAAAACATTTTCAATCACTTTTTATAGAAAACAAAACTAAAAAATAGAAAATAAATTTTGATAAATTTGAAAAATAAGCGTTGGGTGCATGTTGTCAATAGTAAAAAGCACTCCACACTTTTTGCGAACTTCTTCATCATCCATAAAAAGCGTGTTTTTTAGTTTTTTTAAACTATTTTATTTTTTATTATTTATTTTAAATTAGTGTATTGACATCGGTTCTCGATCTCGATCTACAAAGTTTGACCGAATTCTGACCGTTTAAAGTCAGTCAAAATCACGTCCAAAGGAGTCGGTTACAAATAAACATACAAGTAAAGCTAATATAAAGCGTGTAAAAATGAGTAGTTTATCACTTCAATGTGCAATAAATTCAGATTCATAATACGCGATGCGACGACGATCCATAACGCATACGCAATAATAATACTTTTTAGCTCCAGCTTATAACGATGTAAGACATAAAAGTCCATTACGTATTTTAAAACGAGGTTCAAATAGCTTTAACGCTGTAAATGGGAAAGGATATTTTTTAATTAACTTTAAAAAGAACGTTTTAAGGTGTATTTTATATGTAGGTGTACTGTAGGCGACAGCGTCGACTCGACAGTTTAAACAAACACACTTGTGTTTTTCGGGGTTGCTAGTTACTTTGTTTAATTATACGGACCCAAACAACCTACGGCTCAATAGCACATCCGAAAGTTATTATTTTTATTCTAATTCTTACACCTGCTGTACATATTCAAAGAAAGTACAGGTGTATTACATTGAAAGTAGGGTTTCCCTTTTGGTACAAATTGGGTACGACTTCGAGTCTATCTATTTAAGGGCGATCGCAAACTTACGCTAAGGCTAAACATAGGTGTACACTGTCAAGAGAAAATGGAACTAAACTTACTACATATTATTTTTTTTTGGTTTGTTATGTATTTTCAGGTATTGGACCTCAGTAATACCGATATTGACCACATCCCATTGGATACGTTCAGAGGCTTGACCAAAATACAAATGATTGATTTATCGCACAACCGCTTTGTAACTGTGCCGGAGAGCTTGAGCCTGGTCGGTTCTACTCTACAGTACCTAACTTTTAACGATAATAACATTGTCGAACTGAACGACGACAGTTTCATAGGTATATTGTATTTTTTTAACTATTTAAGTTGCTTGAATTCATCTAATAACTTTAAACGATAAATTCTTGCATCTATTAATATATCTCGGAAACGACTTTAACGTTTGTAAAAAAAGTCATACTTAAATATGGTTTTGATTTTGAAGTTTGTAAGTACGCGATTTTATGTCGCTCTGGTATTTTATATTGACCTTTATATTACAGCTAAAGGGTTTAATTCTATTATATCGTTAAAATAGTTCTCCCCATGTGTTCGATGCGTGTTCCACAAATAGTTGTCCCAAGTCTGAATGTTTTCCGTGTTTGTTGTTTAAATGTTTATCAATTCTCCCGCGACACAGGTATCATTAATAGAAATGAGTTACCTAGGAATGAATAACAGGAATGAGGGATATGTATTAAATGGTGCGGAACTTCTGCTTCTATTACAAAACGACCAGGTCAACGTAAAATAAAGAACCTTGCCTTTTATATTCCCCAATCAATTAGCATCAAACTTCATTTTAATAAAGGTTAGTTTAAAATCATTTGAGTTTAAGCTCGGTTTGTGAGCCACGACTAAGCGGTATTGGACCAATAACTCGTGAAAGGGCTTTGTGTCCAAAACCTCAATAATAAGCTAACTATATTAAAACGCTGGTTAACTTAACTGACCAACGCTTGCAGTTTCGGTTTCGACTATTTGGTGTTATATTTCAATCAAACTGACCATCACTGACGCTAGCTAATAAACAAAGATAATTTGTTGACAAATAAGCACAATATGTTATTAAAACAGAGCCATCTAATTTTATTAAACAACAATTAATTATTAATATTATCGATCCTATTATTTATGAAAGATAAGAATTTTAAAATATGTAAATTGAAAACTCAAACTGGGCTAGATCAATCTATAGTTTATAAAAAAAAAATATAGACAATATAGGTAGTTTTTGAATGATCCATTGACAAGTCAGAAACGCAATGACTGTTATACAACGGTTATATAATACATTATCTTTACTAATGAGATAGCAGGAATGAAATCAAAAAGAACATCAAAAACCGGGCATTAGTGAGTTTTATTGCAATACGGCAATATTGTAACCTATAGTATTTCTTTCTATATTAAACAACATATATGTATTGCGAATATGGTCACATCTCCAAACGAACATTCTAACCTTTGAGAGGCTATATCAGCCAAACAATACTTATAGCGGACGTTCATTCCAAAACATCGAATCAATAATCTTCTTGACCTCATCCTAATTTAATTTGGGGTCGGTGCAATGCACAAATGAAATTTTAACTAGTTTCTTACGCCAACTCACATTGAGAATATAGTCATGTTCACAGAGAATCATGAAAAAAGTTATATTGAGGTAAGGAAAATGGGTAGAGAAGAACGCAAGACTCAGATACAGGACTGAGATTGCAGTATCGAATGGGTTGGGGTCGTGTACACGTATGTCTTGTGGAGAGACCACTGGACGGTGACAACAACTTATCATGAAATTAACAATAGGTACTATTTCTAGTATGCATTTAAACTTGGCAACGGCTGGACAAATTTCGATGAAATTAGGCATTTTGATATTTTTTTTCCATTATTATTTTAAGAGTTAAATATATTGACATTATAAAATTTGTGAAATGGAGTATTATTCTATTATGTACTCACGAAGGAGTCACGTTAATAGTTAATAGGAAATTAACGTTAAAATGGAGCAGAATGTAGAATCTCTAAACTTCCTGCTATCAAATAATGTATTGTAAAAACGATTTACTCAATTTATGGGACAAAGTTCTCAAACTCGTTTTAATGGTTTATGGACTGAGCAAACGTAATAAAGCAAAAAAATACTTGGCGTAAGTTGTAGATCTGCATGATAACGATATGTATGTACCTACTCGCCTAGTGGTAAATCCGGAAGAACATAATTATAATAGAATATGTTTTTTGCAGGCTTAACGAACTTGATCCAATTGGAAGTCGGCGAGAACGACTATTTGGATGAAGTTAAAAGAAGCACGTTTTCTCCACTCAAGAACCTAAAAGTACTTCACCTTTGCCACAACCAAAACTTGAAGTACATTAGCCATAATGCTTTCCGAGGACTGAAAGAGCAATGGACTTTGAGGGAAGTGGGTAACTTCATACACCTTTTTTTTTATTAGAAAATAATCACATTATTCTAATGGTGGCAATTTTCCGAATCTTAAAAACACAAACCAACACACATAACTAATATCCTTGTCCAGGTATAGTCTACAACAACAGTAACTTTACTGTAACAAATTTTCTGACTGCCCCTGTTGCTTATATAGTTCAATAAAGGCATAAAACCTTTCCAGCCAATCCATAATTACTGTAAGTATAATACTTACAGTAATTATGGATTGGCTGGAAAGGTTAAATAAGTACAAGATCATAATGGCTCTCAAAAATAAATGTCTATGCATATCTACATAACTAAAACGTAACTAGTGGTAGTTAGGTTTAAGTTATCAAGTTATCTTTAAAAATTAATACCCAAAAATAATATTTGTTATTGGTTCCTATAATTTTATAATAAGATAAAATCAATGAAATCACGGATAACAATAATTAAGTTAACAATGATGGTAATGGAATTAGCACATAGTAACACAATTTATCAAATATATTGTTATTATTTTATACACATCATTAACTAAGTTTATCAGAAACATCTCATTACACATCACTTTACCCTACTTTTGAAATGCTTACATGACAGTCAAAAAACGAGGTCAGCTTAGTAATCATTTTTCTTTAATGTTTTGATATACAATCAATCAGTGCATTGCAAAATTTATCATAAGATTAGCAGTAAATTAAAGATGAAGTCTCATGGCCTCTTTACTCAAAGTCACAGCAAATGTAGTTTGGACAATTCTCAAGACATTTTATGAGTCTTGTTGAATAATTCTGACTATTTGGGGGTTGAATAAATGGTGTCTTTTGCTGCCTTATCACTACTTATCATTAATGCTTAATTCATTCAATGCCACTTTAGTGATTCAGATACTATATAAATAGAGATTACACCAACCTGTTATACACATAATAAATTAATTTACATACACTGGAAAAACCCTAAAACAGAATTATACTTTGATGATATATTAGGTTTAATGTTGTGTCTGTTGTAATGTACAGTCAAGGGTCCTAAGCTCAACTAGTTATAATGCTATAACTTTGTAAAAGTGCTACTGGAATTATGATTGTGACAGTACCTTATCAATTGATTCTTCATTCAAAAATCATGTTGCTTAACAGGTATACTTGGATGACAACAATTTAAGTGAACTATCTACAGATTTAATGCCATGGAACAAACTAGAAATATTAGGAATGACAGGCAACAACTGGTTGTGCAACTGTGATCTAGTTGATATTGTTTCTAAGAAGGGAGCCGGTCTAAAGTTTAAAACTAATGAGATACCTTTGTAAGTATACATAATATACTACAACACATCTAAAAATGCCTTGAATTTAAATAAATACTCTAAATATAAAAAAGTTATATTATAACTAGCAGAGAATCAACTATGTAAGGAATAAACAGGTTTTTTTTCTGTTATCATAAACAGGTTTTAGGCAAAAACAAAACAAACATACTCATAAAAGGCATGTTGATTTTAAAACACAATATGCATATCTGATAATGCTAGTGATACACATATGCTACATAATTTATATGTATATTGTTCTTAGCTTACCATTTCTTTTTTAAAAATAACAACTCTAATTTCAGCTGTGCAGCCCCTATGCGGTTTAGTGGTACATATGTAACAAATGTCACTTTAACTTACTGCCCAACTTTTGATTCCAAAATAACTCCTAAACAGAAGTACAGTCTTTCAAACTTGAAACCAAAACATGTACTGTGGAGCATTCTAGGAGTAGCAGCAGTAGCTTGCTTTGGTATGCTACTAGGACTGCTGATCAAGTCAATGAAATCAGTTTACAATAACAGGTTTAGAAGTCAGCCAATCCAGTACATCAATATAAATTCAGACTCAAGTTATGCTTAAATACTTTTGCTTATGTATTGTCAATTATTGATAGTAGTTTATTTATGTAACCATTTAACAAATTTTCATTATTTTAGATGATAACATGTAAATAAAAATTGTATCTATAAATTTTTGTGATATGTTTTTTTTTATAACCCGAACTCACCTCTTTTGTACCACATAATGAATCAGCATACTGTACAAACTGTTCCAAAAGTCGCTCAGATTTATGTGACAACTCTCTGAATGTATGAAATTCATCAAGTTTGTGTGCACAGCTTCCACATACTACTTGTGGTAGTAAGTCTTCCGAGGACACCTAAAAATATTATTCATATCATTAGTAACATACGTAGCACAGGTTTGCAGTACCATGTCATTAAGAGAGTTGATGTGGCCAGTGACCTTTTGCAAGTGTAATCATAGATGATGAATCATTGGTGGCAATCTGATAACAAACACATTAAGAAAACTACAAGGTTTTTCTATTAGCCATAAGGTTAAACTCTATAATTCATATTGAAGAACACAGTCCCCCCTGCAAATTGATTCCCTTAAAATACAAATCTAAATTTAGATAATATTGAAATCTCAAAATAGCAGAGCATAGCATAATGTGGATAGGCTTAGTAAAGGGAACATTTATTTTAGTAATGTATTTGTGGAGAGCGAGGGGGCCAAGAAGCCGTGGACCGGCGCAGGAGGTGGGACGGTCGCCGCAGAGCGCGAGGTGATCTCCGCGCTCCTTTGTTATCAGCGACGCGGCCGCCGCTGATACAGCGCGCCTGCCACACGCTCGTATATCACTTCCCCGAATGACATTAGTCATACGGCCGAGCAATCGACGCGTGGGCCGTAATATGATATCACAATGCGAAAATACCCAACACCCGCGAGAAAGTTAATGGCGCTTATCAGCATCCACAATCTCATACGCTTACGCTAAACTTTCACACGAGAAAACTCCTTCTTTACAATGACAATTGCTACAATTATTTAAAAGTTTTTACCATTATTGACAAATTTTCCATTATCATCTCGGAAAGTCGTGATTTATCCTTATCACGGTCGAATATTGGAAGTTTAACATCACTGCAATTATCGCCACAGAATGATAAACAAAGGCGACACACTGAATGGAACTTCGGCGGCAAATTACACATATTTAGAAATTAAAACAGAGAGAGGTATTCACAATGAAAGAAAACATTTAGAAATTAATCAAGTAACTTAGTTAAAAATGAAAAGGTTTTGTTGAAAATATAACTCAGCATGCGATGATGTATGGTAGAATACATCACATCGCGATTGTCAACCAAACGAACGAACAAGCTACACACACATTGAAAATCTCCATTGTTTACGATATGATGACCGCGTCGCATGTGTGCGTTTCAAAAGTTTGTTCTAGTTTACGAACTGATAAAATGATAACATTATCATTGTAATCCATATTCATAATAATGAGATTTATTATCCTAATTCTATCAAAAAATGTTACTGATGCTTGAAATAAACATTTTCTTAAATATTTTATTCGACTTTAAGTCATACTGATAATGAGAATACAAAATTTCGTGTATCGATTTGTAATCAAATTATTGATTAGTTTACTCTCGCTAATTTATTACGAGGTACGTTAAAAAAAATTTAGGATAATAGTTTAATATCTGCTGTAAGGACTATAAGGTTTTAAGGTCTTATTGTGCTAAAATTTTATAATATTATTGCACAAATTGAATTAGAGCACTATAAAAGACTGAAAATGTTTTTGAAAACTTATTTCAAATTACTGAATAAAAAAATGGATAGCACAGTAAGTGCCTAATAAGGCAAGAAATAATATAAGGGAAAATAATAGTTATTAAAATTTCTGTACATATCGTCTACGATTCCACAAAATATTTTGCTGAGTAACTCTCGTTAAACATGTCGAGAGTATCAGCGGTTTCAAAAAGGTCTCTGTTTAGAAATTGAAGTGCATGTGTCATTAAGTCAAGTGTCATACTGTCAAATTGTCATAGGCATGGTGGTGATCAATTGATTGATTGATAGACAATAATATTTGAAAATAAACAAAGCACAGTGTTAAAAAAAGAAGTGTAGTGGTATAATGTGACTAAGTTTATCTGTAATCAAATACATAATCTTTTGTTTTACCATATTCATTTCAGTGGTAAGAAGTCCTGGAAGATTTAAGTAAAGCTGGGCCATTATACATTTAGAAATGATTATTTTCTAAACGTTTCAAAAACCAATCTATCAAAATACTTTGCTTTCTTACATGAATTAATTTATAATGAGTCAATCATCGAATTCTATAGCTGATGGTACTGCCAGTTCTATAAGTAATGTGGAAACCACATCAGACACAGCTCAGTTGTTAAGTCATGAAGAAGTAGCCAGCACATCAAATCATCAATTTAACAAACCTATAAACTTCGAGGTATTATTTTTAATCAATAACTAAATTATTGGAAGTATCTATTTATGTAACATTTAAATAGACAGATAATAAAAGATAAAAAAAAATATGCCTGAAATTTTACAATAAAATGTGGTTAATACATGACTAACCAATGCCTTTGTTTCTATTTGTTTAAGCTGTTGCATTTTGAAACTAATTAATTAATATGTGCCTTTGTTATTTACAGGATTCTGATGATGATGATGAGATACATGGTAGTCATGGCATTAGGAGAAGGCAGCCTCCCCAAAAAATTGAGCCTGGCTCTTTAAATATTCTTTCAGCTAAATATGAAGTAAGTATGATAAGTAATAAGCAGACTTATATTACCAGTGACAGTAATAGAACATTGGGACAAAGTACCGTTAAAATAGTTACATCACTTGCTTTGTTTTATTGTTTGTTGCTCTATTTATTTAAAAAAGGTTTGTCAAGGATTGTACATAAATAACGGAAATTGACTTTGTTTAGTTAGGGAAATGTAAATCCATTGTCATTTTTCATTTTCAGAGTTTAGACTATGATACATGTGAGAATCACCTACTTCTTGATGAGGAGCGGAAGCGTGGATATCCTTTTTTCGTATGGAAGGATATAGCCCGGTGGTTCATTATACTACTGATTGGTATAGTTACAGCTCTCATAGCATTTATTATTGATATATGCATTGAAGAATTCTCAAAGATTAAATATAGAGAGCTGAAAAAATGTATCCTTTTCAAAAATATTTTTCAGTTTAAAAACAAACTGTAGTTTATAATTATACAGCTGTATTATATTTAGTATCATTATACAATCCACCAAACTTTTAAGCTATAGAAACATTTTGATAAGGGTCTAAAACTATATTACATTTTTTTTTTTTTTTATAAAAATGATATTTCTGACTGACCAGTACCAAGTATTGGAAAGTTCTGAATTAAGTAATGCCACCTAACTAAACAACTATACTTACAAATTCAGATCAATATCTATATTTCATAAAAATGTTTACCAATTATTCAAAATTGTCCATTGTCTTTGAATATACTTTAACCAATAATATGCTAAATATATGTTATTTCCATAACTACTTATAACAGCTGTGGATAAATATGTACTGCTTGACAGACTGTACATTCCATATCTTCTGTGGGTGTTATCAAACATATGCATTGTGTTTATTGGATCTATGTTAGTTGCATATGTGGAGGTAAGATGATAAGGGGTTTAATATATGTAAAATTAAGTAATTAGTTTATCTTAAAATTCTTGGAAAATCCCAAACATAGGTGTAGGAAATATATTTGAATTGGCTTCTCCTCCAGGAGAGATAAAACATTGTACACGATAAGAAGGTGGCAAAACCCTAAGTAAACATGAAATTTTGCATTATATCTGCCTTTTTTGTTGTTTTAATGCCAAACATGTTATTTGCAATATTGTTTGAGTGTGACCCAATTTTTTTTCATTTCATATGCCGTCAAAATTGTTTGATAAAGTCGTCGTAGACCAAAGTCGTATTTACATAGTATGTACTTAGTATACAAAGTCGCTTTATGCCTCTGCCTGTATACCGCTAACTTCTAAACCACACAACGTATTTTGAAGCGGAGCAACATTTATACCATATTTAAGTTTCATTGAAATAGAAAAAATTGAAACCAAGTAGTGATGTGCCGGATCGTTAACAAAGTATATCCGCCGATACGGATCCGAATACGGATCTTAAGTTTCTTACTCAATCGGAGCCCGTGACCTTGATAGTTGTCGCCACTTGACGCTTTGCCGTTGATATTTAAATATTTCATTATTTTAATAAGCTAATACAAATATGTTTGATTGATCTCATTTTAAAGATAGCTCTTTCAGTACCTACGACCTGCCTAGTTGATTTAGTATAGTACGATAAATGATTGCAATACAAAGGTGCCAAATATATGTTTTAAGAAATAAAAAGTAATCTGAACAGAATTCAATAGTTTTTCATAGCTACCTTATAACCATTATTCAAAGTTATTTTAAATTTACTGAAACCTCTGAAGTGCATTTTAGTAAAATTATAAACAACAACTTTTCTTCAGGACTAACACCGAAAACGAAAGAAAAAAAATTGTTTCTCCATACTAACTAACAACATTTGATTGGTTATTTGAATGGAGAACCAATTTTTTTTCATTTTGACGTTGGCCAGAAAAAAAGTTGCTGTTTATAGTGTTACAAACCCATACCTAAGAGTTTTACGGTGAATACAAAATCACCTATATAGAATTTCATCTTTGTAATATGTATTGAAAGATCCGCCAAAAAAGTCACGGATACGGATACGGTTACGGATCTCTCTTCTCCCTTGGATATCCGCGGATACGGATACGGATATCCGGCACATCACTAAAACCAAGTCACCAAAAAATAAATTAACATGGCTTACACAGCTGAAACCTCATGCGATCTTATAATATGTAATTACAACCTTACAAAACTGGAGCGGTTCGCTAGTTTGGTTTAAAATTGAATGTTTGCCTATTTTATTATGTACTAGCGTTCCGCCCAGGTGCAATGTCCAATGATAGGACTATACTACAGGACATCTTTAAATGCAATATTTATAGGCCCTGCTACCCGGGACGGACATACTGTTCGACGGTCGTTGGGCCCCCCCATTTTAAACCTCTAATATCCAAGGCCGTCCAAGGCCATTCCGGAGCCCCCAGGCACACAAGAATTTGGGGCCCTGTTGGACAGTAAAACGAAATAGATAGATATGTACAGGTATAACAGATATAAATACAGGTATTAATTACATAAGCAGGCTTGAATGGATTGTTTTAATCGGTTACGATTACGACAATGATTTATTTCAAGATATGTGTTGTGCAAAATCTTCTGTTACTTATATCTTAGCCTGTCAAAGTCTATCATTTTCACTTCAGGATATCAAAATTGATAACTAATGGTTACGAATTATTGTAGAGGAGAGTGTAGTACACGCAGGCCCAAGTGAAAACTTAAAACACGAACTACATAATTATTTGAAAAAGGCTTTTTTAAATGATTATGTTTTACAAATTCCTTGTGAACTATGCCAATTTTAGAATTATCATTAAAAATTAAAGCATTACGAATTATTTTATTACAAGCTATACATCAGGTAAACGAGATCCCAGTGCAAGGGGTGTGGTCCAGTGTTGTCGTTGACAATACATGGTGTGGTTAACTAATTTAACTTTCTCTTAATTTTAATTTAAAATTATTTATCTATTTTTTTTATTTTTTTTTATAATAATCAAATCTTTTTCTGGTCTACATACTTTATTACTTGTTTATCCCCATTTCTTAGGTGTTCCTAGAACGGAACCTACATGCACCAACTTAAAAAAAAAGGTTTTTTTTTAATTAAAATAGAATTACAACTTGTAATTATATAAATACATAGACTGAAAATGAAAAATAAAAAACCAGGCTATTAGTAGGGCGATTTTACAATCTATCAAAAAAGTTTAGATGGTGGCAAAACGGAGAACCATTTCCTATTTTTGAAACTTTGAAACCATTTTTTACACCTTATTTTTTTATACATACATACATACATAACCTGTTTTTTTGCCCATGTCTAAGTTTTTTAGAAATAAATTATAGCCTATGTTACTTCCTGATAATGTAGCTTTCTATGACTGTTTTTTTTTTAAATCGGTCTAGTAGTTTTGGAGCCTATTCGATAGAAACAAACAAACAAAAAAATCTTTCCTCTTTATAATATTAATATAGAAAACCGCATTAAAATCCGTTACTTAGTTTGGAAGATTTAAGCGTACAACACAAAAAAGATACTTTATTTTATACTATGTAAAGATATGATTCTTTGATTATCACTTCATATTTTAGCCTGTAGCAGCCGGAAGTGGCATTCCTCAAGTAAAATGTTACTTAAATGGTGTCAAAGTACCCCGAGTAGTGCGCATCAAGACTTTACTGGTGAAGGCTGTTGGTGTTATCACTGCAGTTGTCGGTGGGCTTGCTGGTGGCAAGGTGAGCAAGTTTTTTACCTTTTATTTACAATTTTACCAGTAAGATACCACCAGATTACCAGTAAGAGCAGGTACCAGGAAAATCTTTACATATCAAATTACTTGCCCTGACTGATTCATCAATGTAAAGCCTAAATCGCTTAGATTACAAACGTTAATTTTGGGCAGTTGATGCTTTTTAACCACTAAGAAAATATTTCTGGAAATTTCAACACTATGGGGGTAAAATAAGGGATGAGCGATTGTATGGAAGATCGTCATTTCCCAATCTAAAAACTTGAAATAATTCTCGATACCTAGTTATAAAATATACTTAGGTACATACTGAATTTAAAAAATAGTCGATTTTAGTGCATAAGCATAACCGTTAACTAAAAAGTCCGCATTGTTCTAGGAAGGCCCTATGATCCACAGCGGCGCTGTAGTCGCAGCAGGCATATCGCAGGGTAAAAGCACAACGTTTAACAAAGACTTCAAGATATTCCAATACTTTCGGGAAGACCATGAGAAGCGCGACTTTGTATCGGCCGGTGCGGCGGCCGGTGTATCTGCAGCTTTTGGCGCCCCTATAGGTTAGAAACTATAAACTACTTCTATTAGTTTTCAGTCAGCGGCAGGGGGATTTGGGCTCCGGTAACCTTACTCACTCAGTGAAAGGCAACGAAAGAATTGCTTAACACCGCAATTGTTTTTGAATGTTTGTAAAGGAAGGCTGCATTCTTTGTTAGGCAGTTCGTCTCCTTCGCGAGCATAACTTGCTCGCAGAAGGAGACGGCGGAGATATTTTTATAAATGCCAATTTTTTTTTAAAGATTGCACATATTCCCCCTATCCCCCCACCGAACGAGCGGTGAGGTGGTTAAATGGGGCTCGAACCGACTAAAAACCGCACGCCGACTTGGGTACCAGTCGCCGTGGAACCTAGAAAGGAAATCCCTAGTAGAATGCTAACTACCTTAAAAACTAACTCTAGATACAATGTCAAGGCCTACTTACTCTCTAACTGATAATAATGTTACTAGGCGGTGTGCTGTTCTCACTCGAAGAGGGTACAAGTTTCTGGAATCAGGCGCTGACATGGCGGACGTTCTTTGGAACTGTAGTGTCGACGTTCACGTTAAACTGCGCCCTCTCTGCATATCACGGACGGGCTGGAGAGCTGAGCTATCCAGGTAAATGCTTATCCATATTACACAACGGTATCTAGATTTAAGCTAAGCAAATCTTTTAATTATTAGAATAGGGGTAAATATTAGACTTGCAACGAATATTCGGTTACTATTCGGTATTCGGCCTATTCGGCTGCTTTTATTATATTCGGCCGAATACCGAATATCTACATATTATTCGGCCGAATACCGAATACTTAAATAATATATTTTGTCATTGAGAAATAATTGGTAAAATGAAAAATTAAAATCGATTGATTACGTATATATTCATATTTTCATTTCTGTTATAATCATTTAAGTAGTCATTGGTGCATAACACAGGTACATAATCATCTTCTGAATAGGAAAAATGGAGGATTCTATGTATTTGAATTATTGTGGTAATCAAAATTTAGAAGGGTAAGGTTCTCATTTCTTTTATAATCATTTATTAAGTAGTCATTGGTACATAAAACAGGTACATAATTTAATTCACGTCTGTACAAGTTTTTAGCGCTAAAATCCAGCCGAATACTTTTGCCTAATATTCGGCTATTCGGTCAGGGGCCTCGCCGAATATTCGGTATTCGGTATACTGCCGAATATACTATTCGTTGCAAGTCTAGTAAATATTATTCGCTTTTTTTTTATAATATTGTACACACACATGTATAGCAAGATAAAATACATAGAACGATACAAATAGACATATAAGTACAATACAAATGTTTGTAATGAGCGGGAATTAGACCGCTAAAATTGCAGTTGTATTTTGTATCTATTCATGACCAAAAATCTTTTTCTAATTCTTCATTCATCTTGAGAGTTTTTTTATGAAATTAATATTAGACATAATTTCTAGGCTTACTCAACTTGGGCAAGATGGATCCGTTTCCGTTTCAATTCTACGAGTTGCCAGTTTTCATGTTCTTTGGCATGGTCGGCGGTATGCTCGGCGCTTTGTGGAACTTCATTAATTATAAACTGGCCGTTTTTAGAATAAGGTATGCTTACATCGTAATAATATGTTTTAGTTATTTACTATTCAAGTCAACAAAAACAAAGTCGGTCTAGAGACAAATATTCTGTAGTAAGAATCGATATATATTATAACCCTTAAATTTAAATCCTTATATTGAGATGATGACAAGGAAAAATCAACGAGTGTGCTAAAAGAGTCGACGTAAGTAATGAAGCGCACGGCTAAAGAAAATATTTGTTTGAGAGTGTGGGAACCCCAGTAGTCCGTCACCCCAACGGGTTCACGCTGTTTACGGTGTAGTGATAATCCGGCATCCAAAGTAATAAAATTACACGGTGTGCAATACTCCGTTTAAAAATGGGGGGGGGGGGGGTCCAGGAACATTATTGAGACATCCAAACACCTCCTAACAAAGGTGGAGCCAGTGAAGGTGATAGCACAGCCTCACTTCCGGGAAGATCCCCTCAATTTGGCGAAATCCAGACACACGCGGATATCCACTGTTAGCCGCTGTTTATGGCTGTTAGAGAGGAAAACACTTCCCGTCGACCCACACTACACTCGGGTTATAACCCTGCCCGCGCACCTAGTCATATTGTCTTCTTCATTTTATAGCGACCCACTGAGGATAACTGCTCTTTGTTGGGAAGACTGCTAAAAAAATATATAATTTGTAAATAGGTACATAGGAACCCCTTGGCTTCGGGTAGTCGAAGCTTGCCTAGTCGCTGCCGCGAGCGCGACCTGCGGATTCCTCATGATGTTCCTGCTGAACGATTGTCGACCACTTGGAGAAGATCCAACGAAAGTGCCCTTACAGGTGACCTCAACTAAATTGCCTTATTTATTTTAAGCTAATTCTAGATCCGTGCCTATTGCTGCCCAAGCTTATAATTTGTTTTAAATATAACAGTGTATAAATTTTTTTATAAATTACAAGTGTGCAACTTTATAAATTTGCACACTTGTAATGTATATAAATGTTGCACCAGTCTGACTCAATCTGATAAAACTTCCAATGTTTTGCAACAACAGCAACAATAATATAATAAAAATATTTTTGTTGCAGTTATTCTGTGCAGACGGTGAATACAACGCCCTAGCCGCCATTTGGTTTCAAACACCCGAAGCTTCCGTCCGTTCGTTCCTTCACGATCCGATGGGTTCGTACAAGCCGTGGTCCATACTTGTCTTCGTGGTCTGCTACTTTCTACTGTCTACTTGGACTTTTGGCCTCTCAGTGTCTAGTGGACTCTTCATTCCAAATCTGTTAACGGGAGCAGCCTGGGGTAGGCTGTTAGCTATTTTGATTCAATATATGCTGCCTTCCAATGTGAGTATGGCAACTTTGATTTCTTACATTTAGAAAATTGGTTTAACATTATACAAATACAATGGTTTTAAATCAATTATATACGAGTAATTACGGTTCCAATTTTCCGCTTAGAGGCAGATTATGTAATTTTCTGCTATTTATGTACCAGGTTCTTAATAGTACGTCATTATATAGCGCAAAATAATAGTTATATGTACAAACTCAATTAGGTATTCATGAAATGTAATTACTTTTGTCTTGTTAAAAAATATTGAGGTGTATATTTTTTGAGAACTCCTAAGTTGGCAAAAACATTGCAGACTGTGAAGCCTGAACAACATTACTGATCTCATATGTAGTAGTAACATCAAAGCGTTACCTGATTATCCTATAATAATATTCCTACACTATGATAGTGATTTTTCAAAGACATTGTTGTGATAAAAGGGGGTTTTCAATGTCCCGATAAGGACAAAGGTCAAAAGAATAAAGATAAAACAATAGAATAAATATTCTGAAAAGCATTTGTTATTGATGGATGCTCAAACGTAAATCAAATATATGTTCATCATCAACAGACGATAAACCCGGCGAAGTACGCGTTAGTTGGCGCTGCGGCACAACTCGGGGGCGTGGTTCGTATGACGATATCGCTCACCGTCATTATCATCGAGACCACGGGACAGATCTCCAACGCGCTTCCTATCATCATCACATTAGTCGTCGCTAAATGGACCGGCGATTTCTTCAATGAGGTAGGTTTAATTTAAAAGTAGTTTATCGAGGATAAGTTTAGTTATCAATATTTAAATACGGTTGAAAACATCTGCTTGATAAGTGTAAGAATCCGTTATTCTTAGGTATCAGATTCTTCTAGAATTGAACTTGACCTTCGTTCAATCACAGTATTATTACTGTCATATTTTTTATGGAATAGGGGGCAAACGGGCGGTCACCTGATAGCATGCGACTACCGCCGCCCATGAACGACGACAACTCAGTAGTCACAAGCGCGTTGCCAACCTTTGAGGAAGGACGCTCTTTTCTTAAAGGTTTTGAAACTCGTATCGGTCCGGAAATACCGCAGCCGATAACTTGTTCCATACTATATTTACTTTTACTGATAATTAATGGAGAATAATAATAATAAACTTCTTAAACATTTCAAATAGTTCTTGAATTTATTCTTTCTGATGCAGTTTTCTTTATATATATTACAGTAAAAGTTTTCCTTTTCGTAGGGTATTTACGACATTCACATACAACTGGCTGCTGTGCCTCTACTGCCTTGGGAGCCTCCGCCGTTGGCACACAATATATACGCATCAGAAGTAATGTCGCACCCAGTGTTTACTCTTCGTACCGTTGAGAACGTTGGGCATATCGTCGAGTTGCTCAAATTAGTGTCATATAACGGATTCCCCGTTGTAGACCCGCCCTTGGCTGATGACGTAAGTATCAAATAAAATACCCTATAGGTATATATAAACTATATATACAGGGTTACAAGAAAAGTCGTGCTAGATCCGTTAAGGGCGTAGAGTACCCATCATTTCTGACATATTTCACTATGAAACACCCTACCCTAAACTTAACCCTTTTCGAGATAATCGTCTTTTAATTTTTTTATTGAAATTTGCTGATTTTTAGGCTACTACATGTATTTTTGTTTATTTTGTGTATCTTATTATTATTATTTTTGCATTTTTACATGTGTAATAAGATGCTTTAGGACGTCAGTCATTAAAATAGTTCATAAGTTAATTGAATAGATCGTAGTAGACAAGTGAAAGTAAAGAAATAAAAAAAAATATTAGAAAATTATTTTTCTCTAACGGATATCTAAAAACAATATTATGGTAATTGTTCGGCACATGTTTTTTAAAATATCTACGTTTCATCAGCTATCTAACGAGGTATAATAATCTAAGGTTTTATTCAAATGCATTGAAAAAACTTTAGTTTCATAGGCGACAGTGGAGAAGAAAATTTATACTTAGCCCAAAAAAGTAAAATAAAACAATAGTTAAGCATGAAATGTCATTTATTAAAGGTTTTCACACAACTTTTTCTTATTCTACAGTTCATGTTCAACATGGCCGCCTCTATTTCTGATACATTGTCGCATCCTTCTACGGAGACCAGTCTTCACTACTCCAGTGGTCAACGTGGTCCTCATTTTATTTGCTGCATCCACAATCCTTTCTCGTAAGTCTTCCACAGACGAAACTGGATTCGGCTCGCTGTACACAAGACTTTTCATGCACCCCCACACATGAAAATCCATGGGGGTTAGGTCCGGACTTCTTGCTGGCCATGGCAACGGCCCACCTCGTCCTATCCATTTGTTTGGATAATTTGTGTCCAGCCAGTCCCTGACACTTCTCCTGAAATGGGCAGGGCAGCCATCGTGTTGGAACCACATGTCCCTGATCAGGTTGAGTGGCAGATCATCCAGCAAATCACTCAAGTCTGCTCTCAGGAAATTTTCGTAGCTTTCCCCATTTAGATTATCCGGGAGAAAGTAAGGTCCAATCAAATGATTGGAGATAATGCCCATCCACACATTCACGCTGAATCTTCGTTGGGACCCCTTCACTCTTTTCTTATTGGGATTCCTTAGTTCTTTTGGGGCCCAGTAATGGGCGTTGTGATAGTTAGTTATGCCATCTTTATCAAATTTGGACTCATCCGTCCACAAGATATTTCTTAGAAAATCTGGGTCTTCTACGTCAGCATTTAGCATAAATCTGCAAAAGTCCAATCTTCTCGCGGGGTCTCCTTCTTCAATAACGTGTACCGGCGTGTAATGGTACGGGTATAGGCCAGCAGTATGCACTGTAAACCACACTCTCCATTGCGAAAGTCCCAGATCACGGGCAACAATATTAGTGGAAGTAGTCGGATCCGCTCGAAAGCGTTGCACTATCTCATTGTCCTGTTCTTCGTCGTCAATTCGTGGTCTTCCCATGTCTGTATTTCGTCTCAAAAGAGAGCCAGTTTCTCGAAGTCTTCGATAAACTCTGTCAAAAACGGCCACATCCGGCACTCGACGACCAGGGTAGCGAGTTATGTATTCGTTGCGAGCTTGCGCAGACACACAATCGCAGTATCCGTAACAAATAAGCATATCAGCATATTCCTCAGGTGTGTAGGACGTCATCTTCAACACTTCCGTATCACAGGTACAAATCAGAGTCCGGTTAACAAGCACAGTAGTCACAAATCAGAAGAAATAGTCCAGAATCACAGCCAAGTCGAGAAAAAGAGCAAAACGATATCACATCTACTATGTACGAAGCACAAAAGCAGACTGACAACTAGTGACAACCAAACAATGCCCCCTGTTGTATTCCCAGCCCTAACCGGTCTCTACACATTTTTTCTTTCATTCGCACCTACATAAATCGTCACTTGTCTCGCTCGCTAGGTGCGTCTTAACATGAAGGACAATAGGCGCGGGACCGTTAGAACTGTTAAATGGAGCGTCCCAACTACTTTTTTTCCGCGAAATGTAATACAAACCCTCGATTGTTATACCTCGTTAGATAGCTGATGAAACGTAGATATTTTAAAAAACATCTGCCGAACAATTACCATAATATTGTTTTTAGATATCCGTTAGAGAAAAATAATTTTCTAATATTTTTTTTTATTTCTTCACTTTCACTTGTCTACTACGATCTATTCAATGAACTTATGAACTATTTTAATGACTGACGTCCTAAAGCATTTTATTACACATGTAAAAATGCAAAAATAATAATAATAAGATACACAAAATAAACAAAAATAAATGTAGTAGCCTAAAAATCAGCAAATTTCAATAAAAAAATTAAAAGACGATTATCTCGAAAAGGGTTAAGTTTAGGGTAGGGTGTTTCATAGTGAAATATGTCAGAAATGATGGGTACTCCACGCCTTTAACGGATCTAGCACGACTTTTCTTGTAACCCTGTATAGTACAAGTAACCAATACTTAATATATAACAAAACTGAAAAAACTATCAAAAAACACGCTGCAGAAAATAAGATCTAAATAGTAGTCAAAAAAATATTAAATTATTTCGTTTAGAGGCCTAGAACATGCCGGCAATAGCCAGATCGAGATATAAGTAGGCGACCATCACATTCTTGTACGTCATTAATTCAGGATCGCCCATGTTGTTGCTGCAGTCCAAAATCCATACGCTTATGGAATTCCGTTTTCTTCCATGGATTTACCATCTTAACTAAAGTCACGGATCCGTGATACCACCCAATGATAAAACCGTTAGTGTCAGGGATATTATTAAGTCGACTATTAGACGTTCGCAGAAAACGCTGAACACATTTAGGTAATGCAATTTCAACCAATAATTTTCTATACCTACATCTGATTAATTTTGACAAATTGTAATTTTTTTTTCCTCCGAATGAGGCTCGGCCGGCTTTTATATCATTAAATAATTATCTTTATTTCTATTAGGTACTCGGTGCTGTCGTGATATGAAGAATAATAACTTTGACAATACCGGTGGTGTCATTGGGTGGTATCACGGGTCCGTGACGTTAACTACCTACCTTTTGTTACATAATGTCTACTCGCAATATACCCGACTACAATTCCCAAAGCGTGGTTGTGCCTGCCTTGCCTCCTGTTCCGTGTTGGGACTACATTATAGCTATGGGTATTTAATATTACAGGCGTGAGTAATCGTAGTAAATATTATTAAAGAGACCGCACGACCATGTCTTTGCCACCCTGTGATATTGCTATAGTCCAGTCTATATGAAAATGTATATTCTTCACGTCGTGAATATGAATAAAACATAAATATAAATAAATATTACTAGTATGTAACAAGTTTTACTTATTAATATTATTTATAAATTTTAGGTGGAAATAACAACATACAAACGCCTCCGAGGCGTCATACTACGATCTCAATTAATAGTGTTATTACAAAACAAAATATACAATGAGAATGCAAACACCACATGGTCTAACTTGAATGTTGATATGAATATGTTCAGGTCTGAATATCCACGGTACCCATCTATAGACCAGGTAAGAAAGACCACACTATATAGTGTAAGTGACTTTCATGCTGTGATGAAATAAATATTCGAGTCACACACACTACATATTAGTTATTATATATTATTATTATTTTTCATGTTGCTAATATCCAGTTTGGTGATATTTATTACCAATATTTATTTTCTATTTATTGTAAATAATATAACTATATACTATACACTCTATAGTTATATTATTTACAATTTACAATATAATATGGCTGAGAAAATAATCATTATCAATTACAGCTTCTACCTATGTTCCTGTTATCTAACTGATTTTTCTTGATAACTATGCTCGATTTTTCTTGGATAACGAAATACATATTATGTCGAGGAATTGCTCTATGAGAAAAGTATTAATTTTTAAATGTTAAAAGAAAAGCTAATTAGAATTATTACTGCTTGGTTTATTATTATCAGATAAAAATCGCATTGTAATGTTAATAATTTCAGACAAATAAATATGCTTTTCGACTGCATTTATGTATGTGTCTATACAGTGAGGAACTAGATAGTAAGCATAATTCATTATACACATTGTATTTAATATTATACAGCTGGAAATCGCAGACTGGGAGAAAACGTGTACAATGGATTTGCGGCCGTTTATGAATCCATCCCCATACACGCTTCCACATAGAGCGTCGCTGCCGCGCTTATTCCGCTTGTTCCGAGCGCTCGGCCTGCGACACTTACCCATAGTCAATGATGTTAATGAGGTAAGACTTTTATAGTCACTTTAAACTATTATTTATTGAAGTTAATATGGTTGCAGTAACAATAATCTTTTATTAAATATGTTTTCGATCTGATTGTTAATTAAATTGGTGATTAAATTTCTAACTTTATGTGTATTATCCATTCTGTGTAGTGATGAATTAAAAATATCGAGTTTCACACCCCTATTCATTCCGTGGGTGTCGTAAGTGGCACTAAGGGAGCTAACTACACAGGACCACAGCACCGCAAAGAGAAATCTTGACACAAACCCTATACCCACCTATCTGGCCAACATGGTACACCAGGCCAAAACCACCTTTCTAAGGAGGAGCCTTTGTCCAACGGTGGACTATTAAAGGCTGTTGATGTGCAATATGTATTAAAAAATATCATTCTTTCTTTTCTTTTTTTTTTTTAAAAAGACAACTCCCGCATTAGGAATAATAATAAATAAATGATATTATTATAAATAACATTTATACAATATATAACACTCAATAATACGGTAATAATATTCATGGCAGGCATGCCGTGTTTTTAGATATGTTTGTTAAGAATATTATTTTTAATAAACATCCTAAATTGCACCATAATATTTATTAATTTATTTTAAACTTAATGCACATGTTGTACAAAGGCAGACTTAATGCCATTAGGCATTCTCTCCCAGTCAACCTTCACATGATGTAGAAATATGATGTATTAGTTGTATATGTCATATATGTAACAGTGTTGTATGGCTTAGTCATATGATCTCTACAGTGAACCTACATAGCAGTTTATCTAATCACAGGTGGTTGGTATGGTCACTAGAAAGGATATTGCAAGATACCGTGTATGGCGACATCGAGGTCATATGGGAATGGAAGAATTAATACTCTCTAGTGAAATATAAGAACCAAAGCTGACACTACATACACTAATTTTAATTAAATTATAAGTATATATATGTATATGTGAATAATCTACACTAAGTAATTGTAATAACTGTGTTATAACATTATTTAAATATTCTTTTATCTGTTTTCAGCCTGATTTATCATATTCTCTTAATTAAGTATAGTCTAAGGTTCAATCAAATGACAAAGTAGAAAGCGCATAGAATAATTTAGCCTGGAGCACATTTTTTTGTTAATTTTTTTATTGTAATAGAAATACCAAAAGTAACATGATAAAATAATTAAATGATAGATGTTATATTATTGTTGTGTAAGAAATTTATTTATGAAACTTGACATTTTTATTTATACCTTAGTATTATATGAATTTAAATCATTATTATAAAGTGTGTACACAAAATAAATGATTTCTATAAATTTTATAGTCGTAAATTGAAATTAGGATGATAATTGTAGTTTTTTTAAAAGATACTGAAACAAATCATTTTTATTACACTACACTACATTTCTATTAGTGACAATTATGACCTTTGATACTGACTCTAATACGCATGAAAGTTATAATAAATTACGAAATACGATATGAAATACGGGGCAAGAACACTAACATTACTATCTACAAAACTATTTGAAAATTGTTAGCTCCTTGTTGCCCATGTAGTAGCGAACTCCATACTTCCTATATGAGTAAGAATTGTACTTCAATTCTGTAAATTTTTTCTCATGAGGTGATATATTATTTGTTATAACATCATAATTATAGAATTGTTATGAAAATATTATGAATTTTAGACACTATTGTGATAATTTTAGTACCCTAAGTAATATTTTATTATTGTTCTCAATTAAAATGCTAAAACATAATAACTGTTTTTAATTCAACTCCAAGTCTTCGTTTTTATTACAATGATCTTATAATATAACAGTCTTGCAGGAATTCGTACCAAATCTACTTGCAATTTTAGCAGCATATCGTTGCTAATTTTCTAATTATTTTCAAACAACTCCCATCCGATACCAGCCCATAAGTTGAAGAACAATAGTACTGGTAGTATAACTAATATCAACAAAAGATAGTTCACGAATTCATCCATAGTACTTATTACTAGCGTCTTGTTTAGAGATTGATTAATTATTCACAATGTACTTCTTCTTCTTCTTCTTCATAAATGGCAAACTGTGCCGATGTCGACAATTCTGCCAGTGTCAAGTGCGATGGAAATACGTGGGTTTTATTACACAAAAAATTGAATTGATGATATTAATTGTAGACTGAATGTGGGGCTTTTTGTTGTGGTTAGTATTTACACTGAAACAAGCAGACAAGTACAAATAGATAAGATATGTATTAAATAAATAAATAGGTAACTAATAAGCAAACAATCACAAAAAAAATAAAATTCAAAATTCATAGAAATGAAGGTCAAAGTCTGATGTCATTGGATCGGATGAACAACATCAAGACCTGGAGAAGGCGGGGGGATGAAAATGTTAGGAGAGATGAGAAGTTAATAGGGATGGGGATTTTTAGTTCGGTAAGGTGAGAATAGAGATCTAGGGATGGGATATTTTTAGGACAACTGAAGAATATGTGATCTAGATTGCCTTCATCTAAGCCACATTCACATAAGGACGAATCCCGTACCCGAATCTTGTTCAGGAACACAGGTGAGCTGCAGTGACCTATGCGGAGCCTACATATGGTGGAGATGACACGTTTACATACCTTCTTAAATTTATAGAACCAGGGTTTTGGGGTAATGCTTGGTTGGATTGCGTAGTAGTGACGCCCTTTATGCTTTGAGGAATTATTCCACTCTTCCTGCCAGGATGTTAACAATTCTCTCTGAGGCAGTCTTAAGAGATCGTAATGCTGGTGTGTAAGATGTTTCTGGTCCGACATTGCAGAAGTAGCAGCACTTTTGGCCAGTGAGTCTGCACACTCATTGCCTACAATGCCACTATGGCTGGGAACCCACACCAGTTGAACTATTTTTGAGTTGGTGGAACAATTCAAAAGGGTTTTTTTTATTTCAAGGATCAGCGGACTGTGAAGTTTACTACGAAAGGGATTTTGTAGCAGGGCTTTAAGGCAACTTAGAGAGTCAGTGAATATGACTGCCTTGTGGATGTTGTGCGAGTCAATGTACAAGCATGCCTCTAAGATAGCAACACACTCGCCTGTAAAAACTGAAGCCTCTTTTGGACACTTATACTGTAAGAGAATTCTGGAGTTTTGGAAGTACACAGCGGCTCCAGTGTAGCTATCATTATTAAGTTTGGATGCATCAGTAAAGAACCTCTCAAACCCATCCCAGTGTTCAGCTAAGAGTGTATTAAAGGTGGAAACAGAAGAGGCAGATTTTTTAGGGATTCCAACATCCAGAAGAACATTCGGCTTAAAACAAAGGACGCTATAATTAAAGGAAAACAGAGGGAGTTTGTCAAATGACACAGCAGAGTTAAAAAAAGGAGAGTAGTAGCGAAAGGATTGTAGAATCAATGGAATTCCCTTATGAGTCCAGTAATTTGAGGTAGTACAAATGGAGTCTAATTCTAAGATTTTTGGAAGAAGAGGATGGGAAGATTTACAAACAGATTTTATTATAAAACGTGAAGCAAGAAATTGTCTTCTTATTGATAAAGGTGGATCTGAACATTCCACTTGTAAGGCATTTATAGGGGAGGACTTCATGCAACCAGTAACAATGCGAAGGCACCTAGATTGGACTCTGTCCAGCTTTGCCAAAGCGCTTTTATTGCATGGAATCAGTAAAAATAGCCCATAGTCCAATATACTGCGTACTAAGGCATTATATACCAGTTTCATGGTGTATGGGTGTGCTCCCCACCAGACCCCAGCTAGGGCCTTTAAAATTGGGATTACACGTTCACATTTTGCGGTTAAATGGTTCATGTGGTGAACGCCAGTCAATTTAGAGTCAAGATATACTCCTAGGAACTTAAATTTGTTTAATAAAGGAATTTCCTGCAGCTGTACTTGGACATCAATCTGTGGCAGAGTCTTCTTTCTTGTAAAAATAACAACCGCACTTTTCTGAGCAGAAAGACTAAGGCCATGATCTGATAGCCACTGCCACAGAGAATTAAGGGAAATAGTGAGTGATGTGGCTGCCTCTTGGATGGAATGGTTCGAAACATATAATGCCAGATCGTCGGCATATTGAAGGATGCTACAATCATTGTTTAGGCATGAACCCATGTCGGCAGTGTATAGATTGTACAACAACGGACTCAGTACAGAGCCTTGTGGTAAGCCCCTCCAGGTCTTTCTTTGGCCAAACTCTTCACCTAAGGTCCTTAGGACTAGAGTTCTGGACACAAGCATTGCGCATATGCAGTGGATCATCTTAACCGGAATTCTCAGCTGATGCAGTTTCTGCCTGAGAATGGGTATTAAGACATTGTCATATGCAGCAGATATGTCGAGAAAAGATGTTAGAACAGATGCATTTTGTGACAAAGAAAGACGGATATCAGTTATTAAAACTGCAACACTGTCCATTGTACTGAGCCCTTTGCGAAAGCCGAACTGATAGTTTGGCAGTAGATTCCTTGACTCTACAATCCATTCGAGACGGTTTTTGATAAGATGTTCTAATAATTTAATAAGGACTGATGAGAGGGCGATTGGTCTAAAGCTGTTTGGATCACCAGCATGTTTTCCTGGTTTTAGAATGGGGATAATAATTTGAACTTTCCATGTATCTGGGATCCAACCGTTAGAATAACAGAAATTCAAAATGTTTAAAAAATAAGTTTTTGTACTAGGCTTGGCCTGAACTATGAAAGAATATGGAATGCCGTCTATGCCAGGAGCCGAGTCTCGCACACTGTTGAGGACCATGTTCAGTTCTTCCAGAGAGAATGGGTCGTCATGGGTATCCACTGACTGAAACGGTAAGACTGGTAAGGTCGCTTCATCGAGTTGTGGGACATACGGGGGGGCTATTCTGTCCAGGAAAAGCTCAGCTGTATTGGGGGAGATAGAGGAAGAGACAGAGGGCGAACAACCAGATCGGAACCGATTTATGTTCTTCCACACCATTGAGGATGGGGTGGATGGGGACAAGGAGGAACAAAATTTAACCCAACCGGCGCGCTTCTTGCGTCGAAGGAGTCTTTTGGTAGAGGCGAAAACGTTTTGGTAGGTGAGTAGATTATGGGTGGTCATATCGGCATTGTATCTCCTTTCGGACTCCTTCCTATACTTGACTGCCCTAGTACATTCACTGTCCCACCAAGGAGGTGACGGAATTTTGCCTTTGCTCGAGTTTTTAATTTTGAAGGAACTGTCTGCACTTGATCTGATTGCCTCTACGAACGCGTCACAACAGTCCATCACCAGGTAACGATCATCCTGGGTTAAGGGTCTAAGGTCTAGTCTGGGGAGAGCATTCACAGAGTTTTCAAGGGTTTGGGAGAAATTTTGCCAGTTAGCTTCTGAAAGGATATATTTTAAAAGGGGGGGGGGAGATTTTACCAAGTGGGTTGAAGTTGGGAGGGTTACTAAAATTGGATAGTGATCGCTACCATGGGACAGATCGGTGCACTGCCAGCTAGCAGCTGCGGCGATGTCGAGTGAGCAAATAGTCAAATCCACACAGCTACTATTTTGACCAGGAAGAACTCTACGAGTGGAGCAGCCACTGTTAAGTACGCAGAGGCTCAGATCATCGAGGATCTCCACTAAACCTGAACCGAAAGAGTCGCAGTGTTCAGATCCCCATCTATAGTGATGGCAGTTAAAGTCTCCCATAACCAATATTGGGCCCTGTAGATCCTGTAAAATCGTTCTCAATGTAGGCAGGAAACTTTGATGGGGGTGGGCTATATAAATAGAGAGCACAGATATGTTACAGATCTTAGCTGCAACCACGCTGATATCCTCAAGGAATGGGGGCAAGGATAGGGGAACTAAGGGGATTTTATTATTAATAAGGAGGGCAGCACCTCCATAGCCATCAGGCCTATCACATCTAAGAATATTGAAATGGGGGACATGGAAGTTGAGACTTGGTAAAAGCCAGGTCTCAGCGAGAGAAATAGCCAGAGGCTTGAATTTGTTCAACAGGAATATGAGGTCGTGTTTTTTATGGAATACACTCCTCACATTCCATTGTAGGAATACTTTGTGGGACGCCATTTTTGAAATTTGTTAAAATATTGATAAGTGAGACAGCAACGTTGGACGGTATAATAGACTGGGATAGAGATGAATTGGGGGATAGTAGGGAGGTTAAGAGTTGTAACAGAAGATCAATAGTTGAGGATTCAAGGGATGAGTTATTCATAGCACAACCATTAGGTTGTGAAGGTTGGGGAGGTTGAGTAATGGCTTGGTGTGCGACTTTATCGTAGGAGTGTGAGAGTGGGGATCGAGGTTTAGGTTGGCGAACCACAGTTTTTTTGTAGGACTGTGTGTGCTGGAGGGATTGGGTAGGCTGAGTGGATTGAGAAGGTTGAGGGAGTTGGTTGAGTTGTGGAGCTTTTAGGATGTCAGCGTATCGGCGTGTTGGAGAGGGAACAACCTTGCTTGCTTCCATGTAGGATATGTTCCTTTCCGCCATCATGGTCTTAATAGCTCTCTGTCTACCATACTCCGGGCAAGCCTTGCTATAAGCAAAGTGGTCACCGGAGCACAGCACACAAAAGGCCTCTCTTTCTGATACCTCACAACCATTACCAGGATGTTCATGGCCACACTTGCTGCATCTTGGTTTGGACCTGCAGATGGACTCCACATGGCCAAACCTGCAGCATTTCCTACACTGTACGGTTGGGTAAATATATTGTTGAACAGGAAGCGAGTTGTAACAACAGTATACTCTTTTAGGCAGAACCTGGCCATCAAAAGTGAGGACACAGGTTTCCGTAGGTTTCCACTCCAATAGACCTTCAGTAAAACATTTCCTATTAAGGCGCCTGACTTTAATTATTGGGCCACAACCCTGCGGCACTGTAACAAATTTAATGACATCCTCATCATCCATGTCGGTGGGGATGCCTGATACTACACCCATTCTAGTGATGTTAAAGGTGGGGATGATGGCAGTGTATTTATGTGAATTTAGTAAGGGGTTTATTAAAAATGAGTTGGCATCCTGAGGGGATGCAAACTGTACTGACACCCTATTACGACCTACTTTTTTGACTCCATCTCTGACCACATTGTTAATTTTATTTTTAAAAAGGAAAACACCAAAAGAGACAGGGTGGAGAGTTGTGCCAGAACCCAATTGGGTCTCCATGCGGGAAACATGCACAATGTAGGGACCAGTATCATTTGTCGTGTACTTGTCACGACCTAGCGGGCTTCTTACTTGATTAGGGCTACGTTTAATAGGGGGGGTACTTACCTCATCGTTCACATGTCGTTTACGTGAGTTTGTAGCGAGAGGGCAATTATCTTGGACCGCTGCATTGCAGATCACAGTGGCAAACTGTTCTAAGGGGTTGGAAGGGGTTGAGGGTTGATCGGGTAGGGAAGGAGTAGGGGTGAAAGGAGGGGTTACTGGATATGGAATATCGGGAGGGTCGGGCGGTTTATTTCCGTTCATGTTCACTTACCGGTAATGTTTAGTTGCAAACAACACACCGTAACCAATAGGACAGCACAAAATAACAAAAAAAAAAAAAGACCCAATAGTCACAAAATCACACAAGAATTCTAGACGCACGTGCTAACCAAACGGACGACGACAGAATCCGTATTCACAATGTAATGCTACTGCCTCTAGGTTTATAAACGCAAGACATAACCTCTAACGATTGATACCATTGATTGACACATTTGACATTACACTATACTTAAATGACTGAGAGACCTATACCATAGAGATAGTACAGGTAGAGGAGAGAAGGTATCGGATTGCCTGTTAGTATCGGAATAGCGACGTCAGTAGAAAGATAAAGAAGACAGCGATTTGCATGCATCTCTCTCGCACCTCTTCGCTGATTTGCAGTCTCTTGCTCTCTCTCCGCGTCCACCTCCGGCAATCAAAGTAGCAAAGAGATGCGAGGGAGACATATGTAAATAGCTGTCTTCTTTTGAAAGAAAAAGAACACTGCGATTTAAAAACGTCCCGGGTCATGGCTTGCTTCTCTCCTCTATCTGTATTTTCTCTATGACACACGCCCACGGGATACCGAAAAGGTGTCGATACTTTTTGGCATGTGGTATATCGCAAGCTAAAGAGAGACACTGAAAACCACACTTTAAAAGTAACTTAGATATCGTAATTTCTGCTTAAACTTGAACTAGACCCGGAAGCGTCTGTCAACAGGGTGAATAAGTTCTTTGCAAATTTAGGCCGTGATCTAGCTCAAAAACTTAGTACTAATCATCAAGCAACGCCTATTTTCAACTGAAGAATCTGAAGTGAATACTATAATTCACAGTCTCCGTAAGGATTCAGCAGTTGGCTGGGACGGCATTCCTTCTAAATTGCTTCAAATGTGCTCTTCTTCATTAGTCCCCCCTATAACCCATATCTGCAATATTGTAATTGAAACAGGTATCTTTAAAGAAGTCCTTAAGAAAGCAATCGTACATTCTATTCTCAAGAGGGGTAAAATAGACAGTGTCAACAACTATAGACCGATATCTGTTCTGCCTTCGCTTAGAAAAAATATTAAATATTAGACTAATTAACTTTTTAAGTAAGGAGAATATTTTAGCAAGTAATCAGTATGGCTTTAGAAATGCCATATCCACAGAGGATGCCGTTGCATCTTTTGTAGACAATGTCATCGATAAGATGGATAATAAACAGAAATGTATCGGTATCTTTTTAGTTTTTTTTAAAAGACAACTCCCGCACTAGGAATAAATCCTGTGTCGCAGGAGACTTTACAAACATACATGAAACGGACACAAAGTACACCCAGACTCAGAACAACAATTTGTGGATCACACAAAGTGTTGTCCCATGTGGGGTTTGAACCCACAACACTTCAGCGTAATAGAAAGCGGCGTGGCGACCGCTTAAACCACTACGCCATCCATGCAGGCATCTTTCTTGATCTCGCCAAGGCTTTTGACACTGTCTCAATTCCCCATCTAATTACTAAAATGGAGAAACTTGGCATTAGAGGACATTCTTTACTAATTTTTCAAAGTTATCTCAATAATAGAATGCAGTGTGTTAAAATAGGGTCATCATTGAGTAATTTTATCCCCCTTAGTTATGGCGTTCCTCAAGGTTCCATTCTCGGCCCAACATTGTTTTTGATGTACATTAATGCACTTTGTAACCTTTCCATACCAAAATGTTCAATTTACACCTACGCAGATAACACAGCTCTACTCATTCACGGTTCCAATTGGTCCGAGACATTCTCTGCGGCTGAGTGCGCTCTAGGTAAGGTGATGCAGTGGCTTTCATATAATCTTCTGACTCTCAACGTAAGTCAGTTTGTTTTTATGTTTTTTTTTCTTTTCAAGAGTTGCATTGCTTACCAGACCCAACTAGAACGGAGGATAAGGTCCACAGTAGGTAAGTTAATTATAAGGTTCTGCCTACTCCTGCACCACATTACTTGTAGCTACTTCTGTCGAGTAAAGTCAGATGACAGCATCTTAAAAAACCTTATTACTTTTAATCTTTATTGTTTCATAGACATACACTTCCAAAACTTTGTTTTGCTTTTAAAGAGTAGGCGGCAGGCCAATTGATTTGTTGAAATCATTGTCATTTAATAATCTAGAAATCTATCTGGATTTGTTACTTAGTCCAGAAACTGCGTAGAGTTCTTAAACCTCTGCTTTCAAAAGGGAACAACCCAGTATCTAGTCTTAATTTTTACGAATTCGTTTCTTTTTAGTCCTGTTATTCTGATTTTGCAAAATGTACGCTATATCACTGCGCTCCTATCCATTTCAAACTTACAACAACTCAACTATACTGTAATCATAACAAATAAAGCATACAAATGCGACCGCTGGCAGCAGCATACTTCAGCACGTTGTAGCACAGGAGGAATAAATGCGATTCCGTGCTGCCAGATGTGGATCAGCCATAAAGCTGCACGCAGTGTCGTATCTAATTTTGTAATCACGCCCCAACGAAAAATCAATTTTACATCTATTTTACGATGGTTCGGTTATATTTGCACCCCCCAGAACCTTTGCCTAGGCACCCTTCTAGTTATGGCACTGGCTGCACGGTCATGAAGGTTTAACTAATTTACCGGTTTACTGGTTCACCTGACGATCCTACATTCCTAATATGTTCTCCTTCGGCGGTCAGTAACACGTTAGTATTTGCAATACGTTTATAGGGCAAGAAAGTTATCAACCTGTTTCGAAATCAAAGTGTTTAGTGTTTAAGATACGTAGTTTCTTTATATAAATTAAAATTAAATAATTAACAGTCCATAATAGCATAATACAAGTGATATAAATGAAAAAAAACAAATATCGATCACGTTTTGACTTAAAAAGAAAAAATAGTGATCTAAGTCGGATATTGGACCTAATTTATACCTAAGTGAAGACCTTTACACAAATTGTTACACTTTGAATGACGTGGATCAAAGTGGCAAAAGGTCAAAGAGGTTTTTGTTCAATAGCAGATTTCTCATGACCGAGATCATAACTGTAAACGTTTTTTAATAAATCTAGTATTATAAAACATATCATTTTGTTAAATAGTACAATGACGTAGGTCACATAAATTTTCGGCATATTCCATCATTTCTTTAAATGATACAAACCATGATACAAATCGTCAAATTCTTTAACAACTTTCAACAGCATAATTATCAGTACTACTTTAAAAAATATATATTAAATATGTTTTGACTTCAGATCATCAAAGGCGAAGCCTTCGATAGCTCAGTTGGTAGAGCAGTGGACTGCAGTTGGTCGAAAATAATGTTTTAACGTATTAAAAATGTACTAACTACTTTAACATATAACACTACATAATTAAATTAATCTAAACAAATAAACATTATCACAACTTGTAAGTGAGGAATAAACAATTAATGGCTTCCTGGGCGTCTTCAAAATACCTCGGTTTGTCAATTCGTACAATGCCGTAATCTGGTTCTAAAGCCGGCAATACAATATCGACGTTTCCTACACTGCAAACACTCCTGTTCATAGACTGGTTCTTTGAAACGAATTTTGAGGTTTGCGGTGTATGAAACTTGTTCTTCATAACATTTGTCGACATTCTTTTACTTCTGTCAACATTACCTTTGATTGTTAACAGCATTCGGTGATTATCTGGTATCTTGAGAAGTTCGGTCAAGTCCTGGAGACACAAATTGTATGGATAAGAGAAGCAAAATTTAAACTATAGCAATATTAAAAAATTACATCTTAAAACAGAGGTTTTGGAGGTCCTACCTTCTTGATGTTTTCATATTTGGAGAACAGCCATAAATATGTCGCCATTATAGAGAACAACTGTGTTTCGCTATTGCTGAACCTCCACATAAACTTTAATATGGGTGGTATACGATCTCTCTGCAATAAAAATATTATTTGAGTTATTTCGTGAAAGAAAAAAACGGGGCAGAAGAGTGTAACAAAGAGACGGGGAAGCGCGCGCGCTACTTGATTTGAACAATATCTGCTTGACATCAGACAGCAAGTGATGTTTCATTTCATATGCGACTACTGTAAGTGCAGCTCAGCCGTAGTAGCGTGCATTTGTGGTTTTAACATTTAATACAACATTATTGTGATGGATCTGCAAAAACACAAAAATGTATTTTTGCTTAATCCTATCAATGGCGCCGTTTACCGTATTTGATGAACCTAGTGATTTTTTTAAATGATGCCAGAATGTGCGCCATTTAATATTGCCTTATTTTCTAAAATACGTAATTATTACTTTTTCTTGAGGTATATGAACAGGACCAAGCTAAAAATGCATGTGAGCCGATTAACGGACCGACACAGCCAACCGTATAATTATTCATTGGCGTGACAGGACAACATTAAATACCTACATTAATCAGTTCATCAAGTTCTACCAGGCATCGCCTAACATGCATCACAACTTCTCGTCTAAATTGGATATCTATAGAACATGCGTATAAATAATAATAGTTAAAATTATAGTCAAATCATAATAACATGATAATTATATTATTCAATGATAATTATGTCAAAACTTAGTCCTTTAGTAACTTTGAAAAAAGCAAACTTTTCAAGCAAAGATGAATGAAGTATGATAAATGAAGAACTATATAGAAAACTTAAATTTTATCAAGCTGAATCATGATGAAATTGCAAAAAAACAAAACACATTTACTTACCAAATAAATTTTTGGTCCCGTAACTTTATACCGAGTTAAGTTAACAAGAACCGCCGCCGCAGACTTCAACACTTCTATGCTAGAAATTGATCTGTTTGTCACCGACATGTACGTGTAGACTCTGTGTACAATGGCCGAAGCATTGTCGTTGTACAACATAGGAAATACTTCAGTAAGCAATTCTAGAAAAGAAAAGGAATTTAATTAAATTATTGCAGTTTCGATTGCAATTACACACAATTAACGAACATTATTGTTTTTTTTTATTTCATGATTATGTAATCGGTGATACTCACCAAGAGATCTAAAAGCTTTGATCACAGTTTCAATACCACTAATATTACGCAGCACCTCCATTGCTTCCTCGTTGCGCTCTTTCATGGACTCCTGATTTGATTTCAACCCGCCATCACGCCATCTATGGCGCAGTTCGGATACTCGCTTATCATGAGCCATACTCTTTCTTGCCAAATGGCCGCGACAAAGTGCCTAAAAGAATTCGTTATTAGAAAATAAGACCAAAAAGTAAAGCAGGATACGGCGCAACCACTAAAAGGACAGACAGTTAATAATTAACTAGCTTTTTTCGGCAACTTTGCTCACGTCTCACGTTAAAATCATTCAACTTAGGGTATCTCTTCATAACATTCGTAACAAAGACAAGGGAGTATCCCATGAGGTTTTTTCTGTACGAATGACATGAAAACTTCATGATGATCGGTTAAGTTGCCAAGACGTACAAGATTAATACTTTCGCATTTATAGAATTGGCAAATATGGAAATGTTTAACAAAAAGGATAAGTTGGTACCTGTATTTTGGAAGCAGCCACGTTACGTTTCTGCTCCTCTTTTTCTTTTAGAATAACTTCCTTCTTAGCCTGAATGTATTTTCTTACTAAATAACCTCTTAAAATAGACTGAAATTTGATAATAATCCTTTTCTTCTGTAAAAAGTCGCATCTAATTAGGCGTGTTAGTAATTTTCCACGCCATATTCTTTGTATGTATGTTACTTTTTCTAGATATCTTACGTGTTGCGAACGAACTATATATCGTCTAGTATATTTTTGTAAACATATTACTGCTGTTATTTTACGTTGCTGCATAGCTTTCATTTCTTTTTTTGCTTTGAAAGCTCTTTGTAATCTAACTACAACAGAGCGCAACTTGTTATAGCGTTTTCGTGCAATAAAGCTTCTGATAAAGCTTTGTACTTTTATTATGCAGTATCTTATATGAAGATAGTTTTCTCTCTGAACCATTGCAATTTTGTAAGCATGGTAATATCTCTGTATACATAATATGGCACTTCTAGTTATAACAAATTTCTTGCGAACAATACGCATTCGCACTAAAGACTGTATGAACGTCACGGTCTTTTTTAATAATAAAAAGTCTTGGCGACAAATGTCCCGTTTTTTTATAGCTCTGTACCATTGTTGTATTTGACTTGCAGCTTCATTCTGTTTCAAATTCTGGATGTGTCTTGTGAGTAATTTGCCTCTCCATGTTCTCTGTACGTAAAGAACTTTCTGCAGGTATTGCAGGTATCGCGCCCTCACTATAAATCGTTTCGTATATTTCTGTAAACATATCGCTGCCTCCGTTCTACGTTTCTGTTCACGTTGTCTTTGTAGTTTAGCTCTGTAAGCGGCTTGAATTATAATCACGCATGAGCGTAATTTGCAGAAACATTTTCTGGCAATAAATCTTCTTATGTAGCTTTGTAACTTTATAACATAAAATTTTGTTTTAAGATATTTTTGTCTCTCAAATGTTGTTAGTTTGTAAGAGCGGTAAAACCTCTGAATGCATAATGCAGCATTTCTTGTAATAACATATCTATTACGAACCATACACATCCTGGCTTTCGATTGTATATATATGACGGTCTTTTTCAGTGTCAAAAATTCTTGGCGGCATGTATCACGTTTTTTCGTAGCTCTGTACCAATGTTGTATTTTACAGGCAGCCACGTTCTGTTTCAGAATGCGGAGTTGTCTTGTGAGCAACTTCGCTCTCCATTGTTTCTGTATCAAAACAATCTTTTGGTAAGATTGCAAATATCTTGAACGAGCAAGATAACGTCTCGCATATTTCTGTAAACATACTGCTGCGTCCGTATTACGTTGGCGTATAAGTTTCCTTTGCCTTTTATCTCTATAAGCGGCCTGGACCTTTATCGCAGCGGAGACTAATTTACGGAAACGTTTTCTTTGAATGTAGGCCCTAACGTAACTTTGTAATTTTATAATCGACTGCTTCTTTTTAAGATAAAATTGTCTCTCAATTGTCATTAGTTTATAAGAGCGGTAATATCTTTGAATGTACAATGTAGCGTTTCTTACAATAACAAATCGTTTGCGAACAATATGCATTCGGACTAAAGATTGTATAATTGTAACTGTTTTTCTCAGAGCTAAAAATTCTTGGCGACAACTGTTACGTTTTTTCGTAGCTATATACCATTGTTGTATCTTGCAGGCAGCCTTATTTTGGTTGAGAATGCGGAGCTGCCTTGTTAGCAATTTGGCCCTCCATATTCTCTGCACGTATAAAACCCTTTCTTTATATTCCAGAAACCGTAAACGAGTTACATACTGCCTTACATATTTCTGCAAACATATTGCTGCTTCTGTTCTGCGTTGCTGTAAAAGTCTCATGTGCCTTTTGAATCTGTAAGTAGCTTGAATAGTTCTCACAGCAGAGAGTAGTTTACAGTAGCGTTTTCTTTCAATAAAGGTCTTAGTATAGCTTTGTAATTTTGTTACAGAATATCTTATTTGAATATATTTTTGCCTTTCAATCTTCATTAGTCTGTAGGAACGCCAATATGTCTGTATATACAACGTAGCTTTTCTAATCCTGATAAATCTTTTGCGAACAATGGTCATTCGGATTATACTCTGTATAACCGTTACTGTCTTTTTTAGTGTCTTAAACTCATGTACACAATCATTACGTTTCTTGGTAGCTTTGTACCACTCTTGTATTTTTCGCGCAGCTTCATTTCTGACATGAATGTGTTTCCTCGCCAAGTACCCTCTTACGATGGATTGACATTTAATTACAAGTTTTCTGGTTTGTAAAAACTTACCACGGACACTTCTTGTATGCACTTTTTGCCTCCATGTTGTCTGGACGTATCTAACTTTTTCTAAATATTGCAGATATTGTGAACGGACAATGTATCGCCGCGTATATTTTTGTAAACATATTGCTGCTTCCATACGAAGTTTTTGTAAAAGCTTCCATTGCCTCTTAGCTCTGTAAACGGCCTGAATCGTTTTTACAGCAGCGAGCATTTTACAGTAACGTGTTCTTGCAATAAATCTTCTGATATAGCTTTGCAATTTTATGATATAATCTCTAGTTTTAAGATACTTTTGTCTCTCAATAGTGGTAATTTTGTAAGAACGGTAAAATCTCTGAATGCACAATGTGGCGTTCCTTACAATAATAAATCTCTTGCGAACGATATGCATTCGGACTATAGACTGTATCATTGTTACGGTCTGTTTTATTTTTATGAAATTTTGACGGCATTCGTTACGTTTTCGTGTAGCTACGTACCAATTTTGTATTTTACGTGCAGCCTCATTTCGTCTATTAACACGAGCTATTTTATTCTCGCGATACCTACGTTGAACAAAAATGACCGATTTCCTCAAGTTCTGATAGCTGATCTGTATTTTTCGTCCTTCTCTAATAAATCTAAAACGTTTCTGAATAACTTTTGCAGCTTCAGTTTTCTTTTCGAAAATGACTTCGTATTTTTTTCGCCACCAAGTTTGAATAATATTTGCAGCTTTCTCGAAAAGTGGGGCGCGAAAAACGTGAATGATTTGCCACAGTAAAGACAATGTCTTTTCTCTATGTCCATCAGCTATGTCAGTAGCTGTGATATCACCGTGAATAACAAAATTTGACTCCTTCAGTGCATTTAGAGCGACTTGAACATTATGAATCTTTTGTAGTCGCGATATCGCAGGCGTTCGCAGTTGGCTCAATAGGCCTTCTTTTATTAAAATTATCTCCATAACTTTCACCAGTCTTACCCCATCTCTTATATCCAAAGCTATGTTATGAACCGCATATTTGTATTCGTCTAAATAAGATTGCTTGTGACTTACGACATAGCCCAGTGGTCTCAAATGTTTTGTAATATCGCCAATACCGGCTATCACTTCCCTAGTGAATCTTATTATAATTTCTCTGCTTTCTTTGCAGATAGCATTTCTGCAAAATAGACAAGGGTCATGCGATATGAGTTTCCTTTGTTTGGCTTGGTCTAAAAAGTACACCAACATAAAGAATTTCTTTAAAGTAAACTTCTTAATAGCTTCCATATAAGCGGGGAGTAACATGTTTGGTGCACTTATTTTTGAATGTTTGTTCTTGAGAAAAGGATTTTTGAACATCCTCTGAATAATGAACGTAGTGAGGCCTTCTATATCACTGTTTGATTTCAAGGGTAAAATAAGGCCGTAGATGGCTTCGAGACCGATGCGCAGCCACAGGGGGTTATAGGACAATAACAATTCCATGATAATCTTCTGCAACCCTACATCCAAATGGAGATTTCGATCAGTCCTGATAGCTATTAGTTTCTTTTCAATCTGCATGGTCAATTTCTGGAAGACTAGAGAGATTTCAGGACTCATTAGTAATGCCCTGGCCGATCTTCTGAGACTCACTAGTCTATGACTGTTGTGATATAAGCTTGAAACTTGCTCTTTTGTCGGCGCAAATGGAACTTCTTTATTTCTATTTTCAATCCAAGCTTTTCCAACATCAATTTTTTGTTCTATGTTGCTGTCTAGGTCGGCTGGTGGTGTCAGTATGCAGTTCAACCATCTTTTAAATTCGGATTCAAATTTCTCTACAGCTTCTTCATCATAAAAGTATGTAGAAGACACAAATGGATCCACAGTTGAAGATTGAGAGTAAACATTTCCAATTTTATTTACCGTCATATTTTGTATGTTGCTCTTATTAGCTTCGAATGTAGTATTTGATGTCTGACCATCACTACAATCTTTATTTTTTGTCGTCGGTTTGTTCTTCACCGATTTCTTAACATGAGTGATGGGTATTTTCCAAAGGTCCGGTTCAGCCCTAACGGCTTTCTTAGACCATGACTGTCTACTATTACTATGTGTCGCGGTGAAATGATCAGTTGACTTATCAAAAGTACGATTTATCGTGAATGTGTTTCTATGCCTATCAGTTTTGTCCAAAACTTGAATGTCAGAAAATTGTGCACTCTCCTCAGGGATCGATTGTAGAGGGGGTGTTATTGATCTCGGCGGTGACCTAGCATCTACTCGAAAGTCACTTTGCCAAACATGATGCTCATATGGACTGAGTAAGCTCTTTTGATCAAAAGCCTCCCTTTGATACTGGTATTCTCTAAAGAGGGCCTGTCTACACATTTTCGGTTGATCTTTCATAAAGAAGTGTGGAGGTCTTGTTTCATGTGCAATATTAAAGTTTGGTTCCATTGGTGTGTTTGGAGAGTCTTTTGTATAAGTATCGGAACTCAGTTTAATAGGATCATCTAACAGTTCGTGCGTTTCATTGTTTAATTTTGGAAAATATTTCCTTTCTGTGGAGAATCTTTGAGGAAAAAATGATAGATCACTTATACGAGAGAATTCTGTGTTGATAGAGAAGTTAGGACTGTTAAGTTCCTTAGGCGATGATGTATTCGGTTGTTTCTTAGGAACTACATTGGGAGTTTCTACGTGACTTTCGTATTGTGTATGGTGATTTACTGTTAACCACTTATTTGGTGGCTGAAATGATGTTATACTAATGATGGAATGAGTTTGATTTTCTTTTTCATCTGTATTTTTTATATCTAAACTGTCATCAAGCTCACTTTCCGAGTTCATACTCAGTATTATTCTAGGGCCCTTATCTAACTTTTCCGTTTTTTCTGTCTTAGTTTTTAAAGGAGTAAAAGTTAGATTATCAAATATTTCTGTGGCTGAAACATCACATGTTTGTTTGTTTGATGGCTTGAGTATGTTGTGTGGAACATTTAATAAGTTGTTAGTTGTAATGGACTTGTCATAAGTTTGTTGTAATAGATCAGGCTTTCTTAAGTTTGAAAAAACTTCAGATGTATCAAAATGAAAGTCAATACTAGATGGTGAATCAAATGGGCATTTGTCAGGTCGCGAATCGAAAGTATTGTCATTAATACTCATATTCTCTTTGTTGTACACTTGAGAGAATCTCTGCTTAGATTGAATTTCAGTGTAGGTCTTCTTAATCTGTGTAGTATTGTATATAATTTCACATTTCTTCTTGTATATTGACACAGGAGACTTCTTACCAACTTTTTTCTTTACTTTACCAGGAGATATTTTAAAACCTTTGGTTAGGGTACTTCTCCCTTTAATACTCTGTAACAAACATATTTATTATTAGTCTATATTATAACCATTCTTTTAATTTTGATTTAATTACATTCCTACTTGTGTACTAAACAATTATGTTTTTTTTTGTCCCAATGTTGATTCATAGTCAGAAGATATTCTGTCATGGCAGCACAAGGCCTCATCCTCTGCAATAGACTACAGTAAGGTTTTGGTTTGTTTAGATTGAAAGATGGAACTTTCAAAAATAGTACACATTAAGTTTTTCAAGTCGACTAAGGCGTCGGGAGTATGCAGGATAACAGCACTGCAAAGAGAAGGAAAACTTGACACAACCCCAGTTTTTTTTTAAGTGTATACCACTCTGAGCCTGTAATAGGCGGGCTCCAGGAACTGCTGTTATTAAGACATCCGGACTCCTCCTAGTGCATGCCTGCAACGGCGCGGGCACCACCTTCGGGTACATTCTCTATTTAGGCGAAGTCCGGTACAAGCGAAAGTCGCCTCCTCGCGGCTAGCCGTTATGACGGATGGAGGGGAAAACCCGTTCCGTCCACCCGCGGCCACACTAAGGGCGGCATGAGGCGTTGGTAAGCGCGCCTCCGCTGTCCGGTTCGCGGGGGCGAATTGGGTCCGAATGGGAATGATCCTTGCGGGCTCTCTCCGCCGGCTCCTTTTGCGAGATGAAGTCTTCCATGGAGCGTAAAACGACCGGTACCGAGAGATCTCCGATGACTGCAGTGACCTGACGCTGCGACGCCCAAGCCGGGCGTCGTCGTCGTCGCCAGGGGTCGTCGTCGTTAGTCGGAAGGAAAGGGTCCCGTGCTGCCGCCCTGGCCACTCGACGATAAGCAGTTGGAGCGCCTCTACGGCGGCAAAACTAGAACATGGAGCCTCCAGTCGGGACGACCAACGAACTATCGTAGCTCGACGAGCGGCCGCACGATGGTGCATCATATAGTGCCATTGACCGGACAACCCCCGTGTACAGCCGTCTCGTCGCGACGCTGAGTCCACCCATATTAGGCAAAAGTAGCCCATGGTAGACGAGTTCTCTGGTACGAGGACCGAGTTGACAACGATTGAGGCGCCAGGGTGAGGACCACATGAAATAAGCGGGCCTCCGTCTTATCCAAGGCCACCCGTAAGCCCAGCGCCTCAATGGCCCCAACCACCAGAGAGACTACTCTGGGGCCAGGCACGTCGCCTCTTGAAAGTTTTCTTGAAAGTCTTTTAAATGTATTTCCTTGACTTGCATTGATAATGTATTGACAGCAAAGAAATGTTTAAGAAGGGTGAGTGCCTGGTGATCTGAGCTACAGGCTTATGTCTAATTCAGACACCAGTCCTCTCACAATTACTGTTTCTAATTTTAGTTATTGATGTAAGTTAATATTGTACTGATTGGTGATTGTGAGAAGAAAAATAAAATAATTATTATTATTAATTATTATTATTAAAGTTCAAGTAACAAATTACACCATGACTTGCCATTTTTAGAATGTCCAAGCCATCCAACTTGAGAACTGCAACTAGTAGGAAATTATGATACTTACCAAAACAGATTTTAAAACCACAATGACATCATATCTGCCTCTATTTTCATTCGTAAAACGTACAGTTTCTCTTGTGGCAGTGGGCTGTGTAGGGGTCCATGACATAGTAACACAGTAACAGGTTTCAGGCTCTAAAAGTATCCATTCTGATGGTAGCTGGATATCCAAACCAAGAGGTAGCGACTTCCCAAGAGTTATCTAAACAATTAAAAATATAATTTGAAATATTTTAATTTACATTACATCAGAATGAGTTTATAGATATAATAGATAGATAGAATATAATCCCATTTTAATCAGAATAAAAAAATTACAACCCAGATTCAGTTAACTCTTAAACTATGGCAACTAGGTGAGTACTAACTAAGTTATCTGAAGAATTGAATTGAAACAGGACATTGAAAGATAACGCAACCGAGTGTCAAAATATTAACAGCAATGTTTATTAATAAAATAATTTTTGCTATATAACTTGAATTTTAATAATAACTAATTAATTTAATAAACAAAATATTTATAAAACTTGATAAAAAGCACAGACTATTATTAACAACTAGCTGATCCGCCCAACTTATTCTGCATCTCAAAAAAATAATATTTTTTCATGAATTAGAAACATTTCTTATTGATACTCTCATAGTCATAGTCTAGTTGTCGTAGTGTGTATAACATCACATTACAGCCTTTAGCCTTTCTCGATAAATGAGCTATCCAATACAACAAGAATTTTTCAATACTAACCAGTTATAATATTAGCATTCATGTAATTATTGTTGTAGTATGGTGCAATAAAATGATTGTATACAAAATAAATAGTCTATAAGTTAGTCATTCCACACACTTTACACATTGAATTTTTGTGGTATAAGATTAAACAATGATTGTTAAAGTGTAATGTTATATTACTTGTACCTGTTGGATGTTCTTAGAAGGGTTGAATATTTCCAAAGTTCTTTCACAAGTTGAACCAACAAGGACATTATCAAATACAACTTGGGGAGGCCGAGAAAATGGTGCCAAAACCAGACGAGGGCATTCTTCTTTCGGTGATTCTTTGGGCACAGGAACGGTGCGACGAGCTCGTCGAATATGCTCAGGAGTGTTTTCGATCTAAGATAAAGGAAAGTTTGCAAAAAACATAAACTAATGAGTAAACCTTCTCAAATTTGTTTTAATCCTACTATCCTTTTGATCTAAGAAGAACGAAGACAGTACAAATAAATAAAAAATAAATGAGTGGTCATCCTCAAATTTCTTTAAACATACTTGAAAATACATCTTTGAAGACTGTTTTGTTAATCACAAATTACTCCTTCTTACACATTGTAATAACATAAGTTTTCTAATCTGAACACTGATTCCAAATACAACAAACGAACTTTAAATCAATTTGAAATCTAACAACGTCTCATCAACGACTTTAAACTTCAAACCGTTAACTACTTTTTTTCAAGTTCATTTATGACCACAGATACAGAGTCTTTTAGTACTAAAGATAAATAGGTGTGTTTTCTGAAATAACAATGCATAAAGGTAGATAATAGGTAGTTCAGGTTCTTTTATCTTCTGTTAATTCAACGTTTTTTTATAAAATCATTTATCATGTTAACTGAATATATTTTCTACCAGGACAAAATTTAAGTTGTGTACTGACATCAATCGATCACTCATACTGTGCACAAAAGTTGAAGGATTGTGCAAGGTGCTTTTAGCAGTACTATCTATGGTCGTGTGTGTATGACACTTGAGTTTCCAAATGTTCATTAGGAAATTCGAGTGTCTAGCGCGACTCTGAAATTGGGGACAGTATGTAAAGATTCTGCGATGATGAATTTATGAACAAAATACAAAATAATTTTTTAACTGTTTAACAAATTAAACATTGCCACATCAATACTCCAAAACAAAAGAATGGAAATGCATTACGACGTGACATAACTATAAATATTACAAAGATTGTTAACAAGGCATAATATCTTTTATTAAATGATTATTACACTTGTAAATTTAATTGTTTTAAAGAAAATTATTTCAGGTTCTATCAGTTTTGAACCCAGACGAGGTAAAATTGTTAAGAAGGTTTAGTGCCTCGTCTTGATGTATTTGAACAAGCGATTCAAATGATAAGTGGGGACAAATACCTAAAATATGACCTGATAAAATTTTCAAGGTTACAACAGTTATCGGACTATTAATTTTTTGGGATGAAGATGATGAGATGATTATCATAGCAGTTAGTACATTGTCAATAACATTTTCTACATCATCACATTGCATAGCTCATTGCTCTGTGTGTGTCGTAATAGCAGTAGAATGTAATTCGTTTAGTTGTTACTTATTGGTATTTATAACAAATGATTTAACAGAATAATTTTTACGTCATACTCTCCAGAAACCCTCTATTTTACTGTTTACAAATTCATATCACGTCATCATCAATCATTATCGACAACCTTTAATAGTCCACTACTAGGCATAAACCTCTACTTAAAAAGAAGGTTTTGGCCTACTTTAACACGCTGGCCGCCTACCGCTACCGCTACAATGGACATAACGAATATCAAAATTGTACGACACCGATACAAATTAGTACCGACATAGTATATACTTAAAAAATAAGGGGCCATTCAAGTATTACGTAAGCACAAAAGGCGGAGAGGGGGTTTATTTGATTGCCTTATTTTTGATGACATGGGGGATTATTATTTATTTACTTTTTGGATTGTTTGTACATTTGGTCGATTTTGGTTTGAACACGTATGGCAGCCCTACTTGTCTATGCTCGAAAGAGTACAGATTTTCAGGGATTCCCCGAAACTGTGAATCCACTTTTACACATTAGATGATGAATAATGGATGTTAATCGTTAAAATATTTTGTTATCATCAACATCAACAGCCTAAAACAGGCTACCGTTGGACATATGCCTCTTGCATAGTAGTTAAATGTCATGTCAACAATTCTCTCGAATAAATATTGGAATAAAGCAGATTAAACTCCTGTATAGAATAAGTAAATTTTATAGTCTAGCGTTCATACCGGTTGCTCCCTAAGTTTTTGCTCAGGGTATGACAATTATCCAAGATTTGGTTATTACACTGAAGCGATTAGCAACTAACTAGCTGCACAGGCTCGGATGTTTGGCTGAACCTTGGGTGAGGTCTATGTCCTGCAGTGGACGTCTTTTGGCTGAGATGATGATGACGATGATTGGCAACTGACCTACGTTACTTTTAGCCAAGAGAACCAAACGAATTGGATCATGGTTACACATCTAGATATTCCGTGTGGTAGTTCCGTCCGTGTGGTTACGGATTTAGACGACGGTTTTCACCCCGTGGGTGTCGTGAGAGCCTACTAAGGAAGCGCACTCTGCAGGATAACAGTGCAAAGAGAAGTAAAACTTTAAAAAAACCCAACACAAACCCAACGTAGTATAGTAGGTCAAAACCTCCTTTCTAAGCAGAGGCATATGTCTAGCAGTAGATGATGTTTATGATGGCGATGATCTAGAATAGAAGCTGCCAATTGAAATTAAAACGTCTCTGGATCTATGGGTTGCTATATATTTCTTTCACTTTCGTTGTGTAGCTCCACTCCAAAAACTTTCGGTTTATCCACCGCTTCCAAAGCCTTTTCACAATACGGTACGTACTATGAAAAGGCTCAGTTGTTCTTCGTCTAAATATTTGAATCACATTATCAATTTTCTGATTTGGACTCATTAGGCTTATATAACGATTTTGCAAATCTAAACTAAGCTCCGTGTGGTGACGGATTAAGAATACAGAGTGTCACCACCCCTATTCATCGCGTGGGTGTCGTAAGAGCCGACTACGGGAAAAAATTACGCATAACAACATCACTGCAGAGAGAAGGAAAACTTGACACAAACCCTATACCAACCCGTCTGGCCAGCGAGGTATAGTAGGCCAAAACCTCCTTTCTAAGGAGAGGCCTATGTCCAGCAGTGGACTGGTAAAGGCTGTTGATGTGATGTAATGATGAAACTAAGCTAAGCTCACTTAGCACACGAAGAGCATTGCACATTAGCGCCAAATCTAAGATAAAGGCAATAACTTACGCTGCCACAAGTCATGTCAAAGGGTTTTTGAATATTGTCAGACAGCATGACTGGTATTGTCTTCGTATGCCATCAAGCATTGGAGTAGCTTGCCACAACAAATGGGGTACTCCTCCAATGGATTAAACGGCATAGTAATTCACACAGGAATGACGCCACAGATGGCTGAGCTAAACAACGCTCTCGTAAAGAACACAACTGGAGGTAGAAAAGCTGATCCGGCTGCAGACAGTCCAAACTGGTGCTGACTGTAGTATCACTGAGACTTACTCACAGATTGATGAGTCTTAGCAGACTTGACATCCGACTGGTTGTATCAACTATAACGGGCCACCCTGAACCGACAACAATTCACCATTTATGCAACAACAGTCTTCTTTGCAGAGGATATCTAAAAGCAGAAGGAACGGTCGTCCACTTAATCCTAGAATGCGCGGGAGTGGCCACCCAATGGCCTACTCTTTTACCTGACACAGAATCGCTCCTATGAGGCTGTAAACACCCCAGGAGGCTTTTGCACTTCTGGAAGAAGCTTAGTTGGCTCACCTAGCTAACCTATCCTTCACGTGTAAAGGACCATTCTTGAGTCTAAATACTTACTCTAATTACTACCGGAGCCCACAACCAATACAAAATCAATATCCCCTCGCCCCACCGGGGTTCACGATGGAGCGGTATGTCTAAATCGAACCGAATAAAACCACAGTGTGCCATTCTGTGCCTAAAATAGGAGGCGTCCGGAGACAGCTGTTATTAAATCCTCCGGACCACTAGTAGTACCAACTGCCTACTTTAGCGTATATAGTAAAAAAAAAATACTAATGAAGGAGGCAATTAAATGTCGAGTCACCAAATATTTACTTTGTTCAATTTTAGCTCTTCTTCCATGTAGAACACTAAAACTTCGTAATAACTTTAGAAATGTTGTGCCTTCATAATAATATTCTGCCAAAACTAAATTTCGGTGTTGCATTGCAACCTGTACTACATGAAATGTTTCAAATTTTTAAGAGAGAAATAGATACTCTAAAATGGGATGAAGAGAGAGATGTATAAAAAAAAATTTTAAATGTGGCAACAAGTTTTTGCTGTCACTTTACAACACGAAATTTTCGGTCGTCCTTCCTTCTCATTTTCTTACGTATGTACTGAATTTATAGTTGAAAATATATCAAAGTTTGGAAAATAACCTTTATATTATTAACACAGAGTGTAATTTTACAGAATCCTGTTGGAAACCATGGCCGACTCGCAGACTAGTGAAAATGCTTGCGTAGTTTGTTTCAAGAACGTTTTGTACTATTCTATTGGAGAATGTGATCATCCCGTATGTTTCGAGTGTTCTACGCGAATGCGAGTGCTGTGCCTGCAAAATGAGTGCCCTATTTGTCGACAAGACCTTTCAAGGGTAAGGTACTGCTATGTGTATGTTTAGCCAACCTTCTCTGGATCATCTCATTACGGAATATAATTATCATTGTGCAATATTGTTTATGAAACAGCATGAGGTCTGCTGCTACTTTTTGCTGCTGCTATTAGGCAGAGTTATTCATTAACTATATAATGCCAAATAATAGACATTAGGTAAATACTTGTGATCTCTTATCATACACTAATTTTCTTAACAGTTCATCTACAGGTCACAGTATATGTTACGATGTTTGGATTAAATTCTTCTAAATTGCTATTGATTAATTAATTGATTTATACTATTAATAAATAATAAATACTTCTTAGAAAAGCCAATTAATTATATTATTAAGTGTCATATTAGGTACACAACACAGTTTTCAAAATTAAGGTTTATATTGCTGAGAATAAAATACAGAACTTATCTATTATATTGTAGCTGCTACTAATATTATAAATGGACAATTTTTTTTTTCATGTAGTTGTAATATCTGGAATTATTGATCCTATTTTAATAGTTGAATTGCTACTTACAATACTAATGGGAAGTTACAATGTGAGCAATATGGGGTACTTTCTATTTTAATGGATATAAATAAATATTCAACTTCATTTTACATAGGAAACAAATCTTCTCTTTTATACTTTTCCTGCATTATTAAAAGAAATTAATATCTTTATATTTTAGAAAAGGTAATATTTTAAACATTAGTTTTCATCAATTTTCTTTAGAGAAATACAAACTATCTATTAACAAATTATCATGCAGATGCAGATCATAAAAAAAAGGCCTTAAGAAGTATGCTTCAATGTGAATTAATTTGACAAAATAAAAGGGGCCAAAAAATTATTACATAATGCCTTCAAACAACATGTCTCTTATACATCAGTAATCAGTTGTAAAAATGGTTGCATAGTTTAATTTCGATTTTGAAATTTCAGGTTGTGTTTATGGTTTCTATCCAACCTTATAAAGAGCTTCGTAATTGGGCCTTCACTGATAGGCTCTTTGAGAGACAATTCAAGATTGGATTTTGCAGTGAGGAAATCAAACAGGCTTATGAAAAGTTGCTTGAGAACTGTTGTAAGATCTGTGATAAAATACCACCATTTCGTACATTTAGCATGCTGAGTGATCACATGAGGAAAGTGCATGAAAGATACTTTTGTGATCTCTGTGTCAAACATTTGAAGGTATGTATCTTAAAATTTATTTTGAATTTCTAAGTTATATGGGATACTGAAACTAAGTAAATGACGGCTTTGGATTTGTTACCTTGTCTAACATAAAAATGAACTTTGGAATAAGAGTTTCATAGTTTGTCCACTATGTCTAATCTTCATAGTGTCCAGTGATAGAATAAAGGCAAGGCTTGTTTCGTTTCTGTTTTCTCTCCTTTGCTGCAGAAAATGTACTAGATGATGGAGAACACAGAATGATGTAGATGTGAACGAGTGCCATTCTCTCTGAAGTCTAACTTGCAGCCAAGGACTGCCAAGATTCATTGTGACTTCCATCTATCTAAGGTCATACCCGAGTCTCTTGCAATAGACCTACTTACTAGCCCTAGTAAAGGAATAATATTTTTTAAATAAATATGATAGCAAAAGGATAACTAAGCCATATTATAATTGTAAACTAATAATTTTACGTCAGGCCTTCAATCATAAGGAAAACCCAATAAAAACAGGACAGTAACTGACGCAAACCTGTACTTTACAAGACATGTTATATTGACACCCTTAATAGATAACTCTTTACACACATATATTATTATTACAATAACAAAATACTGTGTATAATGTAAATTTCTAACAAATCTGGCATTCAGTTATAATTTTACTGATTATCTAGTGGTTGTTATACTCGTAGTCACTGTTGAAAACGATGAGGTAAGTAAATATGAATTTTTATTTTATTTTCTCAGATCTTTACTAGTGAGCGCAAGTGTTATACACGCCAAGAGCTAGCTCACCATCGACGGAAAGGGGATCTCGACGACACATCACACAGGTGATGTCATATCACAACAACACATGTAAACATCCTCTTAGACATTCATACATACAGTACAAACTGACACTGTACTCTGAGTGATAATAGTTTCAGTTGCCATCGCAGCTTTTTGTTTTTTTAAGTCCCAAACATTCCATTCAATACTATAGTAACTGTGGGACGCCAGTCTGCTTCTTTGATCTCTCCAAGGCATTCAATCTAGTCTTGTATGATGTGCTTTGTGTTAACATGGGGAGTAGGGATATAGCCACGGCAATATGTGCCTCGTTACAGTAATCATATAATACGCAAACCAATTGTAGCTGTATTGTTTTGACTGTGGGATGAGACAGGGAGGTCTGTCGTCTTCAAGGCTCTTCAGTCTTTTTATAGATAACCTCATAATGGTTCTCAGCTGCATGCATGTCGGATGCAGTTTCTGGAGTTGTCATTAACAACATCAGCTATGCAGACGATATGGTGCTGCTAGCTCCTAAGGCTGGGGCTATCAGAGAGCTATTCAAAATTTTTGAGCGAATGCTGCAGAGTATGTATTAAAATAAGTAAGGATTAGTAAACAAGTGTGAATACATGATCTTCAAGTTCGGCAGCAAATGTCGTGACGATGGCCCTGAATATGTCCATCTATATATACTTAGGTCATTTTCTTGGTGGACTACCTTAGAGATGATGAGGTCATTGATAGAGAGGCTTTCGCGGTCTGGTGGAATATGTTACCTAGTAAAAGTTACACTTTTAAAAGTGTACTGCCAAAGTGTTTACACGAGTAATCTACGGATTAACCACACCAAAAGGTCACTGGATGTCCGCGTCCGCGTCAAATAATGCGAAGATCAAATAATGAGAAGACTGAGAGATAGTTGAAACAGCATCCTGAATACTAAAGTGGACAGTCCAATTATATAACATGTATAATATTAATTTAATGTAATACTAACGCTTTATGAAATAAAAAAGTAAACTATTATCACTCAGACTCAGAGTAGTCTATAAGTGTCACTTTGTATTGTATGTATGAATGTCGGAATGAACTTACAAAATAGAACAAATGGTTAAATAATACATGGACATTGAACTATTAAATATTGCCTATGCATATATTTCTTATAGTAGCCAAAAGTTCATGTCCAAACATTCTTTCTACAATTGCCCTAATGTTACGCAAGTAATAATATATCAGTCACATTTGATAATACTTACTGTTTATTTTTCTTATCTCACTATTACAAGATTAAAGTTTTATCAATACTAGTAAATATCAACAATCTGACATTAAATGTAGCTGATTAGAAAGATTATTCAAATGCAGCAACTAATTTATCGACCGCATATAATGTTATTTGTAGCTAAAAATAACTATGGCTACATTCTTGAGTCTTACTTGTTCGGGTTAAAAAAACTTACACTAAAATTAAACATGCAATAGTTTTGTATTTGCTTACGTTATAAACAGTGACATGTAGAATAAAGAACAACTACAAATCTACAATACAGAAATAATACACTGATTGAACTTGAAATTGAAAAACTGTTAAATATTTGTGTGCGCCAAAACATACTTGCAGTTTTGATGACGTCACTCATGTCTGTCACTGGTCTTAATTAACGAACGAATTTGCTATAGTGAAAGAATAAGAGAAATGGGTTAGCCATCATGGGGATAGTTTGTTGATCTTGTTCAAAGTAGCAAAAATTATTGAAATACAAAGTTTTAACTTTGGTTCATTTACATTTTGAGACATACATGACTAGACTTTGACTGGTGATTGGTGTATTAAAATAAATACCGTCTTCATTATTCAAATTGTGTAAAAAATAATATCGGTTCCATAAATGTTAATAACTTCCCAACATACGAGTAATAAGGTAAGTGATAGAAAAATCGTGATTTTATTCGATGAATATCGTTAAGTACGCTATTTCTTCTACTACTTACTCTGTGTTACTTTTAAGTATTTTTTAACACAAATTCTATTTTTTAATACCTGCAGAGGTCATCCGCTATGTGAGTTCTGTGAAGAGCGTTTTATGGATGCTGATGAGTTATACCGACATTTACGCAAGGAGCACTTGTACTGTCATCTTTGTGATGCCGACGGACGCAATCTCTACTATGCGTCGCACTCTGCGCTTGCGCATCACTTCAGGACAGACCACTACTTGTGCGAAGAAGGAGAATGTGCTGGACAACACTTGACAGCTGTATTCAGGAGTGAAATTGATCTCAAAGGTTAGTTAGAATAAACAAGTTTCACAGCCTAGACAAGGTCTTTGTGCATTATTTTTGATACACCTATCACTGGTACTGCTAGTTGTTTATGTAGGCTATTAGTGTTATTTTTAAATTGTAGTTATGTAGATTTATATTAATAAAATAGTTTGCAAGCACATCTTCGGCCGAGACCCAGGTTCAATCTAGTTCAGGCAAACAACAAATGTATTTTATTTATAAATTAAAGAACCATTTATTATAAAATATTTGTACTCTTTATCTAAATAAATATTATTATTATAAAAAAAATATACATTAATATTCAGATAATCTTGTCGCAATTAGGAAAAACAAATTCAAATATATTATTTGAGAAATAGAAACACAAAGTATAAGTAAATTAAACCACTGGAAAGTTACCTACATTATAATTATCAAAGAGGAACATAGGCTACTTTTTACCGCGATATTAGACATACACGCCGGCGGAGATTTAAATAAAAATTAAAAATCAAGTTGTGTAAATGTCGTAGCTCACAAGGCAACTGTGCATGGTCGTGGAATGCCACGTGGTGCGGCTCGTCAGGCGCGGACGCTGGAGCTTCAATTCAATATTACGCCGCACCCTGTCGTCACTCAGAGGACTCCGAGGTAATTCACAGTATTCGTTTACATAAGTGTATAAAAACTATATAATTTAACTAGCTGACCCGCGCAACTTCGTCTGCGTCTCTCAATAGTAATAAATTTTCTCCGTTTTTGAAACATTCTTCATTGGTGCTCCGCTCCTATTGGTCTTAGCGTGATGATATATAGCCTATAGCCTTCCTCGATAAATGGGCTATCTAACACTGAAAAATTTTTTCAAATCGGACCAGTAGTTCCTGAGATTAGCGCGTTCAAACAAACAAACAAACAAACAAACAAACAAACTCTTCAGCTTTATAATATTAGTATAGATAAGTAAGTTACGACATACCGTAGTTATAAGATTATCAAGAAAACGATAGACATCTATAAAAATAAATAAAATTCAAGTTTGTTTGTAATGTCAAAATAAAAGGTTTTTCAATGCTCACACGGTTATTTGCACGATATCTATTCCTAAAAACCAGTTCCTAAAATTTTTTTGCCTGTCTATCTGTATGTTTCGGGTAATCTTCAAAACGGCTGCACCAATTTTGATAATATTTTACTTCCAGGTAGCTGTCTATATAAGGAGTAACTTAAGCTATTTTTCCTCAGAAAAACCCTTTAAAATTTTGCCCGGGAATCGAACCCACTGAGGCAGCGCTTTTCAAATTCCACGCGAAGTGGCGGGTACCGGCTAGTGTAAGACGAATAGACGTTTTGTATATTGTCGCAGGGAGCAACGCGATCGCGCGCCGGAGCCGGAGCCCGTCCCGGCCGCGGTGGCGCCGGCCAACATCGACACGCAGAGCGACGCGCAGTTCCCCGCGCTGTCCGCCGCGCCGCCCGCGCCCGGCCTCGTGCTCGCCGCTCACCATCGCGTCTATAAAGGTATACCGGGACCTACTTTTGACCCGTCTTACCGAGGTCACTTTCGAATAACGAAAAAAAACATTTCCAGATAACAAAATAATAATAGATAATACAAAACAAAAGAATAATAGAATAGTAATTAATAAATATTAGAGGTTCACTACGTTTCGCCCTGTGTTTGCAGGAATGGATGGGTTGGCGCGTACGGACAAGAACTTCCCGACGTTGGGAGGAGGGCAGGGCGCCCGCGCCGCCCCGCGCCCCGCCGCCCCCTCGTCGTCGCCTGTTGCAGCTACAATCGTTAGAAATTGTACGTATACTCGCGTTAATAAACTCCTATTGAAGTCGGGTGACTTAAAGCAACTATTTTTTAACACAATATATAGTTTCTTCTGCATTCGAAATGATCAGCAACCTACCTAAGGCAAGTCAATTATCAAAGTATATCAAAGTCATTACAATGAGAGAAAGAATCGCTTCTTATTTCTGGACTATAAATAGGTATAAAAATACCTTATTAATATCTGTTTTGTGACAGCTAAACCCAGTGTATCGATCCAGCTGCACAGCCAACCGGCCTCAGCTAGCAACTTCCGTCTCACTCAGACGAGCGGAAACCGCGGCATAACCATTCCGTCGCAGCATAAGAAAGCGTCGCTTACCGACGATGACTTTCCTTCGCTGGGATTGGCCAGAGATGATCATCCCAGTATTGGAGCTGGCACTGTGCAAGCACCAAAGGTACTTGTTAATAATCTTTTCAATATTAACTATCAAAGTCATTCTTGTTAATTCATGACTTGTTAAATCCGTTTACTAGACAACTTGTTTAAGTAACAAATATAATTGTTAAATTTAACTGCTTATAAAATGCTCAGTGTATTGATAACATATGGATTGATAATTGTAAATCTTGTACAGGTTAGTCTAATCAATAGCCAGGAGATGCAGGCACTCAAAAATCCACGACACAGTACTCAGCAGAAGAAAACACCAATAAATGCCGAGGCGTTCCCAGCTTTATCTTCGACCTCGGCGCCAGTCGCTACCCCTCAATGGATCACCGTTAAGTCTAAGGATAAACAGAAACCGGCTAAACCCGAGCCGCCCCCGCAGCCGAGAGAACCCTCCTTCAACCCGGTCGCTGACTTTCCGACGCTACCCGCTAATAATGTGAAATCGTCAAAACCTAAAAAGCAACAAGCTCAGTCGATTCCTTTAGAAAATACAAAACCGAACAAAAAAGACAAGAAGAAACAAAATAGTAAAAAGGAAAACTTAGAGGACATGTTCAACATGAACGGGACGAACGATAAGAGGTTACTGAAAGAGTCGTACGCTTCCGTAAACGCCAATAGCGCCCCCACCGTTGACAGCGGCAAAAAAATTAAGACTGTAGAAACTTCAAACGGCCCGGTCGGCTCCGATAACAATAAGAACGGTGGGACCGGAGACTTTAACTTCGCCGCCAAGGACTACCCGCCGCTCAACGCTAGGAGCGAAAACTGTTTACCATCAAAGAAAACGCCAAACGGAAGCGTACCACCGGGTTTTAAGCCTCGACCGGCCTGCGACGGAATGACCTTCACGAATTCCGCGGGACAGACGTTTCCCGCGCCGCTCCACAGCTACATCCCGCCACCGGACTTCGAGCACAGGAATCGCGCCCTAGTGAAGAAGTTCACGGTCACGCTCGGCGCGGGGTCCGCCGTCGAGGACTTCAAGGTGGCGTCGCGAGCGTTCCGCGACAGCTCCATCGGCGCGGAGGAGTTTCACGCGCACTGCCGCTCGGCGCTGGGCGCGCAGTTCGACGCCGTGTTCCCCGAGCTCGTGGCGCTGCTGCCCGACATCGCCAAGCAGCAGGAGCTGGTGGTGGGGCGGGGCGCGGGCGAGCTGGCCGTGTGCCCCACGTGCGGCCAGCTGCTGGCGCCGCGGGACCGCTCGGCGCACGAGCAAGCGCACTGGCCGCCGCTCGCCGCCCCCGCCCCCGCCGCCCCCGCCGCGCCGCGCTAGGCGGGCGAGTGGGACGCGAGCTCAACTTTCATTGTGTTCATGTTTCCAAATAAGCTCAGGACTTGACTAAGTGATCGACCGGGTGCTGTGGTTTTGTCCGGATTTCAACGTCTCAGGGTGCAGACGGCTCGACAGACTTTTCACGGACTCCTATTGATGTGGAGAGAGCTAGTGTTGACTACGATAATAATTTATTGCAGTGTCGATTAACGGTTCTTTAACCGCGACTGATTGTACGCGTGAGGCGCGACTTGTGCCTGCGCCCAATTTTGTACTCTATAGACACTACCTGCCCTTATTTGTAAGTATGTCGTGACCGAATCTTAAAATTGATCACTTCATGATGTTTTAGACCGATCCATGAAATGGTTGTACATTTCATGGATCGGTGACGATACGATGATTTCGAGATGGTCGTATTTCATCATGATTTTGGATACAGGGACAGTCGACTCTCTTACTAGGATTATTTTTATCGAAAACTGATCGCGTATTATGAACGTCCACGTGTTAATAATACGTTAGTCAGTTTCAGTATATCATAATATTAATATTAAAGGTTAAATAAAATTAAAAAAAAACTGTTCTTTTAAATAGTCTTCCAAAAAATAGTTTATTTTTACTTTTGTTTCTGTTTGCCCATTAATATTCGCGCGGTATCGGCGCTACTAATTGTGGATGATGAACTATTTTACGATATGATCGTAGAAGAAATCGTGCAGTCATCTATCTGTTCATATCGTCAAACGCTGTTTGTTCATTCATTTGGCCTAAATTTTTATATTTGGCATAAATCATGATGTGATCAGCGGATATCGGCCATATCGTGAAGGTGAACCGGTACATGATGAAGTGATTGATTATAAGTACTGGCTACTTCTTATACAGTTATCTCATAGTTGATTGTTACGCGTATCGTATAATATTTATTAATGTGAGAGTGTCACGGCTCAATCTTACGTACATGACACTATTTCGTTGACGCTAGCCTCATTTCAGCCATAGATGTGCATATCTGTATGTATGTGATCCTATTAATCCACAGTATCACTATTATTACATTGAAATGTGATTTTATAAAATGTAAATGGTGTATGTTGTAAAATATATTGTTTAAATGTTTATTATATTTTTGTACTTCGAACGACAATTTCTTTAGTAATTTTGTAATATATTTTCTTAATCACAAATGCTGCCAAGTAGAAAAATAAATGCAAATATTTTCAGTTTTGTCACAAAACCGTGCTAAATTTAAAACATTTTCTTTTGATAAAATAATCTCGTTCTTATAAATTAATATTTGTGACTGTTATGTGATGTTTTCTTTTTGGTTTTGTGAACAGGATATTTGAAGATAGCATTACAACGTTGGTTTATACAAAGTATACTTATATACAGGTGTATCTTGACAAGGGTATATTATGATTAAGAACATCCATTTCTTTAAAAAAGTACCTATTTGATGGAAATATAAATAAACAAATTTATGACCTTTGCGAAGTAGATGGTTATAATAAAAATATAAAATTTCATAAATTGTTTTTACTTTAACAACACAGCTTTGGTTGGTGAACACCTCCCGCTTTACAGAATAGGGATTTATATTATGGAGGAACGGGGTTTATGTCCCTTCAACACAGGGAGGATTCTCATGAGGAGGTGATCATTCGGCGGCGGCTGCCTTATGGTTGATGTTCGAAACCGATGCGAGAATTTTTATTGCACGACACAGGGTTATTAGTTACTACGTTGTTCATTGTGACTTCGAACATTCACACCGAACGAACAATGACTGTGAATTAAACTAAATAATCAGCTTAGTTTCAAAAGTTGACTAGTGGATCAATTTTTGCCCACTATTGATAACGTCAATAACGAACATTAAATGAAGATCAGATAATTTTATATTAGATACTTGATACCAATAATAATATAAATTATATACTGTTGTCGACTATTATAGAATGTTTAATGGTAATGGTATAGACACCAATTCCATGAACATCTATCTAATATTTCTGTAGTAAGTTTAGTTTTAAGTCAACACTTAATTTTGCTTGATTCTTAGCTCAAGCTAAAATAATTATAGAGACGTGTACCTAATATATATTAAAAAAACCGTCTGTCTATTCGCGGCTTAGATCTGAGGTTCTTTGTACAGGTAAACTGTAGTTCGACATAAGTATAATACTAATGCAGTGATAAAATGTGGAAAATGTTTTAAAAAAGTTTATCATTGTCTTTTTATTCACATTTTGTTATCGATTTTAAGCGATCTTCAACATCGACGAATGCATAGAGTAGGTATGCTTCAGAGTATAATAAACATCTTAAAAGTTCAAAGTAACTTTGCAAGCAAAACAAGTGTTTCGGTTGTATGGTATTTTAAATGCCTATATGATTCAATTCATCATCAACAACGTTTAACAGTCTACTGCTGGACATAAGCCTCTCCTTAGAAATTACTTGTATCAAAATATCAAGAATGTATAGAGGCAAATAGGAAGAAATAAAAAAGTATTTACAAAACACTACCTACCTGCCTAATATTTTTACATTAATCATTATTACCTACTTCACACTAGAGTATGTATTCTATTACAGTATTTACGTGGCGTAGGTATGTCTATGCTGCAACCACAAAACAAGCGAGGAGAGTTCCAGATGACTAGCTTTGGAGCTGGCACGTCGGCTTATCAGATCGAGGGAGCATGGAATGCATACAGTAAAGTAGATCAATTGCCTAAATAGCAATATAAATTATAATTCTACCAATAATATTTTCTTATCCATTCAAAAAATCTGGTATTTTATTATCATATCGATAAGAAAATATACTAAAATACATATACTACTACTCTTTGTAGTTAACAACAAAACCTTCCTATTTAAATTTATAAAAAAATACAAGGATGTACATCCAAATGACTCGTGTCTTCTAGAAGAATCTCCTTGCAGCTGACGATCTGCCTGATAATGATATACTTACTTAGCAATCTTATTGAAAAAAGGTAGGTAAGTTTCGGTATAAATGGGTCCGGCTCGACTGGAGTAATACCACGGCCTCACAGAAAACCGGTGTTAAGTATTTATTGTGTTGCCTTTCACCGACCGGAGCCCTTAACGAAGGTGAGGTTTGGGGCTCCGGTATGTCAATGTCTGACTAGTATTAGCTTTAGGTTCAAGCTAATACTGGTCAGACATCGAATAAAGTAATCATAATTATATCCATAACAATCAATTTATGGACGACATTAAGAGAAGAATGTCACATCATCATCAACAGCCTTTAACAGTCCACTGCTGAACATAGGCCTCTCCTTAGAAAGGAAGTTTCGGACTACTTTACCACCCTGGCCAGACGGGTTTGTGTCAAGTTTTCCTTCTCTTTGCAGTGTTGTTGTCCTGCGTAGTTTGACTCTTACGACACCCACGATGTCGATGATGAAGATGTGATGAATGAGGGTTTTGACAATCCGTATTCTTAATCCGTCACCACACGGATAGTCTTAATCTTAGAATGTCACAATTTATCTACAAAAGATGAGCTTGGAAAGAATAACTTCTTTTTGCTTTTCAGTGGGCTATTTATACGAATCCAATATTTTCGAAGGAAGGTTTTCCGAAAGAACTTTAGAACTTGTAGCTGTTAGGAGTGCAGAACAAGGTTACCCTAGATCTCGTCTACCAGACTTTACCGAGGAAGAGAAGAAATACATTCATGGAACGAGTGATTTCTACGGCTTCAACCATTATGGCGGCGGATATGTATCTTTTTATCTTTATAATGGAGGGGGTATCGCTATCCTCTCAATGCAAGACGACATCAGAGTTGGAATGGAAGTATCTAGTGACTGGCGTGAGTCAGTTTCTTCTTGGTTACAAGTAAGTACCTACTTAATTATATTATGTCTGGAAGCCATAACTCTCCAAACTCCCATTTATGACAACTCATACCACAAAATATGAAAGTGTCAATTACAGTCTAATTCTGATAATATTCAATTTTTAATTTAAAAGCGAAATATGACCATAAATTATGCTTATGACCTGGAAATAATAGACTCGGATATAAACCGGCGCCTCAGGCTGTCATGGTATGTTATTGATAACTCACTTAGCTTATATTGACAACGTTTTATACCTTTTATTACCTTAATAGGTATGGTATAATATTTGTTATTAAAAATATTCTTTCATTCCCCTAGCAAATGCCAAACAGCTTATACATCGCGTTAAAGCTTATCCAAGAAAGGTATGGCCATGAAATCCCGATCATCGTCACAAAAAACGCACTAAAAATACACTAATTACTCTCCAAAGCCCAGAGTGACTATGTGTCATTTTATGTTTACAGCGACCGATCCTGATCCAAAGCGCAGGCCGAAAAAATCTGCATTTATTTCTAAACAAATTATCAAGACTCGAGAAGTAGATCCACAGTATGAACCCGACAACTATGTTATGACTATTAATTAATAAGGAACAATGTTATGCAGTGCCGTATTCGACTAACAATAAATAGTTATGCGAATCGACATACTCACGAGCTACGTGTTTTTTTTTTCGTGTCAATCATTTACTTGTTACTGTAATATAAAATACCCTCTATAAAACTTCCATTTAAAACGATTAATTGATTTTATGAAATCGTTTTCGGTTGTTATATAACCAGATTATAGTTTTTAAGGGGTAATTCGGTTTTTGTATTGATATCCTCCCAGGTGAATCCACAAAAAATAGTGATGTTACAGACATAGCAACTCGTCAGTTTTACGTGACAGACAACTGTATTATTGGTAAAGGGTATAACTACTACAATCATGTTAATTCGTTCATTATTAATATCTCAATTTGAATATTTTGTTGAGTATTATTATTAAAATATAAATTAAATAACAGCGATATTTATAGATGTATATTATTTGAACTTTCAAAACAGAACAGTATACCGGATACTAAAACCAACATGATTTTTTCTTTACTTGTCACTTTTACCCCACCCAAGGAACCCTTTGACTAGTCCCGTGAGGCCGGCGCCCTGCTTCTTACTATCGGCCGCACCTGTCTTGTCATCCAAGTTCGGGAACTCCACAAAGTTACAGGCCAGGTCAAAGAACAACGGCTTGCAAGGGATAGCGTCCATCGATGGGGGCATTTTGTAGATATTAGGGTTTTTAGTAAGGACCTGGGTATCCTCACGGTATTCATCTAAGCGGTCTACTAAAGGCTTCTTATCTTTATATTTCCCGCTTGTAAACTTCGTATCTTCATCTTGGTCGTCATCATCTTCGAGAACCGAATCGGCATGAACTTCGAACTTGCAACTTTCTATGTCCTTCTTGAGGACTTGCAACTTTTCGACCAACTGCTTGTCAGCGAGCTTACTGCCCAACGATTCCACAGTATAATTGCTGCACCTCTCGAGCATAGCGAGTGCTTCCCTGAAACGTCTTAAAGTGGTGAGCACTTGAGCGATATAATAACAGCGGAATGCTCGGTACGCCTTTGTCTGTATCTCTATCTCTTGCTGATAGGCGGCGTCGCTTTCAAAGCCTGGCAACTGCTGCAGTTCAGTGAAGTTCTGCAAGATGATTTCGTACAATCTTGTCAGATCATGAGGACGTACCTTTTTGCCATCTATTTGAATGTTGTTCTTACGAGCTTCCTCAGCTTGTTGTACCAGAAGATTGTTCCTGTCGATGGTGCGCATTAGACGCAGGTACATCAAGTAAGAGAGCAAGTAGTTGACACTTGACATTTGAGTCTCCGAAGCAGTTTTTAGTTTTGGATCGCTTTTAATTTCGTCTTTGAGTGCTGAAATGGCATCCTTGGAATCCATGAGAATGTTTTCCAGAATATCGATCTTAGCCTGGACTGTATCAGCATTTACAACCGACTTATCAAAATCTTGCAAAGCGATAAGGAAGAGTCTCACTTTTTCAGGCCTCACTGTCACGCGACGACCGCGCCATTCCACTTCGTGCATCACACCTGAACGGGATTCCCTAGAAAAGTACACTTTAGTAAGAATAATCATATTTGTATCACAATTAAATTATAGTTATTGGTTTGAACAGCATCATCCAATATTCCGATTCCGATTTCCACTTGAAGTTTAATCGCTATCAAAACAGTCATAAGGTTTTCTTGCAATAACTAGTGTCTTTTTAGTAGAGTTACCTCCGAGATTACAAGCAAGTCCAAAACCTCAGAACTTGAAGTATGAAATATTATTAAATTTAGTTGCTTACTATTTGACATAACAGAGATTGTTGCTTTTGTGTGTGTTGATCTATGACTTGAGTCTACATAGAAGACGATTTAAAACAATTTTATTTTTTTTATGAAATAAAGAGAGTTTGAGTTATTGTTACTCAAAGTCCTGCAAATTGAGGTGACACTGTGATTAGTATAAGTGTTAAATACTATACTGTTATGCACGTTAAAAACGACTGCCTGTTTTAACTGTACACTTATTTTAGCAAACAAAAAATAGCTACTTACTTGGCTTGAGCCATTAGCGAGTCCAAGTTCTCAATGAGGCCTTGTCCTCGCATAGCGACGAGGTCTCCGGCCGCCGACTCGTCACCGATGTTATACGCGCAGAAACGTAGGCTTGGCTTCAACTCCTCTACCTAATAACAATAAAACATAATAATGTGAATATTACATTTTAATAAAACCGAAGTTCAGACCGTCAGATCTAAGAAGCCAGAGATGCATTAAAATGCTCTGTCTCTTAATACTTAGGTACAATTCGTGTTTGGAAATGCACACACGTAATAAATAGTAGAGAAAACTATAATTGAAAATGTTTTTTTTTATTTCTTTAATGTGTCGTTTGTCTCTGCTAAACAGTAGGATAATCACCTTCTGCCGGTAGACGAGGCGCTCGTCTTCAGGCAGCGCAGCGCACAGTTTCTCCAGCACGAGCTGCGCGCGGTGCAGGCTCTCAGCGGCGGGGCGCCACTGCTGCAGCTCCACCAGCAGCGCGCCACTCAACCAAGCGGCGTACGCGCCCGCCTCCAGCTGAGTACGCGCGTCGCACATACCACTTTGCTGAAAGCAGAAATAGGAAACCTAACTTTCTGACTGTACAAATATAAGTAATACAAAAGTTATTTTTACTAATTGAACCAATTTGAATGTTTTTTTTCTTTTTATTATATTTTAGTTATATGTTTCTTATTCTCATTATATATAATTATGAGACTGCACGGATGGCGTAGTGGTTTAAACGGTCTCCACGCCGCTTACTACCACGCTGAGTGTTGTGGGTCCGATCCCCACATGGGATGTCACTTTGTGTGATCCGCAAATTGTTGTTCTAAGTCTGGGTGTTCTTTGTGTCCGTTTCATGTAAGTTTGTAAAGTCCCCCGCGACACAGGATATATTCCTAATGCGGGAAAGTTTGTCTAAAGTTGTCTTTTTAAAAAAACAAATAAAACACTACTGCTTGAACATAGGCTCACCTCACATAACTGCAAAAGTGTTTGAGCGTGAGCGCAAGCTTTCTTCAATCGCGACACCAGATGAAATTTCTTCCTTGGTTCAGTGTTAGCCTCTTGTCGCAATTGCATAGCGTGAGCCCAAGCCCTTTCTGCCTGCAACAGCGGCACACACAACAGACGGTTCTCGGCAGCGGCCGCCGTCAAATGGACCGTAGTAACATCACGACGACGGTAATGACGCCTGTCACCCTAAAAATACGTAAAAATACTACACTGTACTTTTTAGTCAAATCAAACCGAAAAACTTAAATTTGTGAAAGAAAGTTTGGCTATACACTGTTATGTAGTAATTGCTTACCTGTGGAATCTTGAGCACTTTACGCAACCGCCTGAGCCGCCGGGAGCAGTACCCTCTGTACCTTTGGAAGTCCGCATGACGTAAACCATGCTGCTGTTGAGCATCCTTGGTGATACGTAAAACTGATGACATAGTTAAGGAGTTTTTTTATTTTGGTATTGTATGTACACTGGTACACCTACTGTCATATGTATATATATTAGAGAGTCTAGATGTAATTAGCATTATTGCCCTGAATGGAACAGTGATGGCTATTCTCACGTCTAGAGTGCGGCCATGGAAACTTTAGCTATGTACAAATAATGCCCACTGCCACTACTGTGGTATCTTCTACATAGAATGCAACGATAACATACTTCATCTATCTATCTACACCATCTAACAAAGATATACAGGACCATTGAGTATCTACTAATCCTGCATCGAGCAAAATTTTTCTTGGTTTAGGCTCTAGCAGTAACATGTAAAATATAATCGGTTTAAAAAGGGGTAAATTAATGTCCATGTTGTGACTGATTTAGAATACAGTGTCACCACCCTTATTCATGCCTTGTATGTCGTAAGAGGAAACTAAGGGAGCAAACTACGCAGGACGACAGGAGTGCAGAGAAAACGCAAACTTGCCACAAACCCTATATCAACCCATCTGGCCAGTGTGCTATGGTAGGGCAAAACCTCCTTTCTAAGGAGTGGCCTATGTCCAGTAATGGACTTTTAAAGGCTGTTGATGGTGATAATGAAATTAATTATGTTTTTGTTATTTATTTAATGGTACATTTAATTTTATCAACATTTTCAAGCTGATGTGCAAATGGCATGTAAACAGCATTTCTCTCTTCTAACTTCTACCCCCCTAGAGGGTTTTTTGAGGTGTATATTGGTGGAAATTTAACACAGAACCATGCTGTAGTGTTTTCTAAATTAAAATAAATACCATAGAATGGGGTTAAATAAAATCAATATTAAGTTGTAAATCAAAATTCAGTACATAGAATAAAGAATAAATATTATTTGTTTGTAGATATTTTACAATAGTTAAAATTCTACTCTTATGGGATCTTTTAAAAAAAAGTAGTGCTTAGGGTCCAGTGGGGCTAATTGAAATGCTACATTTTTATCTTTAAAAAGCCCCTTGTGTATTTAGTTGAGATGGAGTAAAAACCAAACAAGCTTACCGAACAATGTGTATAGATTTGTAATAAGAATAAAGCATAGTAATTTTTTACAACCTTACCAAAAAAAATGTACTAAATATCATTTGAATCCAAAAGTTTGCACCAGACGTTTTTTTGCACAAAATTGTAGCTATCTTATGAATATAGTTAATTTTTAATTATCACTCTACCACAACAAATTGGCATAAAGAAGTTTAAGATTTTTCCATAATTTACCATTTTTCTGGAATTGCCATTTGTGTTCCAATTAGCCCTATTCTACCGTAGTTCTTATTAAATAGTAACTTACAAGTTTCTAAATGAAATTATTATTTCTTAGATACTCTATGAACAAGGGTGGTAGAGGAGGCACCTATAACTACTTACTATGTAATTTGAAATTTTAAATACTGATAAAAACTCAATATACTTTTCCAAATATCCAGATTAAGTCAATTAAAAATTTAATAACATATTTCTTCTGACATTTTATCTGATAACAGTTAGCCTACCATATTTGCTTAAATAACCAATGTCTACAATAATTCACAATTTGGACATTAAGCACCATGGACGATTTGACGAGGTGAGGAATCAGAGGATTGTAAACCGTCGACTCTCATGCCATTTAGTTTAAAAGGGAATAAATAAATAGAATATGGTTTACTTATATAGTTAAACTCATTCTGCAAAAGTTTAATTTATTTTAACTAAGCAATAGATTTATTAATTATTTACGTCAGATAATATTTAAAGGATACTTTCTAATGTGAGAAGCCTGGGTGACTTAACATCTTCTTTAGCAGTCTCTTCAGACGCTATAGGCTTCGCGTCACCAGAGTCACCTTCTGAAACTACCATTGCTACTAAAAATTAACAAATTACTTAATATTTTAAATATGCTTTTTCAAATCCAATATTTTTGTAGATCAGGACACGATGGAATAAGAACCTGACAGCTTGTGACTATGACATTGACAACACGACACATCAACACCACAGACTGAACCAAAGTTTGTGGTGTTGATGTGTGATTTGGTTACCAAACACATACATAGAAAGCACAAACTACGCAAGAAAACAATATTTTTGTGTGTAACTTTATTATTTAATAAACGTTTCACCGCCGATAAACGAAGCAAGGTCAATTGTAAATTTTTTTCTTTGAAGTTGGATAATATAACATGCAATGAAAATTGTGTCCGCATTTGGATTTTTTTATGATATAGGGGGGCCACATGAGCAGACGGGTCACCTGAGGGAAAGTGACTGTCGCCGCCGTCGAGGGTTTAAACTCATTGGGTTAAAATCAGTTTAAAACGTTTTTTTTTTGAAAACTCAAATAAAAAAAAAATTGGTTGCCTGTAAAGTCGGTATGGGCATTTTCATAAAAATGTACTTACACCTTGAAAAATAACTTTATTTTGAAAGTATTACTTTTAATGTTGTATTTGGTCTCAATTGAAAGTATATTAATTTTATTGTATTTATATTATCTCAAACATGTTGTTAAAAATGGAGTTATTATGAAAAATACTAAATACGACTGAAAGTGCTAAAAATTTAAGTCAGTTTTGTGACTATATTCAAAGGTTGAAAAACAATGTAGAATTAAAGATTTTGTCAAAAGTTTTCAATTAAATACATAACAAATGACCATTATTCCTTAAAAGACAAATTTTGCATCCAATTATAGTAAAGAAGGGTCTTAAAATAAAATAAAATCATCAGTTGTGTGACTTTGGGTCCCTCATCCCTGCTAATCATTGAAACTACTGAATATATATGGCATGTGAGAGTAAAAAACTATTGTAATTAGAAGAATTAACACATTATTATTGAGGGAAAAGTGTTTTACTTATGTTTAAACAATAATTTTAGAAACAAAAAGTACATCTTTGATAAAAATAATAAAGGACAGTGACACAACTGAACACTTAGGATGCGTTTACATGGTGCGAGAAACATTAAGAAAGTACAAAGTTTGACCTGATCTATAAATCTACTATAGTTACATATTTTCAACATATTATTAACTAGCTTTTGTCAACGGCTTTGCTCGCGTTAAAATTAATGAGGCCCCATTTCCCCTCGTGTATAATATGTACATACGAGTATGTACTAATACCTTGCCACCTGCCACTCATACGAGTAAGAACACATAATTAAGAATAATGGCAAATTATATTTTAAAGTAGTTTTTATATTTATTATGTTATACATATACAAACCTTATATTTATAGGATAGGGTAAATAAAAATAGAATTAAAATAAAAACCATTATTTTAATAGGTCTTTACCTATGAAATTGCCGTTTTGTATGCAATAAGTGAAAGTACTTATTTTTTGAAATTTTTTTATTTCTGTTTTTCGAAGTAATCACCCATGCAATCGACGCATCTTTGCCAACGCATTGGCAGTTTATTGATGCCCTTCTTGTAAAAATCAGCTGGACGGGAGGCAACAAACTCTTCAAAGGCATTTTGTACTGCCTCTCGGGAATTGAATTTTTTACCCACTAAAAAGTTGTCTAAATTTTGGATAAAGTAATAGTCGGTAGGTGCAATTTAGGTAGGCAATTTTCCGTTGATCTTCGGCATCTTTGGCAGTCATCTCTGATATTTTCTTTTTCTTAGTATTCATTCGTTGTAAATTTCTATAGCATTGAGTTTTATATTCTTCCGGGCGCTTTAACTTTAATTTCTATCTATAGCGCCTAGTTTTTTCAGCTTCTGTAAGAGGCATCTTGCCACACCTAAAATATTATTGTTTAAATGAGCCCATAAATTAGTTAATTTTAAAATAATAGTCAGTCTGTAGAATTTATAACAGAAATAATAAAAACAATGAAACGAAAATAAAAATATATATATTTAATTATATTGTAACATATTATTAATATTATAATAAATACTACAAAGTAAATTATACATCTCTAACTAAAAAGCGGGCAACCTTAATGGATAAGGTAAAAGTCTTACGATCTCATAAGAGGTTCTGGTTTCCAATTCCACCCACACTACGGCCGTAAATTCACTCTAACACTAAGCACAATGTTAGCTTAGCTGGAGGGGTTATCAAGAGTGCTAGTATTGTGCTATCTAAATAATATTTGTAACCTTTAAAAAAAAACTATATAAATAATTAATGGAGATAAAAGTATTTAAGTTTTATCATTAAGCATAATACTTACATATCTTGCTAAAGTATTTTGTTCAACAAGTTAAATTCGCTAAGTACGGCAGTGGTGCCATGTAGACAGCGCTTTATATGATCAGTCATGATGTGACTTTCCGTTCCGTTTATATGTGACCGTTCAAATAGTCACACAATGGAGGTCACATGTTGGTATCCTGTAGTATATAATATTATTTTTAAAAATAACCACTATACATAGTTTTCTACTTTTTAAACTAACTTATAAATAATACAAATACCAATCGAATATACTGAACACAATTATATAAATTACTATAAAAAACACTCAAAAATGGTCACATACCTGAATAAAAAATTCGTTCTTGTCTTGACGTGCACTGAACACTCCTTCTGTAGCACTTTTTTGACACTAACGAAATATTAAAAGAACATTTGATAGTAGATCAAGGTTAGTGTTGCCAAATTACTAGAAAAAATAACTACTATCTCTATTTTTCAATAGAAAAATCAGGTCACAAAACTGAATGTTCCGGAAGGGCCCATAATTTAGATTCAACTTTGATGATGATTTATAGATATAATTTATTTGTAGTGAATAACATTATTGACACTATTAAAAAGAATCTATTATGCTAGATGTAATTAGCAAAAACTAAGGAATGCTTTTCATTAAAAAAAAATGACCATTCCATTAATTGTCGACGGGATTGAGCAGGGGACACAACGAAATGCATTTGTCACGAATGGTTAAAATATTTTAATTTAATTATGGTAGGTTTTATACTATCGTAATTTATTTTATGTTGAAGATGTATATGTAAATAATCACTCTAAAATTGCATATAAATTTTTAAATAAACCAATTCAATAAAATATAATTTTGAATTTAAGGGACAGTTGAAATAGTGGGTGTGTACATTTTTGTGAAAACCCTCGTATACGGGCGAAAGTTTTACGTGACAACGACTATGTCTGTCTCTCTCGCTCTTAGGCGGGCTAACCATGCCCGATTGGAAGGGACGCGTGCCTCTCACTCGCTCTCATTGTGAGCGCATAACGTGAGCGGAGCGTAACGCAGTTTCTTGAAGTGTCACCCGGCAAACCAATTTATAAGACGTTGTCACGTCAAAACTCAAATGACGGGTGTTTACTATTTCGAGACTTCAAATACCATCCACAGCCATGGCAGCTTACTTTTCAACCTATTTTAAGAAACGAGGAGAATAAATGTGTGTAACTTGTTTATTTGTCTCCGCCTGAATGAACTCTATAGTCTATGTACCGAATAGATTTTTTTAGAAAGGATTTATATTATATGAAGAGATTATTCCAATTCTTATCAAAATCCTGTTCCGAGAATTTGTTTAATTTTACTAATTAAAACAAATAAACAATTTTATATACAAAATCAGTCTGTCTCAGAATTTTTACAAACTCAAAACTAATTCATATTCTCGTGATGTTACTATACATTTAGAATCTAAATGTATAGTAACAACACGAGAATAGTACCTTATAATAGAACCTTTAAAGAAGGTGAAGTCGACACCTTCATTAAAGGTCAATTTTAACCGGTGAACTTCCCTTCCGGTGAACTTTAACCGGTAAATTGTCTCACTGATCGTGCTTAAGCTTTCATTTGTTTTTTTTAAATACATTCCAATTATATGAAATAAAAGTTAATTTAGCAGATCTTTCTGTAATAAGACGATTCCGTTTACATTATGTATGTGAGAATGTGCACTAAATGTGCGTTCTGTGACTGCAAATGCATGGTGATGTCGGAATTCTCAATGCCACTTTATTTTGTAGAACTGCATATATACCTTTTCACGACACAACTAGTTAAATATCCCCCAGGCAACGCCGAACAAATTGTTTGTCCAAGAAGCATAGTTTTGCAAATAGATATAAGAGTAGAAAAGAGTACATAGCAGTAAAATCAATAAACACCCGAATATACCTGATATGCTACGATGAATCGTTGATAACGATCGATGAAGTCTTGTAGCAAGTGATCTATAGGATTTACCATTTCTTCTCATTTCATCTGCCCTTATGATTTGTGATAGAGTTAAATCAGGTATACTTAGATGTTCGTAACTCATCAATATGCGAGAAAACACAAGCCTCATAAAACTGCAATACAATGTTTTCCAAATGAAATTTACGAACTTTACGAAAACAGAAAATTAACTTCGAAGCAGTCGATAAATTAAAGTTTTCTATGTCCAGCGCTGGACTATTAAAGCTGTTTATGATGACGATTACCAAATAGCTGAAATGAATTCAAAGATACATACATACTGTGTTTTGGACTTGGAACAGACTTAACACAGACTCGTGTTTTATAATGTAATATCTATAATAAAGTGTCACATTTAGTTTAGTATTGGCAATAAAACTAGCCTAATAATTTTACTTTTAATGACCCTTATTTATTAAAAATAAATGATTATAAGTAAAATAATATAAAATATAACAAGTACGACTTATAATATTAATATTTCTCTCCTAAATACCCGTCAAATGAGTACGCCGAGTCGTCTGCATTCATAGACAGGTAGTGCTTGACTAATATCCAGGTAGTGCTTGACTAATATCCAGGTAAAAAAAAAAAGTAAATATTCATCAATTTTCAAAGCTGGAACGACTCCACTTGACATAAAAATTTGAAATTCGAGAACAGGATAACATTTTTATATCTAACGAATGACAGAGATAGCACTATAACTCAAGCTTAAAGTATAATACATGAGTGCTCAATTGAGGTTGTTCCAAAGTGTCAAAACTGTAACTCTCTTCTCTTTTTCCTTGCTGTGAATAGGTTTGTGTCAAAGTTTGAAAAATATTTCTAATAAAATCTGATAAATCATTCGCTAATAATTAAGTTTTAATATTAGTGTTGGAAGGTTTTATGTTAACTGCATTAATTGTAAGGATATTTCTCTTACAGGAAAGGTAAATTAACGAAATGGCAAAGTCAAAGAATCACACTAATCATAACCAAAGTGAGTAAACAGACGGTATTTTAATTTAAAAGTTGATCAATATATGTTGTGTGTGTATATTATATTGTGCAAAAATATTTACGTGTCAAGTGTTAATGTATCCAGAAGGAAGAAAGTGCATTTTGTGTGTAAAATTTACACATAACAAGTAAATAGCAAACTTCTTTTTATTTCAGACCGCAAAGCCCATAGAAATGGCATCAAAAAGCCTACAAAAGTCAGGCATGAATCCACCCTTGGAGTAAGTACATCATAATACATAATATAACTATGTATTAATATTAATTAGTATCTTTAGCATAACGCAACCAGTTTGTCATTTTTCTGTTAAACTTTGTTAAGATACCAATTGTTACTGGTTATATATAACCAAAATCAAAAAATCATTAAAATCAAAATCGATCTAAGTGGCGTGCAATGGGAGAGGCCTATGTCCAGCAGTGGACTGTGATAGGCTGATGATGATATATAAACATATCACTGAAAACTAAAAAATTAAAATAAATTACTGATTATTTCTACTGTATAAGTACCTGATGCAATACTGAACTACATTTAAACAATAAAATGTGATATAAAATATTAAATGATATTTGTAGTCATTATCTGTAGAAGAATAATTTACCTACATTTAATAAATAGAATAGAAATCTTAGTTTTATCATCTTATGTTTTAAACAATATATATTTTTTGTGTGGTGATGGATTTTTAATTTTAACTATATGTTTGAGTCCATTGAGCAGTCACTCAGTCCCAAGGTGTTTTTGTCAACATGTTATAGCTAAGAATTTTGAACTGAAATGTTTGATATTTTATTAGATAGGTTTCTATTTATGGTTTTCCTATTCCTGATTTTACAATAAGTGTATGTATTTATTGTTTCTAGATGGATCCCAAGTTCCTCAGAAATCAGAGGTTCTGCAAAAAAGGTAATCTTAAGCCCGCCAAACAAGTTGCACGCGCAGCTGAGAGGAAAGCAACACGCGAAGCCAAGGCTAAGAAATGAACACCTAGTTGTAAGGAAATAAAAAACATTTAAACTCATGTATGTTTCATTTTTTTATTTATTATAATACTCCATCCTTCCGCAATAGTTCTTTAGTTCTGTAAGTGCTCATCAGTCAGTCATGTTGGCTTGAACCAACAAAATTGACTATAAGCATTGCTGATATAGGAATGACTTGTATTGGGGGATTAGGTATTGAACAATATAGTGTTATCATCCCGACTCAGGGAGTAAACTATGCAGGACAACAGGTGTGCGTTACCCCAGCAAAATAATGTGTGTGCGTTACCCCAGCAAAATAATGTCGAAAATGGTCATTTAAACTTTATAGATAATTAGTTGCTCCCCTTCTGTAATTGTTAAGCACATTTTTAAATTTGTTTCACATAAACTTTTTTAGTTATTTCAAAAAAACATTTCCTGCTGGAGTAACGTTTGAAACGTTACCGCAGCCAGACATTTTCTTTTTTAATTGTAATATTGAAATAAATTTTAGCTAAATAATTAGTTATCTGGACTAGGTAAATGTTACAACTTATTTGGTATTTGTATTTTCTTCGGCTGTGAAGTTATTCGAAATCCTGCTGGAGTAACGTTTGTGGGTTTGCTGGATCTCTGAAACGGGTAAGCGGTTTGTAACCATCTTTTGTACATAACTTCTTAAGGATTAGTTTTAATTTGTTCGACAATAAAATAACAAAAATAATGGACCGTTTAAAAATTATTTAGGTAAGTATGAAAACACTTCAATACGTCCTAACACTTTAAATAAGACCTCTAAAGACTTACTTGAAACGTTATTGTATTGCTTGTTACTACCTTCAAATGTATACGAATTTTTGTGAGAATACTGTAAGTGACTAAAAAGTTATGATGCAATGTAGCTCTCCACGTTCACGATCACAATGTGTGCGGCCTTTTTTGGCCACCGATAAACCTGTGTGTGGATATATAAACTGAATGTTATGCCAATAATTAGTCGTTTAGTTCAGTTGTCTACCTGTAAAATTTCAGCGTAGTACATATAATAATTTACGAGATAATTAAATAAAAGTCATTAGAAGGTGCAAGACCGTGGTAACCCGACCATGTTTAGGTGGTTACAAAAAAGCGATCACCCAGTACATTGTGCTGGCTTTTAAAATATGTAGGATATTATTTGCCAGTTTACTACGGATATGTACATAAGTGTTACAAAAAACTACATGTTTTTTAAATAATTTTTATTTAGGATTGTTTATTGCATAATTAGTAATCAGCCGGGAGATTAGGTATTGTTTTGAATGCTTTTGTTTTATCGTAATGTTTAGGTGAATTGTTTATATTTGTTCATAGAATTGGTACCTGCGTAGTATTTGTTAATTGAAGTTTAATTTTAGGGTAGGTATAGGTAATTTAAGTTTTGAAGAGTGTAACGTATGCGTTGTAAATAGGTATTTTGTGAATAGATGGGGATTTTTTTAAGTGATGAATCGACTTAGGCTAGCATATCGCGAACAAACTCTGTATTGCATTATTTCTGTAATAATGTTGGAGAAAATAAAATATTTGATCACAAAATCGCGGTGAGTTAAATTATAATAAAATGAATTATTTATGTAAAATTAGTAATAAGTGATATACCTACCTACAAGTTATGATCGTTTTTAATTTGTTCACCCTGAACGAAATTTCAATATTAGCATTAGTAATTAATATCCTAAGACAAGAATTGACAATTACTTAAATTGAATCGAATTAGCATTAATGCCCATTATTAGTAATTAGGTACACACATATTGAAGAACTCTCAAGAATACGATAAATATTTGCAAAAATAGAAAGCGGAAGCGCACACGTACTTTACAACACGTATATTATCTGCCTAAGGGTCAAGTTTAGTGCACTAGATGCAAATTGCAAACAATGAAGTATCCCTTCGCCCCTCCCCGACCGCGTTCTAGCGAAGGATGTATTATCAGCGATTCTTGATTGACAAATATTATCTGACCAATAATTTTATCTATAAAAATGTATCACTTTCACTCGATAAATTAAATTACCGTTATTATATCAAAATATCATTCAACAACTGTTCGTTTTTAACAGAAATCAACAGTCACGGGCTCAACGCTTAACGGTAGGTACATAGGTATAGATAATTCTCGGTTCTCGGTATAGACCACAGAACAATATTACCTACTCTTACGAGGTATACGACTGTTGGGCGATGCAATGTTGATGCATTCTAATTTACAACTGTATTCTTCTACTATTCGGTCTATTTTAACTTATTGTAGATGACTTGTTGCTTTAAATATTTTGATGCATTCAAGTCTAAGCTCTATACACCCCAAAATAAAATACAATTACTTTAGTGTTATTTCTTTACAAAAAAAAATCAAAGAAATGAAACGATTTCTTATTGGTTTAAATTTTCGATTTATTGCAGTCAGGTGAATCGTTCATACATGTATCTACATATTTATAATTTTAGCGGATCAGTGCAGATTTTCTGTTGATTGTAGCTCCGGTAGTAAAAAGGACTAAAGAAATTTTAATTAAAGAAACTAGTGCTTAAGATTAATTAGGGAAAAAAACAAAATAAATAATAGGTAATACTAATGAATAAATGTTGAATGTATTTAACACTGTACGCAACTGTACCGAAATCGTAAGGTGTATTACACTAAATATTTAAAAGACAGCGCAATGTACTGGGTGATCGCTTTTTTGTAACCACCTAAACATAGTCGGATTACCATGGACTTGCACCTTCTAATGACTTTTATTTAATTATCTCGTAAATTATTATATGTACGACGCTGAAATTCTACAGGTAGACAACTGGACTAAACAACTAATTATTGGCATAACATTCAGTTTATATATCCACACACAGGTTTATCGGTGGCCAAAAAAGGCCGCACACATTGTGATCGTAAACGTGGACAGCTACATTTCATCATAACTTTTTAGTCACTTACAGTATTCTTACGAAAATTCGTATACATTTGAAGGTAGTTACAAGCAATAGAATAACGTTTCAAGTAAGTCTTTAGAGGTCTTTTTTAAAGTGTTAGGACGTATTGAAGTGTTTTCATACTTAACTAAATAATTTATAAACGGTCCATTATTTTTGTTATTTTATTGTCGAACAAATTAAAACTAATCCTTAAGAAGTTATGTACAAAAGATGGTTACAATCCGCTTACCCGTTTCAGAGATCCAGCAAACCCACAAACGTTACTCCAGCAGGATCTCGAATAACTTCGCAGCCGAAGAAAATACAAATACCAAATAAGTTGTAACATTTACCTAGTCCAGATAACTAATTATTTAGCTAAAATTTATTTCAATATTACAATTAAAAAAGAAAATGTCTGGCTGCGGTAAAGTTTCAAACGTTACCCCAGCAGGAAATGTTTTTTTTAAATAACTTAAAAAGTTTAAGTGAAACAAATTTAAAAATGTGCTTAACAATTACAGAAGGGGAGCAACTAATTATCTATAACGTTTAAATGACCATTTTCGACATTATTTTTCTGGGGTAACGCACACGGACAACAGCACTGCAAAGAGAAGGAAAACTTGAAATAAAACCCTGTACCTACCAACCTGTCGGGTCAGCGTGGTATAGTAAGCCAAAACCTCCTTTCTAAGGAGAGGCCTATGTCCAGTGGTGGACAGTTAAAGGCTATGAAGTTAAAGGTTAAAAAAATGAAGATATGATAAATGGGCAAAAATATTTCTGTTATTTAGGTGTCGCTGACATTGGCTTGACCACCATCATGGATTTGATAACAGAAAAATTTAGTGGCTAATTTGTCGGTCACTGACCCTGGCATGGCCACCATCAGGGGTTTTAATTTTGATAACATAAATTTTGTCGCTAATTTGAAAATCATAATTTGTCGGTCACTGGTTCAAAAGTTATAAGCGTTTATAGGGGGCCCTGCTGGAGTCTCCCCAGCAGGGCCACGCTTGTATGTCAAAAACTAGGGCACCTAGCAAAGATCTGTTTTCTTCCAAATTTAGTCGAACTTTGTCGCCAAAAATCAGTTGTGTCTGGAGGATGGCGCCATCTAGTATCAAGTGGTGCACAACGCATTGAGATTATGGTTCTTAATTCCGATACTTGCTTGCAGTGCCATCTAGAGTCGAATATCGAAAGATTATAGATATTTACCTAGTCCAGATAACTAATTGTGTAGCTAACATTTATTTTAGTGATGTGCCGGATATCCGTATCCGCGGATATCCAAGGGAGAAGAGAGAACCGTATCCGTATTCGTGACTTTTTTGGCGGATCTTACAATACATATTATATAGATGAAATTCTATATAGGTGATTTTGTATTCACTGTAAAACTCTTAGGTATGTGTTTGTAACACTATAAACAGCAACTTTTTTCTGGCCAACGTCAAAATGAAAAAAAATTGGCTCTCCATTCAAATGTTGTTAGTTTGTATGGAGAAACAATTTTTTTTCTTTCGTTTTCGGTGTTAGTCCAGAAGAAAAGTTGTTGTTTATAATGTTACTAATATGCACTTCAGAGGTTTTCAGTAAATTTAAAATAACTCTGAATAATGGTTATTAGGTAGCTATGAAAAACTATTGAATTCTGTTCAGATTACTTTTTATTTCTTAAAACAAATATTTGGCACCTTTGTATTGCATTCATTTATCGTACTACACTAAATCAACTAGGCAGGTCGTAGGTACTGAAAGAGCTATCTTTATAATGAGATCAATCAAACATCTTTATATTAGCTTATTATAATAATGAAATATTTAAATATCAACGGCAAAGCGTCAAGTGGCGACAACTATCAAGGTCACGGGCTCCGATTGAGTAAGAAACTTAAGATCCGTATCCGTATCCGCGGATCTTGACACCAAATATCCGTATTCGGATCCCTATCCGCGGATATACTTTGTTAACGATCCGGCACATCACTAATTTATTTCGTGTGCGTTACCCCAGCATAATAATGTCGAAAATGGTCATTTAAACGTTATAGATAATTAGTTGCTCCCCTTCTGTAATTGTTAGGCACATTTTTAAATTTGTTTCACTTAAACTTTTTTAGTTATTTCAAAAAAACATTTCCTGCTGGGGTAACGTTTGAAACGTTACCGCAGCCAGACATTTTCTTTTTTAATTGTAATATTGAAATAAATTTTAGCTAAATAATTAGTTATCCGGACTAGGTAAATGTTACAACTTATTTGGTATTTGTATTTTCTTCAGCTGCGAAGTTATTCGAGATCCTGCTGGAGTAACGTTTGTGGGTTTGCTGGATCTCTGAAACGGGTAAGCGGAGTAACCATCTTTTGTACATAACTTCTTAAGGATTAGTTTTAATTTGTTCGACAATAAAATAACAAAAATAATGGACCGTTTAAAAATTATTTAGGTAAGTATGAAAACACTTCAATACGTCCTAACACTTTAAAAAAGACCTCTAAAGACTTACTTGAAACGTTATTCTATTGCTTGTAACTACCTTCAAATGTATACGAATTTTCGTAAGAATACTGTAAGTGACTAAAAAGTTATGATGAAATGTAGCTGTCCACGTTCACGATCACAATGTGTGCGGCCTTTTTTGGCCACCGATAAACCTGTGTGTGGATATATAAACTGAATGTTATGCCAATAATTAGTTGTTTAGTCCAGTTGTCTACCTGTAGAATTTCAGCGTCGTACATATAATAATTTACGAGATAATTAAATAAAAGTCATTAGAAGGTGCAAGTCCATGGTAATCCGACTATGTTTAGGTGGTTACAAAAAAGCGATCACCCAGTACATTGCGCTGTCTTTTAAATATTTAGTGTAATACACCTTACGATTTCGGTACAGTTGCGTACAGTGTTAAATACATTCAACATTTATTCATTAGTATTACCTATTAGTGATGCGCAAAATGTATCACTGAGCTGAAAAGATTGATATATATCATTTCGCTCAAAAGATATATATCACTCATCTAGCTCACTAGCTCATTTAGCTCACTAACTCGTTTAGCTCACTAGCTCATGTAGCTCACTAACTCGTTTAGCTCACTAGCTCATTTAGCTCACTAGCTCATTGATCCGATTCAATTGATTGGTCTCACAATTAATTCATTTCTTCATCTAGATTTTAGCTCAGTATACTCCTATATCACTCACTTTAAGCCTCTCTCGCCATACAAACCTTTCTTTATTTTCATATTAACCTAAATTCAGTTTTTGAAACTACATTTTTAACCTATTTTTGTTAAATACAATTTTATTCATTTTGATAAGATTACATAACTATTAACATCCTTTTGCATAATAATTAAAAATAAGAAATTATTTCATGTGCTTTTTTTTAGGTTGTATAATAGAAATCATACATAATTTGATTTTCCTTGTACTTGGCTTAATTCTTAAGTAACATTAAACTTCGATCCTATAGTAATAATGTACATTTTGCATAAAGAAACCTGCGTGAACTCAACCATCATCTATCTCACTCATTTATCTTTAGTCTCACTCGCTCATGAAACAAAGATCGGCGTCGTTGAGCTAGTGATCTAGTGATCTAGTGAGCTAGTAGTGAGTTACTGATATATTCGGAGCTAGTGTGAGTGAGTGATACATTTTATCGTCGTGAATGATATATATATTTTATATTACTCACTCAGGAGCTACACAACTCTATTACCTATTATTTATTTTGTTTTTTTCCCTAATTGATCTTAAGCACTAGTTTCTTTACTTAAAATTTCTTTAGTCCTTTTTACTACCGGAGCTACAATCAACAGAAAATCTGCACTGATCCGCTAAAATTATAAATATGTAGATACATGTATGAACGATTCACCTGACTGCAATAAATCGAAAATTTAAACCAATAAGAAATCGTTTCATTTCTTTGATTTTTTTTTGTAAAGAAATAACACTAAAGTAATTGTATTTTATTTTGGGGTGTATAGAGCTTAGACTTGAATGCATCAAAATATTTAAAGCAACAAGTCATCTACAATAAGTTAAAATAGACCGAATAGTAGAAGAATACAGTTGTAAATTAGAATGCATCAACATTGCATCGCCCAACAGTCGTATACCTCGTAAGAGTAGGTAATATTGTTCTGTGGTCTATACCGAGAACCGAGAATTATCTATACCTATGTACCTACCGTTAAGCGTTGAGCCCGTGACTGTTGATTTCTGTTAAAAACGAACAGTTGTTGAATGATATTTTGATATAATAACGGTAATTTAATTTATCGAGTGAAAGTGATACATTTTTATAGATAAAATTATTGGTCAGATAATATTTGTCAATCAAGAATCGCTGATAATACATCCTTCGCTAGAACGCGGGCGGGGAGGGGCGAAGGGATACTTCATTGTTTGCAATTTGCATCTAGTGCACTAAACTTGACCCTTAGGCAGATAATATACGTGTTGTAAAGTACGTGTGCGCTTCCGCTTTCTATTTTTGCAAATATTTATCGTATTCTTGAGAGTTCTTCAATATGTGTGTACCTAATTACTAATAATGGGCATTAATGCTAATTCGATTCAATTTAAGTAATTGTCAATTCTTGTCTTAGGATATTAATTACTAATGCTAATATTGAAATTTCGTTCAGGGTGAACAAATTAAAAACGATCATAACTTGTAGGTAGGTATATCACTTATTACTAATTTTACATAAATAATTTATTTTATTATAATTTAACTCACCCCGATTTTGTGATCAAATATTTTATTTTCTCCAAAATTATTACAGAAATAATGCAATACAGAGTTTGTTCGCGATATGCTAGCCTAAGTCGATTCATCACTTAAAAAAATCCCCATCTATTCACAAAATACCTATTTACAACGCATACGTTACACTCTTCAAAACTTAAATTACCTATATCTACCCTAAAATTAAACTTCAATTAACAAATACTACGCAGGTACCAATTCTATGAACAACTATAAACAATTCACCTAAACATTACGAGAAAACATAAGCATTCAAAACAATACCCAATCTCCCGGCTGATTACTAATTATGCAATAAACAATCCTAAATAAAAAATATTTAAAAAACATGTAGTTTTTTGTAACACTTATGTACATATCCGTAGTAAACTTGCAAATAATATCCTACATATTTTAAAAGCCAGCACAATGTACTGGGTGACCGCTTTTTTGTAACCACCTAAACATGGTCCGGTTACCACGGTCTTGCACCTTCTAATGACTTTTATTTAATTATCTCGTAAATTATTATATGTACGACGCTGAAATTTTACAGGTAGACAACTGAACTAAACAACTAATTATTGGCATAACATTCAGTTTATATATCCACACACAGGTTTATCGGTGGCAAAAAAAGGCCGCACACATTGTGATCGTGAACGTGGAGAGCTACATTTCATCATAACTTTTTAGTCACTTACAGTACCTATTCTTACGAAAATTCGTATACATTTGAAGGTAGTTACAAGCAATAGAATAACGTTTCAAGTAAGTCTTTAGAGGTCTTTTTTAAAGTGTTAGGACGTATTGAAGTGTTTTCATACTTACCTAAATAATTTTTAAACGGTCCATTATTTTTGTTATTTTATTGTCGAACAAATTAAAACTAATCCTTAAGAAGTTATGTACAAAAGATGGTTACAATCCGCTTACTCGTTTCAGAGATCCAGCAAACCCACAAACGTTACTCCAGCAGGATTTCGAATAACTTCGCAGCCGAAGAAAATACAAATACCAAATAAGTTGTAACATTTACCTAGTCCAGATAACTAATTATTTAGCTAAAATTTATTTCAATATTACAATTAAAAAAGAAAATGTCTGGCTGCGGTAACGTTTCAAACGTTACCCCAGCAGGAAATGTTTTTTTGAAATAACTAAAAAAGTTTAAGTGAAACAAATTTAAAAATGTGCCTAACAATTACAGAAGGGGAGCAACTAATTATCTATAACGTTTAAATGACCATTTTCGACATTATTTTGCTGGGGTAACGCACACCAAAATTTAGACCGCCGTTCCTTGCATAAAGATCCTGTTTTTTTTAATGATTTTATTACAAATGTATAGTTTTCAGATTTTTACCTATACTTGTAGTATAAGACGGTATTACTTGCCAAATTTCATAGTTCCAGGTCAACGGAAAATAGCCTATAAATTTTGATTCCCTTTGAGTATCTTTATTAGGTTAACTTTCTAAGTTTCTTAAACTTAGTTTTTTTACAGCTTCAAGAGACTGTAGACTTGAGCATATCGTTTTAATTTCAACTTGATACCCTAAAAAAGCGATTGTACGCCTGTGATTAGAAGCGCTTACTTTTAGTTATTTTCATCTTAAGTATACTCGTCTTGAAACTTAAATGTACTTCAATAATTTTTGATAATTTTAAATAATAAAAAACATTTTTTTTTACTTTTTAATTAAAATGGTTTGAAATACAATACTTAAACTAGGAAAGAAAAAAAATGTTTACGATTACGCCCATGCCCTGCACCTAAAATTGTAGAACGTTTAGAAATACGATGATCTCCTTAATTCTTAAGTAACGTAACTGCTTTATTGATGATAAAATCTTTTAAACTTTCTTTTAAGAAACATAATATAAAGGAATTTTTAGGTCCTATTTTACTACAAACAAACTACCTAGTGCAATTAAAAGCAGCCATTATTACTTTACTTCGAGACCCATAATTATACAAAAAAGTTGAGAACAATTTAGCAAACAGATTCGAAAACGTTTAAACGTCCTCGTAATAAGGCACACAAATCAAATACCTACTGACTACTAATTACGCTTAAAAAACTGTCAAAAAAACATTTTTAATAACTACAATAAAATATTCATATAATAACTAGCGTAAACACCTGGCATTACTGGTTGCCAATGTATACCTATTTAATTTTAAAAGCTCACGTGTTAGTGAAAAACGAACGACATATAATTTTTAAAGTACGTAAGTACATGTAGGTACTCGTACAGTATAGGTATGTTCCTTATATATACCTCCACTGATCATTAGCTGTGGGTACCTTAATAATAGAAACCAAAACTCAGTTTCGATATCTAAATAGAAAATTACAATAAATATTTCTTGAAGACGAAGTGGCAAGTTCAGATTTAATCTGATAAAAATGCCCATGGAGTGGCTTCTAAAAAATCAAGAGGGAAAGTTCTGCAGCTTCACTGAAGTGAAATTAAACCAAAACACTTTGGTTTAATTTAATTAGTTTAGACTTGAAATTCACATGTGAAAGGCGTAAGAGATTTTCATTTTCTTTCACTGCGTTGATCTACATGTATCTCAAGAATTAAGGAAATGTTTCTTTCAGAAACGGTACATGTTTTTTTTTAAATTGACTGAAACACACGTAAACCATAAAAATATCACCAATCGGCAATCACCACAGACCAATTGAGATCCTATTAGTGACACTGCAAAACTAACAAACTTCGTCTTTACTTAGAGAGTAAAAACTAAAATACCTTGACGTTTATCAAATGTATTGTATACTCGATTTTTTAATATTTATCATATATATTCTATTGTAGCATATGTAATCATGAGAATTCGAATCTATTATGGTACCACTAGAAATAATAATTCAGTGAAGTTATTTATCAAATGCTAATTTTACATTACATAGTAAGAATAAAAATTCTAATGTAGTTAATAATATAAGAAATTGATTAAGCTTGTGGTTTATTAGCTTTCTGGCCCTTGGGTCCAGGTGCATTCTGACCGTTTGACTTATTTTTTTGCATGTCTTTGTTTGGTCCCTTGGGCCCAGGTCCTTTTGGACCTTGTGGCTTATTGTCATTGCCATCACCTTTATTGTTTTTGTGCTCGGCGGGAATCCTCTTTATAAAGAATCTAAAGGATAATTTTTTGTTACTAATGAAGTTGATTAACACATCTAAAGGCAGAACGGCACATTTTCCCGTACGGAACACTTCGTCCGGTTTTAAGGCATCATTGAAGCAATGTTCCGTAAACACAACTTTTCTCCTAGAGTTTTGCTTGCTTAAAATGTGTATTTCGTAGATATGGTCATGAGCCGCCTTCTTACTGCCGATATGCTGTATAGCCCAGTAGGCCATTTTTTGAAGTGTATCAATTTTCATGGTGATAATAAAAAGCATTTTACTTTGCGATACCAAATAGAGATGACGATCATCGATCTTGGCGTCTACATTAGTCAATTCTACTTCTTCATCAGTAGTTACGTTGCAATTTTGTGCATGACGCTCTTTGAAATGTTCCATCATATCTTTCAACTTACCTGTGAAATAGAAATAACTTTAACTAGTGGAATAATATTATAAATGCTTGTAGAATATGGGGAGTGCAATTATTGGAGGAGAAAATAAATAATATCGACCCTTTTGAGTACTTATTGACACTATTCACTGAATTTATCTAACCTAACTAAATGTTAAAGCTGATGATAACAAACATGTAGGCATATCATCTTTTAAACAATCCATGCTCTTATTTTTGAATGTCCTTTAAACAACTTTTGATCTTTCTTTGTTTTAATTATTATTTATTAAAATATTACCGCTCCATGAACATTTTCCAAAAGCAACGCCGAACGGACAGTCCATCTCCCTGAAGATACATTCTTTGAGATGCTCCTCCATGTCTCTTGACACCATGGTATAAACGCATCCGGCTGCTTTGTTAGCGCAAGGTACTTTGGCCTAAAATACAAAGAAGCAATTAAAACTTAGGCATTTGTAAGTATAACGTAATATTAGTTACACGCTTAGATCGCACCCGTGATGAACGTGACTTTAGGTTTGTCTTGTGCACATGGACACAGGTCATACAACGTTATCTTATCAGTAATAATGTTCATAAAGGTACATACTATGTACATTATTTGATGTCCAGGTTTTATTAGCGTGGATGTCAATTATTATACATAATACTTGTATTGTACGCGATTTTTTGTTTTTCACGTTTTTATTTGTTTGCACGTTACAGCCAACTAACTTAATTGGCTCCCTAGTTTCTAATCTGTTTTACTGAAACGGCGCCTTTCAACCAACTGTGGCCTGATTAACAGGCAGCAATTCAAGAAACAGGTAAATCTATAGGATCGGTAACGTTTCGCTAGTCTGTTACCTGGTTCTGTCAAGTTCTGTCAAGGTCTTAAATTTTTAAAGCGTTTATGAAACGTTTATGTTATCAAAAATAGCGATATGAAAGAGTTAAGTGAGGGATAAATTTAGCCTTTACTAACTTAAGCAGTAAGCTACATGTACTATCTACAAAATAAAAATAAAAGTTTACCTTGATGCTGTAGGTAAGATCGTGAATTTGTGACATAATAATAACAAAGGAAATAGGTACATACAATAATACATGTGACTTGAGTGTACAAGTAACAAACGAAATAAAAAAATAGGTTCTGTGTGGATGTGTGGTGTCGCAAAATTAGTCAAATACTCAGTTTATGTTGATGTTATTGAGTTTAGTGTAATCTTATTATATTTATTTATTGAAAATAGCAGATATTGACACAAAGGTTCATATAGTAAATTAAGAAAAGGTACATATTGAATAAATTGAAATATTAAATTAAAAAAGGTACGTTGAATAAATTATTGATATATATAAATTGAAATATTAAAAATACCTTTGCAATAATATCTTCCAACTGCCAGTTCCGCATTTGCGTGAGCGGTTGGCGGCAAATTGGACACATCGGTGGCATTAAATTCTGCGTACAAGAATTGCACAGACTGTGCCCTGACTGGCACTGGAAGATCGGGGCACTCATAGTCTCCATACAGACGGGGCATTCTGGCAATTCCACTGCCACAGTCGCTGCCCTGTAGCAATAAATATTTAGCTGTTTTATAAGAAATAGATTAGAAAGTGGCTAGCAGCAGATGGATGCGGACTGCCTAAGACCGGGATAGTTGATGCGCCTTGAGGAATGCTTTCGTTTAGCAGAGGACAGCGATAAGCTGATGGTGAAGTAAAAAAATAGATTTAGATGACTGACGTTTATCTACTATTATAAAAGGCATTGATGTTAATAATGTTCATTATCTCATATTAAATAAAAAAATAAATTAGTGGTCATTTTTTATTTAGTCTCGAAATTTGCAGTTACTAAGCTACTTAAAGAATATTTCTTATTCAGGTCACATAAATAGGATAATGGGTTAAGTAAACGTCAGAAAAACTGAAACGGTATAAAATGTTCTAGAATCTATTCTTACAGTCACGCCTAAATTCCTTCAGGGGTAGGCAGGCAATCAACAAAATATTTGCCTAAATAATTTACCTTTAGAAGACGGCTAGGGTTTCCTAGGCGTCTTCTAAAGGTTTACTTAAGTTTAAGCATAGAAGTATTGATTTTATTGCTCAAAATAAATAGTTTTTAGGTGCATGACAAATTTACAGTAATGTCCCTGGTGTGGTGAAGCGATTCGCAGGGTTGTATGTCTTACCATCGTATTATTAAAGTTCTAGTTATTGCCCGCAGCTCCGCCTAGTGTTGTGACGACTCCACTTTCATGCTTAAACCGGTTTAAACTCGTTTGAGCATGAACCGGGTTTAAACCGGTTGAGCCGTGTCATAAGATCGCAATGCACTTAGCATCGTATAATCGCGCTCGTGGCTCCTGTTTTACCGAGCGAAAAAAACTGATTTATCTACGACGACACGACAATAAATCTTTATCAATTTACCTACAAGCACAAACTATTTAATAATTTATCACATATCCCGATTTACTAAACGTTCGGATCTAAGGGTCATATTTCTCTTATATCCACCAAATGAGAAAAAAAGAAGGCATGGTAATCGTGTTACTTGACTGGGTAGTTTGTTGTATTGTCCATAGCTCTCAACAAACTACCAATCTATTCATAGCGTCGCCGCGTCGGTCGTCGGTTAGTGTAGGTAATGTCAAGTTTTACACTTGTATGTAAACTCGGTTGCAAACCGTAAAACGGTTTGATTGATCCCGTCGAATTATGTTGCAAATTGCTTTCGTATGTTACATTATCTGTTCAACTCATGATACGGTTCAAACCGTGAATTACTGCAATTTCAACGGTTGGGTTTGGAACCAATTCGCACGAATTGGTTCCAAACCGATATTCCAGACCATCACATCTCTAATTATTATATACCATATTATTATGATGGTTACTCGTTACTCGCTGATATAATGTAACTTTCCATTGATGAAAGAGTTTATAAAATCGGTTTAGAGGTTTTGGCGTTAACGCGTAAACAAACAAACACATCTCATTTATGATATAAGTATGGATACTGAGTCAATTATTTCAAATCATTGTATTTATAGTTCAGTAACCTACCTACCCAACACTAATAAAATATAGTTAGGAATAAGAGGATACTCACTTTCTGTTAGCCTTTGCTGACGCCATTCTTAGTCGTGTGCTATAACAAAAAAATGACAGATATAAGAAAATCAGAAGGAAATCTCGATTAAATTAATCGGTACACCTGGTTTAGGTAGACATTCGAAACATTCAGTAACGCTACAGAACAAGCATATTAAGAAGGACAAATTAGTTAGGTTGGTACGATTTTCTATTCTGTGGCCAACACCACTAATCTAACCAACGCGAATTCTCAGGTTTAGTTGTAACATAATGTATCTACATTAATTTATGGAATTAGCTACGAATAATAAGGAATCACCCTAAACACGTAAAGCATAGCGATTCTTAAAATAATAATATATACTAGGTACTACATGGTAATATTTAAGCATTTGTAATTTGTTTAAAATGGGCACTTAGCAAACTAAAGAGCAAATACCATAAACAAGCACAACGGTTTATTTTTTATTACATGATATTCCATAACTTTTATGTGCTGATGTCTGTTTTTCGTATCTTACGTTGTAAGGGCTGTACCACTCGTCCGATCACCACCATCATCAACAGCCTTTAATAGTCCACTTCTGGACATAGGCCTCTCCTTAGAAAGGAGGCTTTAGCCTACTGTACCATGCTGGCCAGACAGGTTTGTATAGGGTTTGGGTCAAGTTTTCCTTCTCTTTGCAGTGTTGTTGTCCTGCGTAGTTTACTCCCGTAGTCGGCTCTTACGACACCCACGGGATGAATAGGGGTGGTGACACTCCGTATTCTTAATCCGTCACCACACGGACCTCTTCCGTCCTCGTCCGATCATAATAATTTAATTTTGCAAAAAGTGCTTTCACTGTTTCCGAGAGAAAAAGGAAAATTCCTTTTTTTATGTAAAATCAAAACAATAAAAACCAGAATAAATAATAAAAAAATATCTACGTACCTCAAATCTGTGTATTTATACTTCAAATAAGCCTAAAAATAGTAAAATATCTATCAACACAATATGTTTATCAGTAGAAGACAAGATAGTAAAAAAAAACATTGTTGATTCTGATCTGATGTTGAAATTGATATCTTTGCATTAAAATTTAATGTTTAACAGGCTTTTGATGAATGTGGCTTTATTCATTCAACAATTTCAGTAAGTGTTTAATCTTAAGGAATTAATGATACCCAACATAATACAATAATCCTTATTAGAGGTTACTGAATGGCTCAATCCGTCGCCGTCGAACTGGGCGGCGGAGGCGCGCCTATCACCGCCTCATGCCGCCCTGAGTGTGGCCGCGGGTGGACGGGAATGGTTTTTCCCTCCACCCGCCATAATGGCTAGCGTGTGCCGGACTTCGCCCAAATAGAGAATATCCCGAAGGTGGTGCCCGCGCCGTTGCGGGCAGGCGCTAGGAGGGGTCCGGATGTCTGAATAACAGCAGTGCCTGGATCCCTCCTATTACAGGCGCAGAGTGGCACACCGTGTGGTTTTAGTCGGTCCGATTCCGACACACCAACCTGCCGCAAACCCCGGTGGGGTGACGGCCCGAGGGGTTTTCGACACGTAAAAAACAAAGGTTACCGAATGGCAAGCACTTCAATTATAGTTCAGGACACTACTGTACCTATACTAATACTTAGGTAAGTAATGTTGCAAAAACTACATAATCGTGGGAGAGCACGTATGAGCCAGCTCGACGAATCACATGATTCATATGACTCGGTTCGACGAATCATACGAGTTCTAAATCATAGAATCACACCTGTAACTGATTTACAAAATCATTGCGACTTAATTATCATTATTACGCTAGCGCAAGACTAAATTATTGCTATATAGATACATATAGAAATAATATAGTAATAACCAACTGAAAAAGCTTCTAAGGAAGAAATTAATAATTCTATAAGACCCTACAAGAAGCCCAAACCATGGCTAGAGAGAGCGTACTAGTAATTGGAGATTTTAATGCCAAATTATATCTATATAATATAATTTCCATGTCTACTTTTCTCCCAGTGAGGAAGATTACCGGAAATGGATGGAATTTAATTAATGTAACCACAATATCGCGTTGGAAAAACTCTGTAAAGATATTGTAAGAAAAAAAATTTAAAAAAAAAGTGTCCTTGGGAGGCCGTAGTCGTTTACCATTACCATGACCCGCCTGCTCATTCGCCCCCCTATACCGTAAAAATAATGAGTAACAAAAATGCATTTCTTAAAATCCAAATAATGGACACATCCATACATTTATTTCAATAAAAATAAATACTATTATTATTTATAATGTACATTAATTCATGCTTTGAAAAAAGCCATTGGTTTGAAATATTTAAGCACTTAACACATCACTTGTAAGCAATAAGCGATAGCAGCTTGTTTTATTTTCAATAGGTACTTAAGTTTTTTAAAGCATTTTACTCAGACGATCTCGTATATAGATACCACTAGTTCCTAGTGCACTAAACATAAAGGAGATGTAACTTTTTAACTATATTTACTAAATATGAATAATCGCTCTGTTTTGAAATATATACCTTCCCATACCCTTAAACATATCTTGTAGACCTTGTAGTTGTATTTTTCCAAGTAAGTAAGTAGATTCATAGCAAAATAATTGAATATTGAGTTAAATATGAATTTACTAGTTGAGAAGAACAGAAAATAATCTCTTCACTGCAATGACAATTTATAACTACAAGATATATATATAAGGTCCACTATCCTGTGTTTAATCATACGTAAGAATATAATCTACAAACTGTACGTAGTACATCATAATATAGGTATAATCATATGAGACGCGCGCGCCATGTTGAACGCCTCGTACATTACATACCCAATGTTTATATAAAAATTATTTTTACTTAATAAAATAGCATACGACACTATTATCAATGCTGCATAGTGAATGAATAATCTTATCTTCAATTCTGTCCTTAGAACATATTGATTATTGCTACATTTTTATATTTTTGGGAATAAGCATGTCATTGTGAGACCAGCCATTATGTAAATAATTCACATCACACCGGCATGTAGCGTTAATATCTATGTGTTAATTTATTAATATTATATGTATCGGTTAAATTTAACATCGATTTGTCGACAAATTAAGTCACATCTTTCCAATTCGAAAATAACAATGTTAACAAAACTTAGGTATATCAAAGTATAGATAAACTAGGTACTTACCTCGAACAGGAAGAAATTAATATGCTATTAAGAACTGGTTTATAACAAATTAAATAAAGATTGAATATACGAAAGCTTTTGCTTTTACACAACTTGAGTCTTGAACTGTGAAACAGTAGGCTGGTTCATCAAATTTATACCGTAAGATAACTACACTAACATGACGCGGTCCGCAAATGGCGTCCACGACGAATGCGATCGCATTGGCTGGAATTGGAAATGGCGGCCGGCACGAACTTCGGGCAACGAGTACACCTCTTTTCTATTTCGAAAGGTAACAAGTGTAACAATTATTAGTTTGACAAGGTCACTTTATCACTATCACAATATGGATCGAAATGCTTTGACTAACTAATTTATAAAAAGGGTATTCCTGATAAGTAATTTGACAATGTTGCTACCTGACTAAATAGAGTCTTGTCTATTGTTCATTAAAACCAAAAAATACAATACCATCCTATTAATTTGTACATCCTAGTAATTTGTTTAATAAAATTTAAAATGATCAGAGTGAAAGTGCAGCTACCTGATATAACTTATGACCAATTATTTAAGTATGCACTAATTCGATTTAACATTTATAATAATGCATTGCAGATCTATCGATCGATTACGCATTTGCAAAGATAAATTTATATAAAGATTTTTGAAAATAAATTATAATTTATTCTGCAAGATTAAAGTTCAAATAATAATAAAAAGCTAAATATATCACCGATCCGTAATAAAATAAAAATCTATTTGTTTTCTTGTGTTTCGGCTTAGTGATGTATATAAAGTGTATGTGTGTGTACACGCTCTAAGCAGATAGGAGCGAGACCGAAAATGTTTAACAACTTTTTTCCCATACTTCTTGCTATAGTTACAGCCTGAGAATGAAGACGTTTACAGCATTGCATACGTCTTCATTCCGAACAGGAATCCATAGACCCCTCATTCTGTTTTATATGGCTGTACAACCTTGAGCAACATTTGCTTTTTTTTTTCCATTGTCCACACGACGACGCTTGCATACCTACTCCTTTTTCAAAGCCCTAAACAAAATACTCTTATTTTAGCTTATATTTTACCGTGATTTTACTTTACCTTTTTTTTTGTGTTTTTAGACCATATTTTACCGTGATTTTACTTTACCTACTACCATCTACTTATTAGGTACCTTCTCTATTTTTATAATTTCATCTGAAATAGTAATGTGATTGTTTTTTTAAATTTCTATAAGTAGACTTCTTTCATGAGTTAAATAATTATCAACATGGTAATTAAAAACGGAGACAAGTTCAGTTTGCTCTGAAACTTGTTTTTGAATAAAAAAAATTCTATTTCATTCAGTTCATTAAAGGAAGCCTATGTCCAGCACCAAATATTCTAAAGCTGCAATGATTATGTTGATATCTATCGTACAAAAATATTTGATGAGATTCAAATACATACACACACTTTATGGCAAATATGTATATTTTTTTTCGTTGAAAAAAGTACAGTCAGTACATTGGTGGTACGCTAAACTTGTCATCGTCAATGCTATTTTCGCGTACGTATTTTTACAAATAATTGAGTTTTGTCATTTTTAGTATTGTTTAGTGCTGACAACAATTTAAATGTCCTTGTGATGATGAAATGGCCATTTTGTCTGATGGCGTTGCCAACTTAGTGAATTCGCCACTAAAACTGGTGGTTTCTAGTGTCTAGTGGATTTTTCTTGTGGTTTGGTAGTAACTAGCTGACCCTGCAAACGTTGTTTTGCTATTTACATTATTTAAAACATTTTTTTTTGCATTTCTTAAAATCCGTTCTTAGCTGACCTCTACTCGGTGAAAAGAATATTTCTACCAAATTTCAAGTCTTTAGCTCTAATGGTTCCAGAGATATCGTGATGAGTGACTATATACGTGGAAATCTCTTATATATATAATAGATAGTCAAATTATACAGGACTTAAGAAATGATGCTGAAAGACGAACCATGAGAACTATCTGTGTACGATAACCTCAAGGACCTTTAAAGGAAAGGAAAGTAAAGATGGAGATTGGACAGCAGTGCTCAGGAAGAAAAGGATTATTAGCTTTTGGCAATGGGATGATGTAGGCTTTGTGCTAGAGAGAGGGAAAGGTTCTGGAGTAGAGGGAGAAGTCAATTATGTGGGGTATACCTTAGAGGACGTAATCCAGGATAGTAACTATCATCCTACGCCTAAAGTTATCTCAACCCATTTCGTTAGAACAGACAAACACGATGATCTTTTTGATGTCGTAGATAAGAGAGTAACTCTTAATACTGCTTCGTTCCAATGCAGAATGAATGTAATTTAAAACAAGCAGAGGAATAAAACGAAATTGAATCTTTTATCTGCTATGTTAAGATAAACGCTGTGATTTGAGGTTGAAATTAAAATTTTGAAACGAATTAGAAAGTTCAGTTAACGTCCTTCAAGTTGAAAGAATCGTGTCAACTTGAAATCGACGATGTTAGTGCAGACAAAAATAATATCAGTAGAAGACGAATTAATTTAAACTCATGAACAATTTTTTTTCCTAACAACATTATTGAATAATTTTACTATAATGTGCCTGATCTTGACTTGTTGATTTACAATTTGTATGTTGATTTATTGATTGTTTGTATTGTATTAGTCCTAATAATAAAGGAAACTAATTACTAAGTTACTTATTACTTTATTTCGTACTAATAAAAAAATAGGGTTTGAGGAAAATAATTAAGAACCGTTTTTTGTTAGTGGTTGTCTGGTGGTTTTAGATGTTGATTCTAGTGGAGAGTTAATTTAACTGTTGGCAACACTTGTCATTTATTGATTCATGTCTAGTCGATAGAAAACTATATACTAGTCAGAGACTAAAGCACTATTTCGACAAGAAAACTTTTTTCAAATAGTTTTATGTTATCAAGCTGTAGTATGTCCTAGCATTAAACCAATGCTCCAAGTTATATGTACATATTATTTAAAAAAACTAAGTCACCGTTACTGACGGCATCTTCATCTCGAAACGTTTTCGACAGAAGTTTATGAGTGTGTTTATGACTAAAGTCGGAGTGCTTGTGGGTAAATAGCTATTAATATGTTTTTGGATATTTTTAAGGAGTTACAAAAAAGGACGAACTTTTTAAGAGTATATGTCGATATTGATTATATTAGAAGTGTCCCCATGTAGTTTTGAATACCTAAATATTAATATATGAATGAATAAATAATGCTGGGTATCGTTTATCCCTTCACGAAATATAAAATTGCGTCAATTTCCTAACGAGTTCAGCAGTGGTCAACACTAATATTACTCTGTGACTAATATGGATTAACCAATGTGTATGTAATATTATTGTTATTATTTTTAACATAAATATTTTTATTACAGATGATTAGTAAGCATATGAATAGTCAAATAAGCGTGAAGACTCCATCATTCATTCATTGTTTAGAAATTACATTGATTACTTCAAGCATATAGATTATAATTTGAAAAGTAACATAAAAAAACACTCATTTTATCGTTTTGTGCTTAATTTTTTTGTGTCAAATAAATTCATCTACGAAAATGAATAATAACATAACACAAAATACAAATTATAACCTAATCAAAAAAGATTCAGAGCTGCAATTGGCACTTATTGATAAATATGTTAAAATACAAATAATAAAGAACTGCTGTCATACGGGATTTGTCCACTCCGTGGATCCAGTAACGCACAGGTAACAAACCAAAAACATAAAAAATCCCGAAACTTTAGATCTTTACGTAACTTTTAAAGTAAAATTATTTATTACACTGCTGCTACAGTAGAATTCATTATTGTAGGCCATATTCACTGATGATTGCCCTTCTCTAACTGGGACCTAGATTGTGAAAAATCTTAAGAGATGATGACAATAATGAGATACTATCACCGCTTTATTAAAATTTTATTGTTTTGTTGATTTATTATTATTAAAATTCATTTTTGACTTCAGTCAATTGCCATTATTAATTATTTTTTTAATTGGTCTGCTTTTCTCCATGTATATAACTCATTTGTCTCGTTTTGACTCATAGAACATTGCTTGACTTATAGACAATTGCTGTGGTTAATTATGAGCACCATTGATATCTCTATTCTGTAACGTGTTATCCTTCTCTGTTTTGTAATGTTGTCCCAACTAACACACATTGTTATACCAGTAAATTAGAGACACTTGTTAAACAAAATAGGAAAATATGGGGAATTATTAAGAATGAACTGGTACTTTCAGTATCACCATGGTATAAGATTATAATAACCTGTCTCTTTCCAACACTAAGTTATTGGAATATCATTGTGCATGTTGGCTTGTATCTTTTTATTTATGCCCATTTTTTAAGATGTAACTTCAACAACCTCACTCATCTCTTTTTTTAACTCCCCATGGAAAAAGAGGGCTTTTATAAGTTTAACCTGTGTATCTCTGTATCTTATTATTTGTCTCTGGCCCTCATAGCTCCTGAATGGATGGACTAATTTTGATTCGGATTTTTGTTCAAAATCCGATGTGATCGCGATGGTTCTTAGCTATAAATTTTGAAGATCATCAGCTCACTTCCTAGGTGATGAAGGGATCTCTCTAAAATCCACAGGTCTGATATATCTGAAATTTGATATACTGTTTACATGTAATACTTTGATGGTATTTACATGACATGGTAACCTGGAACTTGCTGTTGCATCAAGTAGTCTACTCTACTCTACTCTAGAAAATTACAGCATATTTACCGTGTCTGAGCTTATTAGAGCAGTGTTAATGAGCAGTTGTTAATTGCATGGGGGGTTTTAATGATGCTATTATTTACCAGGTGTTAAAGGCCACGAAAATATTTTGAACAATACTTTTCTTTCAGCATTATCTTATTAATACCTCAAGGAGATACATATAAAACTACCATAATTCCTGGTCATGCTATTTTGGATGTAACTGAAGAGGTTTTACCAGCCGACATAAAACCCCCACAGCGTAAGCAATTGGAAGCTGATTCTGGAGAAGATCTACTAAAGAGAAAAAAGAAACTCATTGCATGGTTTAAGTTAAATTTGCTGCCAGTATCAGAACAAGATGATGCAATTATTATTGGCAATGTCAATTTGCTTCCCCCTTACAAAAGTTTAGATTTATGTACAGATAACCCTATAGTAGCCATGCAAATTAAAAAAATATTGGAGAGAATGCCAGAAGATATGGTTACAGTTTAACTCAATTAATCACACTCAATACTTTTTTTTACAAAATATGTGGTGTCTCAATTGAGATTAGTGAAAAGATTATAAAGATGAGCCAACTTTGGATTTCATAGAACATAATGCATGGGTATTATAAGATGTTAACGATAAGGTGATGAGTATCTTAGGGTAAAAGTGCAGAGGAACTGCCAACATTAAGTTTTCAAAATCTTTTAATTTACTAATTCATGAATATCTGTCAAATAATTTGATGACCAAACTTTTTGCCGAATAGACCACTTTCTCATATTTTTGTTTGTTAAGTAAATTTATTTTTAAACATCTTGGGATATTTATTTCACATAATTTTATGAAATGTAAAGACAAGAAATTTACATTCTTATTAAATGTGTAGTTCTGGTATAACGTCATCTATTGTGAGTCTTGTTTTTTAAGATCATTTACCTCATTCAATAACTCATAATCATATTTTGTACCTTTAGTGGGCAAATAAACATTTAAATATTTTTTTGCTTGTGTCTTAGCTATTGAAATTATATACCACAAAACACATTTTTCTATTATTTATTAGCATTTTTTGGGATAACACTACAATGTATTAATTTACATGGTTTTCTTTGTCATAAATACATTTTATCACTGAAGTTGCAATAACTTTTGGTACAGTTAACCAACAGTATTATTTGAGGATATGTTAAAAGACCTTTTTGATAAATTTCTTTTATAAGGTTAACTTAGTAGGTACTTTAAGGAGTGATATATAAACAAACCATTTAATGGCCAGACTTTCTTGATAGGATGATGAGATTTCTAAAAATGATAGCAGATTATATATATATGTATATATGTGTGTTTCAAAATAATTTGAAAGTAACATTTTGAGACAAATCAAAAATAGTAATTTTAGGTTTCCATTATATTACACATACATACATATTTCCATTTATATTAGTTCTAGGTACTAATAAATCAGTTACCCATGTAGGTACTTATCCACCAATGCCCTCATCACTGTCTGTTTATTGCTATTGGGTCTATTACTGGTTTATTTTAATATTAACTTGATTCATGATCTCTATCGTTGACGGCAGCGGCGGCCGCGTTAGGCGTTGCGATTGGTGAAGAGTTCAGTGTGGGTACCCCAGCTAAAACATATTGCTGTTTTTATAAGAGAATGACAAAAATATTATAAAATAAAAATTGTTTATTGTAACATAACTTACTAACATTAGTATTAAAGTTAGGCATAGACTTTGGATAGTTATTATATAATTATGTACTGATACTGACTCCCAAACTAGGCCGACAGCCTGTATCTAGTGATTGATGTACGTAGGAATTTTAGCAAACGGAAGACCTAGTGTGGCAATCAGGTAATGCTACTGGCCTGCACTGAAATCTTCACCAATTGCGACGCCGAACTCGGTCACCGTGTCGATCAAGTTGATACGAAATAAACTCACACATGGCCCTAACTATAAAACTGCTGAAATACCTATGATTACAATTATTAAAGATTATAGGAATGTGCCGTTAAATAAAAGAGGAATGACGCCGTAAGGTAAGGCTAGATGAATATTTTCTATCGAATACTGGTTTCCGTTTTCAAAAACCAAATTAGTTAACGATTTTGTCGTATTTTAATTGAATTAAATAAGAACATCATGTTCTGTACTTAGATTATTAAAAGGTTCTTAATTTCATGTCTCTTGAAAATAATTACTCATCGGAAACGATTCGAATTGGTAGTATAGATGATGATTTCAATCCAACACAAATGAAATTATGTTGTACCTACCAATATTTTTGTAACATTTAGCCCAGGGTGGAATGCTATAGTCCCACATGCCACCGATAGGTGGTATCCGAGGGGATTTCCGCACGGAAAAAAAAAGGGTGGAATGCTATTAACTGTAAGCATAAGGCGTATGCCGCTCCTCGAGTATGTCCCGATAGATAACATATATGCCGTCATTTCGGGAATTTGCCGATTATTTTATCATACACTCATTCTCCAGTTGAATGAGCGCAACCTATAAATCGATTTGTACAATCAGTCACTTGGCCATATCGACATACGGCTAGGCCTATCATGATATAGTTTCGTATCGTGACCCCTTGGTTCCATGAGATGTCTAGGTTACATGATAATGGTATCACAAGACTGAAAAAGTACCCTGCGTTTTCTCTACCATAATAATAACGTATATGGGGTGAGGCACGAAATTTGAAAGGTAACAGACAGTTAAAGCATTTATAGAATCGATAGTTAAAAGTAAATTATTAAATTATAGGTATATAAATACATACTCTTGGTTTCTAGAGGTTTAGATTTCATGAAAAAGATATGTTGATCGTTCTAACAGAAGTCTGTTTACTAAGGAAGATATTGATTTTGGCTTTCGGTTTAGAAAGGTAGTATCACAAGTACCTTTTCTACTTGTAAACGTGGTAACACTGAATACACACAGGCAACATTACAGTCCATTGTTGCAAACTTTGTTTAATAATAAATTCGGCTGACTTGCTTGTACGTTATTGTAGTAGATACTGAAGTTCCCGTCATCGTCATGATTATAGCTAGTTTCAACGCAGTCGCGCTTATCGTTCGCGACAAAACGTTAACCTTTACGCGGACACACAAGTGCATTACGAATAGTGAGTGTTCTCTAAAGATAGATAACAACAATTGTACCTTTTGTTTCATAATCTACGAAAAAATAATGATGATATTTTAGTGATATAAATATATAATGCATAGTTGAAATGTCCAATAAAACGAATCGGAAAGTACAATACTTGTCGGGAGTTTGCGGTAAGTAATTGTTCGATAAATTTAGCGGGAAATATAAAAACTTTGTTGATCATCCTATTTGTTTTTAAATTCAGCGGCGTACGTATTTACGTTCACCGGAGCAACTTTGGGGTGGTCGTCACCCGCAATACCCAAGTTTCTAAATGGCGAGGCGAATGTGGCAATTACATCGGTAAGGGTTTTCGTTTTTCAGTAAATATCAATATTTTAGTACATGTCCGGAAGAATCAAACATTTCTTGTCTAAGATATTTACCTACAATTCCACACCTCTAATATTTTCATCTCTATTTCTGAGCTCACACACACTCTCGTGAACATTTTTGCTTAAATTGATATTATTAAACACGCCCGACAACCCACATTTATATTTGAATTAGGCTAAACTAGACGGGCATTTCAACTACTCTTAGTTTTGATATTCTATAACGTTTCTTTCCAATTTCTTTCATAAAACGTTTTATTCCTATAAACTATGAAGTCACATTAAATTATGAAGTCACATAATTTTTTTGCAGTCTGAAATTCAGTTGTATGAATTTACTTTCTAATGTTATCATATCCTTAAAATTTAATTACTTTTTGGCAGTCTATCTTTAGCTGGGATATACATCTATTAGATAAATTACTAAGAAAACAATCAGAAGGCCAATTCTCTTAAAAAAAGTTCAGTCGCAATTCAGTTTCAATCAACCTTCGATCTCACAACTGACATAAAAGGTATTTTCGTAGTAAATTATTAAGCATCTAACATTGACTGTAGTGTGATTATATCGTATTGTAACCGAAAACCGAATCTGTAATCTGCTAGTTTTATTAATACTTTACTATTTTACTATAAAAATACCTCTTATGACAGTTGTGAGATCGAGAGTTGATCGGAACTGAATTGTTACCGAACAAAAGTGATCGCATTTTTACACAATTCTCTCGATCAGGTTAAAACAAGTTCGGGAGCTTTAAATTAAATAACTATTTTATTCACTTTCATCATCATCAACAGCCTTTAATAGTCCACTGCTGGACATAAGCCTCTCCTTAGAAAGGAGGTTTTGGCCTACTATACCACGCTGGCCAGACGGGTTGGTATAGGGTTTGTGTCAAGTTTTCCTTCTCTGTGCAGTGTTGTTGTTCTGCGTAGTTTTTTCCCTTAGTTGACTCTTACAACACCCACGGGATGAATAGGGGTGGTGACAATCTGTATTCTTAATCCGTCACCACACGTCCGTCACTTTATAGATGGAATAAAAGCAGATACCAAATTATTTTTCTAGATTCAAGAATAAATGCATCAAAAAATGCTAATGACGATTTTATTTGAGAGCATGGGCTCTCAAATAAAATCATTAGCGTCATTAGCAACATCGTTAAATTTGCTTCTCTGCATCTTTTCACAGAATTCTTTAAATGCAATAAATACAAGCATTAATTGACATCAATTTTTTTCTACCCTGCTTTGCCCTATTTTATCAAATTTTTCCTTTTTTACATTATTGCAAACGGAGGAACCGTTTCACTGTTTTTTTCATTATAAGTAAATATTTTTCTTTTCCTTTTAATTTTATTTCCGAAATGTAATAAATTTGATATGACATGCGATAATTATTCTGTCTCCAGAATTTAGTGTTTGTGGCGGGATGCGAAAAATTTGTTAATGGCGACGCTTTTAGATAAAAAATCTGATTTTATCGCAATGTCAATATTATCTAAAAACTTTTGCAAAGTATCTTTACATCGTATCCCTTTGATTAGAAGTCGAAAGTTTTATTGAAATGTATTTTTAGTAGGTTACAGTTACAACTGCTAATTCAATTCAAGACTCCTGTTATAAAAAGTTTTTTTTTATCTGACACATTTTCATAATTAGCTGTGCTGTGATTTAGTACGAGTAGAATCCGATATCGAAGTGTCATTTGACACTAAAAATCATATTCAGCACTTTATTTAAAACTATCATCATCACCATTAATACATTATCATCTAGTTAAAGTTAAAATGAGACGGATGATGTTACCGACAGTTAGTAGACATGCTTGCATAAATGTCAGAGACACGCTATATATGTATATATTCATATCTATGCAATTTTTGCACGCAACATTACAAATCAATTAGTAATACGGCAACCACATGAAGGGCTGCCGTCCTTTTTGCAAGCACAAAAAATTAAATGTAAAATACTGGATGGACCGACTACGACTACGACGTGATTAACAACCACCCTGGGCTCTAGGTACGTCGGAGGCCGTCGCCAACTGCATATTGGCTTTCAGCGTTTACAACCCCCGAGTAACAAAATTGGACTGAATACAAGTTATCATTAGCTGCGAATATGTAATAACTATTCCTGTATCATCATATAAAGGCTAAGTAGGTAGTTCTGTACTCTCTGTTTACACTGTTATATTAAGTGTAATAAGGTTTAATTAACACTTTTTCAAAGTAGCACTTAGGGCTCTCTCAGCTCTTTCTGAAATTACATTCAATTTGAAAATTTGAATTTGGAACCATAAACAAATCATTCATTCCCGAAACTTTTTTGACTGAATGTTTGAGTATTCTTCCAGTCAAGCTTTCACAGTACAAGCTCTGCTTAGTTTGAAACTAGATGGCGTTGTGTGTTAGATGTCCAAAAATATTAAACAAACAAATAAAACAAACAGATTGATATTAAACGTTCATGGGCTGTATCCTGACGATGTTTCGGCATCCCTTAAGCCAGTAGGTATTGCTTCAAAAAATACTTGAAATGCCGACCGACCGACTTCTTGTTAAAAAAAACTATTTGTGACTTAAGTGAAAGGAAAATTTCAATTTCAGTGATAATGAACTATTCATTTGAATAATATGAATACCCATACGCGTATGGGTTACGTATACGTTCTGGTTTAAATAATTGTGGTCCGCTTGACAAGTGATGCCGGGTTGAATTTCTGTGTTCGGTCCACATAGTCATTAAAAATAATCTATAATGTAACAGAATTATGTATAAGTAGTGTTTGTTGAACATACTTATTCATTTTATCAAATTGTTGAACAGACAGAGACATCATGGGTGGTATCCCTGCATTCCGCGGGGGCATTGCTTGGGTGCTACATTGGTAAAGTGCTCAACGAGAATGTGGGCCGACGACGCACGTTAACTGGCTCAGCTGTACCAGCCGTGTTAGGTGCGGTATGTTGATTAGATGGAAATTTTTATTACGATATTATACAATTAGTACCTACTCTACTTGGTAATATGTTTTTTTAACAATTAAAAGATGATCATGATTTATGATTGAGCATTGGTAAGGATCACGCTCAATAATTTAACGTTCAACCATTAATCAACGAAATTTTGAATACACGTCGAGAGTAAAGGACATGAGTATTTTTCATATCTTTAAAGTACTAGTAGGTACTTTTTTACTTTAATCTTAAGAGTAAAAGATAAAAATGTAAAGAGTCGTAAGGTCTGTAGGTACAGCATTCGTTTTGATCTGAATTATCAAAAAGAAAACGAATTCTCTGCTTTTAAAATCATCGACCATTGTAATATTATACTTTTTGATAAATTAAAATTGCACCGTTTTTCTTCAGATGAATAATGATACGGCAACAGTTACTGATAAAATGTATGTAAATGAGCGAATAAACGTTCCAATAATATGAATTATTTGCGTTTACTTCGTGCCATCTGATGATAACCAGAAATAAGAGATTGCGTTTACAAATGTTAGTGAAGGGACATATTTATTTATTTTAATAAGCTATTTATTAAATTCATCTTTTTCAGAGTATAATGATTATGACAGTTACACCTTGGTTGATGTGTATTGCGAGGTTTCTAATGGGATCTGCTACCGGTATTATAGCTGTGGTACGTTTTAATAATGTATAACTTATAGCTCTAATTAAATGAAGCAATGAAGTAGGGAGTTAGGTACACCGGTGCTGTGAGGAATTTTAGAAACAAACAAATTTTCGAAACAGCTATTTGTAAATCTCACAAATAATAGTCCCACGTGGAGATCAAAGTCACTAAGTTTAAATCTGCGGCGAGGAGACTATTTTAAAGGAAGATCTGTTCTTGTAGCTTAGTAAAATAATAAAAGGTGACGGTTTATGTCACCAAAAATATCATGAACATTATATTTAACATTTCATTTTCAATTCTTTCTTTTATTTTAAATGAATATGAATATGCGTCATTTTGACATTTACTCGAAAATAACTAGACAAGCTCGCCACAGACGAAAACCGGATACTAAAATTGATTAATTACCCACTACTTATTTGATTCGATAGATCATTTTTACCTTAGCCTATTTTCTCATATGAAATTAGCTGTCTCACCCACAAAAACTGCCCTTAAAAAGCTTTCTGTGTGTCTTTCTATGTGATTTTAAGGTGACATTGATCGGCTTTTATTTGTAATGGGCGAACATCAAAGAGTATTAATGGATAGCACATAGATGGTGTTAGTAAACACAGTACGTTATTTTTCAGGTTACAATGATATACGTAACAGAAATATCCGATAAAGAAATAAGAGGGTCTTTAGGAATGACTATTCAAGTGATGAACAATTTGGGCACTCTTACTGTGTACAGCATTGGGCCTTTTGTCTCCTACACTGCCCTTAACGCGATAATACTCTCAATACCAATATCTTACGCAATACTGTGTTCTTGGATACCCGAATCTCCTTATTATCACTTAAAGGATGGAAGAATTGAAGCCGCGAAAAAAGTGTTCTTAAAGCTAAAAGGCACTACAGATGAAAAGGTATCTTTTATTATATAAGCTTATTTATAGGCATGTCGTAGGCATTACGTCCGCCATTGCACCAAATGTGCATATGTGTAAAAATAAATAAAGTAATTGCTTTTGATGTACAGCAGCTGTCATTAGCAGCGCTTAATTAATGATCTACCTGTTAATTTGGTTTCTGACTGGCCCTCAATGATTGTAACCAATATTGATAGCATTAAAAAAAATTAAGAATCAACCCGCCTGGTCACGAAAGAACATCGTGCCAAAGCGGGCTGATTCTTATTTTATGGTAAAGGAGGGCAAATGAATAGACGGGTCACCTGATGGTAAGTAACTGCACGGATGGCGTAGTGGTTTAAGCGGTCACCACGCCGCTTCCTACTGCGCCGAGTGTTGTGGGTTCAAACCCCACATGGGACGACACTTTATGTGATCCACAAATTGTTGTTCTGAGTCTGGGTGTTCTTTGTGTCCGTTTCATGTATGTTTGTAAAGTCCCCCGCGACACAGGATTTATTCCTAATGCGGGAGTTGTCTTTAAAAAAAAAAAAAAAACTACCGCCGCAAAAGTCACAAGTGAGTTGCCACCCGTTGAATCCTTCCCCAGAATCAGGGGAAAGGTCGCACTCGGTGAAAAGCAACGAAAGTACTGCTAAACACCGGTTTCTGTGAGCGAATGGCTTTACAACGTATGAATAATAATATTATAATCACTAGAACCAGAGGGCCTAGTGTGAATGTATTTCGCACCAACTCGCTCTGGACGGCGATCGCGTTTGGTGTTGTGATTGGTGAAGATTTCAGTGCAGGCCAATCACAGACTGTCCAGTTGCGGGTTAGCAGAATGGTGATTTGAATATTGGGGAAAACTTTGTAAAAAGACGATTAACTCGTATCATGCGGTAACAGTCGGAAATTCCTAGATCTTTTAGTTGGTTTATCCGTGATCTCGGTTTTTTTCAGGGATCTCTTATTTTTTTATGAAATGCACTCATTTTATATAATACATAATTAGACCAGTAATTCTTGAAGTGGTTTTGGGTCTGTTAACAATCTGACGATTTTCCCACTGAGTGTTACATATTGCGTTTCAGTTGATAGAAGAAGAGATGAGCGCAATACGAATACATGTAAGAGAAAGTATGGAGAATAAAACAACGTTCAAGGAATTAGTGACCAATATAAAGTATAGAAAAGCCATATACATAGTGTTAGGTAAGTTTTCCCATGTGAGCATTACAGAGCATAGCCTGAAATTGGACATCAGGGCTACACGAGGAACATCTTCTTCTTCTTAAAGAATCTGCTTAGACAGGTCTCTTGGTCTAGTGGTTAGTGACCCTGACTGCACTCCTGGAGGTCGTGGGTTCGATTCCCACCCAGGACAGATAATTGTGTGATGAGCAAGATCTTTTGTTCTGTTGTCTGGTGTACTTTATCTATAATATGTATTTAGATATATATAAGTATGTTTATCAGCAATCTGGTTACTACAGTACAGGTTCTGCCTAGTGCGGGATGAGACTACCGTGTGTAAGATGTATCAAGTAATTAATATAATTATTATTAAATTGATTTCCGTTGCATTATTTTGCAAGTTGATACAGGCTACTCCGGCGGTGGAAGGGAAAAGGGAGTTCTCGGGAAGTACTTTGTTAATTTATAGCCAAGCTTACGCAAATTGTCCAAAAAGAGCTGGGACACTAAAGAGCTAGACCAAATTTCCTCCATTACTCACAGGTGACAACGATGTATATATATAATAACTACTATACTTACATAATTATCTACTAAATTTACAACTATATTTACATAATTATCACAATACTCTTAAGTTGTAAATACAAAATTTGTTTGATCAGGTACAATGAGATCTTACGTTCGTTTTATGATTGTTTTATATTGCACCTATAATGTAGCTGATAATATTGTAAGACCCAACATAATTCAATGACCGACATTTTATATCTATACGAGGACACGTATTCTGTTATCAGTGGAATTTGTATGTCGAAATTCAACGGTTACCTGTGTGTTAATAAATGTACTAGACCGGAAGATATGCTAGTGAGTATTAACTAAGATGATGATGTAGGTATGTGATATACCTATGACATTACAGTAGGGATTATAAGTTTATCGAAAGTACGTACAAGGAAGTTTGAAGTACCTATCTATACAAGATAACTACGTTAGGAACATATCTTTTTTACAATTTTGTCAGTTAACATTTTGGTCAAGCGTGAGTTATCTATAAAAATTATAATATTGGATAATATTCATTGACAAACTAAGCTGTATATTTGGGCAAAACATACTTATTCTAGATAATTTTTCACACTCATTTGTTTAGAGTTCTCAGGATTAGATTTTCTTAAGTGGTTATTTAGAACTGATTCAAATGTGCTAACATTGTGCTTTAGTTTGTCATGCTAAACTACAGGAAACTGCTGCATAGGATGACTATTTATTGACAAAAAATGTAGATATCCACATAAAATACATGCACCTACCATATTTTTTGTTGTCATTAATATTTTTTCTTTTTGTCAAATGTTCTTGAATTGCAGGGTTAAAATTGTTGCAGTACATGACGGGAATTCTGGTGATACAGTCATACTTAGAGGTGATATTTAGACAAACTAGTTTCATTTCGGGACCAATCTGTAGTATCGTGTATGGATTTGTACAACTGGCAGCAGGTAACTACATATAAGTACATTTGCTTTTTATTGCATTTAAGTATTTCCTTTTATTGATAAATTTCGAGGCTTTTAATGGTACCTTATTAAAAATAGAATTTAGATCTCTAAATGATTTTATTATCCGTATTTAGCATGGAGTACGCCGACCATTAATACGACTGAAAATATCAGACGTTCCAAAAATATTAGTATTTAATGACATGATCTAAACGTGTCTTCAAGTATGTAGGTACCTACCCATATATTATACTATACCTATATATAATCATATATTAATTACACAGCTGCCTACCTGATAGCAATCAGTAAATACTTATTTATAAATAGTTAGCGTACTTTGTACATTGACTTATTTACACAAATATTGACTCTCAAATTCTTAACTGAAAATAAAATATTTATCATATTTTTACAAAAATTGGCTTATCGTTGACTTTCACTTCTTACGTATAACAAAATGGAGCAAGTACTGTTTATTCTAAAACAATATGTACAAATATGTGTAAGAGAAAATTACTGTGGATGTGTTGACGTTCCTTATCTTTGAACCGCGGAGGACCTTACAAAGACATATGTTTGTGTGGGTACATAATATTATTAACTGCTAAATATTACATTCCAGGAATATGCGCGACGTTTCTCACAAGGTGGGTTGGGCGTCGAACCCTCATGTTCACATCCTGCCTCGGCGTATCTGTCGCCATGACTTTAGTCGGCCTCTACTTCTACCTACGAGACGCGGTTCACGTTACCCCGGAGACATTGCAAGCGATAAGCTGGTTACCTGTAACTGGTATCGTTGCTTTTAATATTTTATACGCCAATGGTATTGGAAATTTACCGTACGTGATGCAAGCAGAACTTTTTCCAGTAAACGTCAAAGGAATAGCGTCCAGTTCCGCCACCATGTTGGCCTGCATACTCGGTTTCATCGTGACCAAATGTTACCAACAAGTGAAAGATGCATTCGGCGATCACGTCGTATTCTGGTTTTTCGCCTTAGTAGGCTATACGGGCCTATTTTTCATATATTTCTTTGTGCCGGAAACGAAAAGCAAAACTTTAGAAGAGGTTCAAGATGATGTACAAAATCGCCTAGAAGAAGAAGCATTCAGTAGCGCAATGGAGAGAGAAGAAATTAAATCGTTAAGCTGATGATGGTATTTTTTAAAGGTCTCTAGTTCAAAATTTCCCTGCATTGCAATGCTTTATCCAAACAGCCTCCTTTTTCCAAACATGCTCATTCGAGTGGATGCCGGCATCGTGCGTTGATAACTAAGTGATAGAAATATTATGAAAAAAGTATTCTTTAAAAATTACTGCACTGAACAGTTGATATGTAAATACTCGTACATACAAACGCGCCATGCTGCCTGGTAATGATTTGCCCCTTTTCAATTTAGTTGGATTGTACTGCTTTCATAAAGATGTAGTAGTAAAACAAAATATAGGCACCTAGTAAGTTGAATAAATGTTAAACTTCTCTGTTAGTAAGTTGAATAAATGTTAAACTTCTCTGTTGTAGGTAAAGAAAGATTTTTTTTCTAACACAACTACTTAGTTACAAAACCTAGGTGCGATGGCGCCTGACGGATGATGCAAACTCAAATACATCTGAATGGAATGATGATGATATGGAAACGTTTAATCTAATACGCACAAACTCTAAATCATAAATAACGCTTAGTGTCTTTGACGCTCATCTTAATCTTCAACCCTTGTTCCAAATAAAAGGAAAACGATGCCATCAAAATATTTAAAATGTCTGTTGCTCTGCCTGTTACACAGTAACTTGTAGCAAATGTAAACATAGAAACACATCTGTGTGTTTATCTGTGAGCTTAATAAATAAATATTTTTGTAGCTTACTTCATTTTCATCACTTTAACCACCAATTTAGAATTAGAAATCTGCAGCATTTATTAGTAAGTATAAATGAGCACGAGTGTGGTGATAAGTGAGTGACTGGCAGCAAAGCAGCCTTTCCTATCGGTTGACACGAATGTTGACTGATACCTGTCATTTAAACCTAGGAGTCAACTGTATTGTTGAATTACATTCTGTACTCCTATTTTACCATTAACCATCAAAAAAACTTATACTACGTGTAATCTTCAGTTGCTTAAGTAACTATGAGAAAAGCGTATAGTCCGTTTAAATTATGCGTGAGGTACCTAGTTAATTGAGACAGGTGAATCTGTAGCATTTAGTAGCTAGCAACTTATTTTTTCTATCTACCTGCCTAAATACATTTTCTCTGATTTAAAATTAATGCGGTGTGTCTACCCTCATTACAGTGGTTTTGGTGGTATGTAGGTATAAGCAGATAAAGGTCTAAAAATACACTAGATACACATAGAGCTCGACCTTTAGGCCGAAAATTCGGTTGAAAAAACCAGTTTCGGCCGAACACTAAAGTACCTGTAATATTCCCTGTAACCTGTATAATTATTATGCGTCATTGTCAAGTCAGCTTATACGATTGCCATCGTCGTCTGCCCATTAACGATTCATTTACATAATGTTCAACGCATAGCGCTTAAAACAGACTGCAGAGGTCAAACTAATTCTTTAACTTCTATTAGACCATTTCATCTTAACTTACCTTAAATATGTAATGAAAATGTAACGGGATCGAACTTCAGGACAGCTCAATCGCAATATTTAAAACAATCATTCAGATTTTTCATCTACAATATTGAGCTTTATAACATAATATGTAACACGACTAAATTATAGCATTACAAAAGCTAACCTTTTGTAATGCTATAATTTAGTTTAAGGGGAATGTCATTAATTAAATAACAATACACAAATTGAGAATAAAAACTGTATTCAACTGAATAAAATATGAAATACATACCGATTACTAGAAACTTATTATTCTGGCAACTTGTGAAGATTACCGTTCAATCAAAGATACAATGTAAATAGATAAATCAGAACGCCAATATGCTATACCGTGAACGGTAAAGAAAAGATTTAGTCTAAATTCTCTTGGAGTTGCCGTAAGAATAGAGTGGAGCAAATGGTGTGTCGGCCGGCTCGTCGCCACTTTCTTCAGACGCGTCCGACTCGAACGTGTTGTCCGGAATGTCATACAAACGGATCAGAGGCTTGTTGGGGTCTTTCATAATCAAGTATTTGCCTGAAAGCATTACATTTTACAGGTGAATATTCTGAAGAACAATTGCATTATTGTTCAATGTTAAAACAATTAAGAAGTGCGAAACTAGCACTTAGAGACAGGCCTGAAATCTATTTATCTGTCTATTTTACCTAAGCGATAAAATTTGAGGCCTTTTAATACCCGTCTAAAATAAAACTGATCCAAAGTGCACGTAGGAAATAACGGCGGTATGGATTATCTCAAGATAACGATGCTGGTAAGTGTTATCTAAGTTGTTGTGTGTAGGTTGATGCTTGTAAAAGTAGTAACACAGTCATCTATAAATATTAACAAAGAAAGCTGTATTAATCCTATCGTGGTCGCGTGATCACCTTATCTACTAGCCAGCCACAACACACACACAACTCTCCTCAGAGGGCCTAGTGCGAGTTTATTTTACTTCTACTCGATCGTCACGGTGACCACGTTCGGCGCTGTGATTGGTGTAGAGTTCAGCGCGGACCAATCGCAACGACGAACGCGCTCGCTATTGAAAGCGAGTTCATGTGAAATAAAGTCGCACTTGGCCCACTGAAAACAATCCTGACACGGTAATACTATGTTCTGCAATCAAGAACAATATGAATAAAATATTTACCATCCTTTTGCTTCATGCAAATATCGATGATACAGCGTAGGATACCCCAGGCATTGTCCATAGACAAGTTGATCTGCGCCGCGAACTCGTGCGGCTTGAACTGCTGCGTTCCGAGGATGACGTGACGGGAGTTGTCGCGGACTTGCGTGCGGGACACGTACCCGAACTTGATCTGGTCCGAGCCGGCCAACAGCGCCTGAGAGTGTGGGCATATATACATGTAAACATATCGTTGTCTGGTTTTTAAAATTAATCATTTTATTTGTTCAACAATATCACGAAATATTTGTATTTCACAAAATGGTCACATCATGATATGGGCTGGTCAGATCAATTAAAGTTTAGTTGTTGAACAACTAAACTTTAATTGACTTCAAACTTTGATTATTTTTGAACTAACATACTTTGCTCTACCCTACCTGAAACAGTGCCCTACCCACGTAAAATAGTTACATTATCTACAGTTAGAAGCGTTGACCATGGCTGTGCCCAATTTCGTATGAGATTTTTATTTTAAGATCTGATAATGAATATGCTGCTAAATTATCCACTCAGCAGAAGACGAGCGTTTAACTGCTCTTTCCACTGTTTTATGCTTAGGAGAAAAATCGATAGGGGTAATGGTGAGATTATCGCACAGAAAAAAAGAAAGAGGTAACGGCGAAGGGGAAGATTTTTTTTTCATTAAATGTTCTAGAATACTTATGTATTATGTTAGTCCAAATATACATAACTTTTACCCATGTTTTAATAAAATAAATAATTCTCGTACCTGGACGGTCCACTTAGCGAGCTTGCACGAGTTATTCCTGAGTTCGTTAGCAAGTACAGCACCGCGCTGCGTGTCCAGTTTCTGGCGCCACTCCACTCCATTGGCGAGTTTAGAATCCCACTCGTTCAGTGCCTTGATGCTAAGGAACTGGGTCTCATTTTGAGGACCCTGCATTACTGCATCGTGTTCGCATCGAGCTACCAGCACCTAAGAATAATTTGACAGGTTATTTCTGAGATGATTAACAAATTGTAACATGTTTGATTCGTATAGCCGAGCTAAAGAGTGATGTTATCTTGAGCTTACTGTGACAAATTTTAGGAAAAAGATTAATGTTAGATACAACATTTTGATTAGTTTCAGGGAGAAGATATAATATGAGTTGTCTAATATATTTTTATTTGTCATTATTTATTAATTTGCTGATCAAAGGTGTACAACGGTGTTACATTTTTATTTGACATGTCCTCTTTGGTCTACCTTAATGGCATCGGTTAAAATCAATAAAGGCAATTGATCTTAAAATAATAATAATTACATTCTTAATAAATATATGAAACAAAAATAACAATATAAAATATCAAAATGTTACAATTCTACTTTAAAAACTACTACTTAAATAACTTTATTTAATTAAGTAACAATATTACAAGATCATCTCAACTAGTAATAACGCAATAATATTCTTATTTTCCTGAGAGAAAGTTACTTATTAGCATATCATTATAGCATAGCATTTCTTTACTAAAAAGTCATGTAGACGCTTCTTTAATATATTAATATTTAACTTTTAAATTCATGAGGTATCCTGTTATATTTGACTGGCGCCATGCAGACAATGCAATAAAGCTGTATTTGCTTTATGTATGTGAAGTCTATCGCCTGTATTTGTTCTTCTACTTCGTGTAACAGTGTCTGCCAAAGTCTCGAATACGGGATTTAATTTAATAAAAGTTGCTGTTGCAAATTTATATAAAGAACTACTATTTAAACTAGACATGACTCAAATACATCTATTTTTACGGCTTTAAAAACTGCATCCGTCTAGCATCTGGAGTTGCCCCAAAATATTATTCTAAACAAAAAGACACCTCTGTGGTTTGTTTCGGCGTTTCTTCAAAGAGTGAGTCTGAGTAAAGTCCGACTTGTAAAAATATTTGAAAAGATTTACTTACAGAAATAAATATCATTACATTTCATTTCATCGTTGCATCATTATTTAAGACTAGTGTAAGTTTGAATAGAGACACATGCTGAACTACTGATTTTATTACATGAAGCCTCTGTGTGTAAATCTATCATCATCATCTTTTGATCAACGCACGAAAATAAATGAAAACGTTTAAATTTTTTTTCAAATTTCCCATACCAGGCGATAGTTTTATGTTCAGGCAATCATAGTCAAGTAAGGTAAGGTTATAGTAAGATTTATAAATGGACATTATGAAAAGAAACAAAAGATACGTTTTTTTTGTTTCTTTTCATAAACATAAGGTAAACCTTTGATTTTATCGTTATTTCCATTGCATAATTCAATAGAAGATTTCGTAAATGATAATCGTCGATGAGAGATTATCATCCCCCCTTTTGGAGAGGATGCTTAAAAATAAAAGTGTTTAACTTACAACACCATTGTTCAGGTTCCATTTGCGGTAGCGATATCCTACAGATGCAACCTCGCCTTCCTCTTCCTCAGACACGAACGGGTTCTGCTCCGGAAACTTATATTTCGGCTCAGCTGGGCCGTTTTTCAACACCTATAAGAACAAAATATTATTTTTTAATGTTAAATAATATTAATATATATACTATACGCAATATATATACACATGTTTATATTTTTAATTATATACATAAATTTATTCATTTCAATTAGAATGAATAACAATGATTAGTGGTCTATTGCTACAGTGCCAGTCAGAAACATTACAAATAATTTCCTGTCTGCTACAAATTTAGTTCCTGCTATAAGCAGGAACTAAATTTGCGATATTTATAGTTATTATTTAGGCCATATCCCTGTCACTATTTGCTTCTTGGTTTCAAAAATTTCTTAACCTAAAATCGAAGTAAACGAAGTAATACGCATGATTGTATGAAAAAACGAAGTGATTCCGTAGATGCACACATTATCACGTAAGTGCGCTTCAAGGGTGCATAATCTTTAGCATTCATTTTTAACTCTATACATTTTTTATAAATCCCCTAATGGTTTGACACGCTGTAAGTAATTAATATTTTGGCCACACAGTGTTTCGAATATTTTGGCAAGTCAAAAATGTGATTGTCCCAAAACTTAATTCTAACTATTACGAATGCGTGTCTGCCTACCCTTTCTACGAAACAGAAGTCAGTATATTTACCTATGTATGCGAAAATGTTTTACAGAAATACAATATTCAGTACTGTATTGTACTGAATATTGTATTTCAGTAAAACATTTCATATTTATTGTATACAATAGTTTGTGTTTTGATCAAAAAGTACACAAGACTAACCTGTTGGCTGAAATTGTGGTTAATAAAAGTCGCCTCAAGCGCGAGGTTACGCGGCGAGTTGATGGAGTTGCCATCATCAGTCGGCGGCTCCACAGATGTCTCATTTACGGTCAGCAAGTCAAACTCAGTGTTGTCACGTTTATCAAAGAATAACTTGTCACCTAAAATTATAGTAAATGTTAAATGATATTTATTTCTGTAAGTAAATCATTTCAGATATTTTTACAAGTCGGATAGCAAGTAAATATTGCTTGTATTCCATAGTATATTAATTCTTAGTTCCATGGAAAGTTATGTTTCATTTATTATACTCCCCACATAAGATGGCACAAAGGTATAGAGCAATTATTTAATTTTCAATACAATTAAAGAATGTTGAAGATGGATTGAAACTTGATACATTACATAGAATGGTTGCTGCCATTAATAATTTACATGATAGCTTTGGTAACATTTGATACAAATATTATGCTGCGAGGTCGTTAAAGAAGGGTAATTAGCACACTACACTCACAACAAATGACTGATTTGGAATTCATCTATGTAAATATTTATAGGTTATAGGAATATAACATACAAACAATGAAAGCAAACATACTTTTCCATTAATTCTAAAAATAATTATAAAGAAAAACACATACCAATCTTCTCAATAACAATATCCCAAGAATAATTGGAGCGAGTACAGCACATGATGGTGGCCAATATAGCATCAGTGGCATACACAGTGCCTGCCGTTTTGCTCAGCCTTCGGATCACTGGATCATCAGTAGTAGTGACCTGGAGTTAACAGTTTTAGTAACACTGACTTAGTTTACCCATTTGTATGCCAGCAATAATACATACATTAAAATACAAGGTTTCTAATAAAAAATAGCAAACTGCAAACATTATACACATGCTCAGACTAGTCACTGAAGGTTAATGGACTTTTCTATGGAAGGAGAATCTTAGATTGCTCTTACATATTTGTGGAGTTTATTTTTACTTTATTTAGGTTTGGTTTCAGTGTTATTTAGTATTAGAGTAAAGACTAAAATGATAACATTTGATTGACTGACTTACCGTATGGAAGATACGGTCTATGCGTTGCAGTGGCTTCTCATGTTTTACATTGACACGGTCATAAGCTTTGTCATAATACTCCAATGTACCGCAGCATACAATATCTTCACCTGTAAAATAACTTTTTGTTACCAACGAACCAAACGAAAAATATGTTCAAGTTACTTTGCTCTTAAATCTGTATCTTTTTAATGCAAAAATAACAATTTGTGAAATACAAATTGTTACTTTGTCTAATTTTCTCTTTCTTCATTTTATAATGTTCCATGGAACACACTGTTTAAATACACCTATTAAAACAAAAAAATAGTAATTTTCACCATATTAAATAAGTACATGCCTTCTTTGATACCAGGCAAAGACAGCTTTGCAAGGCGAGGAAAGTCCATATCTTCTATAGTGACCCATGTAGGTCTCACCGTTACTGATGCATCACGGATCTTCATTGGAGCTCCTCGCTGGCCCCATCTCTTGCCAAGCTTACGATCACGTTGCTGGCAAATACAGAATAATATAATTATTATTAACAAAAATGAGAAATAGTAAAATGGGGAGCTAATAATAAGTAACAATATCTATGTACATACATATTTTTAAAGAAATTTATTGCAAAATAACTTTTGAGTGCAGCTTCACTTATGTAAACATTATAATCATATCTTACATGATAATTTTAGGCTATGCCATTATTCATTTAATGATGATGATCAGTTGGCTAGAATACTTAGAAGCTAATAAACTCACCTTTGCTTTTGTAATATATAAGTAAGGCTATACAAATCAATTTTAGTTAATTTAGTTCATAATGTACATTCATACATATAAGCATATGGTAGTAGTACACTTGTTTACATATTTGATAGTTTACCTTGTTCAATGTTGTCATACCGCCAGGCGTTCGTGCACCCCTAGCACCACGACCTCGCTGGCCACGGGCGCGTCCCCGCTGGTATGGGGGCTTCTGCACCCTTGTCGTGTCAACGAGATGGAACGTACTCTCATCCTCTTCGTGGTAATACGCGTAAGACGAACCAGCGCCAAATTGAGACGCATACTTGTCTAAAAGTTAAAAAGAAAGAATAGAGCTAAGGCACCTTGCGTAAATATTAAAATTTATGATACACAATCTCAATCTCTGATTGGAAATTTTCTGGTTTACGAAGCGTTATAACCTCAAAGAAAATAATGTAAATTAACTAAATGAATACTCATACAAATTGATAATATTAAACTTACTTTGATATTTTTTATCTTGTACCATAGTCCAATCGCTAATTTTACCCAAGCGATCGCCTTTACTAAAGGGTTGGTAAGGCATGTCCCGAAACTGTTCCGGCATTTCGCATGGACCCCATCCTGTCGGATTATCCTGTATAATTGGTGCTATGAACCGCACCGGCTCTTCTGCCGGTAAAACATGTTCCGACATTGTAACAAGCGTACAATAATTACAATTCTAGTAATAAATCGACATGAAGTTACGACAATGCCACACGACACTTTCAAAATGACTTTTTAATAGTGTAGGGTCTCGTCTGTGACTAGAGATTAGTGTGACAGTCGATTGTGGAAAAAAATTACAATCGATTCATTCGATGGCCCAATTTATTCCAATGCATTCGAATTACAACTAATTTTCTGTGATAGTCAGTCGATGTCAATGTCGATGTGTGATGTGTGAGAGTCAGTGATTGTTTCATGTGGCACGATAGCGATTGCGCCCGAGAATTCAAACAGTAAATCGTTCAAATGAAGTTCAAAAAATCAAAAGTGTAAACGATTTTTACACTCGCAAACAAAGACTGTGGTAATAAAATTCAATTTAATAAATTGTATTTTATTCAGAATTGTAAAATGTCCATCTTTTTCCGAAAGGTTAAAGTGAACGTTTTAAATACTAAAGTAGCAAACAAGTAAAGTACATATTATTATACTTTTGGTAACAACTCCGGACTAGTTATATGAGCACATCCATATTTAAAGTGTGTTCCGCTCAAGTGTAAGGCCTTGCGCCGTTAATTGTCATATATATAGTAATAGTGCCTATGGGTTGAAATATTATTTCAAATGTCCCAGGGTACCTTGACAAAATATTAATTATTCATTCTGAAATATGAAGTGAGCTGTGACTTGTAGTCACTTTTCTTACACCAAGAACACTGCTTTTCACACGAAATTGTAAAAAAAGTGACCTGTTACTATTATATAGCATTTATTCCTGTCTAATGTCCACATGTCTGTTGTTATCGACAAATGGGTTACATTAATACTATTTAAACTTTTTTTTACTAAATCGTGGTCGTTTGGCAACATAGTTTGAGATATATTTTTTGTACTCGGTAGATTATAATTCGGTTGCAGCAATTTAACAAAATGAATAAAGCTTTTATTTTTGACCATAGATAAAGGTTGATAGTCGGTAACTATCATATTTATTAAACCGCGGTTAAAAGAATGACTATCTATTGTTCTCTTTGGTTGCTGCATACAGTAGCACTTGTCTATGCTTTCTAGCCCGTGGAGGTCTAGGTAGCGCAATATCGCTGTGCGGACCCCTAAATTATAAAAAGTTATGTCACGTTGATGATGACAATGATATGAATTCGATACAGCATTATTAAATTAACGCTATCTAACTACGATCTTCTGTAAAGCAGTGGCGATTAATGGCCCGGTAAAATACTTCCAAATAAGTAGTAGTAACTCCCGTTGAAGTTGCAGTTTACTACACAATGTTACATGGCAACACTAAACTATTCAAAATACTTAGGGGAAGTCCCATATATGTATATATATACGAATATGATTCGGTAGTTCACTCAAAGGTTTACTTTATAAAAAATTGTAACGACATTACGACCATTACGACCTTCAATTATCTCGGTTGAAGGGCATACGTTAATGAGATGTCAGTCACATCTTAGAAGTGCGTCAGTATAACATTGATAAATTAACAATAATCATATATGTAAATTCCAAGAAAAATGTAAGTAAAATACCCACAGCAAACTATAATCTTATGTGGGAATTACATTAAATGATTGTGTTCCATTATAGGCACGCTGAGCTTGCAACTCAAGACGCAAGTGCTGATCTTAGACATCAAAGAGGATGCTCTTTTCTTTTAGGTTTAAAAATCGTTTCAGTTTTCAAAACCGAATAATGTTTTATATCTGATTCAGAGATAATTTCCTAACTACGTAATGTTCCTTCGAGTGGCACTGAGTGAAAAACCAACTATGACCAAACTGTCAAGAAACTCCTGCAAAATAAAAATATGTATTTTTGGCATTCCTAATAGGTTTTTTTCTGGGGCATTTATTTCACATCCTGCCTGCCCTGGCCTGGTCTGGTGTTGCAATTGATGAAGACTTAAGTGCAGATAATTCTCAACAAACTCACACTAGCCCCTCTGGTTATAATTAAATAATGATGATAAGTAATAATAATAATATTTCGGTCATCTAATATACAACGCCTCATCGCAATCTAGTTTCAAACTAAGCAGATCTTGTAAGTACTATGAATGCTAGATGGACCGATACAATACTTATATACCCTTTTTTTTGTAAATACATACATATTATACATAGAAAACCATATCATATTATTCATTTAACTTACAAAGGACGTGCTAAATTTATTTGTTGCATTTGATAAGAAAAAAAAGTTTTACCTTAAATTGCGCAGGAATATTTTGTACTGGGATCCACAACAAATAACAATTATTTATTTGTAATTTGTTTGCACATTTCGGGTAAAGTCCGGTATATTATATTACATAGCATTTAGCATGAAATTTATAGATAGATTGATTGATTGATAGAGATAGAAAAATTGACAGATAGATAGAAAACTCTTTATTTGTACACTGTTTTACTAAATTGTATAGTACATAAAATTGTCAGACATGTAATGTACAAAGGGATACCTTATTTGCTAGGAGCAATCTCTTTCAGGCAACCTTAGGTTGGATCAAAATTTTGATCCATCCTAAGGTTGGATCGGAGAGACGATAGCAGTTGAAGGTGCAATGAGTTTTGGCAGGTTAAATGCTAATAACTATAAAAGAGGTACAATTAGATAAAAATATGCATATAAACACTAATTTTATGTTTTTTAAGTAAATAAAAGATATAGAGAACGAAATAATAAATCTTTTTGTATCAGGAAAAAGGGAAAAATCAAAGAAACATACAAACTTACATTACATCAATAAACTCTACTGACGATTTCAAATGGATACAATACTTGAACGTAATTCGATATTGGTTGTGTTTTATGTAAAGTTTTATGCCCTCGTTAATAAATACAAATAACAATGTTTCTCTTTACAAAACCTTGCTTTATATCGATTAAAGGTGCAAAGAATAAAAAAAATGTTAAGTTTAAGTTTTTTTTTATGTAATAGAGGGTAAAGGAGCAGAAGGATTACCAGATGGTAAATGACTATTAAAGAAGATGGACATCGGTAACCTGTAACTCACAAAGTGCGCGATGCAAGTGCGTTGCACCCTAGTGCCGCCACTCCCCCCAGAATTAGGTAGGCAGGCAATAGGCCTTCGGTAACCGCGCTCACTTGTCGAAAGAATTGTTTAATACTAGTTTTCTGAGAGGCCATGCTACCACTAAGCCAACCCATGTGTGCCTCATGGCTTTCCAAAGGTTACTTTTTAACTAATTGGCAAATGCTACTAAAACTCAGTTCACAGTTAAATTTTGTAATATTTATTTCTTAAGTAGTACTTTTGGTCTGTTTTCCAACATTTTTTACATCATTAGACCGAGAAGTACATAGATTACAGCAAAGCAAGAAGAAAGATTTTACACATCAGTTTTTTATTTTTTTACATTTTTTTATAAGATTTTTATGCAGTTGTTGCTTAATATCCGAAAATATAATAGCATTTTAAAGGAATCCATCATTACAGCCAAAGTTCATATTTATTTACTTACTCTTACTCAATATTTTATTAATTATTTTTGAATTTAAAAAATTAAACTAAATACATAAATACACAAAGTTCCTCAACAAATATTTGAAATCGCTATTTAAAAAATAACTAACAAAAATTTTCAATATTTAACTTACATACGTACACTTTTTTTTTTATTTCTGGCAACCTTGCACCGGCTACGGTTACGGGGATTTACACATTCGATCCTTGGAAAACGTCACATCATAAGAATTCTATTCGATTGTGCTCCACACATGAGATTATGATTTTTGTGTCTATTATTTACCTACATACAATAAGTAATTAATCTTCATCTTGCAAAATGATTGTAAAAAGGCGTTCATTTTACCATTAGCATTACGCATAGTTTCTCTAAAAAAGAAATTAATAAAATGTTTCATTGAATCTATATATTTAATATATTTATTTACGCTTTCTGCATAATGTAATGCTTAAGGCGGACTTAGGCATTTTCTTCCAGCAGACCTTTAGGTGGTGCAGAGCTGTGTGGCAGGTGTATAATTCAAACTATTAAACAGAGTTACCGGGTAATTCGACCTATAGTTAAACCGCCGTAAGCTTGGCCCTCCTGATGGTTTGCGGGACGCGGGGCGGGTAATGCGCTCGGCTATACATGACACGATGTACTAACTCGATATCTTCAGATTTATTTGTTTGAGATTTATAATCTACACACGATGTAATCAAAATCGAATTTATTTCCATGTATTATAATGTCAGTGTATTGTAAGTTTTTATGATTAATTGTAAAATTTAATACTGTAAAATAATTTTTAGAAAATCACCTTATCTTCATCATGTAAATTATATTCAGATACAATTTTAAAATTTAAGTAAAATAATAAATATTCTTTATTAGAACTTTAACAATAGAACCTGTGTAAGCCGAACTTCAAGTTTTTAAATCTTTTTGTGACGCAGAGTCGACAGATTATCCATGTTGCAAAATATTACCGTGTGTAGCAGTCTTAAGAAAAATAACACATACAGCCATGCTTTCACGTCAGTCACTGCCAGGCGGACAGCGACGCACTAGCTAATTGGATGAATGCATCCCCGCCCCGCGTCCCCCAAACCATCAGGAGGGCCAATCTTACGGCGGTTTAACTATAGATACTTTAAGGGGTTGTACTAGCCATAATTTCTGATAGATTTCACCATTCAAGACTATATTCCAAACCTAACCATTTTCAAGATATTGGACTAAAAGTTCAATTTAAAAGTTTAATTTAAAAAGGTTTTTATAAAAATTACCGAAATTTTGCCTAATAAAAATTTTCTGGAACTTATTTATTTTATTTTGTGTTTTTTTACTATTTCTATTCCTCGATTGTATAGGTTATCTCTAAAAGTATACATAAACATCAAGTATATTACTACACCAACTACTATAAAAAATTATCATAAACATAAGTTTAACAATTATCTCTTCTTTTATAAAATGATGTTAATTTATTAAAAATAGTTTAACTAAATTAAATTTTTTTAGGTTTCACACCAAATCTACTACGAGTATGGCAGTTAACGAGTCCTTGCAATCAACTTGCTAGCTCTTTCTTAATTAAATACATATATACAATTAATCTAGTTTAAATCGTACAATATTATCTTAATCTGTGTCTACCATCAGAACTCCCTAGCATGTAATAAGGTCAATGTATTGTGGAAATAATAATAGTTAATCTGTCTGTGCTAAGAAGTATCTGCCGTTTACTGTGTTCGTACTAATTCGTACATACATCGGTCGATAGTCGACATTATGTCCTTCCTTTAATCAATTGTGATGCAACAGCTGGTCTTTTTTTTTCATCATGTTATTATTAAAGACAATAATTTTATACTATGAAACACATTGAAATCGCAATAATGATATAAACTTGTAAAAAACGCCGGATCCAAACTAAAGGATTGAATGATTGATTATTGTGAATACCGTATTCAATTACAAAGTTTCAATTTTAAAGCATATAAATTGAATATACAAATATAGAACAATACAAAATGTATTTTTGTTTGTATAGTTATGTCTCCGCATTGATGCGCTAGGAGTTTTTGACAGATTTCTAAAGAAATTTTGGCAACACTTAACGAAAGTTGGTGAAGCAAGTGATATTAATGTCAATATTCGCATCGCATACTCTGTGCTTTAAGAAATGAAGTGTGACTGTGTGAGTCGCACAGAGTACTATGTTCAATATGAAAGTGAGTCGCATGTTCGCTTTTGGCGATAGTGAACGTGCATTCTTGTTTTAGATATTTTTATTATTACAACTTAGATCGATAATGAGTAAGAAGTTTAAGAATAAATAAATACGAAAAAACTTAATCTCGGATGTTTGAAAACGTATACTAATTCTATTGACGAGTTTTAATTTCGCGTTTAATTTAAGTTTTTTGTGTTATTGTGTTATTATATTCCTGAAAAGTTTAATACAAAAATGACTTCTAATGAAACTGTTGCAACGGTATGTTCTGTAAACTATATATATACATAAAAAATCAGTTTATTCTGGGCAGCTTGTTTAAATAAATTTTGTACATTTTTGTTTTGATAACTGAATAAACACGAACGGCTCTACATTAATAAAAGGCGGCAAATATGATTCTTTTCGCTTCAGCAACTGCAGATAAATTTAGATTTTGTACAAGTGTGTTCTGTGAGTAGATAACTTATGTGATAACCAACAAATATTATTTGCAGACTGTGGTGCACGGAAACAGAAGAAATCTTTATTTGATTACACTCAGTGGTAAGCAGATTTAAAACATTTTGTATTGATTATTATTACATACATTCATGGGCCTCATGGTTTACAGGTTAGTGATCCTGACTGCGAAGCTAGAGGTCGTGGGTTCAATTCCCAGCCAGGACAAGTAATTGTGTGATGAGCACAATGACTTAATCTGTGCCAGGGTATTTTTAATCTATAATATTAATTTAAAGATTTTTAAATATGTTTAACAGCAGTCTGGTTACTATAGTACAGGCTCTGCTTAGTTTACGATTAGACGGCCGTGTGTGAGATTTGCAAGGTTATTATTAGTGTTAATAGTTTAATTTTTTCAAGTAAGTAGGTACACATACTCTTAGTTTGACAAATAAAATTGCAGTTGCTTAAACTGCAGATTTGTCGTTTTTTTGATTTTGTGATTAATTCTTTGATTTTATTCACAATGAAAATTAATTTAACTAATTACCAATTTTTCGACTATACTCACTTATAATTAGGGGAACACATAAAAAAGGATTCGAATAGTACATTATCTGAAAGCAGATAAGTTGTACCGTTTCTCCGCTATAATAGTCTACTTACATTTGTGCAGAGCACAAAGTCAATTCTCGGAATAAAAAATCGTTCGAAATTCAGTTCCGATCTAACCTTACTTTCTGTAAAGTCTTGGGCAGAAGTATTAGGTGTTAAAGTATGAAATTGAAGATTTTTACTGAAAAATTTAAACTCATTTGTTTCTAAGATGTAACATATTTATTTAATCAATATTTTTTCTCATGATCATTATTATTATTATATTGCTGCCATCTAAACGGAAGTTCAGGTGCAGATCAAGTCAGGGCTGTTTCACTGCCAGTTTCGCCATCATTGTTCGAAGTTTGGCACAGTAAACATCTGCTGGTATTGCTTGACCAGACCTAAGAAAGCTATACCTAGCGAATAACACCGTGAACGGACCACCAAACAGTTACCATTTACTTTTTATTGGTATACTTTGCTTTAGGGAACTGTTGCGGTGTTTGACCTGGGGTCAGCCATTTCATTTTCACTTACGGTGATGGTGATGAGATTACTTTTCATAACATGACGAAAAATGTCTAAACTATGTCTCTCTTATTCGCTGACTTGTAACTCAAATTATAACACTTACAGTGTCCATCGCATTTATGGCTCTCGGAGTGTCTTCCGCTTGGCCCACACCAGTGTTGCCAAAGTTTAAGAATAACGAGACCAACGTAGTTATTAACGAGGTGAGTACACATTTTACCAATGCCTTATTCCTTACTATTTAAAAACTGTTCATTTCATAACTTTCATGTAATGCTGAAGAGTTTTACCTTTTTATACCTACAGATTTTAAGTGTCCTACACGATTACTTTGATGATTCTTTATTATATCTAAACTATATTCTGATTGTTGTCAATGTCTACCTGTCGCCACAGTAATTAACTCATGCTTCATGGTAATTGGTGTTGGACCTGCAAAAGGTAACAGTGGCGAACCTGCAAAAACTGACAGTTAATAATAGGTTGGCCGTTAACTATACCGTTGCCGTTGCCGTGGCCGTTGGTCGACAACGACGAATTAGTAGAAGCGGATCTAACTCAATCAATGGCTGAGCTTGCTGCGGGCTTTGGAGTTAGTCAAAACAACATTGAAGCACTTGCGTCTAATTGGAAACATAAAAAGCTAGATAAGTAGGTGCTATACGAACTAAGCGACCATCAGCGAGACTTACGCTTCGAATAATGCATAGTAATACTGAAGCGACATAGGAACGTGTTAATTCTGCTTCGAATTGTTACCTGCTATGAAAAATGTATACTGTGCGACTATACGACAACTGAACCTTGCCCCAACAGATTTCAACTTTAAAAAAAAAGTAAATTTATCAAGTGGGAAAAAACTCAACACCCAAGAGGTAACAAAACGCTTTTGCTGTCTGCGTCGCCTCCCGGCCAGCAGACTTCTACAGTAAAGGAATAAACAAAATGCCATAAAAATGAAAAAAATTGTAGAGATAATTTGGACCAGTACTTTAATGTTAGTATTGTTATGTTACAAGTTTTACACAAGTCTCCAACTTTATGGTACCTAATATGTATTGTACCTATTATGTATTATTTATATGCTGTATAAATGTGGGGTTTGAGCTCCGTTAGCCTCATTCACTCAGTGAAAAGCAATGAAAGAATTGCCTAACACCGGCTTTCTGTGAGCCTGGCCCATATGTGCCGAAGCTTGGCTCTCCAACGATCATTAATATTTCAAGTATATCGGCTACATACCCGGCCAACTTGTTTACTTCAAACTTATCATATTACTCACTCATCGGGTATTATACTTTTTCGTCTGTTGACTTGACGTCATGAGTACTGTCCCGCCCTCCCTGATTTTTTTTTATGATAACAGACTGTGACATGTGTATATTCAGGTAGGTAAGTAAAGTACCGTGATTATCATTTTTTCTACCAGTTATTTAGCAATCATTACAAAGGCCATGTGATAAATAATACAGTTTATGAAAGTATAATCATATAGCCCCATTTCACTTGAAATTATTCATTTTGTTCGGCAATTATAGGCAGTGCAATGACAAATTACGCGGCTTGTCACTTGTTATAAAAATAAATTTACAAACAAAAAAAAAATTAAAATAATTGAAATAATTGGCGTCACTTATTTGTTGCTATATTTTATGTCTTTTTTTTTAAATAATACTTACGTGAAATTGATTAATTTAGTAAAATAAATATGTGCTTATCACAATTTCTTGAATTGCGATCGTGTTATCATATTCAATTCTATATTAAGAATAGATATGAATACGATATTTCGTTGCACAAAAGTTGATATTAACTATTTATTTTACCAGGGCATAGAAACTTTTGTATTTTATTCTCGTCGTGTGATATTTGTAAGCACAAAAACAACAAAAACTTTGAGACCGCATTAGTTAGAATTACAAATATTAAAACTGCTTCTGTCTCTTCCTATTTATTAAATAAATAGGGTTAAACAGTCACATAATTATAAATAAACAACTTTGTGACGCTAATAATGTTTTCCTTATAAGAATTTGACACATATATTCTTAACTAGCTGAGACCCGCTGTGTTACCCGCGTTTGTTGTTATAACCGCGGGCAACGCCGCGGGGCGAAGCTAGTCTAAAAAAAGTAGCTTAAGTTACTCCTTATGTCATCAGCTATCTGCCAGTGAAAGTCCCGTCGAAATCGGTCCAGCCGTTCCAGAGATAACCCGGAACAAACAGGCAGACAGACAGACAAAAATAGTAAAAATGTTATTTTGGCATATGTACCGTGTAAACATACATATGCATTTAGTAAAAAGCGGTTATTTCTTTGTATAGATTTACATTAGATATTCTAAATCTGCAGACTTTAAACAAACTTTAAACGAAATTACTAACTAACTTAAACATGTAAAAATAATCAAATTTAAAAAAGAAATAGACTATTATTTGTCTATTAGGACAATCTTTTTTTTTAAATGAGAAACAAAAAAATATATTTTTTGTTATCGTCGATGTACACCAGCACATTAACATAATTTATAGCAAGGACAATAAAGCCTATTTCTATACGATAAGACATTTAACAGGACATGGTGTCTAAACAAGGCATTAGTTAATCGAATTAATTACTTTATACATATGTAGAAGACGTCTCGTAAAAATATTCTTAGTAATTTTGTTATCTAGTGTTTTTTAGTACTGTTAAAGTTAAAAGCTAACATCAGCTCGATATGGCAGTACAATTTATGGCCTTATCATGAATAGTGCTGACAAGCTATGCCTGTTAGACCAAACAGTTGTGTGTGGTAGTTTGACTAAAGAAAAAAATATGTAATATTATTACATTTCAAGTTAAATAATGATTTTACAAAATAATATTGTAGGACTTAGTAATTGTTTTGTTCATATTTTACTTAAGCTTTTATCAGAATTGACGTAATTAAATTTATACCTATTTTTGGTTCTATATATTTGTTGTGTATAGCTTGGTTAAATTGTAATTGTCATTACAATGGTAAAACACAATGTTACGCAATCGTCTGGCCGTCCGCGTCCGTTGATAAAAATGTTTCATTTGTCTTCCAATTATGGGCAGTTAAAGTTATAACAATATATTTAAATATAGCATTGAATAGGTATAAGGTATAAAATTAAATATGTACAGGTTTTTCTTACCTTTCTAGTTGCTAATTGAACTTGAAAACAATATAATTTACTAAATATTAATATATTTATATATAGTATAATTACTATATATATAAATGTTAAGTTGGTTTGTGTACGCTTCAAAAACTCAGAGTTCTGCACTGATTAAGCTCAAATTTTGATACGATATACAACCCTCTTCATGTTGTTTTTATCTGTTGTCCATCGATGCAACCACAATATACCATTGTGAAGCGTGACAGAGTAAAAAATAAAAGTATATTATTATAGATAAAATACCTCAAAACATCTTTCTTGATAAGAAAGTTATTATTTTTAGTCGTAACTTATACTTCATTTACCCATTTCTTCTTCTTACATTACACCCACTTCTGAAAACAGAGATAGCGCAGGCTTAGCACTAATGCGATCGTAGCAATATAATCTACATATGTAAAAAAAAATCTGGAGTCGCATACCTGTGTTTCCATTCTGTGATTAGAACTGTGACAACAACTAGCTAAGTATAAGTTTACCTGATGGTAAGTGATTACGCCCATGGACACCTGTAATTCAAGAGTCACAAGTGCATCATCGCCCTTTGAGTCTCCCTCCTAGATTCAGGGGAAGGAGGGTTTGGGCTCCGATAAAGTTACTCACTCGGTGAAAAGCAACGTTACCAGGTGGTCAGGTTGGCCGTGGTATCACCCTAGGCGAGTTGGGTCTGTATGTGCTGAAGTACGACTCTCCCACGGAAGTAGAAACATGACAATACAATGTATGTCTAATTAAAGTCGTCAAGTTTACTGCCAGCCTCTCTTTCATCTCTACATCTCAAAAAATTCAGCATCACATCAACAGCTTTTAATAGTCCACTGCTGGACATAGGCCTCTCCTTAGAAAGGAGGTTTTGGCCTACTATGCCACGCTGGCCAGACGGGTTGGTATAGGGTTTATGTCAAGTTTTCCTTCTCTTTGCAGTGCTGTTGTCCTGCGTAGTTTGCTCCCTTAGTCGCCTCTTACGACACCCACGGGATGAACAGGGGTGGTGACACTTCGTATTCTTAATCCGTCACCACAGGGAAAGATTAAAAAAATCTCCCCGTTCAAATCTTAGTACAGCTTACCAACATAAATTATTATCATATACTCGTATTTAGCGTGGAGGTTTTTAAATATCTGTATAAGCGGGCACAGGGTTAAAGTTCTTTAATCAGTATTTAATGATAATTAAATTGTATCTCCAACAGGACCAAGTGGGGACAATGTTGTCTTTATACCCGGTGGGCTTTGCCGTGGGGTCCCTCGCCACAAGATACATAGCAGACATATTTGGAAGGCGCGCTACAATCTTGTGTAGCGCAATACCCATCGTAATTGGCTCGGTAAGTGTGAATTGTTATTTGTCGCGTATAATGATAATATATTGATGTCTGTGACCGCCGATCAATCGTTTGATGGTGATGATGTCATAAAAATGAAATGAAATTAATTAACAAATATGAATTAATTTAAATTTAAAAGGTTGTTTGTTTGAAACTTTGAAATTTGTTCAGATTCTTCAAGTCATCAGTTTAGCTGGATAGCCAACATTTATACTCCACTGTAACGAAATGTTACCACTGTATACTCCACTGTTACCTTAAAACCTTATTGACTAGTCTAGAGACTAGTTAATAAGGTTGTACCATTTTTTCGGTGGGGTATATGCGGTAAGGGTTCCTTGCACAGAAGAAAGTCTTTTTCTGTGGTTCGTACGGAACACTTAAACGAACGAACGAAACAAATGAAAAGTCACATTTTGTCACACTGACAATTTTACATTATTACAGTCGCGTCAGTAGACATAATAATATCTAACTAGGTCGAGATATTGTTTTTTTTTTATCAGTGAAAACTACAAGCGAACAATGGCTATTATTGACGCGCCTGTCAGTGTAGTGGTTAATGATCCTGACTGCTATGCGATAGGTTGTGGGTTCAATTCCCATCTCCGACAAATATTGTGTGATGAACATCATCATTTGTTTTGTGCCTGGGTGTAATTTTTCCATAATATGCACGCATTTAGAAATATGTAAATACGTTTATCAGCAGTTTGGTTACCATAGTACAGGCCTGTGTAGTTTGGGATCAGACGCCCTTGAGTGATATGTGTGAGGTTATATATTAATAATTTGAATATGTTATTATTGTTATCATTATTTTATGCTGTAGGTAGCCAAATCTGAGGAGTCACCTATCGTTGTTAGTTTTTGGTAGCAGATTAAAGATTAAAAAAATCATATTTAGTATAATTTTAAAACGTAAAAAAACCCCTTAAAATGTACAGAGGAAAACCATTGTCACAACTAGCAATGGAATAATAATAATTCATTGGCGAACTTATGAAAAAGCCTGCTTATTGAGAGATCAACAGTGCGGCCTCGTTGGCTATGTAATCAAAGAGTTAAAGTTTGGACCTGTTGGTTGATGCAAAACCGTAGAAGACTGTTAGAATACAAGGAAGACAGATCATCCATTTAAAAAATCAGTGAAATAAACATTTAAAAATTAAATGTACAAATCTGTGCCTCCTCTAATGAGTGATTTAAGTCGAGTGGTACCCTTTTTGTGATTTTTACATGGAAATACTAGGAATTTGTTTTTTTCTATCTAACTCACTTTTTTGTTATCTATTATAGCTTCAGAGTTAATTTTCTGAAGCTTTCGCTCAGCTGGTGATCTTCTCGTCTTTCTAACACACCGATGGGCACAGGCGATCGAGACCAAAGGAGAGGCTTGTGCGGTTAGTTTGGACATAGCGAAGGCCTTTGATCGGATCTGGGATAAGGCGCTCCTCTCGAAGCTCCCTTCCTTTGGGCTTCCCGAGAAATTGTGTGATTGGGTCACCAGTTTCCTTGCGGACAGAAGCTTTAAGGTCGTTGTCGACGGTGCATGCTCCGACTTGAAATTCGTAAATGCTGGTGTCCCACAAGGCTGTGTGCTATCACCCACACTGTTTCTTCTGTATATCAATGAAATGTTGCAAACTAGTAGCATTCATTGCTATGCAGATGATAGCACGGGAGATGCCCTTACACCGGCCGCCCTCATTTTTCTCGGGAAAACGTCATCGAGAATCGAACAAATTTGTGTCTGAAAGTGCGGAGGTTTCAGATTGGGGCTGGACTAAATCTAGTCCATTTCTTTTTTTTTTTTTTTTTTTTTTTAACGTGTGGAAATCCCCTCGGACCGTCACCCCACCGGGGTTTGCGGCGGGGTGGTGTGTCGGACTCGGACCGACTAAAACCACACGGTGTGCTACTCTGCGCCTGTAACAGGAGGGATCCGGGAACAGCTGTTGTTAAGACATCCGGAGGACTAAATCTAGTCCAGTTCAACCCAAAAAAGACACAGGTCTGTGCGTTTACCGCAAAAAAGTTACCATTTGTCGTATCAACTCAGTTTGAGAGCAGAAGCTCGGTGTGCTGAACAGATCGAGGTAGTATTTCACTTCGGTCCACCGCCTTCAGCTCTATAAGGCACAAGTCCGGCCGCATATGGAATACTGTTCTAGATCTGTTCAAGGTGATATAACTCTAATTATATAAATATTCACGATAAATATACCGAAAAATAAAATGTGCAAATTAATATAATCGCACTTATACCACGAGCACGAAAATTAATATGTGCAGCCATTATTTATACAGGGTGTAAGGGACATCGTAACGAATACTGAAATAGCGTATTCAAACCATCATTCTGAGTCGAAAATCATTAGAAATTTCTGCTAAGTAAAAATCCGAATCTAAAAGACAAATTATGAAAACACGGGATTGATAAGTAAAAAGAATCTCATCTTTGATTTTTATCATGTCTTTGCGCTACAAACATGTCTTAATGAGTTATTATTTGTACTTAATGGTACATTTCAATTTACTCGAAGACTACTTATAGGTGCAAACATAATTTTACTGGACCTGTATGATTTATCACGTAATTTTAGCATGTATTAGAGCGCATTTGACACGTTCTCCGCAACCGACTTGCATACCGACTTTGGTAAACTCGAATCAGAACAAAAATATTTTCAATAATGCGGCATCTGTTAGGGGATAATCTATGAATGCATCAGACCAATACAGCTAATTGATTATATTAAGTAGAATAATTAAAGCTATCAAATGAAACCTAGATATGTTTCGTATTAGTTTAATTAGGTTGTTTTGTTTATGGACGACGTAATTTCAAGATAAGACGTAGTGCTTGTCTTACACTAGATCTAGGCTTAACCAATTTTAATAAAATTTGGTACGGAGATACCTGATGTCCTGGATTAACCTAGTGTCCGATCGAAACAGTTTTATAACCAAAACCGAACTGTCGGCCTTTGTTTCGGTTTCAGCAGAAACCGAAACTCAAACTATCATTTTAAAATTTCGACTGCATACTGAAATCTAGTGAATTTTTACATACTACATATCACTTAAAACCACTGTAATACACAATTAATGAATTAATTACGGCAATAATTCATTAATTAATTAACACAATGAATTAATTATGGCATTAATTCTTAATAAGAGAACCTGTAGGTAGGTAGATAAAAGGCACGCTGTTATTGCGGCGGTAAGACCCGCTATGAAGAATCGGTTCGAAAGGCATAACGGGACCCTCTCATACCGGCTGACGCAGGTGATCATCGGGAAAGGATGCTTCGGGGATCACCTGTGTCTGATCCGCATGGAGCCAACGCCTGAGTGTCACCACTGCGATGGCCGGACCGAATGCCCGGCGTTGGTTGAGCAGAGACGTGACCTTATGGCGGCCATTGGAGTGGGAATGCTCTCGCTTAGTACCATGATTGCAGCCATTGCCATTGGGAGAGATTTAGAACTGGCCTGGTCTGCTAGGTCTGGGAACGGGCTAGGTATCGCCGACCTAGGTCACAGAACGACCTCCGTCCTCTTGGAGCGCAGGCCTGGGGGTGACATGGATGCGCAACCCTTTGACCTGATTCTGTGGAATAGGACTGAAAGGGCCGCAATGCACTGGTGACTCTTAAGTTGCAGGAGAGCCGTTTTCTACGACTCAGCAGCGAATTTAACCGAACGAAGCACAACACTTTACGAACACTGAGTTTCGGTGCGGTCGTAAGTTTCGGACAATCTTGGCCGAAACTGAAACTCGAACCGAAACTGGATTTTTTGGGATATACCAAAACTTTGGTCGGTCACTAATTAACACAAAGGCTACTTTTTATCCAGTAGAAATGTTGTATTCCCGTGGGATCAGTAAGGAATTGAAATATATTTGCAACCGCGGGTAACACCGCACCAACCCCCCTGCCTTTTCTTTGCCGTCTCTAAGGTATTAGCCAGGCCTTAAGACTCTGTTATATATAACCGTCTCTTTCTCGTCTAGACTAGAATGAATAAAAAAAGGCAATAGTTGTCTTGTATCGAAAATAGGGTAATAGAATAATAAAATAATAGAAAAAAACTAGGGTAAGCTGTACTATTGTTGACACCCCATCAGACATTGACACTCTTAATTAAAAAAAAAGATTTAGGATTAATGTGTTAAAAAATATTCAATCGATGCAGATTTTTTAAAGTTTTGAAGCGTACACAAATCAATTTAACATTTTTATATATGTCGATAGTATGTTAAGTAAAACTATTTTTTTTTGTAATGTTAATGTTTATACTAACAATTTTTTATTAAACTTGTTAACTCATGATAATTTATATTTTTAAAAAAATCGTAATTAAAAGTTAGTGCCAATGACTGATTAAAGAATCCTTAAAGTGCCAATCATTGTATAGTTTACCTTATTATTTAATTTAACAACTCACAAATAATTGGTCCGTTCCCACTTATTATATGACCTTCAAATTAACTTTCAAGTTCAGCGGTCCCGTTCATCCGCCATTATTATTTATTTAATTTATTAGATAACACAACAATGGACGATGGACTATGTATGAGAATAAAGTTATTTATCAATGTTATTGCTTCCAGGTAATCGTTGCGTTTACATTACAAGGATGGCTTCTGTACATTACAGCGCTAACATGGAACTGTGGTACTGGTATGATGAGCACTGTGAGTATGGTTTAAAAGTGACTAATATTAACGGGACTAATCCCTCCCACACGACCACCACTGTAACTCCTGTACACCAGGATCGACAGCAATGAACACACCGGGTTATGACACTCGGAAAGTCTCGGAATTCAACTGTCTTGGAACTCGGAACGGAACTAACCAGAAGAAAATTCGAGGAGTTGGAAATATAATAGATCCACTTTCCTCTTTAGCACAAAATATTATGAATCTTAAGTGAGCTTTGATTTCTATAATATGTATGGCAGAATCGCCTAAACGCACAGAAATTCACCCTAGTTGACACAAGAACCCTACAGTATACAGCCCCAGATGACAGACTATTCGCGGTTAGAGTCAGGTGTTGAGCATTGACACAATGGTTACTCTTTTGCTTTTAAGGTGACCTATAAGAAATTGAACGACACAGTGCACCACCAATCCACCTTAAGCCATGTCCTCGACAACCGTTCGCGATCAGATGGAAAGAACTGGTAAAGGTGCCGCCCCTTAGATGATTCGACCTAGCGTTGCTGCCATTCGTCTATGAGGTCATTTTAGACACATCCGCCTGATGTTGAAACAATCTTGTCATTTTATCGCGATTTCGTGCGCTCAAAAATCGCATTCCATGTTTCCTAGTGTTGAATAGTACATGGCTGTGCCTCGGGATACACCGCAAGTATGTTTTTATGACTAATATTAATTGTCTTTATCGTTGAGAGTAGTAAGATATCCTTGGGTAACCTTTTTGACCAAAGGAGCTCATAAAAATGTTAATCTCCCATGGTTGTTCATTTATCTTGGTGGTTACTTCCATAAATATATTCTTTATGTTCTTTGAGCGATAAATGTTTTAATACTTGTTTGGTTTGGTTTAGAAAAAAAATAGTACCAAATCATTTCGTAAAAGAAAGATACGTTAACACGTTAGGGTTTATTTACAAATTTATAACTTTGTATTGAATTCTCCGTTAACCTTTTTTTCATCAGTAAATGACGAGCATTTAATCAGTCCCAATGCATAGTCCGAAATATTAAAGTACATTAGTACAGTAGGGCAGTACATTAGTATCCCAATAATTTTACTGTTAATTATTATTTATATCGTATTCCTGGAATTTCGGTGCATACCGTACTTTCCAAGTAACGGTTGGCAGATTACTTAAATGGATTGCGTTATGTTTTATATTGCGCTCAGTGCCAATGTTTGTATAATTGAATTTTATTATTCAAAAACTGGAAACTTAAGGAAGCCGTCCGACTGGTGTGAACAGGTGCTTTTTACCCATATGGAAGCCAATAGCGCGTTTAAATAAATAATAAAAAAAATAAAAAACTCAGCCAGCCATAATAATCCACATACGATTCTCCTTAGAAAGGGGGTTTTGGCCTACTATACCAGCCAGACGGGTTGGTATAGGGTTTGTTTCAAGTTTTCCGTCTCTTGCCGTTGTATTGCGTAGTTTGCTCCCTTATTTGGCTCTTGCAACACCCATGGGATGGTGCCACTTCGTATTGTTAATCCGTCACCACACGGAAAAAAAAAAACTAATTAAGGGTTACTTGTTGGTAGAGATTTCTGTTTCCACATTTAGACTTCCAAACAGTTCATTATACTATTTCTAATTTATGTGTTTGTAATCTGTAAAAACTATACCAACAATATGCAAATTACATAAAACTGACCCTTTTTAGGTAATTGGATACTACGTTTCCGAGATAGCAGACAAAGACGTGAGGGCATCCTTACAAGTGATTACCAGTTTCACCTTTAAATTTGGAAACCTCATCACAATGATCTTAGGCCCGTTCCTTTCCTACGAAGACTTGAATTACATTATGGTCGCCCTTCCTATAATTTATTTCGTCGTATGCTGGTGGATTCCGGAGACACCGTACTTTTTTTTAAAGGCTGGAAATGTGGAAGGTGCTAAGAAGTCTCTGCGCATATTGCGGAGATATAAAGACGAAAAGGTTTGTTATAATTCTTAAAGAGTTTATCATTTATATTAAAAATTCACGTGTTCTTATGTATTCCTAAGGATTAATAGATTTTTGTACACTGATTCTACACACATTCGAGATAAGAACATTAAAAGAATAACAAGATTTTTTAAATATCTCGAATTCTTTGTACTAATCTCAAAAGGTTTGTGTAATATCTGGAATTTATGGTAGAACGTAGTAGAGATATCATAGAAAATTTTCGCTTGCGCCTTTGACGGTGTATATCTCTTTCGTGTTGTAGTTAAAGTAGAACAGTAAATGAATATATTTTATACTAGCTTTTGCCAGTGGCTCGGCTCGGTGTGTATGTTGGTTATCGCGGTAAAGAGTAGCCTATGTTACTCGCTGATAATATAGCTTTCTATTGGCGAAAGAATTGTTAAAATCGGTTTCGTGGATTAGGCGTGAAAGCTAAACAAACAATCTCACTTTCACATTTATAAGTATGGAAGTAGAATGGGATGATTATTGCTGAAATGATATTTAGGCTACTCTTTTCAAATAAGTAAAGTTACGAGTCTTACTAATACGAGTATACTAGTATGCTATTATTATTCAACATTTTATCAACACAAGTCACAAAATTAACATCAACATATCCAATTATAAAAGGTTTTGTTCAACAAAAATGATTCCAGAAGTCAATTTTGATCAAACGTAATTTACATGGTTATAAAAAAAGTTTTTAATCAGTAGGTATTACAGAAACTGGATGTGCTATGCTATATTATAATAATATCATTTTGAAATAGTGTTAACTTTTTAGGTTCTCGACGATGAATTGCGATCGCTTCAGGCAGACGTCCAAAACGAAATGATTCACTCAAGTTCAATAAAGGAGTTACTGTCGGGACCCCAGTATAGAAAGGCTATCATTATCGCTTTGGGTGTGTATTTTTTATTTAGGTATTTAATATTAACTGGCCCGTTGCTCTAGTGACTCTGACTGCTAAGCCGAGGTCGTGGGTTCGGTTCCCATCTAGGACAAATAATATAAATATGTGGAAAGCATAATCATTTGTTCTGTGTTCGTGTTTAATTTATCTGAGAAATATATACATATATTTAAAAATATTAAAGTATGTTTATCAGCAATCTGGTTACCATAGTTCGTCTCTTTATTTACAAAGTTTAAACCAGCTGATCCGCCCAACGTCGTCTGCGTAAAGCATTATTTTTTTCCCGTTTTTGCAAAAAAAAAAAATGATATGCTACGACACGACACGACAATAGGAGCCTGCTTTTCTCTTATTGTCGTGTCGTGTCGTAGCATATAGCAACACTAAGAGAGGTTTTCCAGATTTTCCATTTTCAAACCATTCATGAAATTAGGGCTTCAACCAAGCAAACAAATTCTCCAGCTTTATAATATTATAAGTATACGATTCTAACGTAACTAACATTTATCGTTGGTACCGTTACCATATTGTGTTAAAAAAGACATATTGTGTCGATTTTTTCAATTCGGTTTATAAATGACGGAGTTACGAGGTAACAAACATTTAAAGATAATATCAACTTAATTGAACCTCCTCCTGTTGACACTTTGTAGTCTTTTTAGTTTTTTGGTTTTTATAGGCTATAAAATTTAAAAAAACATGACTTTTTAAATCCTTACCTGGAGCTGACTGATAATGGACTTTTTTAATTTTCAGGGTTGAAGATGGCACAAATAATGACGGGAGGCGTTTTGATAAGGCAGTATTTAGGTTGGATCGTAGGGGAAACCAAGTTAGATATGAAGATGTCCTTAGTGCTCATTATATATGGCTGCGTTACCTTCGTTGTTGGTAAGAGATATTGTTATAGTAGGTGTTAATTAATAATAATAATATTGTATCACATTCACACAACGCCATCTAGTCCCAAACTAAGCAGAGCTTGTACTTTGGCTACTAGACAACTGATATAAATACAGATTTACCTTTTTTTTTGTAAATACATACGTATTATACATAAAAACACCCAGATCAAATAAAACATTAAATGTTCATGCATACAAACGTTTGACTTGAGCGGGAATCGAACCTGCGACCTTTGGAATAGCAGTCCGTTACACAAACCACTACGCCACCCGGTCGTCTATTATTCTGTATTATTTATATGTATACATTTATTAATGTCTAGGTATGTTTACCAGCAGTACGGTTACCATAGTAAAGGTTCTATCGCCGTTCAGTCCGCCTAAGGATAGATGGCTGTGTACCTCAAGTTCAATTATTATTATTTGTATAAAATCTCTTACATTGCTCAACTACACATCTACGCATCCAACTACATTTAAAGCTTTGAGAATTAAATTGAAACTAAAGAGAAGGTAGTATTTATTGTCCTAAACAGTTAAAAAATAGTTACATAAATCCAATTCATAACATTTTATAGGAGTAACAGCGAACCCCTCCTGTTCTTATGCTTGTAATAAAACTGTGTTACAGGTAGGTTAAGGATAATCCTAAAAAAGAATAGTTGCAGCCATAACCATCAATGCTAATTTGTATTGAATTTTGATTTATTAAGTCCTTAACTAAAATATCTATATACCAGACGAGGAGACGAAAAAAAGATAAAAGAAAGTATATAAAAAAAGTTAAGAATAAAACAAGAAATATCCTTGCCTTATGAGGTGTAGGAGTGTGCGTGTGTGGATTGTGGTTGCAGGTGTGTGATTTTGTTATTTGTATGTATGCGTGACTACTTACAGTAAGGGATTATGTAAAGCGTTAATATTAACTTTCTGATAGCAGAAGTTCCTCTGGAAGAAAATGATATAGTAATGAGATAAAATAACTTCCCATTGTACAGCATTTATTGTGCCAAAACAGATTTACGAATTTATAAATGCCTCGGTGGTGCAGCGGTAGCGTATGCGACTGCTGTGCTGAGGTCTCGGGTTCGATTCCTAGGTCGGACCAAATGTTTGTATGATCTGTAAATTTCGGAGTTTGGGTGTTTGCTATACAAATAAATAAAATTGGAGTGTCTGTTTGTAATATTAAAATAACCGCTTTTTACTAAATGCATATGTATGTTTACACGGTACATATGCCAAAATAACATTTTTTACAATTTTTGTCTGTCTGTCTGTCTGTTTGTTCCGGGTAATCTCTGGAACGGCTGGACCGATTTCGACGGGACTTTCACTGGCAGATAGCTGATGACATAAGGAGTAACTTAGGCTACTTTTTTAGACTAGCTTCGCCCCGCGGCGTTGCCCGCGGTTATAACAACAAACGCGGGTAACACCGCGGGTCTCAGCTAGTCTATAATGTGTATGTATTAATTAAATTAATTAATTAATTAAAACTATATAAGTATTCAGTTTCATTCATCAGTCAATGCTCTGCTTAGCTTGAAGCTAAATGGCGTTGTGTGTCAGATGTCCAAAAATTATATATAAAAAAACTTGAAAATACTTTTTTTATGGTTTCAGCTATGATGTCATCAGTATTAGTCGATCGCGTCGGTCGTCGGTCACTTTTAATTTACTCATTCTACGGGACGGGCGTGGCTCTGGGACTCATCGGCCTGTACTTCTTCCTTCAAGATGTTATGAACACAGGCTCTGCCATCCTAACTACTTTCGGCTTTGTACCGCTAGTGTGTATTATCTTATCAAATATTATATCCACTTTAGGTTTTAACTCCCTGATACATATAGTACCAGCTGAAATATTTCCCTTGAACGTTAAAGCAGTCGCCATGACTAGTTTGAATATATTCGGTGCTCTCATGGCATTTATTGTTGGGCAAGGGTATCCAAAAGTGAAAGCTGCTTGCGGTCTGACGACGATATTCTTTATTTTTGCCGCGTTTTCTATAGTAGGTGGTGTGTTCTCATACTATTTTGTAATTGAAACTAAGGGTAAGAAACTTAGGGATATACAAATCGAACTACAGGGAAATATGTATAATGCCGTTGAGATGGTTGAAAACGTAGAAACAGTTGTTATTGATGAAGACAACAAGAACGGTACAGAACAAAAGGAGCTTAAGTCAAGCAATACTTAAAATATTCTTAAAAGAATTGGTATGATTGTATTTTAGCCTGTATATTTTTACACTCATTGTCCTGATACTGCATTTACGAGTACGAGTATGTCTTAGTGTTTAGTTTTTTATTACAGTAAATAGTATTTAAGTGCTAAGTTTTTGGACATTACAATCCTTGTAGACTCGTTCTAAGACTGGTTTATATTTAGATTCCCTTTAACAATAATATATACATATACAATATGATAAACTCTTGATAAATTTAAAATATTTAGTTTAACCTGAGCGACTCAGAACTGAAAGACGAAAGTTACTATACTTAAAACTTGCAAATTAACCTTTTATATTTTAATACATTTTTATTTTGTTTAATTTTTAACTGAGTGGTCGAGCGAGTCTAATTTGATATAACAAATTATATATTTCGTCAAATATGACAGCTCGTGCTTTTGTCTACAAATGTAGCTTTTTATAGACTGGTTTATGTTTGGATTAATTTACATCACTTTGTTTATTTTGACGTATTAAGACATTTATTTTTAAAACTAATCGCCCACAGTTCTCGATAAGTCTGACCCACAAGTATAATGTTCGTTAATGTTAATATGTTTAATTAATTAATTATTGAAATTATTTCATTATATTTTTGGTAAACATTTTACAATTACATGTAGGCTACTTGTTGTTTGTTTCATCACATTTTTCAATTTTTATTGTAACTCTTTGTATTAATACAAAAATGTAGGTGATTTAGAATATTAAGTAGTAGTAGTATTCGACATCTCATACAAAGAAGGTCCTTATTGTTTAGTTCAGAATAGCTGTGGTTGTTTTTATTATATTGCTATACGTTTAGTTCAATCCATAGACATAATAGGGCCTAATAAAAGATGTTTGCATAAGCTTTGCTTAAAAAAACTGGTTTCTTAGTAGCTTATTGTTCTATAATCTTAATATACATCACTCCCAAAATAATTTTGTGTTAGCCGCGGTGTCGCTAGTGTTATGCTAATTTCCTTTTCCTCAATAAAGGCACTTATTTCTGATGTAAAATCGTATCTTTATTGGTTGAGTAGTTTAGGCATGGAAGCGTAACAAGCAAGCAAACTCACATTCGCATTTATAATTTCAGGTAGTTAGGATTCAAAATAATATTTTAAGAACATTTGTCGTTTTAGAAACACCTCACATACATTTTAGTTGTAGTTATGAAAGCATATAACTTACTATGTCACAAAATAACATTAGAGAATGTAAATTTATTTTTACACACTTTATAAATGCTTAAGGTGCTGTATCTAAATACGTCGAAAATTCCGTTATGAAGTATAAGATAGATTTCACTAATAATTGTTTTGAAAATTTGTAACATGACAATACAAAAATTTAAAAATATAATAAATAGTCAAATAAAAAATCTCTAATAGTAAATTAATTTGGAATACTATAATTTTATCAATTTTAAAAAGTTCGATCATGCTTCATTAGTTCATAGAGATGGCTCCAAGCCCACATATTTTAAATGGCAATATGTTAGATAATGGCCGTATTTTGAAAAGTCGGCTCACTGCCGACTGGACTAAGACTTATTAGAAAACTAAGTTTTACTAGAAAAGAACTAAGTTAAATGGTTTTGCTATCAAATATAACTTTATTTTGTAGCTATTATTATTGTAGAAACTACGCGATATGAGGCTATCGAAATCGTTCGTCGCTAAAACTAGAATTCTGGATTAAATTTTTTAACAAATCCAGATATGTAATTCAGTATATATTTAACAAGTTATGTACAATTTACTTGCTCATGTCTCGATTCAAAGTCTCGACCAACATTGATTATGTTTCGTTAACGTATCCTGTAGTCTATAACAGTATCATTGTTATTATGTGTTACTAGTCTACACTCTGCTTTAAATCTATTATAACGTGCCTGTTAAGAAAACAGATTGATTGTTTTTTTTCTACTAGTATTTTCTTTATAGTGATTGTTTTTTTCTATTAGTATTTTCTTTATAGTATCTAAGTAGTTTTTAAAGGGTGATCTCTGTTATTATTTGCCTTAATATCCATTGACAGTCACAAAGACGGCAATATTATAGGTTTCGTTGCAAAAACGCCTGATAAATCAAGCTCAAAATTATAGCTTTCAATATTCATAAAGATTTAAGATTTGATTTAATAGCTATTTTTTATGTTTCAATGAATGTTTGTATCTTAAACAGTATTTGGCAACTGAATAAACGAATGGGATAGGGGTTTATAGATAATTATTTGTACAAGTAGTACGGCCGCTTGTTGAAAGAGCAATCATTGCAAAAATTACCAAATCGTATGTTTTATAATTATATTGAACTGCTAAAAGATAAATAAGGCACTTTGATGTGAGAACTCAGTTAACAGATTGTCACATTTACTGTAAAAACTATATTACAAATGTCTTTCGAATGTTAAACTAAACGATCATAGTATACTTGCTAAAACGAACTTCTCCGATCAACATACAGAAGCTCCAACTAATTTTACTCTGCTGTCAACTAAACTATATAATGACATGACTCTTGGTACGTAGTAGGCAACTATGAGTTCATAGCTGAAGTCGTGCTCTTATTATTATAAATTAATATACTCTCACATCACATCAACAGCCTTTACTAGTCCACTGCTGGACATAGGCCTCTCCTTAGGAAGGAGGTTTTGGCCTACTATACCACGCTGGCCAGACGGGTTGGTATAGGGTTTGTTTCTATATATACTCTGACACGGTATAATTATGCAACATGGTTATTTAAAATCTAATATATAAGAATAATCATACCAAATAAACAAATAATTAAGAATGTTTATGGATATTGTAATTCACAATTTTATACAATATTTAGAATATTGAGATTCAAGCTTTCATTGAAATCTCACAACGGCCATAGAAATATAAAAACAGTTTTTGTAACGCTTATTTTTATAAATTTGGACAAAAATATACAAGAATATTTTTATACAATGCGTGTTTTATTTCATCTACTCCTTTACTATCAATTTCATCATCATCATCAACAGCCTAAAATAGTCCACTGCTGGACATAGGCCTCTCCTTAGAAGGGAGGTTTTGGGCTACTACACCACGCTGGCCAGACGTATTGGTATAGGGTTAGTTTCAAGTTTTCCTTCTCTTTGTAGTGCTGTTGTTCTGCGTCTTCTTTTAGTCGGCTCTTACGACACCCACGGGATGAATAGAGGTGGTGACCTTCCGTTTGCATAATTCGTCACTACAAGGATATCTACTACTATACTATCAATTTAAGTCTGAACAATTCTATTAAAAAAATATTAGGTAATTGAATACATGTACACATACTTCAGAGATACTTGAAGCATGTGGTTTTGTGAAGTACGCTTATTATTATGAGGTAATTATATCCCCTCCACACGTTGGCAGAATGGCCGGCGTGGGTGGAGAAGAGGCCATCGGGGTGGGAGTCCTCTCGCTCGGTAGTATGATTGCCGCCATGGTACGGAGCGAGAGTGCGTGGAACTCCGTCGTCTCCTTCTGCGAGCAAGTCATGCTTGCGAAGGAGATGGCGGTGCGGACCAGGTACCGCAGACGACTCCGCAGACTCCAAAAGGGCGCTCGCGCTCGGTAGCGCGTCTCGCCGCCACTCCGGCCTAATTCTGCTAGGGTGACAGATGGCCTCACCTGTCACCCCCAGGCCTGCGCTTACGCTTATGGAGGACAGAGGTCGTTCTGTGACCTCCGGCGCCCGAGTCGTCTGCGGTACTTAGCTCGCTCGGAGAGTTTTAAACCTCTCCCGGTCCCGCTGCGCCATCTCCTTCGCAAGCGTAACTTGCTCGTAGAAGGAGACGGCGGAGTTCCACGCACTCTCGCTCCGTACCATGGCAGCAATCATACTACCGAGCAAGAGGACTCAAACTCCGATGGAAACCACGAGGTCACGCCTGTACTCCACCCACGCTGGGCATTCTGCCAACGTGTGGAGGGCCGTGTCCACGGTCCGGCCATCGCAGTGGTGGCACTCAGGCGTTGGCTCCTTGCGGATCTGACACAGGTGATCTCCGAAACAACCTTGCCCGGTGATCACATGCGTCAACCGGTATGAGAGGGTTCTGTGACGCCTCTCGAACCAACCAATAAATCATAACGGGTTTTTGTTGGGATTTCTGATCTTCAATTTCTCGAGCCTCAGGATTCAAACCCAACTCCCGCTCCTCTTTGCGCCACCGATACGAAGCCCCAAAGGCTCTCGCCTCCAAGTCCCACGGTGGAATTCCGGCCAGGAGACTCGCCGCGTCAAAGGAGATTGTGCGGTACCCCCTTATGACCCTGATGGCCAGCACTCGCTGCGGTCGTCGCAGTAGTGCGACGTTGCTGGCTCTCAGGGCTCCCGCCCATACTGGAGCCCCATAAAGGGCCATGGACCGTCCAACCCCCGAGTAGAGTCTCCTGCAGGAGTCATCGGGTCCCCTCACATAATACGAACACCTTAATAAAATTTAACATATTAGGTACATATAATGGTCCTAAGAGCTTAGAAGTGCATCGTCTAGCAAAGCTAAAAAAGCGGTTTTATTGGTCTATAAATTAACCTCTCTTACCAACAAAAGCTATCATATATTGTACTCGCATAATTGATTCCCTTTGAATTTGTAATCATTTTTTAATGCTTTTTTAAAGAGTTTCACCGCTTTTTGTCAGAAAATGTATTTTAAAGTTGTCATTATTCAGGACTATTTCGAATTATTTGAAGTGGTAAAATGGAATATGGAAAAAAAAAATGTATAAACAATATAAAATATATTTATTTATTTAAAAAAAAAAAATTTATTGTATAAACATATGTATATTTCTGAGAAATTGTTTTTTTTTTACCTAAATATTAGTTTATAATTTTATTTTATTACATATATTAAATCTACATTACATTACATTACCTTTATTAAATTATTAATGTATAAAATACCAATTGGTAATAAAATTATTTTTATACTAGGTAATAAAATTTAATTTAAATAACAAAGGAGGGGTAACCTCACAAAAACAACGGATCGGCTCTTGCAATTTATTTTCTTTTAAATTGTTTTTCGGGAGTTTTTTCTAATATGTGGCGTTGGAGGGTGCCGTTCAGCTAAAAGTGACGGATTCTGCGTTTCGAGACAATGACGTCGGCCCCGGGTCGCTCAGTTTGTCGGTCGTTCTTTTCACAACAACTGGGATTTGCTGAGTATTACTCTGTGGAGTGTCCTTCGGTGCAAGTGATTGGGTATCGGTGTTCGTGCCCGTGGCGGTTTTTTTGGGATCTTTATCCAAATCTTCTATAATTCCCCTTTACTAATTAAACTATTGGCGCCATCTTTTGCGTCACGTCGGTACTACGATGCTACGCTAATCATTTGATTAGCGTGTAGTACCGACGCGACTGTCTCGTGCGTAACTAAAAGGTAGATCCCGTTTCGTTCGGTTCTTATAGAGGGCGGAACATATGCTCTATAGTTGTACTATTTTTGTCGCTGGCTGCAAATACACATGAGGGCGCATACATTCGCATACTTCGCATTTGTGCAAGTTCAGATAAAAAATAGTGATACTTATTGTTTCTTTTTTCTGGTACAAATTCACTAATTATTTATATTGTTATTTTTTGTTAACTGTGGATATATGTACAAGATTATATTTATTACTAATTCTTGAGTATAATAGCTGTGATCTTTTCTTCTTCTCTTCTCTTTCTTCGTGTTTTGAGTCGTGTACATTTTGGAACTTGTAATTAATTATTTAAAAAAAATATCAGATTTTTGTTTGTTATTGGGGCTTAAGATACACACGGGTCGAAATCATGTGCGGCTGTAGGTCGCAGCTACGGCCAATACGGCGGTTTAGGTGCCTCCGGCACCTCCTCATGCTCAGTGTCCACTTGAAAGACTTGCTGGAGGGACGGGTTCCGGTTCTAGGTTACATCCCCAAAAATTCTTGCAATCAGACCTCTGGCATACTACTCTGCGATGTTATCGATTCATGTGTAGATCGTAACTGGGTGGAAGAATGGAGTACTCTTATCACTTTTGCATAAGCTGTCTTAAAAGTCCCATCTAGGAATCTGCCTGGCAACATGACGGCCAAAGACAAAGTAAATGTCCTAGCGTGCGGTCAGTGTGTGCACGGTGAGGACATGGCTACAGAGAGAAATCGCGGTCAAACAAGAAGATTATCGAATCTAAAGTTTCTGACAGTGACCTAAGGGGTTCAGGGGTAGGGACGGAAGACTCCTTTGCTGACCGGGAGTCTTTAAGTTGTCCTGCAAGTCCAGACACATCATGCGTCCCGATGTCAGTAACAGTGGAGGACGTGGTGCCTAAAAAAGAAAGTGGTGCCTAAAAAGAGCCAAGCGCCTGCGCGCTTGGCTCTTTTTACAGCGGACGGGCTTGGACAGGTTCTGGCCTTGACACCTAAAGGAGCTCACATCAGTGGTTAGAACGGGAGGCGCCTTTTGGGGTGCTTGACCGGACTTGTGAATTTCCTACTCAGTGGTCAGTTGAACCCTTTGGTGTGTCTGCACCTATACGGCGCTTTGCTTTTCGCGTTGGCCAAAAAGTACGGTTGGATTTCGGCACGCGGATTCGGAGAACAAGGGTAGCATTGTGTTAAAGCTCGATATTCGCAACGCTTTCAACACCCTGCAAAGGGACGTTCTGGTGGGGGAGGTTAAGGAGAAAATTCCTTCACTCTATCCATTTCTTTATCAGGTCTACAGACTTCCTTCTAATCTCTTCTTCGATGATAAGCTTATTATTTCTCAAGTGGGGGTACAGCAGGGGGATCCGCTATGTTCCCTTCTTTTAGCCTGGCAATACATAGAGTGATTGTCGAGATTAATTCTGCGTTGAACGCGTGGTATCTGGATGATGGCACTATCGGGGATGATCCGAAAGTCGTACTCCAAGCTCTAGAAACTCTCATTCTACGCCTTGGAGACTTAGTGTTGGAGGTAAATCCCTCGAAGTGTAAATCCTTGCCCTGCAGCATTGAGGCTCGAATACTCTTCCCTCGTATCGGCACTCTTCTACTAGGCCTTAATGAACTTCTGATTTTAATCTTTCTCAGTTCTCGAGTTCCCGAGAGTTCCCGACGTCTTCTTGCTGCTCATGGACGTCTAATAGAACGTTCCACAAGTAGCTATTGTCTTGTTGAGTATGAGTTTCACCCTCCCGAAAATTACCTACCTCATAAGAACCACCCCTACCTGGTTGTGTCCTAAGGAAGTATCCGCTTAGACATAACCTTGAAATCGGTTGTACAGTCCATCATCAATGTCTCACTAGATGAGACCCAATGGAGTTAAGCGGCTCTCCCGATTCGGTGTGGCGGTCTTGGGGTGCGTCGCGCAGGAGATGTGGGTCTCCCGGCTTTTCTGGCGTCTGCGCAAGCTGTGCCAGCCTTTTTGGACAGTGCTTTTGGGGCTGTTATGGCTAGATTGCAAGTTGTGTTGCAATCCGAGGCTGGAGCGTGGTTGCACGCGCTCCCTTCACCTCACTTTGGTGCTTTACATGACTAGAAATCTTTGCGTGTTCTGGTGGCCTTCCGCCTGGGCTGCAGGGTGTGTAAACCCCGTATGTGCACTTGTGTTTCTAAGGTGGAGGGAGGTCGACGGCAACCATGCTCTGAATTGTCGTCGTTGCACGGAGAGGTTACCGCGACATCATGCTCTCAATGGGATATCACCCACCGGGGTGATTATGTCGGATTCGAACCGACCAAAAACGCCGTCTCGGGTACCAGTAGCCGGGGAACCAGGTGTACTCCAGAAAGGAAATCCCTGGTACCCCGACGTTCCTCGGGCCATCCACAGCGTGTAGATGGCCCCCTCCTGTGGCCTGAGGGTGACAGGTGAGGCCATCTGTCACTCTAGCAGAAGCAGGCCGGGGTGGGTAATGGCGCGATGCGCTACGGAGCGCGCGCACCCTTCGGGGCAGAAAGGGAACATCCGGGTTCCCACACAGGAGGGGTCATCTATAAGCCGCAGATGGCCCGAGGTACGTCGGGGTACCAGGGGGTACACCTGGTTCCCCGCCTACTAGTACCTGGAGACGGAGTGCGGTTTTTGGTCGGTTCTTGTCCGACATAATCACCCACTGGTGGGTGGTATCCGAGGGGAGCTCCGCACAGAAAAAATAATAATAAAGGGTACACCTGGTTTCCCGGCTACTGGTACCCTAGACGGCATGCGGTTTTTAGTCGATTCGAGTTCGACATAGCCACCGCTAGGTGGTATTCGAGGGGATTTCCGCTCAGAAAAAAATATGTTACGCTTTATGTTACACGATATATTTATTTGCAACTATTGAGTTAATTAAAAAATTAATGAAGCATAAACCTCTATAACAAGGTGATCTAACAAATGAAGCGGTTCTCAATTCGGTATTTTTTTTCCTCGCTTCTTTAGAACTCCGTCAATTATGAACCGATTTCGAAAATACTTCTCGGTTCGATCTCGTTCAAATTTAATGATTTTTTTTTATCCCAAAGAGTGGAATATTACGGGAAGAAAAAATAGTGAACGGAACGGAAATACTGTATACAGACCATCATTCGAAGTCGAAAATCATTGGAATTTATTTTAGATTGCATGGATATAGGCGCATTGAAGTCGCTGATATTTTTCTAAAAGTTAGTTTAGTTTTTAGTAATTGTAGATTAAATATTTCAATTGTAAAGCTAAAAATTACAGGTTTGATTGTCACACCGTTACTAACGGGTGTAATTGCCATTCAGCAATATTTTGGTAGGATAATACAACAAAGCAACTGCGGTATCGACATGTCAGTTTCACTTATTATCTTTGGAGTAGTACGTTTTGGAGGTGGTAAGTGTACAGATATATACTCAAGGTAATTTCTTATCTTCCTTTGTAGGTAATACTTTACCAATTAGATTCTCTTAGTATGAGATTATTTATAACTGCTATATTTAATTGCTTAGAGTTCATAAACAAAATATAGATGGATTTACAAATAATAATAATAGGGTTTTATTGTTCCATATAAGTAAGCAGTAATCTTTCAAACTTATCAAATTATAAGTAAACTTAACAATTTACAAAGTGTGTGATATTAATTGCCTCTATTGCCAAAGTAGGTTGGTAACTCGTGACTCCGTATATGGCGCCTCTACTTTTGGCTGGAAAATAGAGACCGCGGAACATAAAGACATAAGATTAACAAATGACCTTGTAAAGATCGAGGGTTGTCAGAAGTTGCTGGCCAATTACAACCGTCTTTCTCGGAAATTATTAATGAAGACCTATGTTCCATTGTTATGGTTAAAACCACGATAATTCCCAGAAACCATATTAAAAGCCATGCTTAGATTGAGTTAGACAGCTCACTTAACAATGTCTCATATATTTTTATTTCATTTGCAAGGTTATTCGCCCTGATGATGTTGGACAGAGTTGAACGTCGCACTTTACCTCTGTTTAGTTACTTAGCTACAAGTATCGCCTTTGCTGTTATTGGGCTCTATTTTTTTTACACAAAAAGTAATCGGCTTTAATCTCGAATCTACCAACACTCTCACATACATTATTTTTATTGGTATTATTTTATCCTGTAACATTGCTAATATGGGATATAATAGTCTAGTTTTTGTTACTCAGAAGTTTTCCCCTTAAATGTTAAGTCTACAGCAATTACAGTTTTAAATATATTTACATCAGTCCTTAGTTTCCTGGTAGTTAAAGGTTATCAAATAATGCAAGATTTCACAGGGTTATATGAGGTATTTTGGTTTTATGCAATTGTGGCTTTTTCTGGTGTAGTGTTTACATATTTTGTAGTACCAGAGACAAAAGGGAAAAGTCTGAGAGAAATTCAAATTTATTTACAAAAATACACAGATTATTTAAGACGAATGCAACCAAGAAACTAGCGATAATTCAGAATAAGGAATCGTTGGCTGTGATTAATGTAATAAAGTAGGAAATTATATTTGTTTATTAACTAAAATTAATTTAATTTAAGCAGTTTACTTTTGTTTAAAGACCGCACCGTTAAGACTATATTGTATATTATTACTCAACACTAGGTATATGTGACATAGAGTTTGTTTTCATTATTTGCGATTAAAAAGTTGTGGCACACTTACGGGTTTCCCATTAAAAAGTTGTGAAGTTCAAGACAACGTTTATTTGTTTAACTCGTAGCTTCTAAGCTTTCCGAAGGTATTCCTTAGATACTCTTTAGAAAGTTCTTACATTATCTTTGAACTTCTGAAGTAAACTTCTTTTTCAACGTAATTTTGTAGTTTTGTAAAGGTTTGCCATAAAGATTTGGTAAGGTATTTTTTATAAAATTAAATTAAAGCTGATATATTAGACATGCTGTTTTAACTCTAAAAAATATATTTTATTGAATTTAGAACTCTCCTGGGCCCATGCCCAGGAGACTTCTCTCTTCTATGTTTGATGTCACAAGTCTATAATTGTGACGTCAAATATATAAACGGTTTTATTTAACTTCAAAGGTCATTTAAATGTAGATACAATCTGTTTATATTATATCGTTTCAATAATTGCAGTTTAGGACAAGAAAGAAAATAAGAAATAAACGACAGTTAGTATTTGTCAACAGTATACTGTTATTAGATACTTAACTTATTTCTAGCACGTATAATGGGAACAAGTCTTATTAACGCCTATCAAACGGAAGATTGCAGCCAGTTGTGTCTTCACAACTCCTCATATTCTGAGTACAGAATTTACATCGCTATATCGCACTTTTTTGTTGTTTTTGTTGAGTTGAGTCTGTCATTAATCACTTTAATAGTATAAAATTTATTTTAATTAATCAGAACAATCAAAATAATTAATTTCATCCATTACAGTTTTTTGAAATTAAAACCGAAAACAAATTTTTTTTTGACATTGAACTTAATTAATATAATGGAGGACTGTCACTCAATGAAAGTAAAAACGTGCCCTGAGTAAATTTTTATTGCATTGAGCCGATTACGTTTGTACGACAGATTCGATTATTACACATCATAGAATAAATGTGTAAAGAAGAGGACATACTGGATTACGATTGGTTCAAAAATTATATATTTGGCTAACTACATTTCTATTAATATTATTTAACGGGAATTAACATTACATAAATATTATATATACATAAATATTATTACATAAATAATATTAATTATCATGGAACGCGAAAGTTTAAAAGTTAGTACATTTCTATTATCAATTTAATAAATCTTGTTAGTTTAGAATTTTACACCGTTAACTAAAGAAGTCAGTTCAGTCCGATCCCTACTACTTAATCATAGAAGAGAAAAGCCGCCTTAGTTTGACTTGGATCATCAGTCGAGCACGTTGTGAAAGTTAAGAGAAATCGTCGCTATTTGAAAACTGATTTCAGTAAGATTTTTATTGTTTTTTTATTGAGCATTTTTTTCCATTTTAATTTAGAAGAAATTTTAGGAAGCAAAAATTTAACAATGAAGAATAAAGCCTATTACAATTTATCATAATTTAGGCATTTTTAAAGTAAATGTGCCTTTAAGAAAATATTGTACTTTAATAGTAAACCTAAACATCGTAAGTGAATGAGTTTTATGAGACCTTACTTTTGTGTCAGGATCAAGTCATCAAGATATGTTTTGTCAGGAATATATATATATATATATATGTATATATATATATATATATATATATATATATATATATATATATATATATATATATATATATATATATATATACAATAGGTATACGTATGAAGTTTTTTCAATGACACGAACATATGGTATGTCTTTTTAACCGTAAAGAAATAATTCTAAAACAACAACTTTACTTTCATTTTTTACCATAAGTTGATTCCTTTAAAAAGATCTAAATCAATAGTGTTTCCCTTTTACTCATATATGATTTGAAAAAATATAAAAAAATTGAAAAGCTGTTGATATGAATTTAGAGAATTGACTGTATCATGTTTTGATTTATGTATGATTTTCTTTATAGATAGATAACTCTTTTTTTGCACAAATTTTACAAGTATTATGGTACAGACAATTTCAGACATGTAATGTACAAAGGACGGCCTTATTGCTAAGAGCAATCTCTTTCAGGCAACCTTAGGATGGATTAAAATATTTTGGAGAGACAGTAGTAGTTGAAGGTGCAATGGTAAAATTAAATAAATATTTACACATAAACACATATACAATATACATACACATATACATACGATATACATACATATACATATACTCATATATATATAGCTAGTTAAGATATAATTCACATAAAAAAGACGAAAAAAGGAAAAGGAACGTTCTTATCATGCCTGGACGCGTAATTGACTTAATCAAAGTTTATAAAATTTCTGAACCATTCTCTTAAAGCTGTTTATCGTTTGCGCTCGCCTGATGTTTATCGGCAATGAATTCCACAAACGTGCAGCTTCAACAGTAAAAGATTGGTCGTAGAATTTTGTAGAATGCAGAGGCATCTCCAGCCCCAAATCCTCGGATGACCTCAGACATTTATCATGTGTGTCATTAAGGAACTTGAACCGTTCTTTGAGGTAAAAGGGGGCTCTAGGATTGAACAAGATGTTATAAAGAAAAGTGAGGATATGAGTATTCCGGCGAGAGCGAATTGGAAGCCACTAGAGCTTTTGACGGAATTCAGAAACGTGATCATATTTTCTTAACCCAAACACAAATCGTATGCGAAGATTTTGAAGTCTCTCAAGTTTATTAAGTTGTGCTTCAGTGAGATTCAGATAGCTGACATCGGCATAGTCGAGAATTGGGAGGAGAAGTACTTGTGCAAGTGCAGCCCTAGAGCAGGTGGAAGAAAGTTTCGCAGTCTTCGCAGGGACGCGACAGAAGCAAATAACTTACGACTGACTTCTTGTATATGTGGACCCCAAGATAAAGTATTATCTATATAGATACCTAAATTTTTGACAACAGTACTGATCTCAAGTATAGTGCCATCGAATTGAATTAAGGGCAATTGTGTCTAGTTAATTCTTGAGACCAACCTAGGGCTACCAATTACACATACCTGCGTCTTGCCAGGATTAACTTTGAGTCCGTAATTATGACTCCATTCGCCAATGCGCGATAGGTCATTGTTGATTTTGTTGAATGTCTCCGATAACAAATTAAGCGGAGCTTGTGTATATATTTGTAAATCATCTGCATAAAGGTGGTAGAACGAACTTAATTGATTAGAGATGGAGTTTATAAAAACAGCGAAGAGTAAAGGAGATAAAACGCCACCCTGCGGTATACCAGCAGAAATACTGCACCAGGAAGACACGGAGTCTTCAATGCAAATACGCTGCAAGCGACCAGACAGGTAACTATGAAACCAATCAATTGTCTTTGGAGATATGTTAAGAGACCGCAGTATACCAAGAAGAATGTGAAAATCTACAGTATTAAAAGCGTTGCTAAAATCAAGTAATGTGAGTACCGTAATCTTTCCACTATCCATGCCTAGTGTTATACTATCTGTAATGTGTACAAGTGCAGAAGTCGTGCTGTGACCAGGACGAAAGTCGGTTTCTTTATTGCACAAACATCTGTTTAGTTTCACTTGTAATTTATTGATTTCTAGCTACATAGTATAATGATAATCTTGATATAGGTATAAATATAAAATATGTAAGTACATATAAGACAAACTTTTGATATAACTTTTAACTTGTTATCATATAAGAATATAGTGATTTTTTTAATAATTAGTAGCTCTTGTCCGAGGCTTCGCTTGTTTTCATGCAGATTTTATTAATAAAATTTCAGTACTATTGTAGAAAAATGTTAAAATTGTCTTTTTATCAGGAAGTAGTATATTATTTGGTTGACATGTTTACTTCAGTTTAGAAAAAATAAAACTAAAAATTGTCATGTGTTATCATAGTGTGTTCAAGGTCTAATGGAAATTAATGATGTGACTGGGAAGGGTTGACAGCTCTTTCACTTGATCGACGCTTTGCTAATTGCTGTTTTGAACGTGTAAACACAGGGCTTGGTGTCCACTTGTAGGCTTACAATCGATGGAATATTTGGTCTCTGAAATTTGTTAATACGATGTTGTTCTGGTGAATACAATTTTTTTATCTAAGTTTTATTTTTGTCAAAACTGTCAAAACTGATCAAAAATGTCCTGGTCAGAATTACATTTAATAGTAATTAGTTCGTCTTCAGTTCTGTGGAGTGTAACCCTAAATAAGTTTATTTAGAAGCCAATTATAGGGAGAACCCAAAACGGTAAAAAAGAGGATTCAATTTTTTTTAAGATTGTATTTATATATTAGGTCTTTACCTATGGAATTGCCGTTTTGTATGCAATAAGTGAAAGTACTTATTTTTTCAAACTTTTTTATTTCTTTTATTCGCAGTAATCACCCATGCAATCGACGCATCTTTGCCAACGCATTGACAGTTTATTGATGCCCTTCTTGTAAAAATCAGCTGGACGGGAGGCAACAAACTCTTCAAAGGCATTTTGTACTGCCTCTCGGGAATTGAATTTTTTACCCACTAAAAAGTTGTCTAAATTTTGGAAAAAGTAATAGTCGGTAGGTGCAAGGTCTGGTGAGTATGGCGGATGAGATGAGATGAGAGCTTCCAACCCCAGCTCTTGCAGCTTGGAGACTGTCTGTTGCGCAGTATGGGGTCGCCCGTTGTCGTGAAGGAGCAGTGGGGACGACCGATTGACCAAAGCTGGTTGAAGATATGAACAGACTAAATTTGTATTTTTTTTTTGTGTTTGTTCTTGTGTTTTTTTAATTGTATTTTTTTCACGAGGTTTGCATCATTTTATCAAAAGATATTGCTCGACCTATTTGAGCTGTAAACGGATTATTAGAGTCCGGTTCATTTAGCTATTCATTTATCTTTTACTTTACTTCATATCCTATACAACTATGAATCAAACGCTTTACCAATTTCGACTAAACGTTATCAATATTATGTACATAAAGCCGGCGGCTCAGCGCGATTTGTCAAAGCTTCCTATCGAGATGCCTATCTGAAACATTTATTCTCAAAACAACAAAGGAAAATATTGTCTGCCGTTGAGAAAACACAGATCAGTGGACACGGGGGAAATAAAAAAGCGGAAGGAGTCTGTCTTGCACAATTCTATCCTAAATATTCCAGATGTTTCTACAATAAAATAAAATATTACTTCAAGGAATTTTGATGAATAATGTAGAGTAAAAAGTGCTGATTAGTAGTTCAGTTACTTTTTACTAATAAGCGACTATTAACAGAGACTGAAGTATCGTGAAGATAGTGTATGTCGCAATAATCCGCCGACATTGTAACAGCTAGCAATTTAACGCATAATTCAAATTCAATTGCTGCCTTCTCAATCTCAGTGCAAACAGAATGTACTGTCTATGAATATTGTGTATAATCTACACTTCATTAATGAAGCAATTAACACATAATCATCTTACATATTCCATTACAAATGATTGGAAAGATATTAATCCTCGCTGGTGGGGAATTTAAATTTCTTCGTTAGAAGCCTTTTAATACGCTTAACTGAAGTCAACCGCACTTATTTCATTGAAAAATTATGTTAATGACGTTTGCAAAAGTAGCTGACCGACTTTATAAAGTTTAATTGAGTTTGTTCATGTTTTAGGAAGGCGATGTTCAGTTCTTGTTTTGTGTTGTGAAGGCCCTTGTTTCGATACCTCTGGCTATAATAATTGTTTTGAATTAGTAGACACAAACGTTTATCGACCGATACAAAGTTCATTAAAAAAAATACGTTTTGGTTTACAGAAATCGATAACCTGTTAATTATAACAAAGTAAAAAGCAATATAGGTTTTTTAAAATTATAATTGTTTTTCTAAGTTTACACAAACATGATAGTAGTGATCTATTTTTTGAGTCTTACCAAATAAAATGTAATCGTTCACAAATACCTGTAGGTATTGCCCGGTACCCGCGACGTTAAACATTTCAAATTGCTACTTTGTCATATGGTTTTCATAGTACATTTAAGGGTTTTATTACCTAATCTTTTATTGTCCAAAACAATCTCTGAAGATTTAACTTGATTCAATCATTTTTATTAGGATATCAGGAATACTCTCCAAGAATTTGTTACTTCAGCGATAGCACCCTGTCTAATATTATAACAATAACCCCTTCAATGTAGTACTCGTAGTGCTCCTGCAATGATAATTTTTTTTTAAAAGACAGCTACCGCATTAGCAATATATACTGGGACTTTACAAACATACATGAAACGGACACAAAGAACACCCAGACTCAGAACAACAATTTGTGGATCTTACAAAGTGTTGTCCCATGTGGGGATCGGACCCACAACACTCAGCGTAGTGAGCGGCGGGCGTGCGATCGCTTAAACCACTACGCCATCCATGCAGTCAAAAAAATGAATAAAAGAAATCAGGTATTTCAAAGGATTATTAAAAACCCTTATCGCACTTCTCTGAGCAGTTTAAGAAAAAGTTCTTCTTAATTTTTTCAACAAAATTTTACAAATATTTTGGAATCTTAAGATTGTTTTATAGTAAAGTAACTGTTAACAGAGCTATAGTTAAATACACAAGTAGTATTAAATTTAAAACACCTAATAAACTGGTTAAAAGTTAAGATATTAGATTTACATTTTTTCTTTTGTTAAATATTAAATAACCTCGGGTGCCAAGTATTGTTCAAGAAGGACTGACACTAATCCCGACAGGATAAGTGTCAACATATTTTATTTAAACACGAGTGTACACTGACTGTAGTACAACAAGAAGAGTACAGGTGACATTAAGAGCTAAAGTAGATAGATAGATAGGTACTCTTTATTGCACACCATAATTAGGATACATGCGATGATACATACAAGAAAAAACAGTGATACAATGGGTGGCCTTATCGCAGCCTGCGATCTCTTCCAGGCAACCTTTAGATGGACTATACTATAAAGTAATATGTGCATTTACAACTTCCGTATATTAACTAATATTTACATACATAATTACATTAAAATACAACAAAGTATAGTATAACAGGTATATTTATTTTATTTTATTTTTTTTTTTTTTTAAAAAGACAACTCCCGCATTAGGAATATATCCTGTGTCGCGGGGGACTTTACAAACATACATGAAACGGACACAAAGAACACCCAGACTCAGAACAACAATTTGTGGATCACACAAAGTGTTGTCCCATGTGGGGTTTGAACCCACAACACTCAGCGCAGTAGGAAGCGGCATGGCGACCGCTTAAACCACTACGCCATGCGTGCAGTGCATATAGTTTCTTTGTATTGTTCTATACGGCAAAGTAGGAAAAATAAAAATTTGTTTGTAAATTAAAAAACAAACTGACAGTTCTGCGGTGTATATTTTACTAAAGTATCAGAACTACAAGTAAGGGTTAATGTGTATAATACGTAACTATGCGTGGAGACATAGTGGATTATGATCCACGGATCACTGGACGTGATAGATATAAATAAAAGTAGAAAGTAAATTACAGTTCATGTGACTGTATGGTGTTCAGTGTAGGTAACGTGGAAAAATATTGATTTTAATAAACTTTTTGGTATAACTTTGGATTTTTTACAGGAAATTAAGTTGATGTAATTTTATTTTCGTTTTAATTTTGTCTTCAATGCCGTAAAATGTTACTCGTGGTTTCCTTTTATATTAATTTTCTTGAAAGTCTTTGAAGCAGATAGTTGACATAAATTTAAACTTTCAGTATTGTACTTGCAATGGCCTATTCAAATGTTTTGAAAGTTCTCGTGCACGGTGTGAACTTATTTTTGTTTTTATTGTGCAAAGTTTCCAAGAGCACACTGGGTAAGGATTTGTGTCAGAAACTTAAAAGTTTGGAAAACTGCTAAAGCAAAACGTGCTACTTTCGCGAATGACCTCGGTTCTTCACAATGTTCAAGTTATCCTTTTTGCTATTTGGTTCCTTGGAGTCCTCTACACCAAGTCAGTGTTAGCGACCGAGTGTATATTTTTGTATACAATAGGGGGCACCTGATGTTAAGTGACTACCGCCGCCTGTATCTGCAACTCCAAAGCTAGTTATTTCATTCAATATTATTTATAATATAAAAAAAAAAACTATAATGGACCATCAAGTCCTTACAAGTCACTTTAGAAAAAATCAATTGACTTTTCACGGCTCTTGAAACTATTATCAAATGGAAGTGAACTAAGTGAGAATCAGAATAAACATTAATATATAAGCCAATAACCAGAACAATGTCTGAAATATGTAGTACTAAAAGTCTGATATCCGTGTGGTGATGGATTAAGAATACGGTGTGTCAATACCCCTATTCATCCTATGAGTGTCGTAAGAGCGAACCAAGGGAGCAAACTACGCAGGACAACCGCACTGCAAAGAGTACAAAAACTTGAAACAAACCCTACACCAACCCGTCTTGCCAGCATGGTATAATAGGCCAAAACCTCCTTTCTAAGGAGAGGCCTATGTCTAGCAGTCGACTATTAATGGCTGTTGATGATGGTGATGATTAGCTGTCTAATCTTTAAATCGATTTTTGGATTAAGGTTTTCACTTTTCAGAGAATAATTTTATTGGACATCTGGCAAACAAAAAATTCCCCACACAATAGAAAAAAAAAAACACTTAACAGTGTCAATGAGCATGGAAACGCTGGGAATAATTGTAATGGACATTGTTGAGAACTATTTCCTACTGCTGTTGCACTTGTTTTTGGTAAAATAAAAAGGAACCGTACAAAAGCTCAGATTTGTGTAGTGAACGGGTGTTATGTCCCTCCAACATAACGGGAGCCTCCTTCGACCTGCTGGTAACCTGACGATTGATGTTGGATACTAGAATAGTATGCAGTTCGGCGTGTCTTTATTAGCTGGAAATTAAGTATGTTGTTAGTTGTATATGGAAGTCGCTATAATATTATTAATGAAGTCAGAAAAGTTATGCAGTGTTTATAAGTGCAACCACATTAAATATGTGTAAAAATAAAAAAAGATGCAGTGTATGTGTGTATTATATAGCTATTTTAATATAGTAATAAATTATGAGGCATGGGTCAAAAAATACTTTAGTAATTCTGGTACACAGATACCAGAATTATTTATTTAACGTTTTTATTAATTAACAAGGCAAAGGATAAAATGAAACGGAAATCAATTTAGTTTAGTTATACTTTTTTGTACTCTATATTCACATTTTAAAGAAAGTTATAAACATAGATTAAAGAAATGGAACGACTAAAACAGAACTTACGGATTAACGTCTGTTAGGAATTTTGGTATACTACACACATGAATTTGACCTGGAATATTCTAACGATGCTTTTGCTCGGCATGATTGGGCGAATAGGAAAATGCCATTACAGCAACGTCCTGGTTCAAAGAGAATTCAGTCATACTTTACTTTTACGTTTCATGTACCGAAATAGCTGAAACTAAAACCTGGAAGGTTGGTGGTTCATCTGAATTTTTAAAATTTGGAACTTAATTTTTGGTTGAAACTTCGATTTGTCTACATTGGAGTCGGATTTTGATGTTTGAGGTTTCTGTAAAAAAAACATTAGGATTATGTGTGTTATACGCCTTTATTCTGGATAAAATAATACACACTGTAATGTATATTACCAAACTGTAGTATTCTATTTGTAGATTATATCAAATTTAGTTTAATAACTTACTTACTTTATTTAAATAACATTTGTAAAAAATAATGTTTTCTACATTACTTATTTTCCACCACTAGAAGTGGCATTTTTTCTTCACAGTTAAATGGAACCAATGGGGAAATATACCGTTAGTTAGTTAGTATAAAAAAAGAATTTGCCAAATCGGTTTAAAATGAAAAAGTTTTCAGGTAACAAACATGAAAATAATTGCATAACAAATATTTTATTTGTCTAAATGTTTTGTATTCTCATTTATTACTTTCTTGTGCACATATCTCTGTAACCCAACACAAACAGCTAATAAATATCTTGTTGTGCCCGTGTTTTAGGGCAATACATGATTAGATTAGTTTACGATCTGTTTTCAGCAGATTCAATTCTATAAAAAATCAATTAGGACACTTTTTTCAAAGTCGCAGGTTCACCTTGAACCATAAAACAATAAATTAAATTAACACAGTAATGCAGAAGTAGATTCAACCAATATACATATTTGGTATTAGGAGTTTGATGGCAGCCAATACTTCCTAGGAAAACAAATACGCAAAATAAAATAATAAAACCCAGAAAATACAATTATGCCACTGATTAGTCGCTTACAATACTCGTAAAACAATATCGACAAATCATTCTTTAACTTTATCTTAAGTATAAAACCAATTTCGAACGAAGCCGTGAAGCCATAAATTACGTTTTATCTGAAAACCTTAAATTGACAGTGATATAAAATATAATCGCTTTTAATATGATATAAAACAATAGTAAGAATTCCTAAGTTTGAAATTCAGTAAAAGCTTTAGTGTTAGTGCTATATATCTATATTTTATTAAGCTTCAAAAATCATACACAACATCATCATAATCATAACTAAGTCTTAAAATTAGAGAACAAATATCAAATATTGATAAGTTTGAACAAGCGATAGTAAAGTACCTCTCAATAGACAATTTCATTTGAGAATGTGATGTCTCAAATATGTCACATCACTCAAAGTAAGTCCTTGCTGAAATATGAGCGCCGTTGACAGACAACGCTGCACTACGGATTCAGAGAGAAAAGGTGATTGGAAGACACGAGTCAATAAAATTCTTTGCACATATGTAACGTGAATAGCTGAATTCGAATAGTGGTTTTTTGCAGTAAATCGACAGCAAATTCAATCTCTCTTGAAAGTATATTCTCAGTTTAAAAGATTTAATGTTTGTATCTTAGTATATACATTGAAAAAGGTCCCTTAAAAGACCGCAGTTAAGTTGGACAATTGGTGTCGTGTTGTGTTGATATTCTAGTGTGCTGAGTCGTCAAAGCTTTATAGGGTAGAAGGCAATAAAGGGAGGATAAAAGCTTGAATGGGATTTGTACCGGTCACGGCTTAATGTTAACGGGGAATTATTCTAATTTATTCACTGATTTGTTTAAACTTGATACATATTATGTTTATAACATTGATTTATTGTTTAAAAGAGGAATTACAAGTAAAAATGGTAGTCTAGGTGTACTAATCGCATTTGTTATAGATATTTTGTACTTCGAGACATCAACAAAAAATCTTCGTTTTGACTTATGAAAACCGTAAACAAATAAAACATGTAATAAAAATGGAAGCATCCATAAGTATCTCCATTTCTTGTTATATAAATTGTATTAATGTTTTGACGTGAGACGCGTACTGTGACAGATATAATGTGTAAAAGCCTCCAGTCTGGCTTCAACTCAAATTCCCTTTTATGTCATCGTTGAAAATTTAACTTTACTCACTTTACTGAATACGCTTAGAAGTGTTGATTTTGTTATGTTTATAGTATTTCGTATCTGATTAACTTTGCTCGGTAATGTTTTATTCTGCTATTTCTCTACCTCATAAAAGCTTGTTAAATAGTTTACTATAACTTGTTAGAAAACTATTTAATTAGAGTGGCTCAGACATTTAATGTCAATTAACGAGTTATTTAATAAGAAACAGAGGACTATCAAAATAATATAGAATAAATAAAATAATGTAGATTTGTGAATAAATGTTGTTGTTAATTGCGTTTATTAAAGATATGTATAATCTAGATCCTGCCTTTATAGTGTTAGTATGCATTTAAAATCAGAATTTAACCAGATATACGTGCATATTGCATATTGCATCATCTTTTTTCGCGGGGTAGAAAGTGCGCGGGCGGGGGGAGCCTGCATCGTTGGGTAGGCGGGCTCATGGAGTTTTAGTCACTATGAGTCACTTCGACGGGAAGCGTCGCGCATTTTGCGTGCGCGCATTTTACGAGAACTCTCGTTCATACATCGTTACTAGGCGTTTATATTGTTCTGAATATGGACTACGGCAAATTAGTAAAGCTCCGAGTGCTAACTTAATTAAAATATGGGTACAGCGTTTTGAAGAGACTGGTTCAACGTTTAAACCACAAGCAAAAGGTTGTCCAAGAACATCTAGGACCGACGACAATATTGAGAGAGTTATGCAGTCTGTACGAGGAGATCCACAAATGTCTACTCGTAAGAGATCGTCTGTCTTACACTTATCGCGACGAAGTTTGCAACGAATTTTAAACTTGGATCTTAAACTGCATCCTTACAAGCTGCAGTTAACACAAGAATTGAAAGAGTCTGACTTCGGAGCAAGGCTCGCATTTGCTAATGAAATGCTTAATCGATTTTCCAATTTTGACAATATCCTTTTCTCAGATGAGGCCCACTTCCATATCAATGGGTTCGTAAACCGTCAAAATTGTCGTTACTGGAACAGTGAGAATCCCAAACTCAAGCACCAGAAACCACTGCATAGTCCTAAAGTGACAGTATGGGCAGCAATCTCTGGTAGAGGAATAATTGGACCGTTTTTCTTTGAAAATGCGCGGGGGCAAAACGTCACTGTTAATACCGAACGCTATGTTGCGATGTTGGAAGGTTTTTTGGCTCCAGAGCTTGAAAATTCAAGAATAGTGAATTCTAGGACTTGGTTTCAACAAGACGGAGCTACCTGTCACACATCAAATGACTCCATGGCGGTTGTGAAACAGATGTTCCCTGGCAGACTGATTTCGAAAAGAGGTGATATCCCATGGCCCCCACGTAGTCCAGACGTGACGCATCCTGACTTTTTTTTGTGGGGATACCTCAAGAACAAAGTCTACAGTAATAATCCGAAAAACAACGATCAGCTCAAGGAGAATATCCGTGGTGAAATGGCAGCAATTACACCAGCATTACTGAAGAAAGTTTTCAATAACTTCCGTTTGCGATTAGAGGAGTGTCGTCGTAGATAGGGTCATCATTTAGACGATGTTATTTTTAAAAAATAAACTTCAGTTATTTCTTAATAATACCTCAGTTTTATTTTAACTATACCTTTTGTATTTATTTTCTAATCAATATTTTAAATATGCACGTTCTATTGCGCCACCCTGTAATTTCATTTTACTTTAGAACATCTTTCATGACTTTTCTAAAACACACATTGCGTGAATTTCAGAGAATGTATATATTATTCCTTACTACTTTATGCACCAACTATTTTTAACCTAAAGAGCTAATAAATAGAAACGTATAGCAAAAAATATATCATAATTTATATATATATATATACATAATTTTCGTATCTTACAAGCCCATATTATATTTGTAGTGTAAACATTAAAATTTAGATTGGTTGGCACAGTTAATGTATCTAACATCCGTCGTCGGTCGCCTTAATCTTGGGCTCCGCGATGCTCAGCAAACACTAATCTGTGCCCACGGTTTATGTTCATAGACTAAAAAGTAAGACTAGACCAGTGGTGTATCGACTCAATTTTCTATCCGATGTGAATCGGTTTGAGCATGAACCGAATAGACTTGTTTAGCCCTTGGTTTACTCGTGGTTCGTGGCAATGAATATATATTTATCAATTTACTTACAAGCACAAGCTATAATATTATGTTCATACAAAACCGGATACGGTTAGCGCACAGTCGTCAGTTTAATAATAATTTAATACATAAACCGATCCACCAAAGAAAAAAAAGAAGGCTTGGTATTCCTGTTACTTTACGTAGTATTGCTTTTAGCTCTCAACAAACTACCATTCAATTCATACCGTCGCTGCGTCGGTCGTTGGTTTGTATAGGTCATGTCAAGTTTAACGCTTGTATGTTAGCTTGGTTGCCAACCGTTAACAAACCGTAAAATGTTGGTTTAATCGATCCCATCGAATCATTTTGCACATCACTTTCGTATGTTACATTCGCTGGTCAATGGTTCAACCCCGGTTTACTGCAATTTCAACGGTTCGGTTTGGAACCGATTCGCACCCATCGAACCGGTTTAACTCGGTTTGACAATATTCCAGACCGTCACATCACTAGACTGGACATCAGAAACATTTTCTGACTCACGCAAGACTCAATGTCTTTTATGTTAACCAAAGTAATTATTGATATATGTGGACATGGCTTGCATAATAAATATGCAACAAGTTTTATTCTTCCTAGATCGGATAAAAGAGCTGTTGGAGCAATTGGGTCCTAGAGCACCACCGCTCTAGCACCCAATTGCTCCCGCCGAAGGGACTGACCCGAATTAGATAATAAATAAGAAAAAAAATAATGAAAATAACATAGCTGGGATAGTTTAAATATGGAAAGTTGAAGACCGAGTGCAATAACGCGGTGGAGTGCAATATGTCTAATTTATGGATTTCTTCGAAAAACAGATGATAATAATAAATATAAATATTATTGTACCACATTCACACAACGCCATCTAGTCCCAAACTAAGCAGAGCTTGTACTATGGGTACTAGACAACTGATATAAATACACATATACTTTTTTTTTGTAAATACATACTTTTTATACATAGAAACACCCATACCAAATCAAACATTAAATGTTCATGCACACAAATGTTTGAGTTGAGCGGGAATCGAACCCGTGACCTTTGGAATAGCAGTCCGTTACACAAACCACTACGCCATTCGGTCGTCAAATAATGACTGAGTGTATCTTAAGTTTCACTCTGAAATATTAATTACAGAAGGGACCTTAAATGTGAAGACTCAGCTTATCTGCCTGCTCATATGTATGGCATATAATGGCATGTTAAAGTAAATTACCAAAAAAGTAACCGATACGCTTTATTTTTGATGGCGGTTACAGTAAACATGTTTGTGTATAATCCTATTTCTCCTTCTCAGAAAGTGGACATAATACACTTTTGTTATTTGATAGCGGAAAACAAATACCTTGATATCTACTTTTCCATATTTATTTCAATATTATATTCCATTTAACAAAAAAAATTTCTCCATTAAACAGTTAAAGGAGTTCGATTTGGCGAAGTAAAATCCCCGATAAAAATGTTTATGATGCAACGTTAACAACTACAGGTTTACTTGATAACGTAACGGGAAATAATGGCATTGGTTACTATATTTACCAGAAAATTATCGTTAAGTTTCTTAAAAAAAACAAAAATAGGCACAAATCTCTGGTTTTCAAAGTATCGTCAAGTCTACGTCATCATTATTCCTCATCGAATAAAACTCTATCCAGACTTATTTCCGGGGGCGCTCGTTTGGAATAAATAAACAAGCGGCCGCTTAAATACACAACCTTGATTTTTCCTTATTGAGCCCCGCTAATCGATAACTTGATTAAATAAATACACGCGCCTGTATTAGTATATATACTCATGTTATTTACAAGTTTGACTTGTATGGCATAGATTCAGCAATATATAAACAGTACCTACTTCCTTTCTGTGTATGCTTCAACCATATAGGAAGAAAACGGGTTTCACTTTCTTTAAGTTTTGTACTTAAAGTATAACAATAGGTACCAGTTCCGATTCAGATTCATATGTCCATTGCCTCCACTTAATTTTTTCAATGATGACAAAAAATATGTATTGATAGACCTTAGTATAAGAAAAACCTAACTAAAATACTTAATCAAATTTAAATGACGGTGAGATGGCGTAGTGGTTTGTGCAACGTACTGCCTACGTCAAAGGTGGCGGGTTCAATGTCTGCGAAAGTCAAACATTTGTGTCCAGGTGTTCTTATGTGCAATATGTATGTATTTACACACACACAGTTGTCTAGTACCCATAGTACAAGTTCTGCTTAGTTTGAAACGTAGACGTGGGCGTTGTGTGAATGTGTGAATATCCACAAAATGATAATAATATACTTATTATTATTATTATCATTTTGGATATTAAATTTTTATTCAATAATATTTTCGAGTCTGTTCAAGGGGTCTCGAACGCCACAGTTTTGAGTATTTATCTAGTTAATACAAAGTTACTGTACATTAATTTTATATGTAGTGTATGTTGCATTATAAAAACACATACCTACCTATTACATAAATAACGAAATATTTAAAGGAATGGTACAATCGTTACTATTTCTTTACTATTTAGCTTTGTTAAAGAAATTATTACAACCAAAACAAACAATCGAAAAAGTAATCTAAAGTAGTGTTTAAGTAGATTAGTGAAGTAAGATAATTATGAATCACTTCCATTTAACTATCTTAAGGTATATAATTACATCCCAAGGGATAAAACTATGTTACGGCTAAAATTATCTTACTGCAACATATATGTTTATATCGCAGGAAGATGGTTACATTATCCAACCCAAATACTCTTAGATTGATAAATCTTATGGCGCTTTTTCGTATTTCCTTTGATATTTTGAATAGTTTTCTCATCATTTAATATTTAATTTTAAAAAAGATACCAAATCTTTTACTATCTCGCATATGCTCGATATGTGTATAGTATTACTAAACAGTAGGAAATTATTCACAAGTCTGCTTAAAGCGCATATTCAGTTTGTTCCTCAGTGTTCGTGCAGTGTAAGCAAATCACTGATTGACATAAGCATCGTAAAAGCTTCAGTCGATTTATATGTACTACAAGTATATCAATCACTGTACAAAAATCTCTCGTCAGTTTTTTTATATAGGAAGTAGGTAAGCTCTAGAATTCATTCGGTATGCTTGAGTTGCTATTTATCAAAATGTTTTATTTAAAGTGAGACGTTTGTCTACTATTCATTGACTTGTGTCATGAATACAACCGTTTTACTTGTAATTTTGTAGACTTACCACTTGTTTTAGGTAATCAAGGCATAACAAACGGCCAGCATCGTTTTAATAGAACATAGACGCTTGTAACAACAGGAGTATACTGTTACCAAAGCTAAACCTGAACATGTTGGTGTTTTGGTTGCATTTTGTGAGTATTCAACTCCCAAAATGAAACCAAAACACTAGACCTAAAACGGGGTTTTACATAGCAAGCTCTATCCATGAGATCAAAATACCATTTTACAATGATATCAAAGCTCGACACCCGTTAACACATTAGTCCTATAAATTTTGCAACATAGTGATTTTTTTTATGAAATAACTCAACAATAGAAGGCTTTTACTATCAGTCGTACGACGTATTCTCTTTCTTGCATTGTAATGAGGGGGTTTGTCTTTAAGGTAAAGAAGTCTGTTTACAACTTTTGAACACGAATATAGATCCGAAAATCTTTGTTTTAGAAGGTGCACACATTTTAATATTCACCAATGGCTTGTGTTGTGGGTGATTGAATAGGATAAAGTGTTTTTTATTGTGTTTGTATTTTATCGATTATTAAAAAATTGGGACAAACAATCCAACAAAGGTTTCAGGCAAGTTTTTGTATATGGCATTCAACTATATTTATCAATATTTTATTGGACTCTAAAACTCATTGAGTGTTTGGTAGTATTGTTGAATGGCTAGTACAATATTTAGTTCATTTACTCGTTTTTACTTTTTTTATATTAAAAAAAAATCGGATATGTGACACACAACGTCATCTAGTTTCAAACTAAGTAGAGCTTGTACAATGAAATCTAGATTGCTTTGATAGAATACTTGTTTTTTTTTGTAAATACGTACATATTATACATAGAAAACACCCAAACCCCGAAACAAATATTTGCAGATCATACAAACATTTTAAAACTAGCCTGACTTTTATACTTATTAAATATACAAGAACTTTACGAGAGCATTACAAGTATACAAATTGAGAATTGGCAATATAATAAAAATCTGATGAGTTTTGCGTGAATTCATTAGGATTTGTTTAGTGTATGGAGGAGGGGGGGGGGGGGGAAGAGCAGACTTTTACCTGTCGGATGTTTTCGTGTCATTTCAGTATTAACATCAACCCTGGTAGGACCTGACTCCTTCATGACTTCTTAAAAGTCTATGTTTATTTCGGTGCCTTAAACGGATATATCGACCACAACCCAAACCATAATTATATCCGAATAATCCTTAAGCCTGATTTAATCCCCGTTGTGATTCGAAATGATTAAGTAAACAGAATTCTATATAAGTTATATCTTGTTTGCATCTAGGGGGCGCCACTAATGAGAATTTAAATAATTTAGTTGGAAGCCGTTGGAGGAAAAATCCGTTAATCCAGAAAAGAGAAATGTAGCTACGCAGTTACTTAAGTTGCAAAAGTAATTACAATTCCTCAGATGGAACTAGCTCTCTTGTTTATCGGGCTTGTAGATGCTGCTATTTGCAGAAGTTGTCATATGATGACACAGAAAGTCTTATTGTTGCATTTTCATAGCTGTCTACAGGCATAACACATGTTGTTTCTCGATGTTCCCCATAAATCTTACTGTGAACATCCTATTGAATAAATCTATGACGTTGTACAAATTTTTATCTAGAAATTACACGACTCCTAAGATACAGGTTTCTCACCTAGTTTAGGAGTCTGTTGTAACTGACCGGTATTTGTGATCATATTACTACTTAAGCTCTGTTATACCTGTGCATAGTGTGGTTATGTGCTGTGCTTAAGCTAAGTGTAAATGTATATTATTATTATTATTATCATACTATATTCTGAATCAAAAAATGCATTTATTGTTAGGCATGTTGTTCTTTTCTTAAACGGTTTTATTTACCTTGACTTGTTTGGGTCGAATTTAATAATTAAAATTTTACCCCCCTTTTGACCGATTGATCTGAAATTTGTTACACGTCTTTATTTCTGATGACAATACAATAACATTTATCAGTGTAACTCCAAGATGGCACCAACCACAAAATGGCGGATTACATTTTTTTTTTCAACTTGCTCAATATTTATGTATTACATATGACTTCTCAAAACGGTTTCTACAGCTCTATAAATTTATTTTAGCGTTAGATACCCTTCTTCATTTTGTTACGATAGAGGATAGCGTCATCGATCCTTTAGTTCTGCATCTTTACTTAGCAGAACCGTATAAAAGATCTGCATTGCATTATTTATTATTTTTTCAAAGCTATTGTGTTCGAAAATCTAACAAGCACATAACCCACTTGAATAGTAACTTAGACTAACACTCACACGTCACCAGCAGAATAAAAACACCACACTACTCTAGACATCGTTAAATTCTGTTCAGTAGAGGTATTCAATAGGTGTTTAATTTTGTGTTATTTGACAAATTGCATTAGAAAGTATCAAATGTAATTATTTTATTTGGAAGGTCATTTAAATGTTAATATTAACTAAAATTCTTTATTGGTATTATTTACGGCCAACTTTTAAGAAGTCGAAGACTCGATCATTTCGTGTCACATGTACCCTAAATTGAAAACAACAGTGATTGAGTGGGTACTCGCGAGAAGGCTTTCCATACACACATTAAGTGTTTGTAATGTACTTTCCAGCTGAATAATTTGTTTATGTATTGTTACAAAGTATGAAATAAAGTCGCTTATTATGTTGTACGTTAGATCGTTTAAACTAAACAACGGATTTTAATGCAGCTTTTACCAATAGAAAGAGAGAGAGAGAGTGATTTAAGAGGAAGTTTTATATGTATCATACATGCATACATTCAGTCAAAAAAGTATCGGGAATTAATGATTTGTTTATGGTTCCATATTTAAAAACTTGTTTTGTTTTTGGTGTTGTTAGATTGGCATTGTTTTCCATTTTGGCGCGGAGTTTAAGTTGTATCTGTTATTTATATTAAATACAGTGCTGTTTTTAGTTATATCATAATTACCTAGTGTGTATTGCAAATTTCATAATGGACAAAAACATCGAACGAAGAGTTTGTCTTAACTTTTGCATCGCCAATGGAATTTCGTGTTCGGAGTCACTGAAAATGTTACAGAAGGCTTACGGTGAATCGACTTTATCAAAAACACGTGCTTATGAGTGGTACAAAGCGTTCAAAAGCGCTCGAGATGTGATGGAAGATTTGCCTTGCTCTGGTAGGCTATCAACGTCTGGAACTGAAGTTAACAACGCAAAAGTGAAGGAAATTAATTAATTAAGATATAAAAAAAAGAAAAGATATTTTCTAAAAATATTTGATTTGTCAGTCATGCCTGAAAAGAAGATAAGTGTTGTAATAAAAATCGCCTAAGAAACCTCGAAAACATGAAATATTTCCTAGCAACAGAATTTCTTTTCTTCAAGATTACAAAACACCAAAAGAAAGAAGACACCTCAACATTAGTCAAGTTTTGACGTGCAATTAGTGGTCCGTCGCCAGCTCGCACTAATTACCTCATATCAATTGTGTCACCATTGTGCCGGCTATTTGTCTTGGCGGACGTTTTAACAAGACTACAGCTATTAGGAGGAATGGTCAATTGGGAGGCTCGAAGTTGTGCTTCTTAGTTACGAGAAAAAAAAAAGTTGTATTGTTTTATAATGTCATATGTTACAACTGCCTCAAAGTAATCCAAAAAGTGGCCAGTTCTCTAGGAGTAGCCTAGTTATCTATCTGTTAAATTGAATCATAATGACAATTAAATTTCATCGTTAATTCCTCACACATCATATCACATCTACAGCCTTTAATAGTCCACTGCTGGACATAGGCCTTTCCTTAGAAAGGGGGTTTGGGCCTACTATACAACGCTGTGTCTTAGGTGTCTTTCCGCAGTCGCATCAATCACTTGTTAAACTAGTGTCCATATAATCGGGACAAGGACTCAAACGTATTTAACATTAAAGTCCACAACTAAATGACTAAACTCAAAATTAAAGATTAGTGTAGTACTGTTAGTAGTAGTTTAATGTTCATTATTTGAATCGTCTTCATCCAGAAGTTTTTTTTTTGAATAAGTATGTTAATCGAAATTCTAGTTATTTATAAACAATAAATGGTTTTATCTATGTGTGTATTTCGAAGATACCCGATTAGTTTTGGACCCGAACTTTATTGAAGAATAAAGTCTGTCGTTGTCAGATAAATAAAATAATGATGCATACTGCTCATTACAAGTTATCAAAATTTAGGCGTTGGGATTTAAGTCAGGGATTGAAGTCGATTATTTTATAAACAGTAACTTGTAATTTAAGTCAGTTATACATCATAAGCCAGGTAATCAATTATATTTAATCTAGTTTTTGCTAAGAGAAACTAGGCAATGAGAAGAAAGTAATTCTAATCTCCTACCTACAGATTGTATCGGACAAAACATTGTTGTAACGATAAAACTTAAGTAGGCAACAAAAGGATATTATTGGGGACAAGCATGTTTACCTCATTTGAATGTGAAAGAGATAAATGTTATTGTTATCTTTATGTTTAATTCAATTCCCAACGTAGCGTGTGTACCGTTATTTTTTATGATATTGCAAAGAATCTCTAATTATATTCTACTTTGATATCATTTTTTAAAAGCCTATAAGACATCACATTGACACATACATTGACATCTAGACGCAAACAGAGTTCTAGAATACGCATATTATATGAAAAATAAAACACTCAGATAAATGTCGAGTTAGTTATAGACGTTTTCATGTATACAATTGGTTGTACGGAACAGAAATCGAACTCGTGACTCTCCGCGTGGTAGTCGATTTACCCAATGAAAGACTTCTACTCAATTGTCGATTACATAGAAGACAAGTAAGAACGCTTAGGATTAATTTAGCACAGGCAATTTCTTAACTGAAAATGTAGTATGGGCTAGTATGTTTTTTATTTATTTTTTCCATTTCATTATTATTTTCTTTTAAATTCCATCTTTTTTTTATCTTGTTTTCTCTTCATTGCCTTTTTAGCTTTTTGTTTAATAACGGACATACTGGCTCACATCAAAACAATGTTGTTGTATATCTAATGATGCCATTGTGTCATTCCATGCCATCTGTTCATTAAAAAGAATGACCGTGAGTTTGTTTGCCCTTTCTTCTTATAAGGCTCAATCCATTGGATACGAGCGGTTGTAGATCGGCACAGGCATATAATAGATTTTCGATAAGTATTTTTTTTGATATTTACTTTGCTAAATATTTGACAAAACAGTTGCTATTGTGTGTGTTGATCTATGCCTAGTCTAGTTAAAACTTATTTAAAAAGTTTTTTTTTAACTGAAATAAAGATTTTTGAGTTTGAGGTTATCCACCCTGTGCTCGGAGAGACGATTGGAGCAGGAACACTAACTGGCCTGTACTTACTACTACTATATAACCTAATCCTGATTTTCATTATTATAAAATCAGTACATAAGCACTCTTTTTTCTTAAATTATGAAAATCATCACATATCAATTATGTATACACTTAAACCGCCGTTTTTAAGATAGTTTCCCATTCTATTGAATTCAATGCATCAAATTTTTATTCAAAGACTTTTTATTTATTAAGCTATTGCATAGCTTCTATCGAGGGCCTTGAGCGCGGGGACCGAATCCAGAAATTCCGTAACGAAAAAAAACCTCACGCTAAAAACAAAACAAAAAACAGTACCAAAATCAAATGCTGAACGTCAAAGGAAATTTCGTCAACATAATGCAGAAAAATCTTACATGGATATGTAATTTGATTTAATAATAATATTTTTTATTTATTTATTTAAAAACAAATTGTAATATATGCTTCAATATTTTTTTTAATAAAAGAAAAAAATTGTTTTCTTAATATTAAATTCTAAATTGTAACTTGAATTAATATCAAAGAAAAAGAAATACTGCATAAATAAAATAAATAAATAATTATAATTGCATAAGTTGATACAAAATGCTATGCAATAGCTTTACCGCGGCAGCATTTTATTTAATCGTATGTGGTTCTCTCGTAACCGGATGTGCCGGATATCCGTATCCGCATCCATATCCGCGGATATCCAAGGGAGAAGAGAGATCCGTAACCGTATCCGTATCCGTGACTTTTTTGGCGGATCTTTCAATACATATTACATAGATGAAATTCTATATAGGTGATTTTGTATTCACTGTAAAACTCTTAGGTATGTGTTTGTAACACTATAAACAGCAACCTTTTTTCTGGCCAAAGTCAAAATAAAAAAAAAATGGTCGTCCATTTAAATGACCAATCAAATGTTGTTAGTTTGTATGGAGAAACAATTTTTTTTCTTACGTTTTCGGTGTTAGTCCAGAAGAAAAGTTGTTGTTTATAATGTTACTAATATGCACTTCAGAGGTTTTCAGTAAATTTAAAATAACCCTGAATAATGGTTATTAGGTAGCTATGAAAAACTATTGAATTCTTTTCAGATTACTTTTTATTTCTTAAAACAAATATTTGGCACCTTTGTATTGCAATCATTTATCGTACTACACTAAATCAACTAGGCAGGTCGTAGGTACTGAAAGAGCTATCTTTATAATGAGATCAATCAAACACCTTTGTATTAGCTTATTAAAATAATGAAATATTTAAATATCAACGGCAAAGCGTCAAGTGGCGATAACTATCAAGGTCACGGGCTCCGATTGAGTAAGAAACTTAAGATCCGTATCCGTATCCGTATCCGCGGATCTTGACACCAAATATCCGTATTCGGATCCGTATCCGCGGATATACTTTGTTAACGATCCGGCACATCACTACTCGTAACCACCGTTGGTGAGTACCGATCGGTTGGGTAACGAAAGATTGTATTGTACCTTGTAATTATTATATAGGTACGGAATTAGTCCCATTAATATTATTGTCTTATACAGAGTTAAGTTTGCCAGCCAAAAGTGAGTGCTCTCTAAAAAATTGACCTCGTAGACTAGTCGGGAAAATTCTACAACAACACAACTGAAACACAAAACCAACCATAGTTCCAGGTCCAAATCGCCAGAGGCGAATTTAATATTCCACTGTGAGCTAGAGGCGTCAAACGGCTCATAAATGTTGCACGCCATGTAAACACCCCTTCTTTTTATGTGCATCCGTCATTCGTAACATTATAGAGAAAACTATTTTTTATTCTTACGTACTTTATATATATTCACGGCTTACCTTTAATTTTTTAGGGTTCCGTACCTCAAAAGATAAAAAAGGAACCCTTATAAGATCACTTTCTTGTCCGTCTGTCCGTGTGTCACCACCGATTTTCTCAAGAACGGGTAGACCTAGCAAGTGTAAATTTATACCAGATACTGTGATCTATGGTCCCTATTAGATGTATAAAAATCCAGGTCTTGAGTCAGCACGATAAAAAGATATGGGCAATTTTCGATTTTCGCGAAAACTTGTAAGTACCAAAATTTACCTTAATTTTCAACTTATTTTATTTTTCAAAATTTTCTCTTTACTTGTGCTGTAAGACCTTGCTTTTTACCAAAATTGACAATTCTAGGTCAACCGGAAGTACCCTATTGGTTTTGGGTCGAAAACCTATATGGTAGTTCCCGTTGACCTAGAAACACGAAATTTGGCAAAAAGAAACGTCTTATAGCACAAATAAAGGCATAATTCCAAAAAATAAAAAAAGTTGAAAATTAAGATAAATTTTGGTACTTACAAATTTTCGCAAAAATCTACATAAAATCTGTGTAGGTACGCAACCCTCGGCGCACGAGTTCGACTTGTACCTTACCGGTTTTTTTAAGAGTGAAACGTTGTTAAAATTTCGTAATGATTCATTGTCTATGGAGCTAATAAATATTTATAACTCCTAAATGCACGTAGAGGCGATTTTGCGTTAGGACATAGAGGAACTGTGCCCTGGAGAATATTTTGTCATTATTACATATAGTAATACTTTCTGTGTGATGCCTAACTTTACATATAGTGAACGTTCATCGATTTTAGCAGCTAATAAAAAGTATTTTATGCAGCATTAATAAGCACTGCACTGAACTGTCCGTGTGGTGATGGATTAAGAATACAAATTGTCACTACCCCAATTCATCCCGTGGGTGTCGTAAGAGCCGACTAAGGGAGCAAACTAAGCAGGACAACTGCACTGCAAAGAGAAGAAAAACTTGAAACAAACCCTATACCAACCCGTCTGGCCAGCGTGGTATAGTAGGCCAAAACCTCCTTTCTAAGGAGAGGCCTATGTCTAGCAGTGGACTAGTATAGGCTGTTGATGATGATGATGATGATGATGACTCTGAACTGCTTTAGAAAATAAAATGTATGGTATCTGAAAACACGACAGACACTTTCTATTTTTTTGTTGTGGAAACTACTGGACTGAAATAATTATCAATTTTTATTTGTAAATTATAATCTTTAAGATCGCACTTACTTTAGAACTTTCTTTATTTTCGTCTTAAACCTTTGAAATCCAAAAGCAAGCGTACCCACATCAAACTATAAACCGGATAATTTCGACATGCGTCACGGTGAGCGAAGTAAGCTTCTTTGTAACGCAGCGGGTGTTTAATCCCTGTCAGGTAACTTCTGTACTGAAACTAACAACTAAAGCTTCCATATAGCAGCTAATTACAATGGTAAATAAATGGTATATAATGTCATAAAATAAAAATGTTCCCGAACTCCTGAGAAATGTATGTTTTATAAATGGAATATATTAATAAGAATACAAAATTTGTTCTACTTCCAATATTGACCCAAGCGGTAAAACTTAAATAAAACTTTCAACGAGTTTAAATTTGATTGCCACCGTGTTTAACTGCGGTTAAACTTAGGACAAAGAGATGTTAGCGTCGTTCATTAGTTTAGATGTTGACTCGTGTTCGTTAACTAGACGTTTGACGTTGAACAGAGACGGTTCGATTCAAACATTGATTAAGGTAACTCACTTGAACAGAGATACATGTTATGTATACTTTAAGGAAACATACTTAGTATTCTGACAAGATACAAAGGCACAAAATATAAAGGTCCCAGAAGTCATAACAGCTATTGAATTGTAATATAACATACACTTTTAAGTAATTATTTCTTTGCTTCTCACCGAGAGAATGGGGTTACCAGAGACCAACCCCTCCTCTCCCACTGTTTTTGTGAGCATTTAATAAATACACTTTCCTCCTTAGCAAAGCGGGAGACAAAATGAAATAAAACAGGCACACATCTTTTTTGAAACAGGGAAGCACCACCGCCACTAAATATTATTGGTCCTAAGTGAGCTATATTTAATTTCTATAATATGTATTAGCATTATGCGGAATCGCCTAAACGCACGGAAATTCACCCTAGTTGACACAAGATCCCCATAGTATACCACCATGGTTCTGTGGGCATGTGCAGCTCAAGAGGTCTAACTTGTAGGTGTCCATGTGCAGCGGTAGTCACTTATCATCTGGTGACCCGTCTGCTAGTTTGACCCCTACCCATTGGCACTAGCTGGTCATGAGACACAAGTTCTGGGAGTCCCCCTCCCAAAATTAGGGGAATTGTTTTTGGGTTCCGATCAACCTGTGAAGGTTCTGTTTTCTCTGCCATAAAGTCGGTCTTAAATAAGTTTATTGAATACTAGCTGGTCCCCGAGATTTCGTTCGCGTGGAATTTGAAAAGCGCTGCCTTAGTGGTGTAGTACGGTATGCAACTACAGTCTATGAGGCCTCGGTTTCTCCGAGAGGAACAATAGCCTAAGTTACTCCTTATATAGACAGCTACCTGGTAGTAAAATACTATCAAAATCGGTTCAACCGTTTTAAAGATTACCCGGAATAAACTGACAGAAAGACAGATAGACACAAAATAATTAAACTGGTTTTTAGGCATAGGTATCGTTCAAATAACCGTGTGAGCATGACAAATCTTATTATTTTGACATTACAAACAGACACGACAATTTCATTTATTTGTGTAGATCAGCAGGATAACCTCTGTGTGGTAAGCTATTTAATACTAGGCGTAGCTATGTATATATGCTAATGCATAAATATTACCGCTCTTTGTAAGTAAATAAAAATTTGTCCACGTTCATGAGTATGATGTTGAGTCCAGTAATGTTTCGTTTTCCCAAATCCATTTGTAAGATAAACATTGTAACGAAAGTTGTTGAGGCTTTCCTTAAACAAAGTTGAGTACGAGACACATACAAAACAACAATTCAAATATTATGGTAACTCAGTTAAACTTTGTTACCAAAAGTCAATACGTGACAGTGCCCTTGTGACTGCCACTGACACCTTTGGGGGTCCAATCTCACATTGTACAATTATTTGTGTTATTCATACAGTTGTTTGAAGATGGTCTACGATTTGTTGTTTTAAAATACCTTTGGTATGTGGATAAATGGAATTTTCAAACTTTTGAAACTTTCGATCTCACGACTAGCCGATTACCGATTCAATTTTCGATTACAATACGATATAATCACATTACAGTCAACGTTGGACGTTTAATACTTTACTAAGAAAATACCTTTGATGACAGTTGTGAGATCTAAAGTTGATCGGAACTGAATTGAGACCGAACTTTACTTTTGAGAATTTGCCTTCAGAGCTCATTAATCTGGCTCGGATTATTAGGCTATATGCTATTTGAAGATAATTGTTTAACTCTAAACAATTATCTTCAAATAGCATATAGCCTTTTTATGTATGATATTAACTAACTTTTATACTCTCAAACAGCAATATTTAATTTAAAAGGAAGTTAATCATAATTTGTAAAAAAAATACGTTATGAGGATACACACCATATCATAAGTTGAATCAGATATGGAAATCAAGGAAATATAACAGTATTGGCTTTATTAAATTATAATTCAAGAAGTGTGGGATTGTCTTGTCGGGATAAGTCACCTGATTAAATTAGATGGGTTTTCTTTCTTTGGAATTTTCGATTATATATCCAATTTAATCTTCTAACTTGGGACCTGGGCTCATTGGATTAAGGAAAATTCACTAAGTCCCAGTTTGAAATTACGCTTCCCTTTTGAAAATATTAATTATGAAAGTTGAGCAGGTTGTACTTTGGAAACAATTTGGTAGGTAATAGAGATGCTATTGTCGCAATATTTTTGCCACTTTGTATGATAATGATAAGTAAGAAGTTACTGGATCTTTGTCTGTTGGAAAGTTTCTAGATTTGGATTCATTTGAAGACGGTCATTAGAAATTTAGTGTTCTACTTTCGAAATATAATTGATGCTCTCTATACATTAATTCCTTCGAAGTTCTGAATATTTTCCACAAATTATTTTCACATTAAAGTAATGAATAAATGGTTCTCCTTTATTTTTTGCTTTCGTTTATATTACACTTTATTAAAACGTTTTAATAATAATATTTGCAAGTAAAATTATCTACTGTCGCTAATGCTTCAGATGTGGGATACAGTTCTTCAAGGAAAAATATTGATAACCTTTATTTAAGTTTGTTTGAAAAAAAAAACACGTGTAGATATAGATTTCTACTACGGTAACTGCTTATGGCTTGCCACCGATGTGATAAAAAATTCTATATATCTTTTTTTTTTACGTGTGGTTTTTTACGTGGCGGCCCGAGGGGGTCCTCGGGCCGCCACGTCGGGGTTTGCGGCGGGGTGGTTTATCGGAATCGGACTGACTAATACCACACAGTGTGCCACTCTGTGCCTGTAATGTGAGGGATCCGGGATCTGCCGTTATTAAGACATCCTGACCCCTCCTAGCGCCTGCCCGCAACGGCGCGGGTACCACTTTCGGATACATTATTTATTTAGGCGACGTCTGTCACACGCGGACGTAGCCTCCTCAAGAACTCCGTCTGCTGATATACTTCGGGGAGCACTTTCTCGTCCAAATCGCACGGGGGAGTACCGGCCTAACTCGTAACGGTACTCTAGCCGCGTATAACTCTAACCGCCAATATCCTCTGAGGGCGCCAGAGGCGTGCCCTATTCTGAGCGGTCAGAGCCGCCGTACAGTGCCATTGACCGGAGAACCTACGTGTACAGGCATCTCGTTGCGACGAAATTGGGTAGAAGTCGCCCCAGGGCAGATGCAGCGCCGACCAGCTTTAACTAAAATATTATCTAAATCAACTATAACACACCAATATTATGCGCGCATGCTGTATTAGGCTCATATTCTCAAAATGTTAGCGAATATATTAATTTAATTCGAGCATGGCTTAGGTTACATTTACAAAAGTATAAATGTAGTTGACGTGTAGAGAGGGCCAAGTGCGAGTTTATTTCACATCAACTCGCTGTCGACAGCTAGCGCGTTCAGCTTTGCGGTTAGTTAAGATTTCAGTGCGGGCCAATCGCACCGCCGAACGCAGTCACCGTGGCGATTGAGTAGATGTGAAATAAACTTGCACTTGGTCCTCTGTTAGCATAGCTTTCGCTAATTTCTTACAATAGTTATAATTCCGCTTCTCTTTTTTTTTGTCCTTGTTAGTTATCTTATCAAGTCTTAGAATATTTTGAATATGTTTTAAGCAGCGCTTTAACGGTTATATACCAAATATACCGTGTGAATGGCGTACGTAATACCGCCATAGATATACACAATATTATCAATATCATAATTCTAATTAGGAACCATTACGTACTTTGATGTTAGTCTCCTGTAGCAAACCAAAATTAAAATCATTAGCTTCGTTTGCAATTTAAATTATTCTTTGAGAACTTAGTTCCAATGGTCGTTAATTAAATTATCTTTGACTTAAAAGACTGTGTTTTGCGACATTGACTGTGCTCTCCGAGAAGTAAAAATAAATATACTCTTCATACTTTAGATTTCCACTGTTAGAAGGTTTTAGAATATATTTTTTTAAATTTAAGTAAGAGTTTACTCGAGTTTAAAACATACAATTAAACAAGAATAATTCAAACCGGTTCAAAATAGGCGAACATATTATTATATATATATAAATATATATATATATAATCTATTATTCTATATTTAATATATAATTTCAATTTCATTCTAAAATACAATTTTCGAGTGATCGTTTATGTTTCGAGTGATCGTATACAATAGATTTCGACAAACTGAAAACCTCCCCTTTATAAAGCCCTTTAAAGTATAGCTTTTGTCGGCTATACGAGGCATGCCTTTTAAGTTTTGTCGTTTGAAGAAAAAAACACAACTAGAACCTTATAGTACTTTTAATTGTTTTTCAAAGTATTCACCACGTAGCTTAATACACTTTTACATTCGCTCAAATCAGTTATTATAACATTTATTCCACTCCAAAGTGGGGGTGTTCAAAATGGCTGACTTGAAAGTGTCGACTGCTTCTTCACCGGACTGGACACCTTTGACCACGAAGACTTTTCTTAATTTTAGGAAATGTAAAGAAATCGTTGGGGCTTAGGTCAGGACTGTATGGAGCATGGTCAAGAATTTCTACTTTTTCCTGCCTCAAATTCTTAATCGTTTGACGAGCGCTGTGTGAGCTTGCGTTGTCGTGGTGCAGGATGATGCGTCGCTTTGAGTTAGATTTTCGAAGTTCGACGATGACTTGTGGTAAAAAAACTGTGGTATACCACTCTGCGTTAACCGTCCTACGATCTTTAAGTGCAATAGTCGGAACATGGCCGGTTTCTCCAACGAACGTGGCCACCATCTTCTTTGAAGTGATTCGAGAACGAAAAACTTTAGTCGGCTTTGGCTCGTCTTGAGAGACCCAGATTGTAGATTGTTGTTTGGAATCAGGATCGTAGGCATAGATCCAAGATTCGTTACCACTGATGATGTCGTAGACGTGATTTGACTCTCCTCGGTTGAACCTTTGCAGAGTTTTCTTACACCATCTGACCCACCACCACCACCAACCGCCTTGTGATCGTCGGAAAGCAGATGCGGTATCCAACGGCGAACTGGCTTTCTCATACCAAGCGCTTCATGCAAGATCTTTTGAATGGTTGTACCTGAGATGCCCAATAGAGCCTCTATCTCTCGATACGTCACATGATGATCTTCGAGAATTAGTTGTCTCACAGCAATGATATTATCTTCAGTGAAGGCGGATTTTGGGCGTCCTTTGCGAGATTTGTCACTAACAGTCGACAGTCCGCAGACATGGGGCTTCATCATTGAACACAGATGTTAGCTCTTCAAAACACTGAAACCGTGTCAGGCCTCTTCTAAAGTTGTAGAAAATTATTGCACGAACATTTTCCTTAGAAAGATTCATTTTCGTACGTAACCTGACAGATTCCAATCGACGCTGTGACTAAACAATAGCATTAATCCTAATACTTTCAACTGTTTTGATATTCAAAATTTAAACACATTCGAATATAGAACAGTTCCAAATTCAAAATTGCCGGGAAATATAGACCCGACAGAACTTAAAAGGCATGCTTGGTAATTTCGTCAAATTGCTCGGTGGTTCATTCAGCTATACGAGTACATACTTGTATATGTAGTATGTGTACGGACATATATCACAAACTTCGGTTGCCACACGCATAAACGCATAAAAGAGTTCGATAAAATCGTCAGGATTTTATACCATGTCTTTAATTTATGAGACTTTCGCTCGAATTTCGCTAAATGAAGCGCTAAGTAACTACAGTATACTTACTTCAGAGGTTTCTTCAATGTAATTAACATGCCATTCTTAAAATTAAAGCATTTTAGTTAGATCTCAAGAAAAAAGAAACTATGGCGATTTCTGCATACAACGAAAAAATAGCACTACTGAGCTTTTCCACTGTTGGGAAGTTGTATTTATACTAATCGGTGCGAGAACTATCATTGTGCGATGCGAAATTTCCGAGAGCTAACATTGTGAGAATAGCACAACAGCTGCCATTTAGTCGAAATTAAAGATCAGTATTAAAAGTAGGTATCGTAACCCGTAAAGTTTTAATTAAGTTCCACGTTACACATGTCATTTCTGAATAGTATCGTAAAAATATATCAAGTAGCCGCCATATAACTTGAACGCTTATATCACGAAAAACCTTTCTTCTCCAAAATAGTTACACAGTGTAGAAAATAGTACATTGGTGAATAATTAATTTTCTGAAAAATTATGTATATATAATGGAATTATTTAGAAACGGTAGCTCATACTTTCAATATGTTAAAGAAATATTAAACAACTTAATATTTATCAAATATTAGTTAACTGGGCGAAAAACTATAATCTTAAATTAAACCAATTACTAAAGGTTTTATGTAGAACCGAGAGATCTTTAAGATTAGATATCATTTTAACACGAATCTCTTCGTAATTTCAAAAGAAAATTGTTTTATATCAAAAGAAATTCAGTGCTCGAGATTAAAGAATATTTAATAACAAAATATGCGTAACGTTAAACAGAAAACTCAAATATTAAATTTCAAATATGGTAAAGAATAAATATATTTTAGTTTTTTATTTAATTCAAAATTCATGCACTTTATCTAGTGAACCTTAGAATATTCATGGAATTTTATTCGTGATATCAGTGTTATAGTTTCTTAACTGAAGAAATTATATTTTAAAACATTTTCGACGAGAAAAAAACCTATGCAAATTACCAGGGTTTTCGGTGAGGTGGTGTGTCGGAATCGAGCCAAGCTTCCTGACCCCTCCTAGCATGCCTGTAAAAGGGGCATATTTTGGTAAACTCACATTCAGGGACGTCAAGGTACACGCAGACGTGGCTTTTTAGTGGGAGACCAATGTGCCAGGGTGCCAAAACCTGTCCCGTCCAGCCGCGGCTATACTCAAGGTGGCATGCGCGCCTCTGTTGAGTGAATCGCCAGCGGCAAATAGGGTCTGCCTTTAGATCTTCCTCCTGAGCCCTCTCCGCCGCCGACTTCTGTGAGATGATCATAAAAAATAGTATTTGTGGTGAATGTAAGAAAGCAATTGTAAATACCATAAACCATTAAGGATTACAATATCTTATCTAATAAAAATAAAAGGAAATGACTTAAGATTTCGATTTTAATTTAAAACAAAATTACTGTGTCAGTAAAAGTAAATTAAACTACTATCCAGAAAATTAGTTGGTGACTCTAAGCCAGTAAGCACTACGATAAGAAAGTAATTGAGACTATAATAGCATTTACACTAAGCTTGACCTATGAAAAAATGCTTAATAGACCTTATTTACTTAGACAAGACCTTTTCGACGACTGTACTGGTCGATAAGTGTTATTCGACTAGATCAAAAGTAGATACACTAAGCTCTCTCAATAACATATTTGAATGAAACGAGATCTAAGAAAAATAATACAGGATAAATTGTATACAGAAATACATGCATATTGCGACTTAGATTACGCAAATTGTACTGAGACGAGACGCAATATGCACAACTGGATTTATTACGATGCTATCTGATGGTTCCGTACAATAGTGTTCCAAAAGACAGTCTATACTAAGCTTGTTATCAACTGAAGCTAAATATATAGCAACTGTAGACTAACATTAAAGCCAATAAGAAATTAAATAAAGAATATTAACAGATAATATTAAAAGTGGCTTTGTATATTTGTCTGTTCGTTACGCTTTACGACGCGGGGCGTGGGGGGGAGGGTAAAATATATTATTATAATATTAATAACCAAAATGCAATTCAGTGTGAATTGTTTTGATTGAATTATTAAAGTTATATATCAACTGTAGTATTCAGAAAAAAAATCTGAATATTTTATCCACTTATGATATGGTCTAGAACTATACAGCGAAGTATGTCATGCATCATATTTACGTTAGCTTTCTTTACAAAGATTATAATATAATTCAACATTTCATGCCGATTTCTAATCGAACTCCAAATTTTACAATTGACAACTAATAAAACTAGGGTAATTAAGCAATCTAGTACAATCTTAATTATCATTATCTTTATATCCTATAATCAATTCATTGCTAGGCATAAACCTGAGCCCGGATTTAGCGTGCCTGAAAGCAACGCTATACTGATTAACCCTCCTGTTTCAAACAGTCTACATTAAGGTTTCAGAAATCTTCATTGCACCCTCAGTAATGTTAAAACAGGCGAGCGTGCAAGAACCTTGGTTTAATTTAATATTATATATTTGAATAAGACTTGCAGTTAAACAATACTCAACTACCGCTTAATAAAGATTAGACCCGCGCTGAATAGCTCTATGGTACGGCAGTTTGTTTGAATTGGAAGTTATTTGCATCGTGTTTGTATTTTCTTATCAGTAAGGATATCCTATGTGTATATAATATTTTGAAACACGTCTCAAAAACATTTTATCTTAAAAGAAACTATGTTGTTAAGGTACTTAAGTGAGCGAGTGTCACTCCTTTAGCAATGCTGACTGCCAAAAACATTTATAGTATCTGAACTGCAGCAGCCTTAATCGCTAAAAATATTCTTTAAATGAGGCACAAGAAAAAATATAGAGCTACAGTTCATAATTTTCTCTCGGAACTTAACTGCCGTTCCCCTTTTAACGCATCAGTAAAAAAGTCTTCACCAAAGTTGCAAAAATAGTAAGAAAATGTAAATTATAATTTTAAGGTAGAGAGTGTCGTTCATCATCATCAGCCTATCGCAGTCCACTGCTGGACATAGGCCTCTCCCATTGCACGCCACTTAGATCGATTTTGGGCTTAGTGTTCTAGTTTTCAGTAATTTAAAATGGAATAATAAATTGCTATATCGAGTCATTAAATTATGTCAACATATTTGTTTGCACATATATTTTATACATATCTGGCTTGTTAAGCAGTTTCTAGTTTTGGGCACTAATGATAAGCGAAAGGTGACATGGCGGCGCGTGTACTTAGGACGAAATTAGGCCTCATACATACTTCTGTCTATTCCGAATTATTTTATAATAATAACTAACATTGGCATTGAAAAATTATTTACATATACTCAACAATGTTAAAACGATAATTGTTTAACCTTCACACACACACACAAATCTTCAATGTGAAATCACATTGAAGATTCGTTTTTGGTGTTAGTCAAGTTCTGACGGTATCCTAACTAAATAAGAATATACATTACTTTAAATTATACACTATACTTTATTTATTTCATTTATATCTTTATTAAATACAGTTAACATATAAATTAGTAACAAATATATAGACGTAACAATCGGCAGTCTTATCGCTCACGGCGATCTCTTACAGACAACCTTAATACGGATATTGAAAATTTAAAAATTTGTGTAGTTTACATACACGTAACGCGTAAACGTATATATAATGAAACCAACAGTATTTATAATGTCAAATAAAAAATCTTCAATAGCTTTTTGAAAATTGACAAGGTTTGTTTGTCGGATTGTCAGAGGCAAATTCTTCCAAAGTCTACTGCTTGCACGGTTGTAATGTTGTGGCATTTTTAGTTTTAAATTCTCCGATGACCTCAGGTCCCCTTAATGTGTGTTGTGTAAGAACTGTAAACGTTCTTTGAGATAAGAGGGTGTGTGGGGATGAAACAGAACACTGTATAAAAGAGAAAGAATATGAACATTCCGGCGAAAGAGTATTGGTAGCCACTTGAGTTTAGAACGATACTCTGAGATGTGATCATATTTGCGTAATCCAAATATAAATCTTATACACAGGTTTTGGAGTCGCTCAAGTTTATTCAGTTGGTCTTCTGTGAGATCCAAATAGCTGACATCGCCATAGTCAAGGATGGAAAGAAGAAGAGACTGTTCAAACGCAATTTTAGTATTGGGAGGAAGGAAGTTTCGTAGCCCTCGCAAAGATCCGGCTGCTGCAAATAGTTTGCAGATAGCTTATCCAATCTGAGGGCCCCAGGATGGGTACCTATCTATATAGGTCCCTAAGTTTTTAATATTTTTCACTGTAAGCTACATCCGAGCCATTGCAACAAACAACTGGTATTTGATAAAAGTTTATTTTACAGTGCAGTCTGGGTCTACCGATAATAATAACTTGTGTACTTTGACTCTAAATTATTGAAAAAAACAATGATTTCTTATACGAAGTTCACTTTCATTCTGCCGTCAATCAATTTGTCGAAATTCAAACACTGGTTATATCTACACAAACACTACAAAAATACACCTGTGTATGAGGCCTAAAGGAGTATCACGTGGAGTTCTTGTTTCATTGTAAATATTTGTTTTGTTAACACTTTATACCGCCGCGTGGGTTCGTAATGTTGGTCCTAAACTAACAATAAGTGTGCATAACTGAAAGCGACCCAGCGCCCTTGTTGTATGCTGCGTCCCTAATAAAGCTTAGGAAATACACAAATTGAGATCTGTATGTTTGGATTGTGTGAGTGGAATGTTTCTGTTCTTTCGTTTTAGTTCTTGTTACACATTGATCGGATCGCAAACAAAAAAAAAATTGATATTCGGAATCCATGAAAATATGAGCGACAACATCTATGAGTATTTTGTTTACTTTCCAGTGGAATGTTAGGTTTTCAACAATGAACAAATCTCTCTTTATTGAAATCTATTTAAATCCATTTATTCAGACATTTGAGCAAAGTATCCATATTATATTTAAAATAATTCTTTAATTTAGGGAGTTCAATAAATTTAAATAGCACTTATATTTGTAACGAAAGTTTTTTTCTCATTTCGTAAGTATAGCAATCGTGTAGAGGTAATAGTATAAATAAATATAGATGAATATTAAAAAAGGCACTGAGTATTTAGGTTCCCATACTTAGCGGTTACCTTAACCGGTATGCAGTGTTAGAACTGTGCTTTTTAATTTCTATTTTAAATATAATTATTATATATAATTCATAGTGTTGGCAACATTGCATGTGGTACATCATGTTAACACTCTTGATCGAGACTATAAAACGGCTGGGCGCAGGAGGAGGCGCCCTCTTTTACCTTTAAAACTTTGTACTGTTAGAAGTTCTAAAACCCGGCTTATAGATTTAAATTAATCCTACAACATTACTAATCAATATACCTAAGTACCTTTAATTGTTAAAAAATATTTTCACGTAATTATATCTTGAATTTGATTGACTCAAATAAGTAGTAGTTAACGGTAGGAATTGCCTTTTGAGTTCCTTTTCCAAAAATTGGCGAAGGGGGTATTTTATGGTAACCTTACTCGCACGATGAAAATCAACAAAAAATGTCTTAACAGCGGTTTTCTGCGACGTCATTGGTCACTCTGGTCGAGCCAGTCATTTGTGTCAAAGCATGGCCTTCCCACGGTAGACAGACACAATCATAGTCACAAACGTAACACATGAACCTCAAACATAAGAGGTGTACGAGCGAGGGTCGAACCGTTGGCGTGAGTTGTATCAATCACTTGTCATTATAAATAACTTAGGTAACCTTAACCTTTGTCAGTATCACTTAATGCCCAGGGCATTCTCTGCCAGGCGACCTTCGGGTGATGTAGAAAAATGATGCGGTAGATGCAAGAGAAAACAGAGAATTTGACTTTATTTATGTAAAATTAATTAATTTAAGATAAATCTATTTACAATAGACTTACATATATTTTACATTTAATATTATATATTTTTATTATATATATTATAGTATATATGTACACCATATACTATAAATAAAATACTATATTCAATACTACATATATGTATACATAGATTTGTTAAAATAGTAACTATTTCGTTGCAAACTATTATGGCTATGACACGCCAAGATTATTTTCTTAAGAAATCAATGAGCTTATAAATATAGAGGAAGCGAACAAGGCGCGATAGCATACGGTTGGTAGAAAGAGCAAGAAGATTGTTTTGGTCTTGTATCTCTCTCTGCTATTGTCACTGATTGGCTATTTTAAATGCCCTCTTCAGTATCAGCCAGTCAGGGCATAGAAGAAAAAGAGATGGAAGACCAAAACAATATTCTTTCTCTGACGGCCGTACGCAACCACTTACAGCGGAATATATAGTTCACTCCCTGTCTGATATTATCTCTATGAAAGAAATACGTGTAGATCGTTATTCTAACGCCTAACTAGAAAAAGTGGGTTAGGAAAAGAATAGACAACAAAACATGTTTTTGTTTTAAGATAAGTAGTAAATTTTAGCTTAATAATACAGTTAAAATGGGATTCAACATAAGATAACGTAAGAGATTCACGCTACAATATGAAGCTGGTACGTAGACCGTAGATTTTTTGACAATTTGATGTCAGTCCTTCGGCAAACAAAATTCAATATTAAACTGCAAACGTACCTTTTAGACTGTTCACTATGTGTACTATGAGAAAACATTAAATACTATAAATTATTCATATTATTAATTTCGTTAATGTAGCTAATTTTTCTTGTAACAAAGTTAAATAATGATTAGAAAGTAATGGCGACTTCCATAATTTACAACGAAAAATATACTTTAATACTTGTACATATGATGTAACGAATGCACACCGAACAACGCGTCATTTTACTTTACTTCAGAATTTATACCACATACATGTTCATATTTGTGGTATAAATTCTGAATAATTCTTTATAATATATTTGATGGCACGGACGGATGATGGTAAATTGGATCGACGACTTAAAGAAAGTGGCTGGCAGCGGATGGATGCAGACTGCCCAAGACCTTGATAGTTGGTGCTTCTTGGAGGAGGCCTTTGTAGGCGTCGCTAGGCTGATGATGATAGTAATGTGGCGACTTCTACATACCATGAAATAAAAACATACTACAGCGCCATCTAAAGAAGACACACCGAACTACAGAGTAACTGTTAAGTCTGTATCGCGATATGAATAATTTTCAGGCCTATTAGCAGGTATACAACTTGCCAAAATCAACCGTTGGGCCGCGGCCCGCAAGTCATGATCACCTCGCCTGGCGGGGGATCCTTCCTTTGTGTTGGAGGGACATGACACCTGTTCCTCCACAGTAATATATTTATTTAGGTATAATCAGGACCGAAATTTCGTAAAGAGCACAATTACAATGTTCTGAGCCTGGGTGTGATTTTTCTACAGTAAGCATATTTTTAGTAATTTATGTCTAAGAATGTTTACCAGTAGTCTTTTTATGGCAAATGAGCAGACGTGTCAACTACTTCACATATCTCTTCGTATGCTGATGACACTGCCATATTAGTTTACGGTAAGACTTGGGCTGAAACCAGAATCTCGGCCGAACAAGCCTTTAGCCTTACAGTCAACTGGCTTGCGAACAATCTTCTGACACTAAATTTAGAAAAAACTACCTACCTAACCTTTGCGATTAATACATCTAGCCAACCTGCGGTGGACTTGATCACAATAAAAGCCCATACTTGTCCAATTAATAGCCTTAAATGTTCATGCCCTTCCTTAAACAGAACCTCATCCACAAAATATTTGGGGGTAACCCTTGATCACTGCCTAAATTGGTATGAACATATGCAAATATTGGCAGCAAGGGTTAGAAAATTAGTATACGTCTTCAAAAGGCTCCGAAATTCTGCTGACTTGCCTATTCTTAAAACAGTTTATACCTCCCTATGCGAATCTATTATCACATACTGCATCCCGCTTTGGGGAGGATAGGCCAAGACTAGGTTCATTGACCTAGAGCGTGCTCAGAGGGCGGTCCTTAAAGTCATGCTTCGGAAACCTTATAGATATCCTACCAACCAACTTTATAAGGATGCGGCATGTCTCACGGTCAGACAACTATATGTGTTGCGAGCTTGTCTCCGCCGACACAAAACCGTGCACATAACAGATGCAGCTTCTACAAATATTGTTAGAAGACCCAAACCTCCATGTCCTAGTGTAAAACTCAGGACTGCTTTTGGTAGGAGAAACTATGAGTATCAAAGTGCAAATATTTATAACAAACTACATAAGATCTTAAATCTTCAACACCAGACAAAGTTCAAAGTCAAAATAAAAATTGAACAATGCTTACACTCTCTTGATTACCACGACACAGAGAACCTACTGTAGTTTGCTAAGACAGACGTAGATATACATACTCACAGATAAACACGTACACTCTCTTGCACACTCACAACAAGCACACGAACGCACGCACACGCCCACACATACTCACACTTACACATATATACACACACATACACACACACACACATATACATACGCATATATGACCTATTTCATTGCCCAACCTAACCATGTTACATTTTCATGTAGAATAATTTATGTTTACCTATAATGCATTGCGCACGGTGGAACCACTGATTCTCAAAAAACAGGAAATCCTAGTTTGAGGATCAGGGGGCTTATATAATTGAATGCCATACTACTCATTACAGCTTATTATTGTTAAATGTAGTCATTGTGTAATTTTCTGTTTATTGTATGGTTAACTTTATTCAATAAAAATATTATTATTAACTGATGATAAGTGACTACCGCCGCCCATCTGGAACTCAAGAAGTCTAATTTGTCGGTGTCCATAGGGGGCAGTAGTCGCTTCTTTGATTTCTTTTACATATTATTATACTTGGCGAATCTCATGGGATTCCATACGTCAAGATTTTGTTGATTAACTAACGTCGGCGAACATATCCACACAAAACTATCCACTAAACTACACTATCGCTACTAAACCAATATAGAACACTAATAAATAATACATAATAATAATAATAATTTATCCTTAAACGTACGATATATGAGAGTGACATACACGAGCACAGAAGGTTTGAAAGTAAGAAGAGGGCTGTCCCGTAGCTATCTTCTCCATACGTTTGTAATAACTATCAATAATAATAAACTGTAAATAGACTGTGATTCCCAAAGACTAAACTTATTAAAATCAATGTAACACAAAGTATTATATGTATTTAATGTCAATTAGATGTCAGGACTTAACATCAAGATATGTAAATTTGAGTACCTATTTCTTGTATAAAGTACGCAAGAGACACACCATATTAACGGCGGTTTTAGGTAAACAATTAAAACATATTGAGATTAAAGAAATATTAATGAAACCATAACAAACCTTTGATGATTACGTTAGAACTTATTAGTTAACAAGCGAAATTTTGACAAGTTGACTCCTGCTTGTGATATACATATCTATCTATATGACAGATTTTACATTATATTCGTTATTTTCCTGAATTTTTAATTTTTGAAGAGGGAATGTCATAAATGTTAATATTCATGAGAGACTACCAGGTACTCGTACTTATTTCATTTTAAAATTAGTATAATTTTAATTTTAAATATAGTTGAAAAGCCCTCTGCGTTTTAAATATATTTAAAATTATTAAGATTAATGGCATAAGTGTGCAAGAAGAAGAGATTGCAGTTTACCAGGTAAGGTAAGGTAAAGCGGTTTCATTAGTCCAAAATATTAGCTGGTATTCTACTAACTACAAACTCGGTACATATTTCCCTCTAGTAGTTTCTACGAGTAAAATTTATAGTCAGACCCAAGATTGCGGCCCTTGCCGTCTAAACAACTCATTCGCCAAGATAGTTGAATCTCATTACTTATTGCAATATTGCAATCTATGTTGTCAACTCTCATGTATGCCTTATCTTATGGTAAATACACTTTATTGGTTGTTATTTTTGGTAAACTTGGTTGGAGATTTTAATTTGTCAGTAAGGGAACATTAGGTTTCCCACATAGGAGGGGGTCATCTACAAGCCGCAGATGATCCGAGGTTCGTCGGGACACCAGGGATTTCCTTCCTAGGGTACACCTGGTTCCCTACCTACTGAGACGGCGTGCAGTTTTTAGTCGGCTCGAGTCCGACATAACCACTAGTGGATGGTATCCGAGGGGATTGCCGCACAGAAAAGAAAAAAATAAATTGGTTAAGTTGCAGATATACGTATAGTTCTTAAATCTTAAAAGCTAAAGAGAGTACCAGATCAGATTTCCATTTGTAAAAAAAATAATTGAGTGGAAAACTGCAACAGTCTACACAGATTATGCAAAGAATTATTTTTCTACGCGTTTTACATTAAAATTAGTAACACGCGTAGATAGAAAAACGAATACCGTAATGGTTATATTGACCTGAGTACTAAAAAATCCACATATGTGAGTGAGGGATGTTTGAGTGAGTATGTGAACTCACTCACACATCGCTCGACTTTAATGTGGCATAAATCTGCGACTTCGTGTCTTCTGTTAAGTTATTAATACAGAAAATGACACACATGTTACTGATAATTATATGACTTAAGGTACTAAATCGATGTAAGACGATGTGATATTTAAACCTATATAAAAAAGTAATTTAATACTCAACCAGTATATAGATTAAAAGTATTTAAAAAATTGGATACAAATTCGCTAATTATCGGTCAATTGCTTTACACGCCACCGCACGTCAGATATTCAGTCTTCCAAACAGACTGATTCCAAGCAAGTTCGAAAATCAATGAATCATTTAGAACCGTTGTCAGTTTCCCACACCCAATTGTCAGTGAGTCCAGTTTTATTGAAAAACTTCGTTTGAATGCTTCTAAGGGCGATATATCAAGCCCTCAAACTTTTTTGTTGGCTCAGCAATAGATAAATTCGTATTCATAATATTGAATCCCCTTTTGGAGTTACTTAACTCGGTATTTTATTACTTATATATCTGCATAGGCATGTTATAGTATTCTAATATAGTTTTATGTTTTTTTTTTTAATTTTAAAATGTTTTACTGATCATGATACATTCTTAGGCATAACTTAACGTACATACGAGTATAATAAAAACAACAACATAACATAAAATAAAAACTATATTTGGGCACGTATGTATGTAGATAATAATAATAGTATTTGATATATTTAAGAGTAAACAGTAGTTTCCCACACATGTTCAACTTATCGTAAAATTACGTGTTATATATTAAATTTACTTACGTCGCAACTCTATGTAACCATTTAAATAAACGTCCGTAACCTGTAATGTAGCGGAAATGAAAGTAGTTCCTACACTGACAGACACTTTAATTAAGCTTGTTCATATTATATTTATGCAAAATTTAATAAATGTTGAAATGCTTTACGACGCCGAAATGATACGATTCCTTATTCAGAAATGTGTAGTTTTACATTAAGGAATAATTTAATCTAGTTTTCACTATTTAATTTGTTCTTGTAAATTACGTATCGTTCAAGTTCACTAATTGCAAAATCATGTCTTCCTTTATATTCGCTTATCATTAACTGCCTGTTTCCCACCGTTTCACACGCGTATATTTACAAATTGAACAACTTACTTGTATTATATATAGGCGTTCACCACAATTACATGTAACCATTTTTTAACGAATTCCAAAAAGGAGTTAGTTTTTTTTTCTTTTTAAAAAGACAACTCCCGCATTAGGAATAAATACTGTGTCGCGGGGGACTTTACAAACATACATGAAACGGACACAAAGAACACCCACACCCAGAGTCAGAAAAACAATTTGGGGACCAAGTGTTGTCCCATGTGGGGATCGGACCCACAACACTCAGCGTAGTAGTAAGCGGCGTGGCGACCGCTTAAAGCACTACGCCATCCGTGCAGTAAAGTCAGTTAGTTTGGTCTTAAATGTGCATATGTCCTTTATTATACGTACAAATATCAATTAATACTTTAATATTGAAACTACATGAATGTATAAGTTGATCGCATTCATGAGTTACTGCACCGATTACAATCTATATAAGTAGGTATGCACGTATATTGAACACTACCGTTGACAGCTAGTTCCTCAATTAAAAATCTCTCTAATTTGGATGATTTCTTCCAGTTTAAATAAGCAAATAACATATAAAATGGCGTGCGGGGTCCACGAGGGGATCGAAACGAAGTTCCTTTCGCTTTTTGGTAGACGTATAGCAAGAATAACAAAGAAAACCACTTGTCTACATACATGTATTTCAAGAAAGAAATACATGTATGTAGACAAGTAATAAAATACAAAACCACTGAACTGTCACTATTTTGGAAAATTCCATTCATTGAATCCTTCATCCCTCAGCGGTCTGTGGCCACAACTCTATTTTAGTTTAATTAAACAGCCAAAGCTAAGCGACCAACTATTGGAATAGTTCTACACTGTTGCTATTAGAAATCTCCTTTATAATTAATATACTCGTACATTCGCGCGTAAATGAAATACTACACGTGTCCGATTTCATTTTGAGTTCGGATTCTGCTTTAGGTTTAGTACATAATATCTGTAACCGACTACAAACTTAGTAGTGAAATGTAAACTATTATTATTATCGGAATTTTATTCAGTTCGACTATGTTTTACGTAAAACAAACCTACACAACTTTAAGGACTTCGTGAAAAACTGATCTACCTAGGAGATCTTGCATTAAAATTTGCTCTGCTTCATTGAACTGAATTTTAATGTGTTATGAAAATTGAGTTACTCAAAATAGGTTCACGTAAAAGATAAACCTATATGGTATGGTATGGTTTACCTTAACTATTTAAGGGTTTTTTTTGTAGTTAGATCTTAGTGTCATACTCTTATAGCAAAACAATTTAAATTCAAATATGACGTATTCGAGTATCGTGGTACTCGATAGACTTAGGGTCTTTGCAAAAAGGCTGGTCGTATCAATCTATGTTTTACCCTCGAGCTAGTTAGAAAAATAAACCTACCATTTAAGTTTAAAACTGACCATTCTTTACACATTGAGACCCCTCCGTGCCTTGGACAACACGTTAAGCCGTCGGTCCCGGTTACCATACGACCATCTGTGGCAATAGTTACGGGTAGTTGGAACCCTAAAAAAATCAACAAGAGTCTTACTACAGAACTTCTATATCGCCTAGTACTTAGGCTGTACCTAGGTCTGATGGCAGGCGGTCCCCGTGAAAAATCGAAGTTCAGCCCTATCGTAGTAGACTTAAAGTCGACCCCAACCTAGTTTGGAAAACAGGTTAGGAGATTTTTTTTATCAATAATATGATAATGATGAAAATACAGATGATAATATGATTTATATCTTGTATGCGAATTGAGTTCATAGCACCAAGTTAATCGTTTACGAACTAGTTCAATCATTAGATTAGCAATTCGTTAATGTTTTAGGCTTAAGTTCTACAAACATAATCCCTTGTTCCTTAATACAACGTAAGCAATAGGGAATTCTAACAAAACAAAGTGATGTTTTATAATATTAAACAGAGGAGCTTGAGGCTGAAACAGTGTACTTGAGGCACATAAACCTTAGGGTGAGTACACATTTATTTTAACCCTAATTAACTAGATTTAGGAATGACAATATATCAAAAGATACTTATTGCTTTTCTAGGTCAGTTTAGTCATTGTAGAAATGTCATACGATATTTTTCACAAAGACGTAGTACATTTCTGTGATGCTTCGATGTGTTTATATTGAACCAAATACTGATAAATGATATGGAGATATTTGAAATATTCAGCGGACAGGGAAGTTACAGCAGAATTGTATTTGCCAAGTACCAGTGAGAAGTTTACAGTCTTGTGAGAATATTTCTGCTGCTATTTTAACGATACCTTACAGATATTTGGTGTCTGTTTTCAAAGATGCGTTATTTTGGGCATCTTTCGCATGAGACGGCTAATTTATATTGAGTGAAATACTAACCATTACCAGAATGGAAATCCTCTTCACTGTACCACGGACTCAGGAGTTTGAGACTTACAGTTGCTTAAGTTGTCATCTGTCATATAGTCTTAAATGGTTTTATAGACTTACAATTCACATACTCATGGACCAAGTATAGAAATTTAGAACAATGTTGTTAGAGAAAGTATGAATATTACTATACTCCATCCTTCATCCCTTTATTTATTATTCAAGCGGCTTTCAAAAGGATCGTCTACCTTCGATAAATTATAAAATCTCGCTCAAGCTTTTAATGTTGATGAAATGTAAATTATCTGACACCTTTCCCACTTTACACTTGTTTTCTTTCTAGAATACCTGCCAGTTAATGTATTCATAGTATTTGTATCTGATGGTTACAGCCCTGATAGGCTTCGGAACGGAGTTTTATTTTAATGGGTTTCGAGTATGAAACTAGTCAGGTATCCTGGAAATACACATATGAATAAAACTTCATATTTTTAATAAATTAATACCACTTCCCAAAGTCTTTATTTTGATAATATATTCATCATGTATTTTTATTTCATTACTGATTTTACAAACTGGTAAAAATAATTGTAAATTATTGCTCCCATTTTTAAAACAATAACGTGCCGGGCGTATAAATTCTTATTCTCTATTTTATTACTGACATAGAGTAGAAAAATACTAAGCTTTAAATGTCAATTTGCAGCCAGAAGGATAAATATCACATTTACCTTTTTCCATCTACTTTATGGTTCATAGATGGCGTTATAAGTTAAATTTAAGTTAAAAGCCTATTGATCGAATTTGGAAACAAGTTAATGATTTGACTGAATGTTTTGTTTTATGAACATAATCAGCAGAACTTGAACTGTCATTTACATTGTAGTTATGTCACGAGAAATTGTTTAACAAATTTTAGCATGCTGCCCTTTTTATAATAAAATAAATAAAAATAAAAAAGCCTTTTATTCCATGCATCTACAAAAAAACAAAGTAAAAAAATAAATAAATCTTTTTGACATTACATGCTTGATTGTTAAATATTATTATAATTAAGTATAAACTTTTATTCCATTTAACTTCTTATCAAATATAAATTATTATGGTAATCATTTCATTATTTAAATTATGAGTACAATAAAATTTAATTTGATAATAATAGAAAATTTAAATAGTTTATCCTTTATCTATTTATAATTATTTACATGGACCCCTCTCAGGTGAAGGCCTCCTCCAAAGATTTCCATTTGCTTCTGTCTCGTGCCACAGTGATCCAATCTGGTCCAACGGCTTTTCTGATGTCATCCTCCCATCGCATATATGGTCTACCAACACGCCGGTTGCCCTGAGGACCAGCCCATGTAGTTACTTCCGATGTCCATCTGTGATCTTTAAGTCGTGCCACATGGCCAGCCCACTTGAATTTCAATCTTTGAGCATATTTGAGAGCATCAATTGTTTTGGTTATGCTTCTTATTTTTGTATGACGGATTCTGTGTGTCTTTCTTATTTTTAGCATGCTGCGTTCCATTCCCCTCTGGCAAGTTATTATTTTATTTTTGATTTTGTTAGTAAATTTCCAAGTTTGACATCCATATGTAAGACATGGTAAAATACACGAGTCCATCACCTTCTGTTTCACTTCTATTGGCATGTTACTTTTCATCACTTCCTTGTAACTCCAGAACTTATTCCAGGCAATTCTTGATCTGCGTTCTACCTCTAATTCGTTGCTATTGCTGTCAAATGATATCTGTTTTCCTAGGTACACATACCGTTCCACGTACTGTATTACTTTGTGTTCTAGTGCGATGGTTCTTTTATAGCTGTTTGTCATGATCTTTGTTTTTGTCAAGTTGATTTCTAACCCGACTAGTCTACTTGCATCATGTAGCGATTGTATCATTCCCTCTAAGTTGCCACCGGTTTCAGACAGTAGTACCAGATCATCTGCAAACCTTAAATGACTTAGGTATTTGCCTTTGATGTATAAGCCACATTTTTCCCAGTCTAGATTACTTGTGATTATTTCTAATACTCCAATAAATAGTATCGGGGACAATGGATCGCCCTGTCTTACTCCTCTATTGATGTTAAAGTTTGGGCCAGTTGATTCCAGTTTGACTCTACTTACGCTATTGTTGTATATACTTTTTATTACTTGTATGTACTCATTTTCTACGCCTTGTTTATTTAATGCTTCCCAAATACTATTGTGTGAAATTGTGTCGAAAGCCTTCTGGTAGTCTATGTAGGCTATGTAGAGCGGTCTTTGGTTTTCTTGGTATTTTTCGATAATAAGTTCCAGAGTATGTATATGGTCTATAGTTGAAAATCCTTTACGAAAACCTGCTTGCTCTATGGGTTGCCTTTTTTCTAAAGTTTTAGTTATTCTTTGGTTTATTATGGAAGAGAAGAGTTTATAAAGAGTTGGTAGAAGACTTATTGGCCTGTAATTGCCGATTTCCATAGGGTTTCCTTTTTTATACAGTAGGATTATATTGGAGTCTGACCATTGTACAGGTGTGTTCCCAGTTTCTAGAATTATATTAAATAATGATGTTAGTGATGATGCTAGTATTTCACATCCATTTTTAATTGCTTCATTGGTAATACCATCCGGGCCTGGGCTCTTTTCTAATTTTAACTTTTTAGCTGCTTGTATAATTTCAAGTTGGTCAATAGGGTTTATATTATTTTCTAGGTGTTCGTGACTGTTATATTCTTCCTGCTTGTTATTTTTTGTCTGTTGTGTGCTCCTACTGTATAGGTTTTTATAGAACTCTGTAGCAATATGAATTATTTCCCCACGATTGTGTGTTGTTTGTCCTGATTGATTTAATCCCTCAATCCAAGATTTATTTGTTCGTAGTTCTTTTGTCGCTTTCTTAAAACTTTTCCCTTGTGTTAGGTAAGTTTGTATTATATCATTCCTGTACTTTTTATAGTCATGTTTTATGTACTTGCTCGTTAATTTGTATAAGGCGCTAAGTTCGTTTTTTTCAGATCGAGACTTGACTATCGTTTTTTGTAATATTTGTCTTCTATTTAGTAATGTCATTGTCCGTTCTGAGAGAGTTTTGTGTCTAACAGAGGTGTTCCTAACTAGTCTCGCTCGTTGTAGACTGGCGTTAATAGCATGTAGTAGATTGTTATAATTTTCCTGCACTGTCATCTCCTCAGGATGGTCAACTAAGTCTGATATATAGTCTTTAAGATTTTTCTTATATGCTTCAATTTCTTCTTTCGTTTTCAATGTACTATTTTGGTTGTTTGTGAATTTGATTCGGCTTTTCTTTGCAATTTTTAAAGTTATTGTAGCTCTTACCATTCTATGGTCTGTAGAGAAGTTTGGATTTAGTGTTTCTATGTTTAAGAATATCTTTGGTCTATTGGACAGTATATAATCAATTTCATTCTTGTGCACGCCGCCTGGTGAACGCCAAGTCCACCTGCGACTTGGCTTTTTCTTGAAATAGGTGTTAATCACTGAAAGTTTATTTTCAAAAGCAAAATTTATTAATCTTTGCCCTCTGGCGTTTCTCTCTCCATATCCATATTTTCCCACTATTATGTGTTCATCTTTTAGTGGTTGTCCTATTTTTGCATTAAAATCTCCCATTATAATAAGATTTTTTGTTGATATTTGTATTGCTGTGTCCAAACTCTGATAAAATTCTACTATCTCTTCTTCACTAGACGACGCGGTGGGGGCATATACTTGTATTATACTTATATTATGGCCTTGAATGTTTACATCTAGCAGGGCGACTCTTTCTGTGAAGCTTATAAATCTTTGAATATATTTTTTTATAGATTTCTTTATTAAAAAACCAACGCCATAAAGTCCCGGTGTGTGGCCTACATAACATAATATCGTGTTCTCATATTCTTCTATATGACTGCCCAGTCTTCTGACTTCTGACATACCGATGACGTCGTATTTTATTCCATCTAGAGCTTCTTCGAGTTCTAATAGCCTTTCGTATGAAGAAAGTGTTTTAACGTTATACGTTGCTATATATAACTTATTTGCTGAGAGACTTCTTGATTTTGAGTTGATATTTAATTGTTTCTTAGGAGGGTGATGGTCATCATTCTCTTCCACGGTGACCAGCCGGCTTGGAAGATGGTTTTCTTTGTTGTGTTTATTATTTGTTTTGTTTTCGGGAGGGAGTGCCGATTGCTATTGGTTAAAACTATTTTTTGGCAAAACTTGGTTATCTTGTTTTTTGTTCACAAGATAGTTGAGGATCCCCGGCTTAACAGCGTCTTCAGAAGTACTAGCCGTGTTTTGAGAGGTGCTTGATGTAGGTTTATTTTTCTTTTTTGGTTGAGTTCTAAGCAATGGTTCGTTGCGGTAATAGGTTTCTTGAGGTGATGATGAAAGCGATCTTTTATTGTTGCCTGGTTTATTGTTTATTTGTTGTTTTCCAATTACAACTAATTTGTCATACTTAATTATTGCCCTGTTACCCTTTTCTCTTTCAATTTTTACTTGTTCTTGTAGTAATCTCCTTTTTTCTAAAATTTGTTGTGGATAATCTTCTTTAATGTAGTAGTTTGTTTCCTTTAATAAATTCTTTTGTTTGAAAATTTCGATTTTTTTACCAACGGTGGTCAGTGTCACCACTATGGGCCTTGGTTTTTCTGTTTTTTTTCCTATTTTTTTGATTTCTTGAATTTCGTTACAATCAAGTTTTATTTTAAGATATCTTGATATAAAACTAATAATTTGCATTTCTAAATCAGAGTAAGAGTAAGGTGAATTACGTTCTTCAATGCCAAAAAATACAATGTTTCGGTTTCTTGCCTGTTTTTCCAATATATTCAGTCTATGTTCTTGTTTCTCGAATTGTTCTTTAAGATTTGTGTATTTTTGTTCCAGGTGATTTAGTTTATCGTCTAAAATTAAGTTCATGTTTTCTGTAACTGTTTTTGCAACCTCTATGCCGTTTTCCTTTATGGCGATTTTTTGCTCTTCGAGATCTTTTTGAATTTGGCGTAGGGTCGCCATTATTTCTTCCATTATTATATTTCCACAGAATTTCTTCTATTTTGTTTCTATTTTGAAAGTAGATGTTGGTTTCAAAATAATAAAAAAACAAAAAAATTAAGTAATGTAAAGAAATCTTTGTTTTCATGTAAGTAATGCCCTCTAGTGAACGCACTACGCAACTTGCATGGACAGTGTTTGATTTCTATCTGACTTTGTACCTATACTTTATCTCTGGCTTGTAGTGTATTATTTCCACCATTAATAATAGTGCCCTACCAAGAAATTTTGCGTTTGTGTTATTGATACTAGTGCTGATTTGCTATAAAATGATAATCAACTATCTTTTACTAGACACTAGGTGGCGCTCTCGCCAATATTTATTGATTACTTTCCTTTTGGTTACTTTTATTTATGTCTTTTATAGATTATCTTTTTCAAAATTATCTTTCTGGGATCACTATTTACTGTTTCTTATGAAAAAAGGTATTATATGGATGGTTAAATGTTAAATATCACTGTCAGTTCACAAATACCTTCACTTTTCGAAAATATAGCACTGTTTTTACAAGTCTTCTGTTACTTCCGTTTTTTCTAGTCACTGGGTTCTTATTTTCAGCACTATTATCTCACTAGTTAAATTATTGTCTAAGATGTTATTTTTATTCACTTTTTTACACCTTTATACACTTTATTTATTTTTAATCACTTTTTGAATACACACTCGATGTTTATCGTGGCACTGCTGCTACCCTCCCGGTTACAAAAAAGCGATCACCCAGTACATTGTCATTGCCCTTTTTATAAATAGTATATAAATTTTTAGTTTTTAACATTTTACATTATTTTTTGTTGAAACTATTTTTGTTGTATGCCGTGGAAGTGGCTGCGAGGGACCAGCTAAATCCCTCTATAATCTGCTTAAAGATCTTGGATTGCCATGAGCTTCAGTAAGAACTTCTTTTCTTGTCTTTTTTGAACGAATATCCAAAGCGGCATTGCTAGGCTCGTATCAAATATTTTTAGGTAGAAGGGGTAACACTCCCTAAACCTATACCTGGGTCGCAAGTCCCAGACGCTGTCGAAGTCGCATGTGTTGCCCCCATCTATGACGCGATGGACCCGGCACCTGCACGGTGAATCCATGGAACGCTAAGAAGTAGGTCTATAGGTGTACATTCAAATATTTATAAATATGTTAAAATGGTATTCATATAATTCTAACATACAAACTTCGACATATTTAAAGTAAACTTAAGCAAGTACGATGCACAGCCAGTTATGAATAAAATTACATCAAGAATTTTGTCCAATGCATATTTAAGCCGACTATTTTTTCCACAACCTGTGTTCTATATTAAAATATTGTTTGAAAGATTTCGGCATTAATAATAATTGTTGCCTTTTATTTTATTATCTGAGTAAGTTTCATCATCAGTTTCATCAGTTAAAAAAAAAAACTTTTTCTAATTCAAAAATGAATTGACTTTAGCTCATGTTAAAGTCATAACTAAAACAGAAAAGGTCATAAGGCAATCTTTAGTTTATGGCCTTGTTTGTACCCTTTCTTTTTATAGGTGAAAACTTCTTTAGGCGCATTGGACATTTTTTAAACAACAAACAAAATAATGTATTTTATGGGAAAAAACCCCATTGAACTCGCGACACTGTTACTGTTATCGACGCCTCTGTATATAAGTTTCCACTTCTGTAGACACTCCCGGAGTGCTACTGTTGTTTTGCGTGCTGAAATCCACTGATACCACTCACCGGTGGTTTTGCTAACATAACCACCGTGTCCTTACACAAACCATCTAAAAACCGCACGCCGTCTCGGGTACCAGTAACTGAAGGACCAGGTCCCAGGTGTACCCTGGGAAGGTAATCCGTGGTACCCCGGGCCATCCATACGGCTTGTAGATAACCTTGTAGTGTGTAGGAACCACGGTGTTACTATTCTACAACATAAAGGGCGCGCGCTCCCGGGCTGCTCCTGATAGGGTGACAGATGGCCTCACCTCTTGCCCCCCGGCCTGCACTTATGGTGGCCGAAGGTGGTTCTGTGACTTCTTCTGCGGTGTCATTTCCTCTGTGTCGTCTGCGGTACCTGGCCCGTTCCCGAACTATGCGGATTGGGAAAGTTCTAAATCTCTTAGCTGTCCCTTAGATCAAGCTTAACTTGCTCACGGAAGGACCCCTGATAAATTTTTATGATGATGATTTGAACAGTTAAGGCGTGACAGTATAACAGATAACAAAAAAAAGTTAAAAAGGTAGTAGAAAAGAAATTAATGACCGTACTACTATAGAAGTCATGGTTAGCGATATTTCAGTAATGCGATATGCCATTTCATAAAGTGTTTAATCGACCACACGACCAGACATACGTATACGTTTTGACATAGAAACATTTATTAACAGAACTGCAGCGCGTCGTAATTAATGCCATTGTAGACTAAATCCTACGGTATGTTATGTAATTAACCATACGTAAATTGACGAATTGAATTTGTACCATCTGCCATGATCATGATGTATTAATATCTATTGTGTTTGACACTTTGTGTAAATAACGTCTACTCGAAATGGACCGTAATTCGTTGGACTATTGACAGTCATAAAACTATTTAAAAGATAGAGATACTTAAGCGAAAAAATTGAGCCATCGCTAGACGTCTGATAGATGTGAACAATCGAAATTATTTTGGAAAAATAATAAGCATAAATGGATACATTACGAAAGAAAATAATGAATTTGTGCTATATTTTAAATAAATTATACCTAAAATAAATGTATCTAATTAAAATATAATATTCAGATTTCTTTTAAGAAAGATGATTAATAATAATATTATTTATGACATCTGACACACAATGCCATCTAGTTCCAAACTGAGCAGAGCTTATACTATGAAAACTAGATTGACTGATAGAATACTTATATAAATAATAATAATAATAATAAATAAACTTTATTCTGCAAGAGAACAGCATACAACTTAATATAACTAACTTAATACTAACCTTATACAACTACAATAATATTACATTTTTTTAAAGTGCAACACTATACTACGCTATCTGTGGTTTAGTAGTCTATGAGACTGTGATCATATATGACGTGGCGCTGACGCGGTGATCACTATTATTTTTGGTACTATGTTTTGCCACATAGATAGCTTGTGCGGATGAGAGTTGTACGCTGTGTCCCACAGAATAGGTGGACCCTCAGCATTTACTGTGATGGACATGGTCCGTCCCAGTACTGATTTTCAGTGCCCACCAGAATTACTGATTTGACGCCGACAGCCGCAATTACCACTGGATATCTCTTATGTGCTGCTTGTGATGTCATGTATGACACAAGGACTGGATTTGGTAAGTAGGCTATATTGTAAAAACAACTTAACGCTAGCACAACAAAAAAAAACAACCAAACTTATAAAACTACAATTGACTGTCACGTATTAACTACAACTACAACTAAAACTAAAACTTATCGCTTACTGTATGGTTATTATTATTATACCTATTAACTTACTAACTATCCTCTACTATACTTTTTTTTTGTATATTGAACCGGTGCTTAAATTTGACCACTTCTGTATTTCTACCAAAATGGCACTATTTGGTATATAATTTGGTATATTGGCACAAAAAGGAGCGCTAAAAAAAGGCGGAGTATTGGTGGTGCAGCTATCGCTTCTTTCGTGTTGCCAATGTAAAAAATAGTGTAATTTTGGTAGAAATACAGAAGTGGTCCAATTTAAGAACTGGTTCAGTATTGGTTACTCTCCTCTACATATTATACATAGAAAACACCCAAACTTCGAAACAAATATTTGCTGATTGTACAAAGATTTTGTGCGACCACGAACCCGAGACATCAGAACAGCAGTTGCATACGCTACCACTGCACTGTTGATTATTTAATATGCATTTATATTAATTTATCAGCACCGTAGTAACACACACCATCGTATTACATATTACACTATTAACATAGTGTGACGACGAATGACGTAGCGCCAACGTCAACAGCCGGTCTGGCCCTCCACATTAGATGTTTAACAACAAAAACAAAGAGAATCGGTTATTAAACTAAGCAGGAAAAGGGTACTGAACTGACCTTCCCTATTGCAGTTAGGAGTAACAGTTTTTTAATCATTTGACAGATAAAATATCAAAGTATGTATTCAGCATTTTGCAGCTGGAATGAAGATAGCGCACGATATCGTTAAGCACCGCCTTTGGTTAGAAAGACGATGTAGCAACCTCTTTTGCAACTGACGCAGCTACTCTCAGTGCATGCATAGTTTATTAGAAAACACTGCGGTGTCTAGTACGAGGATATATTGCTTACAATATTAATGAAGCCAGAGAGATCTTATGACAGCAATTGCTATCGGGGTGAAACACCTCTTACTGAAATTGAAGCGGTAATAGTAATAATGCTAACCGGATCTTACACGTAAATTCCACCTCAAAAACATGTATTAAAATATTTAGATTAATTGCGAGGCTAATAAAAATCTAGTTTTCCTTAAATATTGTTAGTGCTATCGAAAGCTATTCTCTAATCGGTTTAAGAAGTTTATTTGCCATAATAATAAGTAAAATGTTAGAAAATCATAAGAAGTTACAAAGCTTTACGTAGAAAGGAAAAATAGTTGTGTTCGTTTATAAAATATTTTTGTTTGGAAAGTCCTATTGTGTATTTAAACATTCTAAGTTTGAAAATTGTGTAATATACTTTATATTACACCTTTTTCTTGTGATGTACTTGTAATCAGTGTTCCATCTTAACACTTAACATTTTGAAAGTTCTCGTTATTCCCGCGCAACGTAAAAGGCTTACCAACTTTGCTTCTTAAAAAATCACTAACAAAACAGCGTCAGTATCTTAGTTTGGTTAGACGTTGAGACGAGGGAGCGTTTCTGTACAAAAAATTGTAAAGTATTCACGGAAAGACACTGATAAATTACCCCCGTGTTTTACAGACACATCTGACGATTTATTACGTCGCCCACATACAAATATTCGCCACAAATTCGTAAATATATCCTCACATCCTATGTATGAAGAACGGAGGCAAATCGATCAGGATTCTACAAGTCATTGGAGGTGTTTTATTCTATGTGACTTTAGTAGAGTTGGATCAGATGATAAAATAATGGTAATGGTTTTTTAGACTAAGCTAATTTCTAAATTATATATTAAGAAATTCCACAGACTTATTCTTATGATATTTTTAGTCATTAACACAAATGAAATGTTTGTGTTAATAACTGAAAATCTATATTTTGACATGGTCTAAAATATACAATGTTCTATAATAATTTATTTACTAGCTCTCTACGCCCCTACCAGTGTTACTCGTTGTTGTTGTGCCTTTCTCATTCCACGGGGATACTTCATTTTTTGGGATAAAAATCATAGCCCAAATGCTATTCAAAACTATAATAAATTATAGTACCTACAAGGTAAACCTCTGTTCTAAATTTCATCCAAATCTGTTCAGCCGCTTTTACGTGAAAGAGTAACAATAACCATACAATAACTTTCGCTTTTATAATATTAGTGAGATTTATTACTTTATGAATACAGTGGTGGACTCACGCTAAACGCGAAATGCTTTCTTTTAAGTGCTAGTCTACCTTAGGGTGTGGTAGAAATGATTGAAAGTTGCTCTTCTTTATATATATATATATATATATATATATATATATATATATGTATAAAAAAAGAAGAGCTACTAGAGCTACATTACTACATAAATGAATATATTCATAATGTATGTATTATAGAAACATAATTTCACATTTTTCATTTCGTAAACTCAGAATAGAGCTCTTGTTATAACGTTAACTTTGCTTGCTTGAAATATCCGAAGTAAAAAATATATTGTCTGGACTGTTTACCTGGCACTCTCAAGAAAGAAACAGTTATGCTCTTTTTACAAGTATAAACCATTATATAAATTTCATTTTTCCAAGTCATTTCCACATTCCTGCGGCACAGCTAAGCATCATCTGTCAAGGCCATACCCCGCTTAGGTCCCTACCCTTTATGCTCTAACGGTGAATAGTAATAGGACCTCTTCGCGCACCGCAAGAAAAATAGCGTAACACAAAAAGGGCTTTTAGACACCCGGATGTGACAGAATAATTTATTAAGAAGAATGCTCTAAACAAAACAAGTTCAAGTGTTTTATGGGTCTGTTTTTACATAACAGCCTTATAATAGCTGTACGTGATAATAAAATGTAAGTATTTGGGTACCGTCAAAACAATATGGCCATTGATAAAGGTTTTGGTGGATCCTTTTTTGTTGAGAAATGAATGTTCTCTCGTTTGGTTTTATAAAAATAATGTGTAAGGAAAAGATGTTGTTAGCGGAGGTTTCAGCTTGAGGCCGATCAAATCTAGTCCAGTTCAACCCAAAAAAAGACAGGTCTTTGCGTTCACCGCAAAGAAGATACTATTTGTCGTATCACTTCGGGTTGAGAGCACCTCCCTAACTGCCTCAGCCAGTATCGGAATCCTAGGTATCGACATATCGTGCGAAGTGCAGTTTCGGGGTCACTTAGAGGGTAAGGTCAAATCGGCCTGGAAGAAGCTCGGTGTGCTGAACAGATCGAGGCAGGATTTTACTCTGGCCCACCGCTTTCAGCTCTATAAGGCGCAAAAGCGCATATTAGATAACACAAATTAGATCTTACCATGGATCAGTGTTCCAAACCACTGTCCGTTTCTAAGTTTTTGTATAACTACTTTCATGTATGTATTTGTTGTATCTTTTGGAAAATAAATATTTATTATTATTATTATATGGAATACTGTTCTCATCTTCATGCAGGGGCACCTCAGTACCAGTTTCTCCCTCTGGGTCGCATCCAACGAAGAGTGACTCGAATTGTCGATAGCCCAAACATCTCCGATTGGCTCGATCCATTGGCATTACGTAGAGATGTGGCTTCACTTTGCATTCTCTATCGCATATATCATGGAGAGTGCTCCGAAGAATTGTTCGGACTTATACCAGCCGCAACTATCCCCAATCGTTCTACGCGGCAAAATTTTCATCCTCATCACCTGGATGGTTGGCGCTCCACGACTGTGCGCTTTTCGAGCACTTTTTGCCTCGCACAACCAATATGAGGAACAAGTTATCGTTTGCGGTATTTCCGGACCGATACGACCTTTAAACCTGCAAGAAAAGAGCGTACTCCTTTCTAAAAAGCCGGCAACGCGTTTGTGACTCCTGAGTTACAGACGTTCATGAGCGGCTATGGTCACTTTCCATCCAGTGAACCGTCTGCTCGTCTGCCCTCTCTAACATAAAAAAAAACAAATATTGTGAACTGTCAATGTTATGTGAGTTTTATTATAAGGTTTTTAATTTGCTTACTACTACGCTCACTACTACGCTAAGTGTTGTGGGTTCGATCCCCACATGGGACGACTCTTTGTGTGATCTACAAATTGTTGTCCTGACACCCAGGTGTCTTTTGTATATATATTCCTAACGTAGGAGTTTTCATTAAAAAAAGAAAAAGGTTTTAAATTTATTTTTAATAATAATAACTTGACACGTCTCACACAAAGACATCTGATCCTAAACAATGTAGAGCCTGTAGTACGGTAACCAAAGTGCTGATGACCAGAGAATTAGATCCACCTGACGTCTAGCTTAGAAGGCAGGAGTACTAACCATTAATCCAACAGACTTTGATACTGTAGCAAACAGACGAGTAGGTCTACAAAAACAGCAAGCAGCCGTACATACTCAACGCAACATCGAATCACGCCACTATCGTACGATGCTACGTCATATCCGATGATCGCCTACGTCGTATGGTCTGATAAGGCGGCGCCGGATCCCCAGCTACCTGAGAGACCAGCAATAGACCACGCCTACTTAACATGCCGACTATAACCCTTTGTTCGGGCTGCGCCGGCGCAAGATGGTCGCCGGTTTTCTATTGTTCTCAGGTTGACGCCTACTTGAGAAAAGTGTCAAGTCCAAACAGTTATTACTATTAATTATAAAAAGTGCCAGGCGTGATCTTTTAGTATTATTCATTATTTTTCTGTATAAAACCCGTGTTTGTCTTCACTATTGTAACACGAATTAATATAGTTATTTATTACGAACCAGTACTTTCTTTTGCTACTTACCGACACGCTAAGTAAGTGGTCTTAACCAACTACCCTGACCACTTCAATACAAACATACTCGTATATATAAAAACACAACACCCAACGTGCACATAACGCCTTGTACGTAAATTTCCTTTTAATCTGAGTATATAACAGTCACCGTACAGATCTTGGCTTGTAAAAAAGTATTTTTTGTTGACAGTAATTTTGAGTATACATTACAAAGTGAACGAATGGACTTAACCATTGACCATCTTTTGAAATAGTTGCGGTTGTCACCTTACTTTTTGATTTATAAAACTATACAAAATATTTAATAAAGACATAGAGTATATAAAAATAAAAAGAGAAAAACATACATTCAACTCTCACCTCAACAAAACCCGAAATGTGGTGAAAATGCATTTGGTATACGTAGTTGGCATATTTCCGGTATTTCGGGAATTTTCGAATGTAAATTAGAATTCCTTGACACCATTTCAGAAAACGACCTAGGTCAACACTCAAAATGTGACACAAAGCAACCGACACTTGGAATTGTTTTGAGTAACTGTTTTCTTAGGTGCTGTTTTCTTAATTCTAATAAAAATGAATAGATTTAATCATAACATACAATAAAAGATGTAAACTGTTTAATAAAACCGTAAGAAGCACATCTCTCGTTAATTAAATATTATTCCGAGACGAATTTTTCAACTCTCCCAGGATAGTCGCAAATCAGATCTTTTTGCTTATATCCCATAGGAGTTGGCGGAGGTTCATTAAATGCTCATATTTTACCAGTTATAATTTTTGTCAAACCTATTGCCGACAACCGGGCATTTCACGGATTAGATGGAAAAAAATTGAGAAAATTAAAAGAAAGGATATAGAAGTTAATGCCGCCTCATCTCACCACCGTTACCTCGCAGCTTCCTACTTCGCTGAGTATTGTGGGTTTGATCCCCTCATAGGACATCACTTTGTGTGATATTCAAATAGTTGTTCTGAGTCTGGGTGTTCTTTGTGTCCTTTTAATTAATGTTTATAACGTCCCCCGCGACACAGGATATATTCCTAATACGGGAGTTGTCTTGTTATATATAACAATATACTTTTATCTAATGTATAGTTTTACTTATAAATATATAAGTAAAAGTATACTATTAGAGTATATCGCAATCTGCAATTTATTGCTTTTAATTATGAGTTGGGGAATGCATACAATAAAAAGCTCGAACAGACAAAGGCAGCATACTTTTAACTCGAATTGGCTATTATCGGAACAAGTCAGAGTAAAAAACCCTTTAACCGATTCCATTCTTGTACAATGCAAACTGACTGTATATCTTTGGCAAAATACATTAAAAAATTAAAATAGCAAAAATCATTTCAAAGGTCAGAAAAAATCTGATGATCTTCGAAGTGCTGAAGATTTTTTTGGTGCTACAATTCTGTCATAATATATTTATTCTCGCATTTACGACATGAAAACGATATTTCAAAAACTTTAGATAGTAAATATTTTATGTTAGTCATAGAATTGTCGGAGTTCAAATACAACCTATGGGCAATATTCTACGTAGCACGTAGTGAAGCGTAGCGTGTGCGTAGCCGACGTAGCCGGTATCCGTAGCAATGATATGTGTCTTTGTAACTCAAGCGTAATCATTCTTGCTTTTGCGTACAGGACAGATTTAATTTTCTGACTTGAACTTTGCACTAATATCGATTAAATGGAAATATAATATGGATGTATTAGAAAACTTATAATTTTCGAAATAGTGATGTAGAGTACTACACACTCAACAAGTTTTGTATATAGCCCAAGAGTTTAGTTTCTTTCATCATTTATGCATATAAAGAAAGTTATAACCTATTAAGGACAATGGCAGGCATCTATGGGACTTTTGTACCGCCTTGCGTATCTCATTGTAGGGATTATTATTCTATTTATTTGCCTGGTAATATTTTCTACAATAACAGTTTTAATTACCAGATTTTTAGAACTTTGCGTACAAAAGTTATTTTAGTTCGTGGTTTCCATATAAGCTGTACTGAAGTCGATATCCGTGTGGTGACGGATTAAGAATACAGAGTGTCACCACCCCTATTCATCCCGAGGGAGAGAAATCTACGCAAGCTTTCCTTCTCTCTGCAGTGGTGTTGACTGCAGAGAGAAGGAAAACTTGACAAAAACCCTTATTTTACGTGTGGAAAACCCTCGGGCCGTCACTCCACCGCTATTATTAAGACATCCGGACTCCTCCTAGCGCCTGCCCGCAATGGCGCGGGCACCATCCTCGGATAAATTATCCATTTGGCGACTGCTGGAGCGCCTCCACGGCGGCAAAGCCAGCACTTGGAGCCTCGAGCCGAGACGACCAACGAACCATCGTGGCCAAACCAAACCACGCCAATCGCGTATCTCTTCGGGTAGGGGCCGAAAGCCGTTATCCGCCCGAAACGGATTTTCGGGCACTTCCGCCTCCAAATCCCACGGGGGTGTTCCGGCTAACGCCCACGCCGCCTCCGTCGACACGGTGCGGTAACCGCGTATGGCTCTAACCGCCAATATCCTCTGAGAGCGCCAGAGGCGTAGCCTATTCTAGGCAGTCAGAGCCACCGCCCACACCGGTGCAGCGTACAGTGCCATTGACCGGACAACCCCCGTGTACAACCATCTTGTCGCGACGCTGGCTCCACACAAATTGGGCAAAAGTCGCTCTAGGCCAGAGGCAGCACCGACCAGCTTTGGAGCAAGCTGTCGGAAGTGCTCGTCGAAGACCCACCTCCGTCACGAATCCGTACTGGTTCAGGCCCAGATACCTTATCTACGGTACGGTACGAAGACCGAATCGACCACAATGGAGGCACCGGGGGGTGGACCACGACAGGGCCCATGTAAACAATAAGGCTTCCGTCTTATCCAGGGCCACCCGTAAGCCCAGCGCCTCAATGCGCCCGACCACCAAAGAGACTCCCCTGGTAGCTAGGCGCGCAGTCTAGCTACCAGGGGACGCATGTAACTAGCATGTCATCAGCGTAGCAAAATAACGCCCAGCCCGGGGGGGAGGCGACCTCGAAGAACCCAGTCGTAGCCTATTGTTGCGCCATTGGATTAAATGGAATGACGAGGACAGCGCCATCTAGTATCGGCTAATGTACATCTATTAACATTGTGGTTAACACGAGTAGTTCTGATCCTTATAGCGCTAGATGGCGCTGCAAGTAACGCGTGACTGATCCTGGAATATTCGTGTTTGTTTGGAACGGACTTTTTAATATTAGGAACTTTCTAGTAAAATTCAAAAGCGCAATAAAAGCGGAGCGTGTTGGCCGTTCGACACAGTCTCTTTTTACGACACAGCGAATTAACATCGGCGTGAATTTATTATAGTGAGTGTTTGTAAATACAGTAAAATAAAGTAATTAACCCACAACTTTTATTTATTATATACCCCACTCGTAACAATTTGGTTTCAGAAATGGGATAAAAGTATGCCGGTTTTACCCAAAGAAGACACGGAAGGCATCCGTACGAGGAGCCAGCGCCAGCAAGACGCGCCCCATTCGAAAACTGAATTGGGCTTCCGACAGATCGGGGCCCGCCTCGCAGAGGTGCCGGACGATGCGGGCAGAGAGAATTGTCTCTAAAAAAATTACCCGCCTCGTCTAGCAATACGATGGGCCTGTAGGCCGCGACCGAATCGACAGGCCGTCCCGGCTTCCTCAATAGAACCAGCTTCCCGCTTTTCCAGCACTCAGGGAAACTTCCGGACGCCAAGCTAGCGTCGAACACCTCCCTGAGGCGGTCTGCAATGTGGTGACCAGCACTCGAACTGCTATCCCGTCCGGCCCAGGGGCGGTCTTTTTGGAATGAATTCGTAGAACAGCCGCCCCTACCTCAGACTCCCGGACGGATGGAACATCATCCACGTTCTCCCCGTCGTCTCCGACCAAGGGGGCCATCGACGTGGGTGTGTGTTCCACCCGTTGCGGGAATAGGCCCTCCACCACTTCTTGCAGGAAGCTCGGTTGTCATATCTGTGAACTAGTTAACAGTCTTTCAAAATCATACGTTTATGATTTTTTTGATCTGTCAATAAAATGATCCGCTGTCAAATCAGTTTAATTACATTTTTTCATAATGTAATCAAATTGATTTGAATAAAAGTTATTAGTACCTTCCCTTAAATTGATTAATTTAAAATAATTATCCCCTTATTACTTCTCCTAATCTGTAGAGTCAACATTATTAATAAAGAAATGTTTGTTTTGAACTGCTAAATACAGTAGTCATTGATCTCAATGAACATATAGTTTTTTATGTAATTTATATTTTATGCATGGCAAGTTTAGAAAATGTAGGAATGCGTTTTGTTACCAACACTAGAGCGTTTGGTTATTGCAGATGGAACTTTTGATGGTCATAAATTTGTGAATTATGTTAAGTTACGGTAACGCAAAAAACTATTTCAAGAAAACACATTTGACTACATTTCAATAATGAGGCCGTTAATAATATAATAAATTAATCAAACGAAAAATCAACCCTATTTTGTTTCCAGAGCGTTCATTCAAAAATTAAAAAAGTAATTTCATACTGTAACCAAAGCAAACCCAAAGGAGTCGTGTTCGGCGACAGCCAATCATAATAATGAGATAAGAATTTAATAGACTCGGGCTATCTGGACCCAAGCTGTGGAATAACAATACCAGAATAAATAGACCCCAGACATGAAATAAGTCACCAAGCTATGAAAAGGAAGACAGAGGTCTTGCCTTGTGGTGTGTTAAATAAGTTATTTAAGGAGATTACAAGGCCTCATTGGTTTTATAAAACACTAATTTCTTCTTAGCCATTTTAGCAGATACTGCAGCACATTACTTAAATAAATGAGGTCACTGGTAGAGCCTTAATGATGATAGATGAACGTTTTTAATAAAACATGTTTTAGTGAAATTAGTTTTACAATAAGTGCATCATAAATATTCAAACAATTTTAATTTGTTTTTCAAAGTGCAATTTGTTTTAATGCCTGGAGCCGTGAATTGTACATAAAATAATTAGGTTTCGTTAGCAAATTCCTATTCCTGCGATATATGTATTTTGTTCTACTATTTGTTCCTTTTAGTAAAGTTTGTATTACATTTAGCAATCCTAAGTAACCTTCACATCAATAACTTAATTGCTGAACAGATCATCATAAAATTATGCGTACATATTGTCAAAGACAGAAAAGAATAGGGTACCTATTATCTAAAAAAAATTGTTCCTAAATTGTAGCTGAATTTGTTGAAAAAATTACATAACGCGAGCAAAACCGTAGACAAATGCAAGTATAGATTTAAATTGAGATTGATACTCCACTAACAGATATTTAAAATATTAAATTATATAATTAAAACTAATTTATGTTCTTTAGTTTTCACACTAAAAAAACGTAGTTTTTCACGTTTCCACGGATCATCTGCTAGTAAATGATTACTGTCACCCTGAGGCACTTGCAACCTAAGAGTCACATGTGTATTCATCATCATCAGCCTATCGCACTCAAAACTCCATAAATCTGTCTATTTAGAAAGTGTTCATGCACTTTATAATTCAACAAATTACTTGAAATATCTTCCACAATAATATTTACAGCTCTATTGCTGTTCTTTTTAAACACGTATCTATTTCATTATTAAACGACAAATTTTCAGGATGATTGTACGCGCATAATTTGACAAGAGCTTGAAGGATTTAGTTGTTTTAATTTTGTGAATGGTAGCTATATATAATAAGGCTTGAAACATTAGAAAATTTTAGTAGAAAATAGGGTATAAAAGTAACTACTTTTTTTCTATGAGTTGAAAATCTTTCGTTGAAAATTTCATAGCATCGTCTTTTAAGTCAGCTGGTGTCAAATGTCAATTAAATAATGAACTAACAATTTTCAATCATCAATGTTAATGATTGAATATAAATTTGACATCGAATTCGAGTAGGCTTATTCGAACGGAATAAACCATACAATATTTCAAACAAGGAATAAATTGCCAGGCAGAGAGAGTCCCTAGTTAAACGCAATCGCGGCTGACCCACTAACGATTTATTGAACGATACGCTGATCTAAATAAACTTGTTCTATCAACTGAACTGGTTATGTTGCTATTAGAGCATCGTTACTCCGACACCTGGACGCTGTCCAAAGCTCCAACGCTTACACGACATGAAGTTTATGACATCGCCATATGGTTAGACTTGATATATTGATGTAATAAACAGTTTTATTCGGGTTAGTAGCATCAGATTTTATGATAATTGAGCTTATATTGATGTCCATAGTCAAGCAGTAATCTTTTCTTTGTGTTCATTTGAACTTAATAAAACCTTCTCTCTATGTTACTTCTTAACCTCCTTTCCAAGGATACTCTTATGTCCAGCAGTGGACTGCTGATGGGTGTTGATAATGATGATGTTACTTCTTGCTACACAGCAATTCGGATTGACCTGTGGTTTGAGGTTTTTGACTTCAATCTTCAAAAGATTTTAAAGATTAATTAAATGTTTAAAAAGGGGGAGAAATTTCATAAAAAAAGACTAGGCCTTGTTTCCTCCTAAACCCAAATGCTAAACCTTTTATTAGGAACCTTAAGTTTTAATGCAAAAATATTCAGCTGCAATAAAATTTATCTCCTGCAAATAGCTTACGTTTAACATGAGTAGAAAACTAAAATTAAAAATGTAACGTTCCGAAGGAAATGAATGCCACTTCTTAATGTGAATGTGCGACATTTGAATTTTAAATAGATTAATGATTTCACTTTATGCCAATAGTTGGATTATGCTGTGTAGTAAACTAAGTGCATTCAAATATTTAAAACGCGTGCCCTCCGGCGCGCATCTTTGTGATACTAAAAATTAGAAAATTTAGATATAAGATAAGATAAGTATCTCTGACTTTAATGCTACTACATTATAATAGATTGTAAAAGCTGTATTTCTATTTCGAATAATACTAAAGTGCACTAAATGACGATGTTTTGAGGTAACAAACATATAAAGACTGAGTTTTCTTATTTAAGTCTGTTGACAAACACAAAAAAATAATTTGAAAGTTAAATTTGGCATTTGGTTAGTTTATTGGTTTTTTGGTTGATTGATAATAAATAATTGTTCTTTACTATAACGCAGTAGTGAAAACAATTGATATTATGTCAATATATTTTGTAACCACTTTTAATAATTTTCGTCTTTCATTATTCTTAGATCCTTTACTACCGTCAGTTGGCATCACCTAAACAAGTCTTGTCTTGCATAACAAATTGTATTCGGACGAGAATTCTCCATCACGGTAGAATGATTCACTTTAAACCCTTCTGTTGTGTACGGTGATGAATCGCTACATTTACTTTCGTAATGTATGATTGCGGAATATCCCTTGTCATAGAACAAGGAAATTTCATGGTTAGCATTTATTTGTATTTAAGAAGTTCCAACATGAAAAGCGTTTATTACTTATTTTGCTTTCAGACAATTCACATTATTCTCATTGAGAAACTACAACATTTTTTTAAGAAAATCAAAATGTAGGTAAAATATAGGAACTTTTGTAACTATAATTATCACGCCAGAACGGCTGAACTGATCTGGATTAAACTTGGCACAAAGAGAGATTATAGTCGGGAATAGTAGTAAGGCTACTTTTAATCAAGGAAAAATAAATTGACCGACAATAAGAGCAAGGTAGCTGGCTGAGCATTATTCAATGCGAGTTTTAAAATCATTGTATTGTATTGAAAATATAATGGCATTTAAAATTCAATTTTTATTTTATCTCCATTCGACTTATTGTGTCTCAAATTCTTTCATCTAAGCGCCGTAATCATACAAACATAGCCTCATATAGATTCATTGTTGTGGGAAAGCCCTGGTTACCTCTAATTACAGATTTTTTAAACCTACTTTAGGCACCAGTCTCTCACAAACTAACATGATTTACTGTGGCATTTTTGTAAAATATCTTAAGAAACTTGTGTGAGAGAAGAAAGGGATTTTATCGTTAGTGCCTATTTTTAAACTTATTTAATTTTTGAATTATAAAACATTATAAGGATTGATTAAATTTATAAAACTGTAATTGAACTAAACTTTGGGTTGGAAGTCAGTATGTGTGGGAGGGTATCGCTCATCGTATACTCTATCTCATCACCGCCTCGAGATTATCATATACCGTAGTGGATACGTATAAAAGGGATATTGACCGGTATAACTTAGATAACTGTCAGGTTTATTTGGGCTCTTAACTAAGAAACCTAAATATACCTGTCTAGATAATAATCTGTTCATTTAATTGTAACCATCAGTATTGACTATAATATTTCTTCTTTTTTCGTTTTTAAAAGACAATTCCCGCATTAGGAATATATATATATATATATATCCTATTTCTCGAGAGATTTTACGAACATACATGAAACGAACACAAAAAACACCCAGACTCAGAACAACAATTTTTGGATTACACAAAGTGGTGCCCCATGCGGGGATCGAACCCACAACACTCAGTGCAGTAGGAAGCGGCGTGGCGATCGCTTAAACAACTTCGCCATCCGTGCAGTCTACTAATACCTTTTATGTCAACATAAAGTAAGTACAATTGGCCTGTTGACTTTTTTAATTTAGTTGTTCGACTCGATCCAGACTGCTAAGAGGCCTGGGATTGTTTCCCACCCAAGACAGGACAAATATGGTGTGCTAGTATGATCATTTGTTGTATGTTTTCGTGTTATCTATAATTTGTATATATTTAGAAATATATATAAGTTACTGCTTGATCCGTAATACGTGAGTGTGACTAAAATTGTGTTAAAGGCAAAATGGGGGCGTTTAATAAGTCTTTATCTACCTTTTCGGAGAGAAAGACGTGGGTCGTGGGTATATGTGTTAAAGTACAATGGGCCTAACAAAGTTCATAATTCGTCACAAAAAAAATCTCTTAATGTTTAATAATTTTACTGGTTTTTATTGTTATGGATGGTATTTATTAAATATTACAAAACGTTTATTGAAGTAAATAACTATATTAAATAATATTACAATTTAAGCAAAGTAATGATCACATTCAGCTGGAATAAATACATATCATTGACACAATACTGTTGCACTTTTCTTCTAAAAAATACACTCGAGTATGGTTAGTGTGTTTGTGTATTTAGAAGTTTATTTGGCTAGTGTCAAGCTTTATACTCGTACATAGTAAAAAAATGAGATAGACAAGGAGAAACAAAAGATCTGAAATCTTAACTGTCGTCTGAAGGTCAACTCTATTGCTGCTCGACCTTATAGTCCAATCAAATAGCATGCGCTTCCTGGCTTCCTTCATGCCTGGCTTTTTCATGAAATCACATCCCCCAAATAGCAGAAAAATGAGAAGAACGATGTTACACATCAAAAATACATAAAATCGTCCTGATGTTAGCGTTTCCGTCTTGGAAATATTTTGACTATGTACATGTATCATAAATGAGTAGATGAGAATGAACGGTTCACTTATGATTCTCAAACAAAAAAGAGTAACCTCTTTTTGTTTGAAAGACCTTCGACATCTTTTTCATTTTAAAAAAAGGGCTTAAAAGACCTGTAGTGTTTAAATGAGCTGACATAATTTAACACATGGTTGCCATAATTAAACACATAGCTGACATAGTTAAATAGCAAAGTGTTTATAACCATAGATTAGTTTGCCGAGTCTGTTTATGATATACACACATGACAAGATAAGCATCGACAAAGTTCCAAGAAAATACGAACGATGACCACAGTATTAAGCTATAAAACATTTGCAATCGAACTTGCTGGAACTGGCATAAAGCACTTTAAGCCTTGTCTAGTTGTAGATCGTCTAATTACTGCCCAAGTTGTCCTATCTAAGGTTTCAATAATCCCTGTGTAAGTATACGACTTAAACGAAGTGGGTCAAAATACATCATTCGGTGCTGTGGTTTGATTCACTACATTTGGTGAATTAATCAAGAGACTCTTAAGCCCATTATACATGGTCGGTTTTAGTCTAGCCTGGCTGAGTAGACTTAGTACATATAGGTTTTATTTTCTGACTCGAAGGTGCTCGTTAATACGACAAATCAAGTGATCTCTGACTACACATTGTGTGTCGAGCAATGCAAGAAAAGTTTTTGTAACTCTTTTATTTATTGTATGAACTGACGATATTGTTCTTTACAAAGCAATAACTTTGGTTATTTGTTTATAAAACAATATATTACAATACCTATAAGGATATGATACCAAATATAATACCTTTGGATACTTACTTATTTATTTATTTTTAACTTTTTGCACAAGTACATGCATCGGCGGACTTAATGCCTAAGGCATTCTCTGCCAGTCGACCGATTGGGCGGTGCTGAGAAAGAATGAGGTAGGTGCATTTATGGTAGGCTTATTCTTAATGACAGACAGATGTTCTTGTATTTTATAAATGTTTTTCATGTTAATGAAATGGCATACTAATATATAATCAAATATCTGTCATAAATTTGATTTTGTCCGCGGCTCCGCCTGCATATATGTCGGTAATTGCGGTAAAAAGTAACCTATAGTTAAGTGCTGATAATTTGGCTTTCCATTGGTGAAAGATTATTTTAAATTACTTTCACGTTTATAAAATAAATAAGGATTTGTAATATACGTCGTATGAAATATATGTACTAGATATATACAATAGTTATAGTTCACACGGAGGGAACTAGTGACAGAATAATAAACAAAAAAAAAACCGCTTTCGGTAGAGAATCTCCGATGGAGCTTTTCCTATTCGCTTTAAAACAAAAAATAGAAATAGACATTAGAACATGAAACAAAGCCGTTTAAACTCACGTCTTTCTTAGTTGTCCTCGTTAAGCTAGAGTCAGCAAATGTCTGTTCGAATACGAGCCGCTAGACTGGAAACGGACAATATTAAAATTCCATTTCAAGAGTATGTATGGTATGTTGGTAACCATTTTTCTGGGGTGCTTAGTTGAGAACTTAGTTATGCAAATAAAAAAGTTAGTAGCTTTCAGTTAAACACTATAATTTTCTGAGAAATATGTTAGTTAAAATTTAATGCATACAAATGGTCTCACAATATTTCAACACATAAAATTCCATGAAATATTTCCACGATGAAAAGAGCTATTCATTTCTGTAAGTGGTAATTTATTCATGTACGCGAAATGTAATGTTACCTAATTATCAGGATTGTCTTTAACGCGTTGCCTTCACCCGTGACGGCCTCAAATGCGTGCATTTCGACGTAAATGGGACAATGTATTTTACACCCAGTGTAGGTGAAAATGAATACGGTGACTTTTATATGTACAGGGACTGGCAGTGGGTACTGTAGTCATTTAAAAAGTAGGGCACACGTTTTATTAAGGAAATATCAGGTTTAAAATAATTCGTTTGTATTTATGTGTATGATTATATAGTTGACATTGAGTTACATAGTATACACCTACGAGTACATAGTGTGCTTAGCTATTGATAAATAATGAGTAAGGAATTTTATCTTGGAAATTAAACAAGAAGTAATCATAGGCACCTGCTAAATATAAAGAAGAACATTTTAAAGAAACGGTAAGTTTATTAGGACGGTGACTTTTATATGTACAGGGACTGGTAGTGGGTACTGTAGTTATTTAAAAAGTAGGGCACACGTTTTATTAAGGCAAGATCAGGTTTAAAATAATTTGTTAGTATTTATGTGTATGATTATATAGCTAATATTGAGTTACATAGTATACACCTACATAGTGTGCTTAGCTATTGATAAATAATGAGTAAGGAATTTCATCTTGGAAACAAAACAAGAAGTAATCATAGGCACCTGCTAAATATAAAGAAGAACATTTTAAAGGAACGGTGAGTTTATTAGGACGTTTCATTTGGTGTATTAAGACAGATTTATAAAAAAAAATATCACACCTTTCATACCATCATATATTGTGAATATAATACACGTGTGTTACACGAATTTACCATACGACTATTTGCCCAGATATCAGAAAATATGGTGTATTACAAATAAGTATATTGTTTAAAAAAAAAACATTTTTATAATATGGAAATTTCAAATATTTATGTGACGTTGTAAAAATAAAAAAATCCATGGCATGAGTCTTTAAATCATTAAATAACGTAAATAATTAAAGTTTAAAAATTAAAATTTTAGTTTTCAATTTTGATTTTTGGTTCGCCATTATTTAATACAACTTGTAGATTACAATAAATAAGAAATATATTATAATGTTATTAAAATATTTACAACATTTACACTATTTACATACAAGCATCAAGAAGCACTCGGACCCCATGACCCCAAGGTCTCGACCCCAAACGTTCCAAAATGTAATTTCCTACTTAATTTTGGTATTTACCTCGTTGAGGGTTTCTGCGGATGCAGCAGCAGCGCTGGCATAACTAGCTGTGCTTGGAAGATGTGATGGCGTAAGGGTGTCGACGCAAGTTGCGTCCCACACCAAAGGCTTACCCATCTTCCATGGCAGCAACGACATACTGTTCGGTCTCTTCCCATCGTCTTGTACCAGACCATTGAGTTCACGTACAGCTCCATAATGTCCAATGTGTGATGTGATATCGTCCAACAAGGTGCCCATGTTGATGATGGATGTGATGGACGTGCCTGCATCTATAAGCCTGATTCCCATTCTCCCACAGACAACAAACAGCAAGATTTATTGCTGTATTAATCAGTGTTTTTTGTTTTAAAATACATAGTAGCGCGTCCCATTGTCTCTAAAAGAATGGATTAAGACACCTTGCAAGACACTTCACACTCAAATAGTGTGTTTATTAGAATTTTCCTAGTCAACCAAACACAAGTTTTATGCCATGGAGCGAAGACAGAATTGCTGTAAGGCTGATATCTACGATTTTGCGTACTCCAAGACCACCGAAACGAACTGGTAAGGATGCTTGGAGCCAGGCTCGGTCATTTAAAGCCACATTCAAAACTTTACTGAGGGTGTTTTGAACAATTTTGTCACCTTTTTCGAAAATTGATGTAAATTTAGGTACAAAAAGACAAAAACGGAGTATTGTAAAAGACGAATGGACATTAATTTGAAGTTAACGATCCGAAAAAGACTAGTAAGGAACGTGATTTGATTCAAGACCGGTATGATATACGTTTGTTGTGGTGATATTTAGAGACGAGACTGTTCATAACTTAACCGTAGACGAAAGCTATTTCCATACAACTGTGATACAAATCCGTCTATATACATTTTTCTTGAACTCAGCTCTAATCGAGCGAGACTCCAAGTCGTCAATTGAGTCTGCGATCTCACTCAATATGCAGATAGCCCCTCGTTAAGGCCCACTGTTATGTACATACCTTTACAGAGAGCGATAAATTCACTTCCACTATAGGTCTTGCAGGTTTGAGAAGAAAATTGTTGGATAACCCGTCAATAATAAACTATTGTTCAGAAAGGGTAAAATGGGATAAAGTGTAAAAATGATCATGTTTTCGATGTTTATATAATAAATATGTAATGCAATGTATATGTTAAAGTTATTTTTTTTAAGATCTTAGTAACATGGGTCACTTTTTTTTTTTTTTTTTTTTTTCCGTGCGGAAATCCCCTCGGATACCACCTGTCGGTGGCATCTCGAACCGACTAAAACCGCACGCCGTCTCGGGTATGTCGGTAGGGAAAGGAAGTCCCTGGTGCCTCGACATACCGAGGTATGTCGGGGCACCAGGGACTTCCTTTCTAGGGTATAACTGGTTCCCCGGCTCATCTACAGGGGTCGGGTCATCTACAGACGAGTAGACGAAGGTGTGGGAACCCCATGTTCCCTGTGCTCCCTGGAAGCGAGCGCGCTTCGCAACGCGCTCGCCGCCACCCCGGCCTGCTCCTGCTAGGGTGACAGATGGCCTCACCTGTCACCCCCAGGCCTAACATGGGTCACCTGAAAGTTACCGAGTGGATTGTTAAAACAGTAACACAAAACGCAAGACACGGTATCTGATTTTTCATCAGCAGTATACATATATTTCTGATACGCCCTCTATTGACTATGAAAATTCTTAAAAAATAATTTTCTTTTTTTAAATATCACTATTTTTATTTAGAAAATATTTAATTCTTAATCTACCTTCGGACCGGAAGGGTTCGGAAAGACCATTGCAGTTCTTGGCCATTAATTAGACGATAGTATTATGATCCATACTATAGTTATAAATGTCCGTGTGGTGACGGATTAAGAATGCGGTGTATCATCACGCCTATCCATTCCATGGGTGTCGTAAGAGTCGACTTAGGGAGTAAGCTACGCAGGGCAACAGCACTGAAGGAAAACTTGAAACAACTATATCAACCCGTCGCCAGCGTGGTAAATTAAGCCCAAACAGTTCAGCAGTGGACTATTAAAGACTGTTGATGTGTGTGATGTGAAAAAAATGCCACTTAGTACATTTCCATATTTATTTCGTGCCATTAAAATTTTATTATTTTTGACCAATATGGTCAAAAATATAAAACATAATCAATATAAAAACATTTCGGTAACGGTCAACCAAAGCAGACTACGAAAAAGACCTCCAAATGAGATACAATATGTATATTATATAAAGCTCTTATTGAGCTAGTTCTTCCTATTCTCCTTTATAACACAATTAAATTATACCTATTTTGCGTTGGTATGGGATAATGTATTACAATAGTGCATGGTATAAGAGCACAGCGTTTTTTCACATTCAACGCGATTACGAGTATTCTTTAGAAGTGTCCCGGCTACGCCGGGTGTTCAGAGCATGCACCGCACACGGGCGGCATTTTCAAGGGACTTGAAAAAACAGAAGAATTCGAAACGAAAATGAAGCTTTCTCATGATTTCCATGGTTAATAATTTTTTATAACATCATAATTGTAACATATATTGATCGGTGTACATATAAATGCAAACGTCTATTAATAACGCATAATTTGAATAACGCAAGACGCGGTCGCGGGGTTTTAAAATATCCCATACCGGGCGATAGTTTTACGTTCGGGAAATTATGCGGGGCTTAACTCTGGCACGCTGTTAATACCGCGGTAAGACCCGTTATGGAGGATTGGCTCGAGTGAAAACGGGACCCTCTGATAACGGCTGACACAAATGATGCCTTGGAGATCACCTGTGTCTGATTCGCAAAAGAGTCAACGCCACTGCGATAGCCCGAGTGTGGACACGACGCTTCACACGATGGCAGATTGCCTGGTGTGTATGGAGCAGAAGCATTACCTCGTGACTGATAATTTCTGTACGGAAAAAATGCGTCTTCAATTGCATTGCATTGCAGTTAAGTGTCTAATAAATATTTTGATCAATGATGTGATTGTGATATATTAATGACACGTATAACAACACATATAATAAAATATAAAAAAAAATATTGCATATTACGTTCTCTTATTTACCTATCTATTTCTACTGTATATAGTGTAGATTAGTAAATATATAATAATGATATCTCACCTTGTTTATATGGATGATTTGAAACTGTTAGCCCCCAACAAATTACAATTGACAGAGTTACTAAAGGTGACGGAAAACTTTAGTAATTCTATCAAAATGGAATTTGGTGTAGACAAGTGTGCAGTCATGTATGTAAAGAAGGGTGTGATAGTTTAATCTGAAAGAATAGAGCTTTCGTATTCAACAAAACTCAGATCTCTGTCTGCCACTGAAACTTACAAGTATCTGGGTATATCACAGTCGTTGGGAAAACCAGAATCTAATATGTAACAAACGTTGCAGGAACGCTATTTTGGCCGCTTGAAAAAAGTACTTAAAAGTCTTTTATCAAGGGGCAACAAGGTGCGAGCCTGCGCTGGTTAAGTCATGTGGGTTCTGATGTATTCTTTTGGTATACTTAGATGGACTCAGACTGAATTAGATGCCTTTGACAGGAAAGTCCGTACACTACTGACTGCATCCACAATGCACCACCCACGTTCATCGGTCATGAGATTGTATATCCCTCGAAAGCTTGGGGGTCGCGGACTATTAAATATCAAGACCCTACATAATCGCGAGATATGCAATCTCAGAGAATATTTTCTATATACTGATGTGGGAGTGCATCGCAATGTAGTTGCAGTGGATACCGGATTCACCCTGCTCGGTCTGGCTAAAGAGAATTGGCGCAAACCTGTAGTAATTAGTGTTAATGATCGCAGGGAAGTATGGAAGGGCTCCATTGTCGTTAAGAAGGTGAACCGTGATTTGAGGTAACGTGAAGTAAAGTGATTATAAATAATATTATAGAGAAGAGAAAGAATATGTGTATTCCGGCGAAGGCGAATGGGTAACCACTTGAGCTTTTTACGATATTCAGAAACATGAACATTTTTGCGAAGTCCAAATATGTATCTTATGCAGAGATTTTGGAGTCTCTCAAGTTTATTCGATTGGTCTTCAATGATGGGGAGAAGAAGTGACTGTCCAAGAGCAATCTTGGTTGGAATAGGTAGGAAGTTGAGTAGTCGGCGCAAAGACCCTGCAGCGGCAAACATTTTGCTAATCAGCTCTTATAACTGAGGACCCCAGGATAAGGTACTGTCAATGCAATATTTAATTAATTTCTGTAAAGGTTGTTTAAATAATTTTGATAAAGATAACTAATTATTTGCCTGTATAAATCTAAAAAAGGGTGTTAAAAATATTTTTATTTTTAAAACACTTCGGTGGCGTTGTAAAATTAAGTACTATACGTCGTCCAACGTGACAAGCCAAATAAAATCGTATTATTTTTAAATTATGTAATCAGATTCTAACACGTTTTAAAATTATTTAAAATGCAATACTTTATGTACAACATGTAGAGCCGGACTGAATGCCAAGGACGCTCTTTACAAGTTTACCTTAGGGTGACATTGCAGGGTGGAATTCATCTAATAAACAAGTATTTTCTCTCTCAATCAGCCGTCAGTTATTTTTATATATTTATAAAAGAAATTTAAAACTAAGCTTTGCTTCTGTACGCCTTATTAACACAATTAAGTTCAGCTGCAGATTTTTTTTTCAGGATGGGTTTGTTGTACATTATATGCACTGTGATTCGAAATGAGATCTGTAAGCTACACACATACATCGAAAAGCTTTAAAAGGCCTCAACAAACTTTTTAATATTATTAGTAAGAAAACAAACCTGTGTTAATAATGCGAAAGATGAATTCGCTATATTCACGTAACTTGTAGCTTTCCCTAAGTCCTTTGTCTGACACAGCGTTTATTCCGTAATTTTGTTCCGTTATTGGACATAAAACAATATAATGTTTTTAATATAATTACCTTCCAGCTAAGACATTTATCTTTCGTGTTAACAGCTTGCTGACAAAATTATTCTTGCGTAACTACACTTTTGTTGTTATGGCCTCATTATTTTGTACAGTAGTTTCTTTATTTATCTGAGATTATCAAAAGTGATTTATGAGGTTTCGTTAATTATTTCGGAGGAGCAGTGGGAGCGTATGCGACTGCTGTTTTGAGGTCTCGGGTTCGATTCCCGGGTCGGACCAAATGTTTGTATGATCTGCAAATATTTGTTTCGGAGTTTAGGTGTTTTCTATGTATTAAATGTATACAAGTATTCTATCAGTCAATCTAGTTTTCATAGTATAAGCTCCGGTTAGTTAGAAACTAGATGGCGTTGTGTGTCATACATTCTTATGTATAGCCAGACTAATGGACTTTATGTTTGTTATATATATATTGTTATATACTAATTGTTAAAAACTATTGAATTAAATGGCTAGATTTTTCTGAACATGTGTCATATGGACACATTTTCGGTAAAGAACAAAACAATGTAATAAATTCAAAAATCTTGTTAAAAAGCTTGTTTATTAATGAAATAAAATAATTTTCACAACGTTGTTTTTTGTTTATGCTACAACGACCATTTTTATCCACACGTTTCTGTAACAAAATATTTATGCATCGTCGCACTACAAACGCCAGAAGCCAGAGAGACGCTCTTTTTCCAACCGTTGCTGTACTCTCTCACCTAGGCAGTAAAACTTTCTTGCAAGGGGAAAAAAATACATTATTTCTGTATTTAAAGCACAGTAAATAAACGAATTTGTATAATGTCATATGATCATATTACGAACTATAAATTATGGTACTTGCGTCGAGGTCAGAGCTACTCGAATGCTTCAAACAAACGAAGAGTACTCGACGTCGGATCGAGCTTATGAACTGACACGGGAAAGGGTAATGAGTAGGCATTTTTATATCAGCGCATTCGCTCACTTCACGTCAACTCAATCGCTTCAGATAAGTGCTTGCTGTGTGTCTAAGTGCGCGCTGCCAAATATGATCTCATAAACGTTTGTTATAGCAGCGTTGTCATATAAGTAAAAAAATTACGTTGTGGATGCAGATACATCGTGTAATATAATCTCTTCCTCCGATACTTTTTCCCAAAACTAGGTTGGGGTCGGCTTTAAGTTTACTACGTATTATTATTATATGTTATGGGTTATATACGTCTAAATTTCGATTTATTGCTTGAAGCGACTGCGATCATACCTCCGCAACAAAAGTACCAAGTGATATAGCAGTTATTTAAAAGACTGTCATCGAACTTTCTGGGGTTCTAACTACCTGTAATGATTGCCACAGATGTTCTTTGGCAACCGGGACCGACGCCTTAACGGGCTCTCGTAGGATCTCAATATGTTGAGAATAGTCACTCATCCATATTTATTTATTCATTGCCCATCGAGTAACAAAACTCATAGACTGACCTGGTTAGGATTGCTTAACTTTGCAATGTGATAACCTACTCGGTACCCACTTAAACGTGAGCCCTTTAATATCGTTACTAAATCAAGTTTTTGAATTTAGTATTTTTTTGAGTTTAAACTCTTTGAATTTTGTAATTATTTCTTACTGTCTATTGATGCGATATCCATACAATTATACATTGTATATCGTCACAACATCTATTAACTCCATCTTAAAATCGTATTTTATTGACTAGTAAAGATGAGGAAATAGTAGTACGTCGTACTAATGGCCTGCTTCTAATATGAGTCTACCATAGCGCTTACATTTCAGTGTCGGACTCAAAGTGCGAGCCACGCCTCGCTAATTGCTCCACATAATTACTACCCATCGAAAAATAAACCGCAATGCGAATTACGAAACGAAGCAAAAATAAAGCAAAAGTCAAGTATAACGGGATTTGAAGTGGTCATCATCATCATCATCAACAGCCTTTACTAGTCCACTGCTGGACATAGGTCTCACCTTAGAAAGGAGGTTTTGGCTTACTATACTACGCTGGCCAGACAGGTATGTTTAGGGTTTGTTTCAAGTTTTCCTTATCTTTGCAGTGCTGTTGTCCTGCTTTGTTTGCTTCCTTAGTCGCCTCATACGACACCCACGGGATGAATAGGGGTGGTGACACTCTGTATTCTTAATCCGTCACCACACGGACCTCTTAATCCGTCACCACACTGATCAGTGTGAAGTGGTACTAGGTAAGAATTGTTTTAGATATATATTCTTTTCATATTTCACATCTTTTATTCGAAATTGGCTTAACTTTCTCACATAATATTATTGTTAAAGAAGTAGTCAATGCTGTAGATTCACTAACCATGTACAATTAAGTTAGATAAAGAAATAAAATAAAATAAAAATACACCATGTTGGTGTATTCACAATGAAGAAAAATAAAACTATTGTAGTAACAACTTGTTAAACTATAAGATAACTAATCATTAGGGTCTTATGACTAGTGTCATATGTTTTCAGAATATTTTTATATCTTTTATGTGACACTACTAAAATTCCTTATCTGAAAATATAATAGTAACCAAGTAGTTTGACAAAAAAAGGATTCAGTTTTGCGCCTGATAACAAATGCAGAAATCAATTTAGCCTTAATCATTTGTCCAGAAATTACCACTTATTTAAATTTCAACTTCTTTTAGTTTTTTATATACTTGTACAAAGTTTAATCAAAATATACCCATGAAGTCTCAAGTAAAACCAGCTGGTCCTGGTACACACTCTAAAATAAAAGCTTTAATGTTTTACTCGACACTAGCCTTAAATTTAATCAAGTATATAAATAACATCGCTACCTATTACTTACAATGTGCCGCTTCCTAAAAGCGATACTTAGTTTCATTAATCAGATTCACCAAAACATTACGTAAAAGCGTATATTTCGTACATATTCTACGTGCCTTAACACTAATTGCTACATCCTCACAAAGCGCTCCACTTAAATATTGATTATCTGCTAAAGAGAGACATAAAACTTGTTCACAGGAGACGATACGACTACGACTGTCTAAATAAGAGTTAAAAAAGTGTATGTGGGTATGATGATAAAGAAGTTTCGGAGATCCTTGTTTTGATAAATAGTTGTTATCAAATAGCTAAGTGAAGTATTCATATTAGTACATTATATTAAATGAATCAATTCAAAAACAGTTACTGGGTAAGTCGAACTAAATACTTTAAGTGGTTGTAGTTTCCATCATTTCTGATGGATTTTACTATGAAACACGATATCTCAAAACTTACCATTTTGAAGATATCGGACTTCTAAGATTTGATAAAAATTGCCAAAATTTAGCTTAATACAATTTATTTTAGAAATTATATCCTTTATTTTTTATTTTTTTAATGTTTTTGTATAGTTAATACAATGTCTTATAATTTTCATTACCAAACTTGTAGTTAACTTATCAAATCGGGCCAATGTAGATGGTTTAAAATTCCAAAAATAAATAAATTTGAAAAAATATATTTTCTTTGGCGAATTAAAAAAAAATGTGTGTTGCAGTGAAGTTGCAGATTTGTTAAAAACATGTACGTATTGTCAGCTATCTAACAAGGTATGATAGGCTAGTATGTATTCCTTGTTCTTATAAGCCATCATATCCAACAGTATTAGAAACTCAAATCAAAGTCCAGTTAGCAATAATTAGTGAAGAATAGAAAATGAAAACGTCCAAAAATACAAGCCAAGTTTTCAACTAGGTACTACCGGGTTGTACGCTAGTGCATCTAATTGTATGTCTATAATTTCTGATATAGTATCAGAACAAGGAATATGTTCATATTTTATCCTGCCAATGCGTATCCTTACGAGCTCGTGGGAGAATACAAAGCACGCTATCCCAGCCGTCCAGTGCCGGATGAAATTGTGCTTGACAGAGCCTATCGACGACTAAGACCGACCGGCTCGACTCAATACTAATATTTTCGGACATCTGACACACAATGCCATCTAGTTTCAAACTAAGCAGAGCTTGTACTATGAAAGTGACAGTGACTGATAGAATACTTATATACTTTTAATTTTACGCGATAAAAGTTATTCGCAAGCCGATTGATACATTGAAACTTCCTAACATCTCTTATCTCTTCTCTTCTTTAACTAAGATCTTTAACTACTGCGCTTAAAAAACAAATGGCATTTAATTGTTATCATTGTTACACAATTTTCCGTCAATTTACGATAGGAGTTAACATGCCGAGCTTCTTATAATTGAACGATACGATATCGGCACGGCCTAATATTGTTGAATAATATAAATGGATGCATAAATAATTAAGATTAGGGGGAAGTAAAACAGTGATTTATAGATGTTAATATGACGATATAATTGTTATTATACTTGTTTGCATAGCGATAAACCTATTATAATAATATTTTGAGTAACTTAAGGGTTTTTGGATTGGTTTTGTTGATTTGGTTTTCTGATTTATTTTCGTTCGCAGAATAAAAGAGGTTTATATATAACTAAGATTTTTAATTAAATTATAGTCTACTTGGTAGCTGCTTCAACCTTCAAGGTGTCGTGTAATATTTCTGATGATAAGTGGAAAAAGAGGATAGGAATATGTAATCCAGCGCGATAAGTACCTACAGTCGACGGTTGCGTTAGTGGGTTCAAGTAAGTGGTTGAGGGCCATTTCTCGCAACGGGCGGAACACACACCCCCGTCGATGGCCTCATTGGTCGGAGACGGCGGGGAGAACGAGGATGATGTTCCACCCGTCACGGATGCGGAGGTAAGGGCGGCAGTTTTACGGGTTCGCTCCAAGAACACCGTCCCCGGCCCAGACGAGATATCTGCCCGAGTGCTGGCCCGAGCTCTTGACCACACGTCAGACCGCCTCAGGGAGGTGTTTGACGCAAGCTTGGCATCAGAACTTTTCCCTGAGGGCTGGAAGAGCGGGAATCTGGTTCGGTTAAGGAAGCCGGGACGACCTGCCGATTCCGTCGCCGCATACAGGTCTATCGTGTTACTGGTCGAGGCGGGTGAATTGTTTGAGAGGGTAGTCTCTACCCGCATCGTCCGCCAGCTCTACGAGGTTGGCCCCAATCAGTTGGACGTCCTATTCGGTTTTCGAACGGGGCGTTCGACAGTCGGCGCTGGGCTGAGCCTAAAGGCCGTGACCGAAGAGGCCGTGAGCTGTGGCGGCGTGCTGTATGCGGTGTTGTAGGACATCGCCAACGCATTCGATAGTCTGCCATTCAGCTGCATCAGGGAAGCAATCCGCTATCACGGGGCCAGAGTACCTGAGGCGGCTGTTGCCAGAATATTTAGAGGAGCGTACCGTCGTGTACTAGGACTGGGATGTTTTTTTTTGAGGAGTCAGACCATGTTGTACGGATGTCCTAATGTGCTACGTAATACCTACGTTACGTAATATGTTTCACACTTTCCATCAGGCGACCCGTCTGCTCGTCTGTCCCCTCTAACATAAAAAATATATATAGTAGTAGAAAATCCCATTAGTATAACTAGACAAGAAAGTTAGATGATTTAGAAAGTTTTATGACAAATCTGTGATTTCTCATTAATAAAGAAGTGGAACAGTCGGGTAGTATTATTGGTATTCTTTTTTCTTAAATATGTAAACAGATTTACACTTATATACCACACAACAAATCAACTAGAGTTGTTCCTTACTTACTTTGTTTGCATATGTATTGTATTTTGTTAAAAACTTTCCTCAAGCATGTTTTCTAGGCCTTCATATTGATATTTTTCTATAGAACCAGTTTTGAAACGGTTCACAAAATACAACAGATGGGTCGCTTCCCAACCTACACACATATCGAAAAAACCCTATTATAACTTCGTGCAATGTTTACGAACAGTCTGAGAGTTGTGAAAGGGGTTGAAAGTTTTGAGTCTACTTTCCAGACCACCGTTCGCAATAATTTATGAATAGTGTAACATGTATTTGTCAATGAATAAATATCGAGTGAGTTAATATTAGGATAGTTTGATTTTATTTTTTATCCGTGTGGTATCGGATTAAGAATACAGAACGTCACCACCCCTATTCAGCTGGTGGGTTAAAGCATACTAAGGGTGCTAAACTACGTAGTACAACAGACTGCAAAGAGAAGGAAAACTTAACACAAACCCTAAACCAACACGTCTGGCTAGCGTAGTATAGTAAGCCAAAACCTCCTTTCTAAGGGGAGGCCTGTGTCCAGCAGTGTGTTGTGTTAAGTTTTCTTAGCCAAAGAAAGCTTACTTTGAGGTTGAAAGTTCGGATATAGACAAAGAACGCAATTTTAGTCAAAAAGTAATAAAGAGAGATGAAAAAATATTAAAGAGTATTTTTTTTTTTAAATTGCTGCTTTCTGGTTTGTTTCTGTACTTTTTAAAAATATGTTCCTATCTCATAACACACATATAAAGACTCGTATCGCGATATAATTTGTTTGCATCGAAACACTTTAATACATACAATGCCTTAGTATTCTTTAGTGCAATAGTTCGTTTAAAAAATAAATATTTCTCATGCTTGATTGATGAATTATTCATGTTAATAACATACTATAAATATTCGTACTTAACTTAAGTACTTGGTATTTTGGATAATGTATCTAACATTTTAGATAATTATTAGATAATATTAGCACCATATTTTTAAACCGATTTCTTTTTCATTACTTCGGCCAGCAATCATGAATTAATCCCGAATCCGAATCAACAGTGGAGAACTTCAGGTGGACAAAATCTTTTAATACAATACATAAGTACATTTAACACATAACTACTGGCCGAAGGAGCCTATTATAATATATTTCGTTGTATAAGGTAAGTCTGTAAGCCGAATTCATTTCTGAAAAATGGCTATTGTGTAATATAAGTAAAGTTGGTTGTTAAAATTTTTCACATTGTATATTGTTATTTTCTTAAATGAATCAGAAATTGAGAAGAGCCTTGTAAGTTTTATACAAGTCAAGTAAAACTTAAAAGGCTCTCTCACTACTATAATAAAGAATTTCAGACTTGTGAAGAATGACTAGGGGCATTTTCCCATTATTTATAACATAGTCTTCAAATCGTTGAAAGAATTGAGAAAAATATTTTGCAAAGATGCTTCGTGAAGAATAACAATTCAATAAATGGGTTGCAGCCATTGTACCGCCGCATTAATTCAAAATGTACATTATAATATATATTTTTTAAGTAGATTGAGTATTAAACCGTGTAATCTCCGGAAAACAAGTACATTAATTTTATGAGATCCAGCCACAGGATAAGTATTAACAGGAATCTTTTATTCTGCAATAATTAAATTATAATTCATAATCAACAACATTAACATTTAATAAACTAAAATTATTTTTGGTGTTCCGAATTTGTATGTATGTATAATGTACGAGTACGTGTACGAGTAGTAGGCTGGAGATGAAGTTGAGAATTTAAATAGTGAGTAATTAACATTATCTATAACAACATAGTTTTCGAAACCTTCACAATATCCATTTCAACTCATCATATTGAAAACGGAAGCACGGATAAAACTATACTGACTTTTAAACTATTTAAACCTGCCTCAGTCAGCCTGGAACCTATACCTATAAATAGTAATTAATACCTATAATAAGCGTGTAATAAGCTTCAATGTTGAGGTTGTCGTTGGTTATGTAATAAGTGAAATTCTCTAACCGATCGTTTCCGATCGTTGGTATATATGATTTTGTGATATTCATTGAAACGCCAACATATCTTACGCCATTATTTTTGATATATTATTTTTATTTATAATTTATTTTAAATACCTTTTTATATAAAGTCCTAATAAGTGAACTTTTAGCTAATCTAGAATGTAACACCCAGGTTTATATTATGCAACTTGAGTATACAAAACTCGGGCAACAAATTATGATCAAGATGAAAGTAAGAATTGGTTCTACCCTGTAAAGGTATTTTTTTAATGATAATATAAGGGAGCAAACGAGGAGATGAATAATTTGATAGTAAGTGAGTACCTACAACTTGAAGATTGAAAGATCGTATCAGTCCGGAAAAACTGCAGAGATATATTTTTCAGAGATCTACAAATTTGTTCTATAGAGTGGATGTGCGAGGAAAACAGTTAAAAAACTATCATGCATGGATTACGATGTCTTGCAAAAAATGTATGGTACGAGTGTGCAATGATGTAAAATAGTTTTCCAATGAAATTCAGGTATTCTTTTCAAGAGCAAGCTACCAGTCTAGTTTTCTCATGTGTAACATCTCTCCTCTCGCTTTTCTGCTATATGAGGAAGTGTTTCCTGAATAAGGACGAAAGTGTGTAGTAACTGAAAGCCGGGGACACATGGGCTCTTTGATTTCATCAATAAATGCGATGTGTTAGAGTTTCTGTCACATTTGTGATTATTATAAGGCTCATTTTGTTTTCAAGCTGCATCCTAAGTGAGATTGATAATATAAATTTGAAGGCATCAGAGAAACAAAACTTGACTTTTAAGTGAACTATATACGTAAAACACTAAAGGTAGTAACAGTGTAGGGCTATGTTTGCAGGGTTAGGCATTTGGATTCATTAGAATAATCTAGGTACTGCCTAGGTACCCTTTATATACGCCGCCTGGTTCTGATCGAGCATATAGCTAATTAAGAAATTAATGTATTGGCAAAACATTTATACTCCCTGTAATAAGTATATAGTTTTAACAATGGTAGAGCAAAATTGAATTCAATTTGTTTAACTTCCCCTAGAGATAGCTTGAATAATCAACCGTCGTCCCCGCAGTGCACGGTAATTATTTGTACCATGTTTTATACAAACTAATCTAGTGAAGTAGGTACAACACATATGGATAATTGAATGCGCCAAAGGTTGCAAATTTGTTGGTAAAATTATTTCATCTGCATTTTTGTTTTTTAATAGTAGTATTGCCTTTTTTTTTCTTCTTTTTTTTTCAGTTGCTGTTGTGTTGATGACTGCCATATAAAGATTAAGCTATTGGATGATCAAAATTCCTACATTACACAAATTAACACATTATTAAAAGCTCATTCCAAACACGGAGCGGCTTGTATGATTATTTCTTTGTCCAAAAACATAACGAACTTTTACATTGAAATTTAAAATCATGGACATGTATAAATTTATATTTTTTTAGTGTTATGTACTCACAAACTGAAAACAGAACCTTAGCAGAAAGACTCTTAACTTTTTAGGTGCCAATCTACCGTATGCAAGATTTTGAAAGGTTATTAATAGTTACAGTTATATAATCGAGCACGAAATAAATTAAAAACCTAGTTGAAAATAATTCTTCACTTACTTTGATGAAAACTACAAAAAGAAATAACATGTCAGCAATTTGAATCTTAAGACTTTTTAGAAATTGCAAAGAGGCATGCTTTTAAAATTTAAATTGAGGCTAAAAGCCCATCGATGTTGGCTTGTTAGTTTAAGACGTTCCAAATACCAGTGCAGTTGCGGGAAGTTGGTACAACTTTGCTAAACTTCTTGTTCCCTTAGTTAATGCATGAATACGTATTTACAACTTTTAAGTACGCGTGTGGTGAGAACTTAGGTATTGAAAATGGTAGGTACTTATTACTGATTTTATCTTTCCTATAAATTTTCTGTTAATTATGTTTAGGTAAAAAAATATCACAGTTAAGCTACATGGCATAAACGATCTAGAGCTTAAAATATAAATGCAGGCGACGCGGTGCATAAGGTCTATAAGGGTTAATTATATAATAAAGGTTAATTTATTTGTTAAAGTTTTAATTAGCGATCTGTCAAAGTAACTGTTCTTATTTCTAAAAAGATTTTTTTTTTTTAAATTAGAAAGCGTATTTTGTCAGCACAAATTTTGCACAAGTAAAAAATAAAATCAAAATATATTTTTTCACTCACAAACAAATATATATGGGTCGGAGAGAGCAATTAAGAATTTAATATATTTACAAGAGGATTATTAATCAATTACAACATGGTGATTTAGGGTTTTATACGTATGTTATATTATTGAAAATTACGCGGTACGGTTATTACGGTGTATTGTAGATAATATTTAAATAAGGGTGGAGAGAGTTTAACATTTTTTGTGTTATAAGGTTAAAAATAGTTCTCTGCCTTTTTCAAAAATAAAATCTGCGAAATAATGCGAAGGCCTATTGCCACTTGAGTATGCTTATTGTTCGACCTTAGTCAGTAACTTTGGTTCTTTGTTAGATGACGTCATTTTAGTCTTCAAGAGAACTCGAAGCAAAGCTCTGTCCAGCTCCTAACTAAAGACTTTTTAAAGACTTTTTAGAAATTGCAAAGAGGCATGCTTTTAAAATTTAAATTGAGGCTAAAAGCCCATCGATGTTGGCTTGTTAGTTTAAGACGTTCCAAATACCAGTGCAGTTGCGGGAAGTTGGTACAACTTTGCTAAACTTCTTGTTCCCTTAGTTAATGCATGAATACGTATTTACAACTTTTAAGTACGCGTGTGGTGAGAACTTAGGTATTGAAAATGGTAGGTACTTATTACTGATTTTATCTTTCCTATAAATTTTCTGTTAATTATGTTTAGGTAAAAAAATATCACAGTTAAGCTACATGGCATAAACGATCTAGAGCTTAAAATATAAATGCAGGCGACGCGGTGCATAAGGTCTATAAGGGTTAATTATATAATAAAGGTTAATTTATTTGTTAAAGTTTTAATTAGCGATCTGTCAAAGTAACTGTTCTTATTTCTAAAAAGATTTTTTTTTTTTAAATTAGAAAGCGTATTTTGTCAGCACAAATTTTGCACAAGTAAAAAATAAAATCAAAATATATTTTTTCACTCACAAACAAATATATATGGGTCGGAGAGAGCAATTAAGAATTTAATATATTTACAAGAGGATTATTAATCAATTACAACATGGTGATTTAGGGTTTTATACGTATGTTATATTATTGAAAATTACGCGGTACGGTTATTACGGTGTATTGTAGATAATATTTAAATAAGGGTGGAGAGAGTTTAACATTTTTTGTGTTATAAGGTTAAAAATAGTTCTCTGCCTTTTTCAAAAATAAAATCTGCGAAATAATGCGAAGGCCTATTGCCACTTGAGTATGCTTATTGTTCGACCTTAGTCAGTAACTTTGGTTCTTTGTTAGATGACGTCATTTTAGTCTTCAAGAGAACTCGAAGCAAAGCTCTGTCCAGCTCCTAACTAAAGGTTACAGCGTGTTGCTGGGGGACTTTTAGTTAATGGACAAGCCCTAATATAGCTTCCCAAGGTTCGTAAGTCATAAAAAGTCATATCAAAGACCTTTCGTTTTGTGGCTTTGTGGTAAGACTGCTAAGAACACTCGAAGTAGTTTACCAAATTCTGCTCAACCAAATTGGATCCTTCTGATGACTTATTTTTCGAAGTTGTTTCTAGACTTTGGATAACTTATCCAAGGCAGTTGTTTTTTTTTATGTTAGAGGTTGCAGATGAGCAGACGGGTCACCTGATGGAAAGTGACCATCGCCGCTCATGAACGTCTGCAACTCTCAACGTCTCAACTCAAGGTGTATGCTCTTTTCTTGAAGGTTTGAAGGTCGTATCAGTCCGGAAATCCCGCAGACGATAACCCGTCCAACAGATTGGTTGCGCGGGGCAAAAAGTGTCAAAAAGTGTCATGTATTCTTCAACAACTTCGAACGTTGACTCTTCAGCGTTAATTGATCTGGGTATGACGTATTTATTGAACATAGCCTCGGTTTGTCCAAGATCATAGAAATATCTACGCATCGAGATGCTTCATTGATTGTGATTGATTGTACAACAACTCGTCCAAGCTGATCTAAAATTCTGAGTCCAGCAAATATACAATAAAAGCACAGAACTTCAAACGAGAGAGTATTTCTTGATAGTTAATAAGCTGTACTACTTACAAAAAGTAGGGTGTATAACACTTGCGTGAATACCCCAAACATACATCTAACCGAATTAAACACATTTACAAAACACCATACAACACCCCATTAAAACAACAAGATAACATTGTAGTATTTAGTAATACAATTGGTACAGATATTGGTAAATTGATGTCAGACCGTTACAAGGACCTAACGATTGTAAGGTTTCTTTAGGCAACAAGGAAATTGTAAACAAAAGACGTGAAAGATTTAGTCGTAAAACAGATTACCGATTTAAAAATAAGAAAAATGTAGTTTAGGTTGCCATACATCAGCAGGATGGCAAACAAAGAAAAAATGTTAAATAATGTATCTTTATTTAAGGTTATACATGGAGTTTACATATCTGTAATGACAATGTGTGCTGGAAATAAAATAACGAAGATATCTCAGAATTTGCTACCCATAACATATTTGTGGCCGACATGCCACTTGTTTTACAGAAGAAGCATTATTTATAAAAAAAATTACGACGGTAGTTAACAGTTAACATACAATTTACCGTACTTACTAACAAGTACTTATTGACAATACTTACATCAGGACTTCAAATAATGATTCTTGTACATGTACACCTGTCTTTATAAAACCCTAGTGTGTTACAATATTTTCCAGAGTATTGCTTGTCACATGGTATGCTATCGTTTCTAGTGGGGAACAAACTTTGGGATTTCCATCCTCTAGGAATGTTGGCATTATCAAGTTTTTGGAAAAAAAAAGTTGATTAGTACTTGGCACATTATTACCACCACCACTTATTCTTGTTTATTGAAATTCTCGTGTACGTCTAAAACGATCAAAATTTACCCATAACACTTAGCTATTACGTATTTTGCAAATAAAACTGGGCATATAAAAGTAATGGTAATAAGCGCTCTAAAAAGCTTCAATTACCTAATGGTTCTCAGAATACACACCTTCACATTTACGATGTTATCCACGGACTTATTACCTTTTTGTTTCTATGATCACTTAATTGAATGTACTAGAGTACAGTGGCTAATAACATTTGTAAGGCAAAAATAAGTTTTCGTCAAACATAATTAAACAGCTTATATTAATCAATTTTTTCTTGTGTTTGTAAGTGAACAGTTCACTAAAAATGAAAAGCTAGTGATATAATTTCTTTTCTTAATTTTTTTTGTAATAATGTTAAAAGACCTTATTAAATGATTTATGTAGATTGCTGGTATAACGCAAAATAGGTACATCTATGAAGCTAACGTCCAACACACACAAATGCCTGCGCAATGTCTGGATATTAACCGTTAACATATATCTACATTCACTCCCTACGGTCTCAAAAGGGAAAAAGGAAATAACAACTTATTTTTATTAGACATTATAAAACAGCCTTAAATTTTTACATCATGAAATGTTCGTCAGGTTTGTGTCCTAGAGTTCTGCCTCGCCTATGTACACTGTTTGCTTTGCCTACACAAAGTCTATTAAACATAGATTTTACAATGTTTAGACATGAAGCAAGTTTTTATGAATAGAACAGGTTGTTGACTTCCCTAAAAGTTCTGACGAAAACATTGACATTTGAAATTTTATACTTAAAGTTAGCTTTTAGATTAAAGTCGTGCTTAAGGTTCTTGTACTGTTTACATTTTGAGAATTAACCTCTGTTGTTTTTGTCGGTCCAAGAAAGTATGTCGTGTAAGTTACTATATTTAAGAGGAACTAATATTTAAAATCGATCTAAGTGGCGTGTAATGGGAGAGGCCTATGTCCGGCAGTGGACTGCGATAGGCTGATGATGATGATGATGATGATGATGAATATTTAATATTGGCTCATATCGTTTAGTATCTATTTTAGTTATAAAAGAGAGTGAAAAAGAAAACATAAAAATTAATTCTATAAATATGGAATCCTTCAGACCCTGGTCTTACAAAATTATGTCTTTGTAAAAATTTAAATACATTTATTAATTTACGTCACTCCTTTATACGTAGCGTATACAGGCACTCATAATTCATCTGAGCTAAGGTAGCTTGGTAATTATATTTACAGCCTACGTAGCCTTTGTTCCGTTCATTATTCAACCTTTTGTCTTTTGCTTCATGTCTTCTAACCTCTTTATGACATTATAAAATCATTATTGCTCTGAGAGTTGAACGTGTTCGCACTTTGAAATTAATTTGAACTAAGTAGATTTTTTATTCATTTCTAAAAGTTATTTGAATACAAAGGCAGAAGAGTAAACATTTATATATATGAAATGCATCAATTTGTATTCAATGATCGGATCTCTCCAGGAATCGTAACATTGAAAGAATCGTATTTATACTTTGTCATTTCGTTTATTTATTTTGACAATTATTATAATATATAAAGTATTAAATTAACTGGGATAGAGAATATCCCAGAGTGAATGAAATATTAAAACGCAATGTTAGAAAAACATATATCAAATATTATTTTCAGTGAATAATTCCATTTAAAATCATTCGGAGACATTCTGATACTGTACATACATATTTCATAAAGTATTTCTAAAAAAATAATTTTGTTATTTATAATAAAAATATATAATAAATATAATAAAAATATTTCTATAATACCTTAAAAATATATGTTGATAAATTCTAAATCAGTAAACATTTCATTTATAGCTTTAAGAGGGAACATTAAATTTGATTTGCAATTAATGACTTCAAAATCATTGGAATTAATTGAAGCTAAAACTTAGACTAAAGAACAATTAAAAATGATACGCACGTAAAGCTACCGAGCTGCCCGGGCTCAACACGGGTATAGTACGGGTACGGGTATATATATATATTTTTTTTTTCAGTACATGATAAGTCTATATCTTATAAGCCGTGTAATTTTTTTTTCGCAACTGTTCTTTGTTTTTAATCTGTTGTATGATTTCGGTGCGGTTCAGAAGAGGCATCGTAAATACAAATAAAAATATATTAAACTATTATGTCTTAATGTATTTAATTACATAGCGTTGAGTTAGTATCACCGTATAAACATTTAGCTCAATCAACAAAAGTTCAAGTTTTTTTAATGAATTCTGATGTTCTATCCTTCGATGATAAGTCTGATACAATTATATTTTATACTTTATACGCAATATAAATACTTACCGTATCTAATACTTTAAAGTGTATATTGTAACAGGTGTTTGTTCTATTATTGAACATATCGAAGGTAAACAGTCTGTTTTTACATACGTCATCTATAATAAAGAACTCTATTATCTATAAATTTATTTTCTTTTTATGTATACCATTGTAATATCTAAGAGTAATCGAACACATTCGATTTTATGAGTGACGCAGTGAGCACAAAAAGAACTTGTGATTGCAGAGGTCTTGTATGACCAATGCTTGACCATATCATGAGGTAGTCATGCCTTTGGTTGTTCAAGCCAACATTCTTGATAAGGTGATATGATTTAGCTATGGAAGTTTAAGTATAAAATATGCGTCAATAGTACCTAAGTTTATTCCACGTAAAGAACGTTACATGAGAGAATCATGTATGAGAGAATTATTCCTTATAAAAGATTTATTAACCATGAAAGGAAAAATAATGGCAATTATTGCGTGCTCTGTTACTTGTGTGGGGCGGGTTGCTTGTGTTTTACTATGTAAAGTATCTATAGTCGATAATATCGATAGTCTTTGAACATTCTTAGATTAAATATAAACAAATATATTGTATTGTTGCCACATTATAGCTCTATAGTATTTATACCGCTACAGTAGTCAGCCTTTAGCAGTATGATGTATTGGTTAGCTTAACATTTATCACATATTTCAAAATTTTGCTAGCGAAATCTGCGGTCAGATTGTCAATTTTACATAATTTCGTTTAATTAGTTTATATTCGATTAGATAACGCGACATGTTTGTCGCGATCGACGGATGCTGCTTCTCAAGCATTTCTTGCAGCGCTACTGTCGCTGTCCTACTTTCCAACAACGCAATGTTTTCGCAAAAGAGATAGCTTCAGTGAAATAAATGTTTCAAGGTAAGTAAAGTTTTTTATTTATAACATAAATAAAATATTTATAAAAATATTGTGTAATTTAAATAAAAACACATTGTAATAATAATATCTTAAGCGAAAATTTGTATATTGGGAGCACGCAATATTTCACTTTTCACGAGACTTTGTTAAGTGCTGAAAAACGTGATAGCATCAATAAGTCGAGGCTTACAAACGGGTGTCATTTTGTTGACACAAAATTAAGTTACACTTCCATTTTTAAGAGACCGAATAAAAATGTGCACAAGTATATAACACCTTAAGAAAATTGGGAGTATTGTTCCTGACCTATACAGTATATAGATATTGTTTTAAAGTATTATTATCTTTTACAAAGTGTGTGAACACGACAGACATGACGTTTTAGATTCTTTTTTTTGCATTGCAAAGTGGTTACGTTAAAAACCAACCTTGTTTATCCTATTCAAGACATTTAACAGCTGTCACCAGGGTTAGTAAAAAGTCAAAGAAATGACATAAAGTCGAATCGAAATTTAATAAATATCACAACAATATCATAACGAATAATAATTACTTGAGACATTTGAGCCCGGCCTATTCTCTTGAGATTGCTGATAAACATAGTTACGTTAACAAATATGAATAACTAAATTAAATATTATAGAGAAATATAATATATTTAAAAATATATTTTAACAAGGAACCTATAAACAATTTCAATATGTTAAATAAGTGGTGTGGAGAAGGATTCAATTTACATATTGGTGGCAAAAAAAACATTTATGCAGTTGTGATAAAAACAAAACTTATAATTAAAGTGCAAATTTTTTTTAGGAAGATCATATGTATATATATATATGTACTCAACGTTCGTAGATTAAATCATTTCTGCACAATACAGTACTGGTCACTATTTCGATGACAATGAATTGTAACAATGAAGTTCATAACGATTTTAATTTTAATGAAAATATTTAATATTTTGAACATCTGACACACAACGCCATCTAGTTTCAAACTAAGCAGAGCTTGTACTATTAAGGATAGATTGACTGATAAAATACTTAAATACTTTTTTTTTGTTTAAATACATACATACATACATATTATAAACAGAAAACACAAACTCCGAAACAAATATTTGCAGATCATAGAAACATTTGCTCCGACCCAGGAATCGAACCCGGGACTTCAGCACAGCAGTAATTGATACGTTTGACCTAATGTTAACCTTGAATAAATATTTTATAATTAAATATTACTGTGTAAGTAATGTCTGTTTTAAAATGAGTCGCTATTATATTTTATTTACATCAAGACATGATGAAGATAGAATAGTCACTTACACAAGCCATCAATTCAATCTTGCTTCCTTTTTTAAACATAAATAGTATTGTACAATTAAACGCAAATACTGTGTTCATCTACCCGAATATGTGTTTAATAAATAAAATCTGTTTTAAGAATATCATAAGCTGTTAATGTTATGGTGTGGCCCTGTTGAAAGGATGCGCGAAGAGCAAATGAATGAACCACTGGCTCCGAAAGTCATTTGCTGACCGGATCGGTAACTTAGTATACTTAAGTAGGGCCTTGTTAAAAGAACCCGTGACTGGCGAGCGTGTATAAAGGGCCTGATGAATGTGGAGGATGCTCTATGCGGGACTGAGGCGCAAATTTATGTATGTGTTTATAAATTGTTACCTATTTGGAGTGTGATTTTTAGATGAGTATGAAATAGGAATTATTTTAAGTTCTTAAAATGAAGTTTTTAGATATATGTGATACATTTTTTTTCTCTTTTTATTTTCTACTAGGTTGAATAGCGCCTTTACTCGTAACTTTTTTATAACTTAAAACTTTTCTATGATTAAACCTATGTATTACTCGAGACTGTAATATATGTATATCTGTGCCAAATTTTATCGAGATTCGTTCAGCCGTTATGGCATTTTTGAGTAACAAACATCTTCACATACATATCCTCAATAACTTTTTCAGTGTCTTCAAAGTCTATTCACACAGTATTATATATTTATTGGTGTTTTGTTACAGATTTTCAAAGTTTCGATTTCATAATTATTGGACATCTCTAATTTTGAGCAACGTGATTGTGAACCGACTCAGTGAAATGGCACATAGGAATGTGTACTACTTGAAGCTAGAGGTGATCCGCTTGTTGAATCAAATGTGAAATGTATTTATTGATATTGGACTTATTGCAACTGTTCGATAAATGAATTCATTATTTAGGGTGTCAAGTTCCACTTCTACCATAGGATTTTTTATACATCTCGTGGTAATCTACGATGGTTTCTTATGTCTTACTTTTCGGTGTTTAAGTTGAAAAAATAACAAACTGAGTAAAACACGTGTTATTCGATATATTTCGAGTGCAGGTGCTAATAAATTGCCACAACTCTAAGGCCCGTATTTTAAAAGACGTCTCAAGTGTCGGTTGAGTTCTGATTGCCTGAAACTAGTTTTAAGTGCAGATCAAAACTTAAGTATCGATCTTGTTATAGGACGCGTTTTATGTTTTACTCAGTTGACACTAGTTTCAAGTATTGATTTGAACTTACAGTCTGTTCTCAATTACGTTTTTGCATGTTTGACATTATTATTCCGCATTACGCAGCTAATTATTTAAAAAGTACTTTTCTTTTACAAACATAATTTCTGTGAATTTGTATATAATGTACTATTGGCTAGTGTAGCAATGTTAACATATTAACAAGCTTGTTGTTCGTTCAAAATTAAATATAATAAATATTAAAATAAAAATGACTAGCTGTATGAATAGGCTATAACGGAACGTTCAAATTATTTATCAACACTTGTCATGTTGAAATGTCAAACGATGTTTATATTTGATATTTCTGAAATTTACATTACTATACTTTTATAACATAAACCAAAAGGTTGTGGTAATTTAAACTGGTATTGTGTGTGTAAAATGTGAATTTTGGTGAATTTCATATCAATAAAGGTAAATTAAAGTGAAATTGATTGTAGTATGACAAGTAATTCTTTCGTAAATGAAGTAAAGTAAATCTTTCGTAATTATTCAAAAACAAATAATCGTAAAACACATTAATTTTCCCTAAATGCCCTAGAAATCACCGCTTGAGACTAGTTTCAGCTTGTCTCACGTAAACAAAGATCACAGCTGTCAAAATCTATACCTGAGTAATGATTTCGACATAAACATCGTTCTAAATAAGCTATCACTCACTTGAGTATGGATCGGTGAATCTCGTTTTAAGTGACGTTCAATAATAAAATCTCTACTTAAAATTAGTTTTAAGACTAGATTCACGACTGAGACACCTTTTAAAATACGGGCCTAAATGTTGTCTGTCAAAATTACTTGTTTTAAATGACATTACTTATAAAGTACCTATAGTACTCTGCAAGCCAAGTTTCCTCCCCTTCGAGTATATTCGGTAGTTACGAATTAGTAGACAGTTGGAGGGAAACATATTGTAGGGAAAAATCATGCAGGTCCAAGTAGCACAAAGTAGTACCTACCTAATGTAAGTATGTATGTAGTAGTAGTACTTTATTCTATTAAAAACAATATAACTTTACTTGACTATCCTTAACAAGTTAATTAAGTTTAATTAAATGACTCTAAATAGCTTCTAGAATAGTAGATACTAAAAATTTAGAGAAATTGCCAGTTTGTTGGCAAGAATTAATTTGCCAAAATGTGCTTAACAAGACATAGATAGTGTAGAATTTTTAAATGTATTATGTCACTTGGTATGGATGTAAAATGGGATCCAATCCAAGTCCAACAGTTGTGAACTCAACAGTGTGGAGCCGGTTAAAATTTCATGGTGTTACTCATTTACGAGATATGGATACTAGCGTTATGCCAACAGTAATAGTAGGGGCACCTATGCTCCCAGGTTATAAATAGGGGAAAATGGTACTAAATTTCGAATGTTTATGCAGAAGCAGAATGTGAAGTTAAAACTTATTCACTTTTAGTTTTAATTACTTTAAATATCAAATTAAAACACCTATATAACAACTCAAGGCAACCGTTGAATAAAATTAGTTTTTTAGGTTTACCGTTTCTTTACATTATAGCCTAAAGGTTATTTAACGAATGAAACATTAAAAAGTTATTTTTATTTCGCATCAATAATAAAACACATCCGTAGCAAGATAAGACTTACAGTTCTATGAATTCAGCTCGCGATAAGGTATGAAGTGTTATACTTGTTATGCCAAGCAATTGAAGTCTTAAAATTTGAACAATCAAGACGTATTAATGATCACTACTGTTTGCTTTTATTCACAACACCATCTGACATTTAACGTCATAAACTTGTACCTAGTGGCACCGAATAAAATAAAACTCACATGTACGCATACTAGCACTCGAACAAAACTCACTGCTATGACTCGTATGGAGATGCTGATTCACAATAAAACACACTCGCATTTGTAAACGCGCAAACACACGCTTAATTGACACACAGATTTGAACATGAACAAACTATTATTATTGTACTCACTCACATGTACATGCATTCGTCCTCAAACGTGTAAACACACTTGCCCATGCAAATGCACACACACACGGATATGAACATTATGAACCCCCAAAATAAGTAAACCGCACTCACATATGTACATGCACACGTCATACGTGTATACGTATAAGCACAGACCCAAGCACTCGCATTATAATATATAAACACACTAGCGCATTCGCATTGGGACATTGACATACAGCGACATTATCATGAACTTATATTATAGACGTGATACTGAAGAAATATTCGGATAAAGTTTTGTATTTTATATCCAAATTCCAGACTTTTTTCAAAGTTTAACTACTCGTATATTTAATTAAAATATTTATGTGACATTTTGTTCTACAACTTTTTACGATTTTGTAGGTAGTGACATAATCCCAGAGTTCCTAAAAAACCCTCCAGATTTTTTATAAAAAAATACGACAAGTAGTTTAGACAGTCTTCTTTTGTTGACCTAGATGATTCTTTTGTTTTGATAACCTAGAGGAGTCGAATCGATGATTTTGCCCAATCTCAATATCTCATAATGAACGATGCCCTTACATTCCTACCACACTAACAGCATCACCTTATTGGGTTTTAATCCGGTTTCGCTACAGTCTGAGGAGCTTGAATACACTGTGACCATGTTTTTTTGTGATGTAGGTGATCCACTGTTCATCACCAGCAATCAGTCTCCTCAAAAATGTTTCAATTTTATTACGTTTAGATAATTTCAAATGAGTCAAAACTATTTTGTTGCCAATCCTCGTCTAATTTCACAAAATACGAAAAGACTTCCCTGACCGACGACATACTCGTAAATACATATTAACTCTAAATATATCACACATTTATTGTATTACACAACTATATAATAATTATTATGTAATGTAATAATATTATTTCATTTATTGAACAACTATTTTTATCAAATTGAAATCATAATATTTATACAAGTACTCACTATAACGTAGACTAAACACGTAGGTCTTATAGTCAATGCGGTTTCTTCATATGTTTTTAAAGTTATGTGTAATATCCAATTTTATCATAATAATTATGTTTGAGAAGCCCAAAATCGATCCAAGAGGCGTGCAATAGGAGAGGCCTATGTCCAGCAGTGGAGTGCGATAGGCTGATGATGATGATGATGATGAATTATGTTTACACTTATAAAAAGTAAGTAACGACTAAACATAGCACTAAAAACATTAACACCCAGCCGACTGCACAATAACGTGATTATTCGTAAAAAAAATATCTGTTCACCTCACAGAAGCATTAAAAAAAAATCTACTGAATTCACAAGCAACTATATGATGATAAGTAATAATAGTTCCATGAGACTTGAATCCACGGCTTTACAGTCATTTATTAAGTCAAATACACGATAGCACTGGCGTACTATAGCGTATTTAGAGAAAACTAATGAATTTGTGGATCGCTATCAGTAGCTGACATTTTTTATTAGAAAGTTTATTTTTGGTATAGAACTTTTAATAAAAGGAGGTCGTAAGTTTAGGCAAGGGATCGATTAATGTATTATTAGTTCGACACAGTATTAACACTCACTGTACCTTACAGATAACTAATGCACCTTACAAAATTATTGTATAAACTTAAAACATAAAGACTCTCAATTTAAGGACACTAAGGTTTTACAATTTAAGGAAACTTTAGAAAAGTACTTAACTTTAGTAAAGCAACCAAATGACTGCACACAGAAACGTAACTCTCTCTCTTTCTATTTTAACTAATTTATATCTACCTCTCTACTTCTGTTCGCCTCGCCCGATCTGCTTTTCGTAACGCTCTAGTTACGCATTCACCAGCTTACTCCAACGTCAAGTGTGTGAACAAGTTTCACTTCAAGAATAAATATACCCGACAATATTATTACATAAATATTCGTTATGAATTGCATCTGTCCACCTAACATAAATATAAACAACGTGAGCTAACTTCATAAGCAACTATTTAACAAACAAAAAGAAAAATTCGACAACGAGACTCGAACCTGCGATTCCTCAGTTACGATCATGCTCTATACATTCCATCCTCCACTTTAGCGCTGGCACGCTACCGTAATTTTAGGATCTGATCACAGATATATATACCATTCGATCCACTAAATACATAAGCCAATATTTAGTTTAAAAAGTATAATTCGACCATATTGTAAGTATATTTCACCACTGATATTGAAGTTATAATAAAAAAATCCGGACAAGTACGAGTCGGACTCGCCCACCGAGGGTTCCGTACACATTTTTAGGTACATATTCAAAATAGTTCAGGAATCGAGTCGTGCAGTTTTTTCCAAGCTTTCCCCGAAATTCAGTTTCCAAAACTTATAATTTCTTATGTTATCGTGTTTTATAAGTGAAATTGTACCTCGATGATTAATTAAATACTTTAAATAAAGAAAATTGAAAAATATATAGAGGTATAGTTATAAGATTAAAACTAGACTTATGAACTCTTACGATACATTACAGAATTATTCAATGAATTCTAATGGAAAAATGTAGGATGAAATCTTCTTGTCTCCGAGAATACAAAATTGAAGAGACTGTTAGTTAAATAAAATAATTAGAATATTCTAAATTCTAAATATCTTTTTGTAAAAAAAAAAAAGTTGTTTTTCTTTTCATATGTTTTTTTTTACATTATTGTTTGAAAAGTTTAAATTACAATATTTTTATTTCAAATAGTTTAATGTCGTCGTAATTTTTATATCAGATTAAGATTTAATCTCAACTATGTGGTCCTGCGATATTGGGTTGATTTTGATTTGTTTTGATATTTAGATGATACTATACGTAAATTAAAACATAAGAATAAAATTATCCGCATATTCCAAGTTTCTGCTCAACAAGATCTAAAATAACTCGCAACATGACAACTCACGCGGTTCAGAGTTGAGTATATTTTATTGTAAACATAATCAGTACTGGCACATATTTTATGTAATGAAATTATGTGCCAATAAATCTATGTATCGCTCAATTAAATATATATTATGGAAAACTTGACATGTCAGGTACGAAAATCAGAGGAACAATTACATAGAGAGTTCTAGCATAGGTACACCTCTAGGTACATGCACTTTTAGCATGCTTAGCAAAATGTAATAGACCCAAAGTTCCAGAAAACTGCGAGCCCGTAGATTACGAATAAACTAAACTATATTACTAAATAGAAGATCTTCTTAATTTTTTCAATTTGTGATACTATTTTGTTAACATTTCTATTTTCAAGATATTTGTAATTGAAATTCATTTATTTTTTCTTTTTATTCGTGTAAGTAATTATATTCAAAATCATTTCTTTGACATAAGTTTATTTTCTTTAAATAAATTAAAGAGTGTAAATGAATCGTAATAAAAAGTATAGCGTTGAGTTCGGGTTTTTTGGCTCTTATGAACCGCAAGTACATCGCCGCCCTGAGTGACCTGCCGTCCCAGACATGTCCCCATTTTCTCCTAGGTTAAATACGGCACCGTACGGTTTATATCTACATTTTAAATTTATAATTTAAAATTACATAATAAAAGTTTTAATAATGTAATATAATGATTTGTTTCTTTTTTATTTTCACAAAAAGAAAACAGTTCTGTATCATGAACCTGTCTATATAATACAGATTCAAATGTTACAAAAATACAAAACATACACGAAATAAAATCGACAAATATACTTACTATGAGAGTTACAGCAAACCAGTCGCAGACTGTTCCTACCGATATAACAAAACAGTATGTGAACTCGATAGACTTTTATGACTTGTATAGTATAACAGTCCGGTTCCTTCTCAAATTGGCCGTCATATGATGTGGAGGTTCGGACGACTAAGTTTTTACAGAAAGATTTTGTACAGTACTGCTTTTGTACATAACTCTTTTAAAAACTGGCCTTCTCAAAAATATACTTAATTACTTTTAGCCACATAGTGAATAAACAACTTCATTTTAGAGTTCAAAGATTTGTTTGGAACCAAACATAATAACAATCACTGCGTTAAAATTCGACGATGTTATATTTTGTGTTTTTTCATAATACAAAATATAACATCTTATGAAGACAAACTGTCATTCACGACCTATGATAGTTATAATCCAGCATTATCTGAAACATTTTCAATAGACCTGATCTCACCTGACGACGTCGCAGAAAAACCGACCCACTTTTTTCCAACTGCCATCAATCATTGTACCCGAGCATACGAGTATAAGACAAATGATCTGTAAATTTCTCAAGTTCCCTTTGCTTGCCATTTTCCTGCTCTTTATTTTTGTTTGCTCCCCTACGTGGTTTATTATGGTAATGATGAATAATGTTATTCCATTATTTTTATGATTCAATGTTATTGAGTGACCATCTTTTAAAAATGCGTGATTTTTACTCTATAGTGTGTATTATATGTGAAGTTTGTAGTTATATAATCAGATCTATCTTTGTTGAATTCTTAAACTACTATTTTTGTATTTAAAATAAACATATACCTGCGGCTTTAAAGTCACTTAGCGTTTATGTAGTTGTATCACATACCGAAAAGTTAGACAATTAAGGCAAAATTATATTCGCTGGGGTGACATAGTATATCACTGTGATACCATTTCACGTCGCCTTCGCTTTAAACTAACTTAAACTAAAATACAGTGACTTCAGTGTTAGGTTCCCCACTTGGTTGAAAATAATTTATTACTGAAGAACAGATAGAATGTATGATGGACTAACTACATTATTTTATGAAATGTAGAAGTTTATAAACTCTTACCATTATTTGTATGTAAAGTTTTGTCAACCGGATAAATAATTGTTTTGAAAACTATATTTTGGAACACAAGGATACATTCTTAATTATTAAATTGACTAGGTTTTGATATAGTCAGACTATATTCCTAGGCTACAACGGCGGCGGGTGGATTCGGCGATTCGGAAAATAATTTCGTACAAATAATGTTTGATACCATAACCTGACTAATTTATAACCCAAAGCGTTTCGTATTGATAAACTATTAATCTAACAAAAATGGATTTTTGACTATGATCTTGGTAATGGATTGATGATTAGGCAATTTTATAGTTTTAACTACGTTAAAAATAATAAAACGAGCGTCAAGGTAGTGTGCTAAATTATTTGTAGGCTGTATATGCGTAAATATTACTTTCTAATGCTATGTAGAATAGCGAATGTTCCTTGCAACGACAAGCAAACAGTACTGAGAACAAGCGATTCCAATAGCTGCCATCATGTATTGTAGAGGCTAACAGCTCTGTTATCAAGACTTTTCCCTTTAGCGGACTTCTGTTCATTTTGATGGTTATTGAAGCTTCTAAACCTATTGAAGATTGAGTAAAAATTGTAAGAATTGTAAACCTTATTTGAAGAGCTTATCAACCTTACTACAACTTTCAAATGAAAGTGGTAAAAGTTGTGTTCATTATAGTACTGTTTTAATAATTTTCGTATATGGACTATTACTGGTAATATATCTCTAATAGGTTTAATATTTATCTGAGGAATAGTTGACGAATTCAGGTAGGTTTAATTGGTAGGTCAATTTTAACTAACATCTGGTGGTATACCGACACCTTTGTATATTGAAACACGAGCTACATTATACAAATGTAAATGTTGTACGGCTATTCCTTATTCTCGAGGTATAATAGTTGAGAAGCAATCACAAGTCAACCCCGACTAGATTCTAAATCTAATATCGTGACACCGTGGGGTAACAGCTGCTAACAATTATGTATATTCAACTAGCTCCATCTGTATCTTAAATTTGGGTAGTAATGTATTACATGGATTAGTTACTTTTAAAATATTAAGAATCATAATTGAGAGCATCGATCCATCGCGTTCGACATAAGAACCATTGACAAATAAACTCAAGATAACAGATGATATTTTGGTTGCGTTTCCTTTGAACTGTTATTAACAGTCATGCTATAGATGTAGTCGACTAGTACGTCAGTATTTTTTAATTTTAGAGAAAGTCTTTTCATATGTTGCAGTACAGGATTATGGGATAGAACTGGATAACTGCAAGCGTATTTAAACGTAATTTGACAAGAACGACAACTTTAGGTGAAGTATATATTAAGGTATAGAACAGAAATCCAGAATATATAGCTTGCCACCTATAAGGTAATGGTGCAATTGGTTTTGCAACATTAGAGGTTTTTCAGTTATTAATGATAAGGTTAGTTAGTGAACGAAAACTATACTAAAGGACGTCATATCTTAAAAGCCAAGTAAAAATTAACAAAACAAACACATCTAAGATGCTGGGTTAGAAATAGCGTAAGTTAGGCACAGTCTTTCCAAATAAAAAAAATATTAATTTCCTTGTGCGCTAAATACGATCTTCGAAAGTTGAACACAAGAAATGTAACTCATAAACATACATCAACACAGTGTAATAGAATAACAATTCTCCGTAGAGCAATAAGGATATAACTTAAGCAATTTAATATAATAATCGCGTAACTTTATGTAAAACCGTGCGAGATTTGCGGCTTCCCACATGCTCCGCAGTGACCCAAAGACAAAATTAACTGACCACGACCTGCTAATGTGGTCAACACTATGGTGGCTATTGTCCAAACTTCTTAAAGGTAAACTTGCTTATAAAAAGATATGTAACATAGGTACTAGACCTATAATTTTAAACAAAGAAATGTTAGTATCGCAAAAAGATCCAGTCGAATTGAGAACCTCTATTTTGAAGTTGGTTAAAGTAACAATTTTTTTTATTTTAGTATTCTTACAAGTGTACAAATAAAAAAAAAACTTTGAATATGTCATTCGGCGTATTACACATTAGTGTACGATATAAAATGCCAAGGGATTACATATAAATAATACAAAAACAGAGCGCTTTGGCTGTAAATTCTCCTAATCGGTCCCGTGCGAGCTCTGACCCAAATTTGGCGGCACCTTAGGCTATTTTCACATGATTACAACACTGTAGATTTTGAAGACGAATGACTTCAGACTGAATAAAGGCTACGATAAAGAAAAATAAATATTTTGACAAATAGCACATATTTATAACGTAACGTAACGTAACGTAAGCATAAATGCAATGCAGGTTGAAATAGATTATAACACAGTACTTCAAAGTGCCATGTACAAATAACATAGTACTTTAAGCGAGAAACACTTCTGGAAATTGAGTCAATTATTTGGCGTGCCTTATGTATTTCGCAATACAATGTGTCATTTAAATAGAAGTAGATTTTAGATTTAATTAATAAACTTACATTATTACCACTATATAGCTTTGACATTGATCTGGCGATTCCAAAATTTCATCTAATATTATGGAAACGCTTTATAGTATTTTAGTAAAAGTTCAACAAAGTATTCGGCATAATAGGCCATGGTCAGAGGAAGTGGGTTGGGTTTTCTAACACTCTACAATCATTTACACGAGCTCGAGTTTCAATGTAAGAATTAGTAAAAGGTTTCTTTTTTAATGAGTCTCCACAACAAAGTATATAAATAGTAATAACACAGTATACGAGAATAATGACCATTAATAATGTCAAGTACTTCCTCAATCACAGGAGACTAAAGTATGTAAATTAAAGTAGCAACAAGCACTTACATACTAGGCACAAAAACTTGAAGCTTACAAAATAAAATAAAAAATTACACAATGAAAACGGAAATAACACTAAAAAGAAAAAAAAATATAAAAACAGTTGATTAAGACTTTTAAGTTCTTTCTATAAAAGAAAAAATTAAGAAAAATAATGTTTAAGCACCAAATAAATAGCTATAAAGAATCAACAGCTACACAATATTTCTCTTAAGGATTTTATACACTTAAATAAGATTTAGTGAGATCTAAATTCATTGTCTTGGCAAGATATCATATTGCCTGCAGATTCTTGGCATAGTGGCGTTATGACCGAGATTTGATTTGGCTTTAGGTATCGAGAAAAAATTATAGGCAGCTTGTCTCGGTAGATGACTTGGCACAGTGAAGGATAAGTTGTTGATGATAAGCTGTTTCGGCCATTTCAATCAAAGTTCGCATACTATTTTGCATGTAGCATGAGTTTTGTGATATTTTAATTAATATATTTCACAGTTTATTTGAGTGAAGTAATATAAAAATGATATTTCGTTAAATTATTTTATACTAGTATGTATAGATGACTTAAACTTTGGGTAAAAAGTTAAAATAAGCTTAAATGAGCATATTTTAACCAATTTCAAAAATAGACGAAGTTCTCAATTCTACTGTACATTTGTTACATTAAAAAAAGCCGTGTGGTGTCGTGGGACACCCGATAGGAACGAAGTTGTGACGATCGAGTAAAACGGATTCGACACGATTTTAATTACAACGCCATCTATGAAAGCGGCTATTACCTACATATTTTTCAGTTGGTTCCTAATTAAAACAATCTCCTTGAGAAATGATGTCGAATACAATATTTTTTACTCAACCTAAGAACATAAATTTTAATTTTACTGAGATGAAAAGTAATGATTTCCTATCTATTCGATAGATGGCGCTGAATGACTGACAAGTGACAATTCAAAATAAAAAGTGTCGTTACAACTTTTTTTCGTCTAGCCCCCCTTTCACAACGCGCGATAAGGAACTTCGTTCCAACTCCCTCATCTATGAACCGATTTTTTTAACTGAAAGGGTACTTCCGCTTTGTTTGGTTTGGTTTCAATCCAATTTGAAGGACTTTCACTTTTAAGGGTGAAAATTAAGGAATGAAGACACAATTTATTACAATTAATTATGAAGTAGGTGCATTGAAGTCGGTAATTAATTATTAAAGTAAACATAACAAACTTGCTACGCCACAGAAACAGTCGCCATGTAAACACTAATTATACAAATTCAATGCGCAGTCCACACGGGCCAACGCCCGTCATCTGAAAGTAGTCGTATGTATTCGATGAGAATTGTTTGTTTTAATACAACTATACTTGTGGCATTGTTTAGTTTACTCTTATGAATAAGGTATCTTTAGTTTAAGTACTAAGTAAATTCATTGCAGGCAAAAATAAGTAGGTAATATTGAAATAAAAACGTTTGACTTAAAAATTAGTGATTTGTCCAATTTGAATTGATTAAAACTACACCGTGTTCAGTCTCAAGTGGGTCTATTGCAATACATCTTGGAATAACATACGAAGGAAGCCTTGAAAACCCAGCAGTATTTTTTTAAATATATATCATCATCATCATCAGCCTATCGCAGTCCACCGCTGGAAATATGCCTCTCCCATTGCACATATAATATATATTGCTATCCATTATTTAAATTATATAAATAATAACAATATGAGATAACTAACACACGACTATTTGACCCGAAACTAGACTGTAGGTCTGTAGTAAAGCAACTAAATTAACCCTTGATCATTAGTGACAATCGAACCTAGGGCCTATGTTTAAGCAGTTAGATTGACCCACCACTAAATCGAACAGTAGAGAAATTCGAAGTATTCACGTCATTTAAATATATTTTTAACTTTGTAGTCAATAAATACGTAATATAAGAAAATCATGTTTTTTTTGGGGGATTCGTCTAGGATTTTTGGTGGGGCGGTGTCGGTATTAAGCCGAAAACTACAAGGTGTGCCTTACTGCGCCCAAATTAGGAGGGAATACCTGTTATTTAGACATCCAGACCATAGCATCTACAAATAGCATAACTCATAATAGAAATAAAGTAACTGACATGGCGTTTACAAGTAGAAATGTATGCTGGGTCAAAAGGTATAAAAACTACATAAAAATTTAATAAATACAAATTGAGAAAAGCTAACAATCATTAACGGTCCCTTAGTGTTTTTTCCCAATTAGTAAGCAAGGCATCCACTACTAATTACTTTTTATTTACACAGTAAAAGTTTTTTTAATTGAATTAACAAGCAAATTGTCATTATAACAGCACTGAGTGTGTTATTACCAAAGGAAACTGTTTGTTTAGGATCGTCCCATATGTAAAGCCAGCGTTTGGTATTCATGAAACCTGCACCACTAACAATTTATTGATATAGAAAGAAAAACTTTGTTTTACCTGTTATTACAACTGGATGATCTACGATTTTTGGGTTTTTGTGGATAATAGAAGGATGTTGATACCTAATCTGACATTGTTTGTAAAGTGAAGAAATGAAACTTTAAAACCAATCACAACTGTAACGACGCTCGTTAGGTAGGTGACTGGTTCGTACCAGTCCCCTATCTAACGAGATACTTTTTATCAATTAATTTATCAGTCGATCAATCAATTAACTAATCAATCAAAATAATAGAAAACGTGGGCATATGTATATGCATATTTACATATCCCAAAAAATATTAACTGAACAACAATAAAAAACAATTATATTGAATTCGCCGTCAAGTCACCTATTTCCTCTTCCTACCTGACATATGCATTCCTATTTCTATGTTCCAATCACGATAGAACTCTCCGTTCATTAAACAATCCTCTTCTGCTAAGTCCCACTCATATTTCCGCTTGTGTCCACTCCTCGTTACTAATCCAATCCGTTTTCCTCTGGAACCCTCTCCCTCTAGAAATCAGGATAGCAGCCGCCTCTTATTTAAGATAAAATACGAGCTCGCATTCTGGACACCCTAGCAGATTTATTACAATCTTAAAGTTTTATATATTATTAATATTTAGGTATATAGTATAGGTATGTACCAGTATGTAACTAAGTAAGTATTTATATACTATGTGTATGTATTTGGCACGTATATATATTTGTCTCATTGTTTCTTACTTTACACATCAATGTCTGCAACCCAAAGCAGACTGGAAGACAATGTCTGTGGCATTAAATCCGCCATTGTACAATTCGCATATGTGCAAAGAATAAAAAAAATATATTATTAGAGAGATTTATATTTAATTTTAGGAACAAAAAATACAGAACAAAGAAAAGGTCATATGTTTAAAACATTATTCCGGTACAAAATGGCAAATAAACTCAAAAAAACGTGTTTCAATTACTAGTCAAAAGGCACATTGATGAATCGAATGGAATACTATCGTTTTGTCGAATACATTAGTTATTTCGTTCGTTAGCAAAATGTTTACTTCTTTCGAGTAGAAAAGTTTTTAAGTAAGTGATCGAGTATTTCTTTTGCGCAGTATGGAAGTTAGTTCAGAGTGACGCAAAAGTAAAGCGATATAATTTGTTCAAAATCAGTTAAGAAATCTTCTTTAAACTTTAAGAATTGCTAGATCAATACTTGAAGTTTAAAGAAGAAAATTACGTAGAGCAATTCTGTAAAAGAATAAATATTGCCATTCGTCACGAATCATTGTGACCATCATCATCATATACAAAATTATTATTATTAATCTATAAATGTTTGTGCCTGATGATTCGAGCTTTTTTTTACGTGTGATAACATCCACAGGCCGTTAACGGGTTTACGGCTGGCTCGAAAACCTTATTGGACGTCCGTCAGATTGGGGCCTATCTCGCAGAGGGGCCGGACGATGCGGGCAGACAGAACCCTCTAAAATAATTTCCATAGTTACCTGCTAGTGCAACCTGGTCGAAATGTCACTGCACCTACTTCGTATACTTGTAAATAACTTTTAAACTTTCGCGTTCCATGATAATTAATATTATTTAACGGGAATTAACGCGATCTCTTATTTAGGGTATTACATACCTCTGGTTTGCCTGACGTTTCGACCAGGTTGCACCGGCCGTGGTCACAGGCTGACTGTCTGTGACTGTGACTGAGAACCAGAGGTATGTAATACCCTAAATAAGAGATCGCGTTAATTCCCGTTAAATAATATTAATTACTTGTAAATAATATTATGTTTTTAATACTTCTTACAATGTAATTTACTTGTTTTTAATAGAATATGTGCTTTACAGGTACAATGCGTTAAGTTGGTAATTTACTTACTGTCCAGCCTTTCCTTTTCCTTTTTTAAGATTTGTGAACCAAATTAAATCCAGTCTGTACAATAATAATTTAAAAAAAAAAGTATTTTAATGAAATAGTGTGAACAATAAACTACTCATGCTAAGCTTTAGTTGATTTTGTTGAAGTAACTTCAAACAGACTAGAAGGGACTATTGCTATTATAATGTTACCTGTTATGTTAAGTATTATATTTCTTTTTTACTTAGATAGGTTTGTAATTATTTTTTAATTTTTAGTGATCTTTGTCAGTATTCTTTGCATTCAACTTTTTTTTATAAAGAATTTGTTTAACAATTTTTAGTGTAAGATATATTAATGAATTATACTAATGAGTAGATAAGTACTATTTATGTTTAAAACACTACGTACCATAATGCATAGTACCAAAATATAGTTTAATAAGTATATATATATATATATATATATATATATGTATATATATATATTACTCAAACTATATCCCTGCAACCCAACACAAACATCTAAAAAATATCTTTAAAGAAAAAAACAAGGTAATACATGATTAGATTTTTGAAAGAGTTATCCTCTAACTCCTAAAGGTCAAAGACCCTTCCATCATCAGCTCTGTGTCTTTTTGTATTTTATCTATGATATGTATGTATTTAGAAATATATAAATGTTTATCAGCAGTCTGGTTACCATAGTACAGGCAGAGCTAGAGAGGTATAAAAATACAGACGAAATGATAACCTCCTCTTTTTTGTTTTTGAAGTCGGTTAAAAAATGGTTTAGTTTTAGAAAATTTGGATACTTAGTATATTTACCTATTGAATACTGTGAAACCCTAGTTTTTGTACTAAACATTTAATTTACGAAATACCATACATTTAATTAAAACAGCTTTCCGTAACCGGGGGGCACGGTCGACGCAACAAAGTTAGGTGCTTAATAATTAGGCGGTGGTCCCACTCAGGGCTAATGAGCTCATTCATAAAAACTTCTTTTCACTGTGAATGAATTGGATTCTTTAGAACATAAATTTATGGCTGTAATTAAATGGTTTTGGGTCAAAAACCTTTTCTTTTAATTTTACATTGGCTTATTAGAATTTAAACCATAATATCAATTTTTTTGCTCTACCATAATTCTTGGCTCTACCAAACTTCTTTAGCATCTAGCTCTTTTTCAGTTTGTCAATTTCCATCTGGTAAGTTCAAAGACTATACTGTGTACACTTTTACGAACAACAAAATAACGTAACCTCAGCTATTAAGTGAAACGTTAATGTGTATTTCAATCCAGTTATGTGCTTGATACTTTTCTCCTTCAAGAGGAAAACAATCTCGAATACACTATATATGTATATGTAAAATTTCATATTTAATCTTATACTACCATGCCCTATAAGACCCACAATGTTTTAGGATTATGATGATTAAACATGAAATAATGTAACATAAAATAAAATAAACATAAAACATTGTCGGTAATTATCAATCAACTGTAACTATAAGCTGTGTAGTAACATTATAATGTGTAATGACTATTGAGTGTAATGATTATGAAACTGATGTTGATTCTGCAGTCTTTGCGTTCCACAGATTAAGCTAAGCAGTTCAGTGTGTACAGTGTTTGGCGGCAAATCGAACCTTCGGATCCATCACTCACTCGGTAAAAAGCACCTAAAGTATAGCTTAACTCTGGTTATAATGTGCAAGGCTATTTTGATCTTTACAAATCACAAACATTTGAAGGTTGTTATTTTTATTTTATCACAGAAAAAACTTCCTCAATCCACACACCTGAAAAAATGCTGTTAAAGAAAACAATGTGTAAATTTTTCGCTTTGTTAGTGTTCAGTGAGTGTAACGCCCATATCCTGATTCTGTCAATGTTTGTCTCAACGAAAATTGACAAAAGGGCTTTGGTAAACATTTTAACGGATGCCGAACAATATGTAACACCTTTTTGCATGCAAATCTGTCAAATGTGGAGTTAGATCATAGATACATTTTATTCCGCGAACAATTTTTATGGGACAAACAGCTTTTGATGTATATTAAATATGCTGATGGCACAGCTTTGAAGCATTCCATTCTAAATGTTTCAGTAAAACTTCAGTTCTGTATTTAAAGATTTACGGTGTTACAAAATACTTCTGATTGTAATCATAAATCAATCAAGGCTAAATCGATTTGTACAGAAACCGTTTTATACGTTTGACTACATAAGTTTTATTACATTATTTTATTTTTAAGAGTCCTGAGTTCAAATACTCTATTGCTAATATTATAATGATAATTATACTTAGTTATAGTGAAAGTAAAGAAAGAATTATATTGGCATTTCAGAAACTTTTTAGACCCTCAGCAACTTAGTAAGACTAAGACAACAACAGCTACAAAACTATTAAAAACATATAAAACCAAAATTCTTTGTCTAAAAAATATATGCTTAAAGAAAATTATAGCATTCATTTACTAACAGTCTTTGAACCAAGCCGCTGATGGTCTGACAAAAATTATGAGTTTCTTGTTGGTACTACTCCTAATAAACTAAAATAAGCAAATACTGACAACTTACATCATGTGTAAAAGAACCTTTAAAAGTTTACACAATAATGATATGTATCTATGGGTAGCTCTTATCTTTGTATAAGATTAAATTTACAGCAACCAAAAGTAATGGTTATTAAGAAGTCAGGCAAATTATCTCCGGCATTTACTGTTTATACGTTAACAGTAAATGCCGTAGGTAATTTTATCTCCGAGACTTATTTTTAAAAATAACAAGTAAATATTGTTATTCTTTTTCTAAATAAAAAGCATGAGGCATTACTAGCTTTATAAAAGTATTAAGAGTAAAGTACTGCTCTGTTTTGTACCTAACCCTTCAGGTGACTACACTAACGTGTGTCATTTAAAATTTTGCACTTTTTAATAAGCACCTGTCACTTATGTGGTGGTATGAAGTCCTAGTATTTGCTATAGTTCCGCAACTTTATACTTAAATAAGTATATTTGTAATACACAACTATATACAATAATATTGATCATTTTTCTTATATTATTATTTATTAATAGTGGAATAAAAATATATAATCTACGCTGTCGTAATGATGTCAACGCCTCACGTGTTAATATCATTAAGACAGTAAAAAAACATTTGACGTGATATTGAGGGAGTGACGTGAGTGGGAGGGTTTGACGTCATATAGTGAGAGGAAATCCCTTTCGAATGACAATACATACTTTTTATACATCTTTTTTTTAACGGAAGAAAGCTCTTTAATGGGAATAACAATGTTATTCTAATTTACTTAATGCAACAAGGACGTAACATGTTTCAAGGTCGATATAAAATGTAACAGAAATATGCTCGCAAGCATTATTATGTGTAGTTAAGATTGTAAGAAATATCATTGTGGTAATGTGAGAAACGTTTGATACAGAAAATCGAAGCTGTAATATAACCATAATATGTCGATCAGTGGTAGAGAGGAAGGAATATCATCATCATCAACAGAATTTTAAAGGCCACTACTGGACATAGGCTAAGAAAGACCTCCTTCTCCTAAGAAAGGAGATTTTGGCCAACTATACCACGCTGGCCAGACGGTTTGGTATAGGGTTTGTTTCAACTTTTCCTTTTTTTTTGCAGTGCTGTTGTCCTGCAAAGCTTGCCCTTAGTCGGCTTTTATGACACCCACGGGATGAATAGGTATTGTGACACTCTGTATTCTTAATGTACGGAATCTGAGGAATATACAACTATGCAACTTTTTTTATGGTATTAGGGGGTCAAACGAGCAAACGGGTCATCTGACGGCAGGTAACTACCTGGACACCTAAAACTTAAGAGTTACAAGTGCGTTATTGCCCTCTGAGGTCCTCCCGCAAGTGTCAGGGGAGAGGGAAGGGGGGGGGGTGTTGGGTTGTGGTTCTTTCGCCCCCGGTTGATACAAGTCACATTTGAGTGTCGCTGTAACTGTCGTCGTTAGCAATACATTTAATAAAATTATTATTATTGAAATATGTATCATCGTGAAACATCAGCGTTGACCAAGACGACATGTCACTGCCACTGGAACGAAATGTACTCGTATTTATGTCATGTATTTAATCAATAAAGTATAAAAGATAATGGGAATCGGGGCTGCCAAGTCGATCAAGTTGTTTACTTTCTAAGATTGAAATGAATAGTTTCATTTAAGGTTGAATGTTTCACACTTATCCGATGCAATAGGTATTTGATTTGAAAATAGAGATTCACGTAACTCGACTATAGACAAAGCCTATAAAGTAAAAATAGAAATGGAGAAAAAGCCAGCTAAAACTTCTACTAAACATTAAACAAACTAAACCAGGCCGATAGAAGAAATGCTTTTGTTATTGACATAAACTATTACATTTTACAGGAATTTAATTACGGAGCTGAACCAATTATGACTAAAGTTCATGGCATAACTACTACTAGAGGATGGTATGATGTAGAGACTGCAGACCAAATTACTATTACTGTACTGAAGTTTAGTTACGTAAGTAAACTTTTAGTTAATAGAGAATCTAAATACTGGTATTCCTTTCTAGCTTGAGTAATCGAACTTTCTCAGTCCAATACAAAGGCATATGTGATTAACTTACTGGTATTGTAGTACTTAATATCATACATTTTGATTAATTCTTGTCAAAATAATGATGCAGGTTTTCAATGAAAAGCAGATCTCTTTATTTTTTTTTGTTTGAAACGTATTTAATTTTTTATTTTAATATTTAGCTTTGGATTCCGAATGTGTAGATTCGCTAATCTGCAAGTTCATACTAGTAATACGAGGACTGCTATTTATAGCCCTGTTCTCGACCCCCAACGACTTCTATTTAGTCCCAACCGTGAAGAATGAATTACGTGGTCAACGTTTTTCGAGCCGTAAAGAGGCTGTTGATGCGTTCAAAATGCATGTTTTGTAAAAAGTGCTAAGAAAATTGGTTCCAACGTATGCAAAAGTGCATCGAATATCACGGCGAATATTTTGAAAAGCAATAAAACTATAATAAATTCTATATGTTTGTTTCACTTTGTTATTCCGGATACATAAATAGCAGCCCACGTAGTAGGTATATTTTTTTAATGAAGCGGTTTCAAACGAGCAGACGGGTCACCTGATGGAAAGTGACTACCGCCGCCCATGGACCATTGCAAACTCAGGAGTCACAAGCGCGTTGCCGGCCTTTGAGGAAGGAGTGCCCTCTTTTCTCTCTTTAATTTAACACAAATATTTCTCCCTACCTTAAAACCACGCAGCATCAAATATTATACATGCATAAATCTTCATTTATTTCCAGAATATGTCATCTAAAATTTCAGACACGTCCTCTTTGTGAACGTCGATAACACACATGTATTCTCGTCCGTTTCTCATGATTAGCGTCGGACATTTTTTAAACGTGACAGAATATTTTTTGTTTTAATTTAAGAGTATTTAGTATATAATATAATAATAGAAAAAAATACGTTTATTTTATTTTATAGGGAGCAAACTAGCAGATGACCTCCGATAACCTCATCTTCTGGGTGAAAAGATATGTACCAAAAAATAGCTTAGTTCCGTGTTTCCTGCGAAGCCGTGATATCACTCCGGTCGATCATATGTGCAGATACATGGCTCTCCCACGGTTATACAATTGTCTTATATAGCATACTAGCCGACCGCGCAAATGGAATAAATTTGCCCCGTTTTCGTAATATTTTTATTGATATTCGCCTCGTATCGGTCGTAGCAACGGCTATCCAACACTCAAATATTTTTTCAATTCGAACCAGTAGTTGCTGAGATTATCCCGAACATTAAAACACACAAACTTTACCTCTTTATAATATTAGAGTAGATTTTATTATATTCTGAAATATATATCAATTACATTCTAGATATTATTATTACATTATAATTTTTATGAAGAGTCTTTTCTCTCACAAAATGTTATCATTTGCATAACAACGTTTTTTTGGTTATTTTGTAAGTTTTATAATATGGTTCCTGTATTAAAATCATTCATTCATTTTTCATTTCTCACGTTTTCTTCCTTTTCTGTTATTTATTTTTATTTTTCTGATTTCTGTTTTTACAGCCTACCTTAAGTTATTTACTTTGATTTTATCGATCTTGAAAAATAATCCTATATCTGCGCTGGGTATAGTATTATATGTGTTTGTACTTTGAACAAAAAAGGAAAGATAGCACATTTATTTAGAACCTTCAATGCACAGAAACTAATAGGAAACATATGGAAAGTGAAAAAACACTAAAAGTATGTATCTTACAACTACAAGGAAATGGTTGTTCCCGTGGTCTTTATCTTTCACGAAATATACCTTGATCTTTCTTAAAAATGGACTTACTTAGTTAATATCACAATATTAAATACTCTTGAGATACTCAAAATTAAACGTAATAGAATTTTATTCTTGTGTTTTTTTTTATTTTACTGGAATGTAAATTTATTCTGAAATATAAATTAGGTTAAGTCGATCTAACTTGCAGTTATCTCCCTTTTAATTATGACAAAAATACTTAAATTTTCCCTACACATTTTATAACGAACTAAACGTAATTATTGTGTGCTACTTCAAAATGGATCTACCTCGACAGCATATTCGCGCAATAATATGGCCATACAAAGAACATCAGGCTTACTGTTATTTCCTGAGTTTGATAGTTTATAGCGATAGTGGTAATGAGATTATCTGACTCACATTAGATTTTTTGATTTATCGATTTACCCACAGTAAATTACAGTAATCAATGCTTTACCAAAAACCTGTAAAACTCTTCATGTTTTAGTTTTAAGTTGCATCTGGTAACTTTCAAGCTGTTGGTAGTGCTACAGCTGTTGAAGGTATCGTTCTTGCGAATTCTTAAATATTAAAGGTGTTTTTAAAAATAGTTTTTTTGCAAACTGTATGTATGTAACTGATTTATTTACATGAAATTATTTTCTTTCTTTAAATCTTTCTTATCTAATCAATTAATTAACTTCGAATAGACATCAAACATTCTTTTAGGAAAATGTATACCAATTTTTCTGCTAAGCGACTTAGAAAGATGGACAAATAAATAGCCGATAAAGAATGATGTCTACACATTTTACGTCATCGTTAATGTGTACAGTTACCAAAAGATAGAAGAAATCTTTGAAACACACCTCAAAACTAGATATTTCTCGGAAAGTATTATACAAGGATCAAACTTATGTTGCATCCTTTTTATAGTTCTAATTTGCTAAAGTGTATTATTTCTTTTTATTCTCCACCATACATGAGGAAAGCGATTAATATTTTATATAAACTTTTTCTTATCGTTTAAAACCAATACTGATGCTGTGAGAGAGCCATGCTCCCACGGCCTCACGAAATACCGATATTACCTCTGGTAATTCCATCCCTTCCCCTAGTGTCACACACAAGGCAACGTACTTTGTGTCTCTTGCTTTGCAGGAAGTTACTTAGCATCAGTTTACTCATCTGATCGTTGGACTGTAGAATTCAAACGAGCAAACGAGTCACTTGATGCTGATCATAAAAGAAGTGATGCAATCAATGACTTTTCTCAGAAGTAAGAACAACAATATTTCTTTAAAACGATGAAAAAGACAATTTTATTATATTTTGTAGCTTACATCGTTGCTTATAAATAATAATAATAATTGCCCATCCCGGCTTTCAAAGTTTTATGTTAGTACCAAATATTGTTTAGCAATAAAGCGACCCTTTCGACAACAATTGCAAAGTATTACATTTTCATATTAATACTACGTTTACTCAACTTTCATAGCCATATAACGGACCATTTCCCTTCCTTATGTAAATTATATATTAAACCATAGTAATTTAAACGGTAATTTAAAGTTAGTTTCGTTTCTCATAAATATTCCGCATTTGCCAGTAAACTATTTACTGTCTAAACTATTTGATGTCTCACATTATTAAAATTCTCACATTTTATTCTCAGAACATGAAAAATACTCTGAAGTTAGCTAATAGACAGATAGCTAACATCTACAGATCTTGAATATAAAATGAAAATTAAATTTAGATGAATATGTATAAGCGTACTTATAATACAGAATTCATTCAATCCATTTGTAAGATACAAATCTGTGTAAATTTTTATTCATAAAGTGCTACGGCTTGTTTGAGTTGAAATACCTGTTTTCTTAGATAAGATAATAAACGTTTTCTTTCGAAAGTCGCGAACGACAAAACAATGATTCACTCTTAACGGCATTCGACATCGGAAAGTATGAGTATAAATATCGGATTTCATTTTTTATTCATGCTTAATACGTGTCAATACAGCTGTACTTGTATTGAAGTTAAAGTATATTGAATCTACTTTTACCTCTCTTGGTTTTTCCAAACGTTGTCCGCCACTCGCCACCATAGCCCGTAATGTGTAACCTATATGTAGTATTCATGCGTAATTAAAAACCACTTAACCTACTAAACCACTGAACATTTGACTTTCATTCGTGAATCATTCACACACACACACCAACTATTAAGACGTCGAAAGTCGAAATTTATGTTTAAGCTCTAGGGCGTCAGAAAAGAAACCTTATTCCCACATATGTACATACATTCATATATACACATAGTACATATGCTCGAATTATCGGGGATCTTGTGTCAACTAGGGTTAATTTACGTGCGTTTAGGTAATTCTGCCATACATATTATACTTCATTTTATCTCCCGCTTTGCTAAGGAGGGAAGTGGATTTATTGTATTTCTAACTCCTCCAATTTTCTTCGGATTAATTTCGTTGCGATTTCCTAGACAGGTAATTTTTTTTCTGGGACTTCCCGAGTGTCATAACTCGGTGTGTTCGTGGGTCACTGCTGTTGATCCTATTCCAAAACAAAACATTCGAATTATTTTTATTTTCATTTTGCCACACTTGGGAAGCTTAAATCGTTTTTAAATATTTAATATATTTATTAAAAAACGGAAAACTGCGGCAAGTTTCTATTAATAAATGAAAATATAAATGTAAATAAGATTTAAAAATACATACTGAAGAAAGTCACTTAACCAAAGTACGCAAAACTTTAATATCGAAAAATATTTTCTCTTTGTTAATTAGCTTTATACAGCTAGCTTTTATAACCCATATAAAAATATCGCATTATGATTAATGAGCTGTAGTAACAAGTCAAGTTCATGTGTAGCAGAATCGATTACTTTTTGGCGAGCTGGAAAAATTGCTTATACGTGTTCGTTTTATGAGCATGTATGGTGTGGTATGGTCCAGCGCATTTAGCAGACTTTATAGCTGCAATGTAAAATATATTTTATATGACGATATTAGATATTAATTATTTAATATAACTGAAGTTAGCAGTCAACGTTCATTAAGTAAAATTTAAATATGATGAATAAAAATACATTATATTATGATATTAATTGATAATTATTTTAAAAATATATTTCAACAGCTGTACCCCGCCCGCCAGTTGCATTATTACACAAACCAACTTATGATTTTTAAATATACTCGTATAATAATAATATTTTCGGACATCTGACAAACCATTGTGTGTCAGACGTCCGAAAATGTGTCTATCTAGTTTTAAACTAAGCAAAGCTTGTACTATGGAAACTAGATTGACTGATAGAATACTTATATACCTTTATTTGTAAATACATACATATTACACAAATAGATTATAGATCTGTATTTACGACCTGATACGACTTTCTAATCTTCAAGAAATGAACGTACTCCGTCTCTCTGAAAGGTCGGCAACACACTTCGGACTTTTGAGTTGCAAGTTATAGGCGACGATAGTCACAGTCAGATGATCCTTGTCCTCGTTTGCACCCTACATCATAAAAAAAACCGTAATAGAACAAGTAGTTTAACAATATCGTGTATGGAATTATATGGAACCAGCAACTGTTTTTACAAGAACTATATCAATCCTATTCCTCATTGGTAGAAGGAACAGGCATACTGACGTTTAGTCACAACGTGAACTGTGAACAAATGACGAACGAAGTACATTAGGTAAGTGAGTAAGTTCGTTTATACAAAGCGATGATATCTTAATAAAAAAAGAAGTCAAAATGGGCAGTAATCTTTGCTTTTCTCCGACTAAGCCATATATTTTTATACCTTTTATGCTTACGTAACTTTCCTAACTTGTTCGGAGCCATCGGACCATTAGACACACGAATAAAGGAAAAAGTTAAAGTATCAATTGAATTTTCAGCGATAAAGATTCTAATAACTTTAAAGGAGCTCTCTACTGTTTTTTCGTCTCAATTTCCAATCATCCAGGCTGTGTAAATTGAATATTAGTAAAAGAAACAGGAATATTTACCATGGGAGAGCCTTATTATCTTCGGCATGGTACAGAAACCGGTGTTGAGGTTTTTTTGGATAGACATTCTAGAGGTGGATCCTCAGAACATCGGTGTCCACCGTGTTCTCTGTTGTTATTTAATGCAATGCTTTTATTTTCAAGGTCATCGCCGTCGGCACAAATCATCGTCTGCTGCAAGATTTTCCATTATTTACGGTATTTTCCATTATTTAACTCGGTGCGCGGTATTTTGCTCTTAATATTACAACAGGGAGAAATTTGCTTTGGACGATCTACAATGATTAAAATGAAGAGCGCTGGATCTAGTATTGTTGTATTGCGCTATCAAACTCGAAGGCATTACGGAATAATGCAAGTAAAATCGGTAGAGAAATGTTTTGAACAGTAGTTACTGTAAATGATACCTAGTGAAATGGAAAGCAAATTCAATTTTATCATCCTATTTTTTGTGTCATTTTCTTATGTAGGAAATATTTCAAAACAGCGACTCACGGGATATAAAGTTACGCAACTGGATAAACAAATTTATTTAGTAAAATTCATAATTCATACTAAAGTTTATTACGTTAATAACAGTGTAAATTATTGACTCATTTATTATATCTCATGTTTGCCTGTATTACAATGTCTACATGAATACTTTGTGTAAGAATTTTAAGACATAATTGTGCAAGTCATCATTATCGCACATCACATCGACAGCCTTCTTTAATAGTCCACTGCTAGACATAAGCCTCTCCTTAGAAAGGAGGTTTTCGCCTACTATACCACGCTTGCCAGACGGGTTGGTATAGGGTTTGTGTCAAGTTTTCCTTCTCTCTGCAGTGTTGTTGCGTAGTGTGTTTGCGTAGTTTTTGCCCTTAGTCGGCTCTTACGACACCCACGGGATGAATAGGGGTGGTAACACTCTGTATTCTTAATCCGTCACCACACGGACCATTGTGCCTTTTATCTTTAAAAGTTTGATAAAGAAATGCAATTACATGATCGTGTGTTTTTGAACATAGACAAATATTACACTTGAACTTAAGTATATTTACAAGGTTTAACATACATATATTATATATGTATAGACTCTTTATGCGTGTGTAGTTTTGAAGTTAAGACGTGCGAAATAAACTTCACGCCAACAAAACAGCGGTCACGCTACCAGTGCTCTGATTACGTTATGAGAAAACCTGAGAGTTTATTCCCTCTGGTGCTTGGTAATTTAGGGTTATAAACTATTTAATGTTTATGAAGTGCTATTTAGCTGCTCTGTGATAAACGTAGAGTAACAAAAACTAATGGTAGTGATAATATTAAGGAACTCGATCGCAACTAAATTAATTTTGTATTCATTAGCAATTACATTTTCAAAAGCACCTTTAACTATCGTCTCCTCTTGATCCATCCTAAGGTTGCCTGGCAAAGATTGCTCTTGGTAATAAGGTCGCACTTTGTACATTACATTTGTGATATACTAGCGATCCGCCCCTGCTTCACAATGAAGATACTTCTAATGTAGTGTCAGTGTGGAGTAATTAATTATACTATTATTATGATAGGATATGTAACTACAGGATGTTTTATATGCAATATTTACGCCGCCGCGACTAACAATGTTTTTTAAGACAAATCTTTGAATTAACGGATTACCTCTACTCTAATATGCATGTATTATACATATAAACCTTCCTCTTGAATTACTCTTTCTATTGGTAACAACAGCATTAAAATCCGTTCTAAATGTTAGTTTAAAAGATCTAAGGGTACAACAAAAATCGACTTCATTTTATGCTAAATGATATACAAATAAGGAGTTCTTTACCTTACAATTGATCAAAAGATAAATAGATTCTTAGAAATGCTTTGAATACCGAAGAAAAATAACTGCAATCCTTGATATTTTCTTATCTGAAATGTTGAAACTATACTAAATATACAACTTTATTTGGGATTTTTAGGCAAAAGAGATAAGTTAAAAAGTGCAAATAAGCATGTGTCCTAAGGAAGTCGTACGGAGGCCATTTCGGAATCGACATGCTAATTAACTTATTTTCGGCAAATAATTTTGGTATTGGTAAATAGTAAACCTAACCTCCTTTCTAAGGAGAGGCTTATGTCCAGCAGTGGATTGTTAAAGGCTGTTGATGATGATGATGATGATCAAATAGTAAACCTTATGATAATAAATAGATAGATCTGATCCAAAATTTGAAGAAGAAATGAAGTAAAGAGTGGAATGAGTTGTCCATATGTCTCAACTTTACTTTAAGAAAGTTGAGACATATGGCGATTAGTTCACTTCAAGTATGGTGATGGAGAAGACTGATGACACCCAGCTGTAAGTTCCGAATTAAAAGAAATTGTGCTGCAATTTGTTGAGAAAGTATACAATAAGTTTAAAATATACAAGATAGGTATATTAGTTCAAATGCCATTTCTAAATAAGTGAGCGTCTGTACTCCTGAACGAGTCTTTGTTTTTCTTCAGCAGTTTACCCACAACTAGTTGGGAGACTTTATGCAAGTTGCAATGAAAGGCAGTGTCAACCGGCAGGTTATCTTTAATGTCTTTAATACCAAAAAAAGCAGTCTCAAACTCTGCGTCGGAGCAGAGAGCGCAAAGTCTTAGAGTAGCTGTTGGTCAAAATAAAACTGTTGCTTTATTCTATGTCAAAGCTCACGCGGGTCTCTTAGGCAACGAGCGCGCCGACTTTCTGGCGAATTACTATGATCGATGTCCGATCTCATTCCTCAAAAGGTCTATCCGTGAGGATACCTTGGACGAATGGAACAGAAGGTTCCAGGTAGACGAAACAGCCTCCGTCACGAAAGTGTTCCTTCCTGATGTGGTACATGCATATCGTACCGTTATGCGAATCAAACTGACACCAAAGCTGATACAGATGCTCATAGGACATGGGAAATTTTCCCAGTACCTGCATAGGTTGTATATGCGAGCCAAATAAAGAAGAGAGCATTCTTAATTTATTGTCAGAATGTTCCGTCCATTTAAAATTAAAGTATAACTTAGAACAACAAATTGACACAAAAATAAGCGCAGGAAATATAAGAGTTATATTAGGAGATAAGAAACTTAGTAATTACTTAATAGAATATTGCGAAAAAAATGTAGGAATAGTTAATAATAGAAATAAAGAATAGACTAAGCATTTGATACTGTATATATAATAGTAATATAAAATAATAATCAAATATAAGGCCCATAGTAGATAAGAATTATTGTAACTAGAATAGGAAAAGTAAATGTAGGCAGATTTATAGCACTGGGATAGGGCCTGATTAGGCATGGTGTCAATTCGGGGAGGACCTGAAATAACATGGTCCGGGTCCTCCCCAGAGTAGGACACCTGAGGCCTGCCGTCGGGGTGGTTTTTAGTGGAATCACCACATACTCCTGGCTCCTGAGTCCCCGAGGAGCAGGAGATCCAAAGGGATTTTCCACCCCGTCAACAAAAAAAAAAGGGCAGATTTATAGCAAAGTAGGCATAAGTAAGAAATAAATGTAAGACAAGGTAGTGGGGAACGCATCGAAACTGTTGAAAACCAGAATGTAAGATATATAATAAGGAACTGTTATACGATAGTACATAAGGCTCTGAATGTTATAGGGGCAGCCGGTAACGACTTTTGTTTGTTTTGTGTAGTACTTGGGTTAATATAACTGTAGACTGCGACCCAATAAAGGTCATACCCAAACATAATTGTAAATGTAGAGTAACAACTTCTCAGAAATAAAACGATCTGTGACACCTACATGAGTCATAGGATGCTAAGGCAGTAACACCCTGCGATGGCGGGTGCCTGCAATAACAAAAAAAACTCTGCGTCAAGTTGTTATGAGCTCATTCATGAGCCTTGATAACGCCGGGCTTGCAGGCACCCTGTGTTCTGCTCTGCATGGAGGTTTGATGTTGCGTCCACAGTGATCAGCAACGGTAAACTCATCATCAGATGCTCAAAAAAAAAGTGCGAGAGTTAAAAAATTGTTGGAAAGGACTATAAAGATGCCACACACAATTATTAAATGTTTCAGGATTCTTTTAAAATCTATTATGGTTGAATTACCGTAACGGCTTGCAATACGTTCGTTTTAAATCTGCCAAGTGCAGATTTGAATCGAACAGTATTGTACAAAAATATATAAGTGAAAACAGAATTCTATACAAATCACTATTCGAGACTACACTTCTTCCGACTTTGTAGACCACTCTTTTTTATAAACTAAGTATATAATTAGTCTAATGGCGAAATTCGCTTATTCGTTAGTAAATCAACAGTTTTTTCACATGAAAATAATATTACTAATAAGTGTTATTTGCCAATATGCACGTAATTTTTATTTATTTATTTAACTTTATGCACAAGTTGTACACAGGCGGACTTATTGCAGAAGGCATTCTCTGCCAGTCGACCTTCGGGTGATGTTGAAAAATGATGCTGTAGGTGCAAGAGAAAACAGAGAATTTGACTTTATTTATATTAAATTTATTAATTTAAGATAAATCTAAGTTACATATATACTATAAATTACTTAACTAAAAATACTTAACTAAATTAATTACTACATATACACATAGAGGTCCCAAGTATACACATACAAAACATGAACATACACATTTATAAGTACATAAATATCAACTGCGGGCGGTGGCAATTCAAGTTGAATTTGCTTGCTCAACAGTTAAGAACAAACATTGACTCTTTAACACTTAAAAAGAGAGTCACATCATTTTAAAGTCTCGAGAAGAGAGTTAGATTTAGACATCAATGGATTAGTATCATGCATGGCCTAAAAAAAAATTTGTCAAGCTGTCAGATTGGAGAGTCGGAAAAAGAATATTGCACCCCATGAGCAGATCGATGTATTCACTGATTGCTTTATATTATGTTAGAGTTTTATTCCTTTACATTTGTTAAGTATTGTCTTTTATTGTGATATCTGGTAAGAAAATATCTGTCAGTCTATCGGACCTTCAAGTATACGAGTGAAAATATATCACGCGATACAGACGATTTAGAATTTACATTATAAGACCTCTTTATATGAACGTGAATTGACATAAACATTCAGAGCTAATAAAAATCTAGTTTTGTTTATTAGTATTTTATTTAGAACTATGACTTACAAGTATTATAGATACTTACACACCTACCGACTGGGCTGCCGGGTTCGGGAGCGTGCACCGCACACGGGTAGCTATTTTGAGGGGGCGGTAAAATAGAAATCGAAACGAAAACGAAACATTCTCATAATTTGCAAGTTTAGTATATTATTATTTAATATTTTAGTAACATCTATTGATCAGTCTACGAAAATAAATGCAATCGTTTATAAGTTTCGAATTACTTTATTAAACGTACCTAAGTATGTATAATTTGAATCACTCAAGACGCGGGTGCGGGATTTCCAAATTTCCCATCCCATGCGAAAGAGGCGGTTTCATCCTGGCACGCCGTTATTGCGGTGTTAAGACCCGTTATAGACGATTGGCTTGAGGGAATCACGGGACTCTCTGATACCCTCTGAGGCAAAGGATGCTTTGGAGATCACCTGTGTCTGATTCGCAAAGAGCCAACGCCTGGGTGAATCCACTGCGATGGCTAGAGCGTGTACACGACGCTTCATACGCTGTCATTTCATTTCGATACAATTATTCCGCATTAAAATGAAACCGCATGACACGACATTCTGCAGCGACTAGCGGCATGGCAAGACGTGCAATTGCATCGAAATAAAGTAACATGATTTCTAAACTCATCCATTACCACCCCACCGGCTGCCCTGCCTACCGATAGAATAAAGTTTAAAAGATTCTTAAAAATTTACTCACATTATGAAGCAGGTTATAATCCCAGGAGTGACCTGCTTGTAAATCCGAGCGACACAACCGGTTGAAGCCGAGGAAAATCCCGTTCAGCGGGAGCGAGGGGATTTTACATTTAATTTTGTTCAAGCTCGAATTCGGGAATCAACTAAGCAGCTCGTCTTACCTCGCTTTTTAATAACTAATTAGTACCACAAACACCTGTAAGAAACTTTTTTTCAATATATATATGTAATTAATTACGTACAATAATAAAAACTTTTAAGTGTTAACATGTACACGATTATCTACGAGTATGTATAGTGATGCTTGTTAGTTGTTAAAAATATTTTAATTACATTTTAATGTAACAAAATGTTCGCAGTATATTTATATTGAATAATATTAACTTTAAAATCTGAAGATTTTATAGGTTACGTTTTATAAGTTATTAAAGCTCTTCGGCCAAGTTATAAAATGTATATTAAATTGAACTTACTTTTACGTAAAACGCGTACCCGCCCAATTGTTATTCAATTTATATTTTACAAAAGATGGTTTGTTCAATTTTATCGTTTTCTACTTTACTTTTATATGACTTCGCTATCAATCGAACCCAAGTTGTGTTTTAGAACTCCCCAAAGTAAGCCTAATGGATTCGTTGGAATAATATGAGAAGGTGAACTGCTTTTATACAAACAAAAGTTTTGGTTATTTTTCAGAACATTATAAATGTATTTATCAACTATATTTTATTACCTACAACATGTCTATCGATATTATTTCAATAGAGCTATAGAAAATAATGTATGTCTTAAAGTGACTTCTGTGGCTAGAGACAATTTTTGGATAATTGACTTTTGTTTATTGGTTAAATGAGATCGGTTAGGACGTTGGAACCTTAATTACAGCGGTTAGTGAATTGAGCAAGTCCGAGATCAAACGATCATTGCGGTTAAGAACTATTGCAAACAGGTTGTTATGTACTTTGGTCTTTAACTACACACTAAAATATAGTTGAGATAAAATATAAGGACATAATGTTCATATTCAAAACACTGCCAGGAGTACAGAAAATTACAAAGGTCTGTTGTAGACGGTAATTTTTACCAAGAAGTAAGTTTCTTAATAAAACCTGAGTCCTAAAGAAAAAAGGTACCTTCAATTAGTTACCTCTTCATGATCAAGGACATCTCATTTTAAATAAAAGTAAATTATGTCATACTGTCACATGCACAAATGATTTTGACTACCCGCTAAAACAGATGATTATATCGAACAGTTTTCCTCTTTGAGTCAAAATATGAAATGTCATAATACTCCCCTCAAGCAAAATTGTTATATACGACCTTAGCGTCGTGTCGGGAATAATAACTTACTGTTAGGAATTATGTATTTATTGTGATAGCGTTCATTACAATTATCATGATAATCGAAACATTTAGCGTAAGCCAATAAATTATAGATTGTATTTAGTTAGATACAGAATTTACAATTTAAGTCGAATTCATTGCGCACTTAAATTCAGCCCAATCTAGTTCTTTTAGCAGGTAATTTCATAAACATATCTAACAAGTGAATTGAATCCTTAAGTGGCTTTGAAAAACAAGTTATGACAGTTTTAAACTTGTTACCAGTGAATTTTAATAAAGTCGATCCAATCGATAAACATTTTTAATTATAACAAGACTCACCCTAATTTCACCCGAGGGAAAAGTAGGAAGGGTTTTCATTGAAACGTCAAGCGAAATTGATGGGCTCGCCGTGTGCCGTGACCAATAGTCGTAGGGCGTTTGTATCGTTAGGTCGCGTCAGTCGAACGTCCGGAGTCAGTGTAGCCACACGTTTGTTTACCGTGGACACGTCCCGTCACGCGGTTACCACGTGGACCAGACGTGTCACAATAATAAGTTTATTTTTTTTTATTTTTCAACTAAACTCTTTACAACTTTTTATTCGAAATTCAAACTTTGGTTAAAGTATTCGAAATAGGTAATTAGTGACGTGACTTTGGTTTTAGTAATAAGTTTCGTGACTATATTATGTTTGGCTGTACTTTTTGATTAATTAGCAACATGTGTGGTATTTGGTTCTTCGTCGTCGGTTTCCTGGCGCTCCCTTCCTGCAGCAACTCAGATAATTTTGGTTCGTGAGAGATTTATTACTAACATAATTACCGGGGTATCCCCCTGCATGTGGCTAATGACATTTAAGTTCATGATGCTCATTGTTTGTATTCATGTTTTAGAGATAGGATACATACGATGACTTATGTTATCAGTAGATAGTGTGCACCTTATATACACATTTGATTTGATTTTCATTATTAAATTCCCCTTTTGTATTAAAAATTGTTCATAATAATATTATTATGAACAATTTTTCACTTAATAATAATATTATTAAGTGATAATAGGTCTTATATAATATCAGCAGTACACAGTATATCGCACACAATAGAGACTAAAATTGCATGTTTTTGTTAGATGTACCTATTTCAGTTTTTTGTATAATCGCTTAAGTTATATAAGTATTTATTTGTAGGTACTGTGCTGTCTTGTAAGCGTGTCTTTAATTTTATAGTATTATACCTTTGTCGTAATATTATTTATTAACGATGGTATGGAATTTGTATAATAGTTATGAAAAAAGTTTCTTAAAATTCATTTAAGAATTTCATTTTGCTCTTAGTAAGACGCATTATATTTGAAAACATAACCAGATCTAAAAATGTTTTGATTCATGGTAATTTATTTATTAACAACTAGACTATTTCAGAATCTAAGACAGACAAAACCCTGTACATGTACTTCGTACTTAGTATATTTTGGTTAGTGATAATTTCCTTTGCTACGATTTGTTACTAATGCCTACGAATCTTTAGAGTTACGCCGTAGTAGCGTTCAATTGGGCGGCATGCGAGTTACGATCTTGCATAATACTCACTTCCATTAAGTCGAGTGGAGTTGAAGTTAGGAACTCAATTAAACTTTTCTTCTATTATGCTAATGAAGCACGCATTCTAATAAAAAGTAAGAAGTTCCGGTCTAAGTTAATAAATTATGAGATAAGGCGTTTTATATCTTTCGAATGTTAATTGAGCAATTATATTACATTTCTATGAATTATCAGGTCAAATGTTCATATAAATTTTTGGTACTTGACATTTGTATATTTAAGGAAATACTGGCTAGTAATCTGTAGAGATAAAAATAAGTTTTTAAACAGTCACTTACAGGGTAAGAGAGTTAAAAATTAAATAACTAATAGAGATTTCTTCAACCACATTTATAGTAACTAAATGTTAACTTAGCTACTATAAGCAGAAGTACAGAAGTTTCACTAAGTGAAATAATTTAAACAAATTACCGACTTTTGCTCAAACAGAATAAAGTGCAATTCAGGTTGCACAGCGTTAATAACTTTGATTCAACCAGCAATTTCAGCATCTCTTTCTATCGCGTAACTCCTATCTCTCTTCACGACGTTAGAGTTACATTTATCTAACTTTTAATGTCCATATTACCTTATTTGACAAAATACGATGCTATATCCTATCGCCTTCATTATAGTTGAGTAATATTTATGGACCGACGGACGTGACACGGCGCGTGAGTTAGTATTGAACTGAGCCGGTCCGACCTATCGACGGAACCACGTACTTGAAGCTTTATACCTACAGTTCGGAGCGTCCCTTGCCTGCCTTAATTTAATATTTACTTTGTTACTTTAGTTTTGTTGAATAACAACTTAATACAAAAATTAATTTAAATAGATGGCTTTGTATTGAAATTCAGGTTTGATCGGTATTGTTATATTTGTAAGTTCTCATGTAGAATGAAAGAAGAAGTTGATTAGAAAATACCTTGTGGTTTTAATAGGTTCAATTCCGATATACTATTTTACCGTAAACCCGGTGTGGTGACGACCTGATGACCTGAGGGGATTTCCCCACTAGAAAAAAGTATTAAAATTACGAGATACTTTACAAATATATAATAAACGGATACAATGTATATATATAATGCGTTTAAGATCACATCAATGTCTATTTTTTTATTATCGATGGACTGTAGGCTATAAAACTTTAAGTTTTATGTTTCATTATGTATTTCAAAATTAAAATTAAGTTCGTCCGCTTCGGGCCCAATAAGTCCTTTCGGTTTCAGCGAATATTTCGGCGCACATCACAACCTCCATCGGTAATCGTATTCTGTAACATTAACATTGTACGGTGGCTTATGTAAAGGTTTGTTGTAAGAAAGTAGTCATGAGTACTTATGGCTGAAACAGATTTATTTTGGTAGCGAAATTGTGTCTCCATACACTTTTTATTTTCAATTTTTCATCCAAGACCTGTATTATGATTTCTATTTTTACAATTTGAACCTTCACAACTAAACTCGACTTAAATGACTATTCAAAAACAAGAAAGAAGCGCAAATCAACCGCAATACACCAACGAGGTCGGCATGCTACAATACACTCAAAACGATATTAATAAACGATATTGTTAAAGTTCATACAAGAGTGATTAAAGCGCTGTTGCTTTGAAATTGATAGGTTGTATAAAGTTGTGGGCAACTGCCCTCTCAAAGGCAGCCTTCTAACAAAGCTTTGATGTAAAATCAACATGTTGGTACACCGAATGCTCATGAATGGCCAATTAACGTAACGGACCAGTCTTTGTTTAATATACAACAATGATGTTTTATTGTTGAATACTTAACCGCCTTTATAATGAGTTTTAATGTTAGACGTTGGTGCAATTTTATTTTATATTTTAAGTATACTAACGTCTGTCTGATAACTTGAGAACGTAAAAGTTTGAACAATGTTCTATTATTTGTAGATAAAAATACTCAAACTTTTGTCGAGTTTGAATGTTGACAGATCATTTGGAAGTATTTTGTAACAAAAATTTGAGGTTACTATAACACGGGGACAAGCCCAAAAGAGATCTTTTCTACTTGTACTTTGAAATAATTTTAGGTAGGTTAACATGATGGAACTTAAACTTCATACTGTTGTCGTCGTCTTTTTACAAATGAATACTCCTTAGGTTTTCTCAGACTTCATTTGTCTGGGATTTTGCTGCCTATTTTGTCGTAGACTAGCAGCAATGCTGTATTGACAGATAATGCCAGTTCTGTGTGTTTTATATAAGACTCGTCTATATAATAAGTAAAGGGTTATTTATACTTTTTGCGAGATACAAAATAGTCTTACATAAGATACAATATATAAGTATATACATATGCTCAACCACTATGTTCCTAACAGATAATTCAATGTGTTACGTCAGTCTAAATATAAAAACTGCATGATTAGCTGTTTTCCTAAACCACAAGAACATACACAAGTTCCCACTTTATGATATTAGTATAATATGCTGACGCACCTGCGATCTGTGAGGGTAGCCAAAGAGTAAATGGAGAGACAGGTATACTTGCGCACATCTGTTTATCTATATTAAGTAAGAGGTTGATAAGGTTCCCTGCGAAGTTCCGGTCGTATAAAGTGATGCGATTTCATATCTTTGTAGCATAAGAACCTCATTAAATAAATATTATGAAACTTTAACTTGTTTTTATTCGATTATACAGATTTGAACACACAAAATACATAGTAAAGCATAGTAATAGCCGTTACTCCTCAACTTCACCATCATCTGCTTTCAGCCGACGTAGCGTGAGTTGAATCCTCTATAAATTCATCAACAAATCATTTAAATCTGACATAAAATTCCTGAGATCAGCACATTTACAAAAACAAAGAAACAAACATACTTGAGGGCTTTATTTTGTTAGTATATGTATGGTAGTAGTAGATTATGTTACTATAGATATCAGTGATCAATTCTTTTCTTTCATCAGAGGTTACTAACAAATTAAAAACCAGCCGACTGTAAACTAAATTGTAAGTTAGTAGTACTACTTAATTAGATCTGGTTTATTTTAGAACTTAGCAAATTGAAGGCTTAGATTTAAATTAACAATGTTAGTTATCCTGTTGCGGTCGTAATTGCTATTAAATTCTAAATCAACACGTAATTATTTCAATGTGAAGTTTTTATTTTATGTCAAAATTTTAAAAAACATCCCCCTCGCTTGGCTATTGACACTCCACCACAGTGCGCTTTTCAAGACACTTTTTGCCTCGCACAACCAATCTGTGGAAGAAGTTATAGTCTGCGGTATTTGCGGACCGATACGACCTTCAAACGCCGGCAGCTTCAAAGGCCGGCAACGCGCTTTTGACTGCCGAGTCGCAGGCGTTCATGGACAGCGGTAGTCACTTTCCATCAGGTGACCCGTCTGTTTGCCCTCTTTTCCATAAAAAATATAATATATTTTAAAGTTTATTTTACAGACTTCAACAAGTGAGCTATCAGACTTGAACTGTAAATGTTGATACTAAGCAACTTTTTTTCTTCTTCTATAAAACAGGTTTTCATTTTAAATACTTTTTATTTCCGTCTGAAATATATCCATAACCATTCCTAGTTGAGTACTTTAGTATTTTAGTTTAGTATTTTTAAGAGATACAATTTGACTTACATACATACATCCTTACATAATAAAGCTTTACAGAGAAGTTAGACGTCAAACCAGATTTTTGTTCTAATAAAATTCGGTACCTACGTTGAAAAAGTGAGCTGCCGTAATTATTTATTATTATAACTTTAACGCTAGCCCGATTCATGGGCCACACTTCTGAGGACAACACTGTCCCCAGGGGCGCAGATCATCTTATCTTTTTCCCCTCAATCAGTATTCGCCTTTCTCTACAATATAGGGACTCTAGAAAGAAATTCAAACATTTGGAACCTCTTGTAACGAAATAAACTTATTTTCTTTCTTTCTTCTTCTTCGTGTGGCGATTAGATCCTTATGTGTTTTATCATATTCAATATGTTCATCATCCGAGAATACCACATTCACGAGTTACGTTATATTTGCAGCCTTTTTTTTTTTTTTTTTTGTCCGTGCGGAAATCCCCTCGGATACCACCTGTCGGTGGCATGTCGGACTCGAACCAACTAAAACCGCACGCCGTCTCGGGTACTAATAGCCGGGGATCCAGGTATACCCTAGAAAGGAAGTCCCTGGTACCCCGACATTATATATGCAGCCTAATTAAATTATCAAGAAGCTGTTAAACAGTGATATAATTCTGTAGTTTTTGTAATATCATTCTTCATATTCGTGGAGAGAAAAGTTGTGCACAGTTATTTTTTCATCTTTTTTTATTAATATTATTCTCTTCGTGTATTCTAAATGAGTTGAATAAAAGAAAAACCTAAATAAATAGAACCTCTTCTGCGTGATATTTAATATACAGAAAGTTTTCTCCTAAAGCAAACCTTCGCAATCACGCACACGGCTGAACAATAAAGTATCGGAATAAATTATTACTTAGTAAAAGTGGAGGATCTATAAAAATCCAACAACGTTTACGCTCTTTGTCGTAAATTAGTAGCATTAGTAAGCAGCTTGGAACTAATACAGCAATGAATCAATTTGCTATAACATGCAGAAGTGAACGTGTGTAAAAGTAACTTTAAAACTTTTTGTCGTTCATGTAGTATATTGTATGTAAAACGCTACTTTACAATGATGAAAATATAAATGTAGGTAGATTCAAAGCTAAGGCAACATTAATTGATGAATTTCACATAAGCGGGACAAAGAGGTCGTATGCGTGATCCGGGGCCTCGCCCACTCGTATATTAATTAAAAACGTGACAACCGCGAATTTAGCCCTTTCCATGCCGTGACTGACTGGAGTAACGAAACAATGTCAGTGAATATATATAGAGGGTGAACCTCATCAGAATTTAAATGTTAATGATGTTTAACATGTTCCATTATGTCTTTTATATTCTGATTTAGGTGGCAATATGTAATTGAATTTGTACGAACGAAAGGATTGAGAAGGTTATATGATTTATACTTAATAAGTCGTCACATCTAAAATATTCTTTGAATTGTGTCACTTAAATACTTTAAAATTATATGGACATCTAAGTAAGGGAGTATAGCTCTTATAATTTAAAAACTAGTAAAAATCGATCCTAGCTCCACCTGTCGCCTTAAGCGTGACGTGGATAAATCGGGTGTCAACCTTTCACCACGATGATTGACACTCGATTAAATATTTCCGTTAACCTAACTTGAAATATAGGCGCCTTTGCAAAGCTTTAAACATTTTTTTACTTAAAACACACTCCAAATGTGAAGTTAAAAATATTTGTAAATGGTGTGTCAGAAGAGTGTTGGCATAAAAGTAATAGGAATTTTTATTGTTATTTGACATAAAATTTAGCAGGGGCCTATAAAGAGATTGCCTTTTCAGTAAAGGGAATGGTATCTATCTTACATTCAATCATACGACCATAGCTTTATTCCTAACTAAATATAAAATTACTACAAGTTATCATTGATCGAGTAAATGTAACGTATGAGACTAACATTTCCTTTCTATCAGCATGTTAACAGGGTAATAAACGGTATATTATATTTATATAGCGTTTTCTGTTCTAAATATTTATTACTAGTAACCAGGGCAGCACAAGACCAGTTGTTGTGGCAAAACTTGGGGTAGGCCTATGTCACGCAGTGGACGTTTTTCCGCGAAGAAGAGGAAGAACAACTACCAGTTGGGATTTGTAACAAATAAATTATGTCTCGCAACTTATTAAAACGATTGACAAAGTAAAATGTGCAATGAAAATGATAAAATCTTCTTTGATTAATAAACAACGCTGACGATTTTCTTGCTGCTTTTGATTTGAGAAAGCAAACAGAATCAGTGAACATAAGATACTTCGATTCCATGAGGTTTAATGGCCAAAGCGAGAACCAAATAAATATTTCACATAAATAATTTAAGCTTATGCAGAATTAGCATAGCTCTTGACTTCATCCTTGTTCGACCTCGACTTGTTCTGTCTTTTCGCTATCCATCAACGTTAAATAAAACAAAATTTATATATACCTTGTTTGTAGGCATTTTAATTTTAGCGAAACGAAGAAAAATAAAAATTAATGCAATAAGTAAAGTAAGAAATTTGATATTTTAATAGAGGTCAAGCAAAAAACACTTCCTTTTCCATTAAATATTTGTGACGTTTTGATAGCCCGTCATCACATTTATTTTATTTTGCACAAGATTTAACACTTACTTTTACTTACACATGTAAATTTCGTTTGTTTTTTATGACTCAAATTACTTTACAACAAAAATATAGTTATTATGGTTAGTTGACTCCATTATGTCACATTCAAGGCCTCGTTCCATTTAGGTACAACAATTTTTTTTTGTATAGTTTACACTTTTCTGAGATGTCTTTAACTTTTTCTGAGAATTCTTGTGCACCTATGCTATGCAAGCGCTATGCTTCGGCACTTTTGGACACTAAGGGTTCAGAAACCCGGTGTTAAGTTTTTCTTTTGTTGCTTCTCACCGAGTGAGTGAGGTCACCGAAAGCTCAACCCCACCTTTTTAATTCTGGAGGGAAGGAGCACTCAAAGGGCGCAATGAATTTATGTTTCTTGAGTTGCACATGTCCATGTGTGGCGGTAGTCACTTGTCATCAGGTGACAGGTCTGCTTGATTGTCCCCCTGTGTTATAATAGTAGGTCTTTCGCAATGTTAATGTTACTCATGTGTCTTATGTTTAAATGATAATATGTAAAGCTAGCTCAGACCCGCGGTGTTACCCGCGTTTGTTGTTATAACCGCGGGCAACGCCGCGGGGCGAAGATAGTCTAAAAAAAGTAGCATAAGTTACTCCTTATGTCATCAGCTATCTGCCAGTGAAAGTCCCGTCGAAATTGGTCCAGCCGTTCCAGAGATTACCCAGAACAAACAGACAGACAGACAAAAATTGTAAAAAATGTTATTTTGGCATATGTACCGTGTAAACATACATATGCATTTAGTAAAAAGCGGTTACTTTAATATTACAAACAGACACTCCAATTTTATTTATTTGTATAGATTTCATTTTAATTACAATCTACGAGTACAATACATTTTCATTACTAAATCTCAAAATTTCCAGTGAAGCTTCCTTCACAAGTGCATCTTGGTATATATACCTCTTATAATATAATTTTATTTTATATTAAACGCAACGTTTTTATGCTTTAATCTGAGTAATAACATTCTTGTTTCACAAACAAGTGTTTCTCATGTGCCAATCTAGTTTTCATTCTGTGAAATGTCGTTCAATGTCCCAAGCTTATACTCGGTTCTTTTGGTTACATTGATTTTACTACAGCCTTGTCATTTTAAATTGTATCATTATGAAAAGCATGACTCCGTTGGAAATTTTAATTAGCGAAGGCACTTTAACCTTTAACGACTTAAGTAAATGGATGAACTTTGTCACCAAGATGTATAATTGTAAATTATGTTCCTAATAACAGTAATTGATACCACTTATTATCAACATGTTTTGTGTTTATTAAATATAGGAAAAAAGGAATACAATTTTAAAAAAAGACATTAAATATCATAATTATATTACATTGTACTTATTGTATCTTAATTTTGCTATATTATAATTAGTATTTTAATATCAATAATATTAGAACAAAATAAATACATTGAACAAAACAAAAGAAAGTTTAGTGTTAGCTTCAGCCTTGAGTGATGTGGTAGTAGTCCTGACAGAATTTCACTACTTCAGTAGATGCCTTGTAGAATTAGTATGTTACTGGAAAAAATCAAATAAAGCCGCATTTGTCATAGCCAAAACGAAGAAGACGGAAGAGTGACTTTATGTTAGACTTACGAAATCCAAGGTATTCTGCATTTGCTGATTTTCATCATTAATTTTTAGTATCTAAATTATTATTGTTTTTTTTTAATAAAGTAGCAAAGAAAATATTTTACTAAAGTACTTTTAACATAAAAATAATTAATGTAGCTATTAAGTCCAGATTTTTCTCTTACTGGTAACGTAACACACATAAAATCAATCAAATTGATAATTTCAAATTTATTCAATCCACTACAGAGAAGTTTGTGGACAATATGGTACTTACTATATAAGCCTTGTCTTGGAAACTGTGTTTAAGTAAGAGGCTTGGCTATGAATATCCATCAGGGCCTACGTATCTTAAAAGGGAACTAATTGATTTATTAGTGGGACGGCTGGACCCCTTGTACTAGGATTATATTGCGAAAACCTACTTTGGCACGTATGCACTCGGCGATACTCATTTCACTTAAGGAAATGTCTTTCAGCAGTAGTATCATCATTTGAAGCTAACATGTAGTAAATAAGTAGATGTAATAAGTAGTGGTATATTTTTGAGGGGCCTGTTGGGTCTAGTGGTTAGTGACCCTGACGGTTCTCCGGTCGTGAGTTCGATTCACATTCAGGATAAATAGTTTTGCGTTGAGCACAATCATTTGTTCTGTGTCTAATTTAAGTCCGCCGTGTGTAAGATGTGTGAAGTTATTTTTATTATGATCTATTATAATATATAGATTACAATAAAAGAATGAAATAACAATTATGGAATTCAAAAATGGAACTCTTTGGGAACATGTTACTTTTTAATTTGCGAGACTGTCATTTGTTTTTTCATTATGACGTCCTTTCGAAAATTTTGTGTCGCTATCAAAATGAATTTAACTCGTGAACATTTTCGTTCAGCGATTTTTTATGATTTTCGTTGTGCCTTAAGTCAACAAGAGAGTTACCATAAGGTTACAGCAACCTGAGAGTTGGCATTTGGTGACGACCATGTCGCAGCTCTGTGTATTCGTAGTTTGGAGAATTTATACGTGGACGTGATCATCTCCATGACGATGTACGTGAAGGTCAACCGGCGACTTCGGTTACAGACTCTAATATTGACACCGTACGATAAATTATTGAAACTGCCAAACAAATTACTTGCCAACAAATTCGTGCTTTGTAAGGCATTGGAATGAGCCAAGTGCAAAACATTTTACATGTGCATCTGAAGGTTCGGAAGCTTTGCACTCGATGGATACCGTATAACTTAACTTTTACAGTAATTAAAGACTGGTCCAACTGCTTTGTACAGTAGTTTCAGCGACTGCAAAAATGCATTAATTGTAGGGAAATAAACTTTGAAAAACAATAAATGTATCGTAAGTCTTATTTCTAGTGCTATTTATCAGAACCCAGAAACTTTAACGTTACTTCCCTAAGTAATATGTAGTTAGAAGTAACGCAAGTAAGGAAAAAAATGTCCCTTTAAATGTTATTAATTTTTGGTTGCACATGGAACAAAACTGACGCCAAAAGAAGATAAAAACAATCTTTGAAACGGGTTGAGCTTAATCGATGCAGAACTTTTTGAGTTTTTGAAGCGTATACGTTGGTCAAACTCAATATCATTACTACCTCAGCCTTACAATGCAATTGCTTATAAGGCTTCCCCCTAGTCTAGTTAGTCGAGTCACCATTATGTCAATGCTCAACACTTGACTCTAACTGTGAACAGTCTCATCATATCCTCTGGGAATGTGGTCTTTGGTAGAATTAACATAATATAATGCTGAATAGCTTACAGGTGATATCTGGGTGAATTTCCGTGCGTTTATTCTGCCATACATATTCATCAACATCAACAGCATAGTCCACTGCTGGACATAAGCCTCTCCTAAGAAAGGAGGTTTATATAAATCAAATATAGCTCACTTAGGATCCATAATATTTTGTGGCCTTTTAAACAGAGAAGCACCACGCTTCTCTGTTTAAAAGGGCGTATGCCTATTTTATTTCATTTTGACTCCCGCTTTGCTAAGGAGGGAAGTGAATTTATTATATTTCCAACTCCTCCAATTTTCTTCTGGTTAGGCCCAAAATAATAGTCGGCTAAGCCTGAGCGTTTAATACGCCACTGTGTACCCTTCGAAGACATGCTAAAATAAAATGTATACATGTAATAAACCAGTTTTGTAAGTGATAATAACAAAATATTTAGTATTCCCCCGTAAAATTCTGACCATTTCATCAACGAAAAAATGATTTTTTTTTTAAAGACAAACACCTAGACTTAACAAACATACATGAAACGGACACAAAGAACACTCAGACTCAGAACAACAATTTGTGGATCACACAAAGTGTCGTCCCATGTGGGGATCGGACCCACAGCACTCAGCGTAGTAGTTGGCGTGGCGAACGTTTAAATCATTGCGCCATCCGTGCAGTCAAATTAGTCTGTGCGGTGTACCTACTCCTACATTTTTCATCAAACACCTTGTGTCAAATACTTACCTAAACTTTAATAAATATTTGGGACATTAAACACACAACTCCATCTAATTTCAAACTAAGCAGAACTTGTACTATGAAAGCCAGATTGGCTGATAGAATACTTATATACTTTTTTTTTGTAAATACATACATATTATACATAGGAAACACCCAAAATCCGAAACAAATATTTTCAGATCGTACAAACATTTGGTCCGACCCGAGAATCGAACCCGAGACCTCAGCACAGCAGTCGCATACGCTACCTACTGCACCAACGAGGCAGTCAACTTTCACTTATTCATATTACCTGCAATTCAATAAAGTTAAATTTTCATTAAAACGTTGATGGATAAGATCGTGTATCTGATAAGAAATATAAATTTAGAATATTATGCTATCCCAATGGGCCGAGAGGTTCCATTATATCATAACTGTCAACGGTAAAGTAATTAAAGTAACCGTTTTACCTTAATTACTCGATGAGGAAAAAAATCGATTATTATGTAGACCTCATTCATCATCGAATTTATTTATGGACCATTAAGGTAAGAAGTATATTTAATAATATAAATTTATTTTGTATTTCTTTAACGTTTTCAATTTATTAATTTGATATTTGATATTTTATGGAGAGAGAGGATCGAGTCCACCATAAATATACCACAATTCAAAATATAATATTCAGACTTTTTAATGAAAAGATGATGGTTTGTTTCATATAGATTTGTGTTAACCAACTTACACTTTTTTATGCCCCTCTAAAGGGGGTAGACGAGCAGACGGGTCACCAGATAGAAATTGACCATCGCCGCCCATGAACGTCTGCAACTCAGGAGTCACAAAGGCGTTGCCGAATTTTAGGAAGGATTACGCTCTTTTCTCGAAGGTTTGAAGGTCTTATCGGACCGGAAATAACGCAGACGATAACCCGTTCCACAAATTGGTTGTGCGGGGCAAAAAGTGTCTCGAAAATCGCACAGTAGTGGAGCGCCAACTATCCAGGTGATAAGGACGTAAATTTTACCGTGTGGAACGATGGCGAAAAGTTACGGCTGGTATTAATCCGAACAATTCCTCGGAGCACTCTCCATGATATATGTGATAGAGAATGCAGAGTGAAGTCATATCTCTACGTAACGCCAAGGTATTGAGCCGATCGGAGATGTTTGGGCTATCGATGATTCAAGTTACTGTTCGTTGGATGCAGTTCAGAGGGAGAAGCTGAATTATATGTTACATTTTACTATCACAAAGCGAGAACGCATGCCGTGGCGATGCTTCGCCTCGCAAACAGCGCATTCGATATTTTATATCAATAACCGAATGGTAACCATATATACATTCTTTAAGTAGGATCAACCACAAGTAATTGTTTTGCAAATCAAATAAAAAAATATTAATTAAATCAGTTCAAAAAGAGAGATTATTTCTTTTATTAGAGATATATTCTAATAAAAGAAATAATCGAATATAAGGCATAATTGAATTAAGAACATCCTTCTTTCTGAGGTCTGTTATGAAGAAGTAATTTGGGATTATAAATTTAAAAACAATAAGGCTACAAAAACAGCTGGTAAGGTAGCAGAACCTAAACTCACTTAAGCAACATCAGTTTAATTACACCGTTTATCCAATACATGTTGTGAAATAACCCACAGGTACAATCGACTCGTTTACAAATTTATTATTAATAAACAATGACCTTCATCGACCTGTGCCTACACATATTGCGTAAAACATTAACATTTTTGAAAAGAAAATTTCGCTATACATTTGAAATGCGCCCTCTGCGTCCACCAGCCTCTTTGAAGCAATAAAAACCCGACTAAAAGTAAATAGGTATTCCGTTCGGTCGGTATGTTAACATTCAGAAGCACCTTTGTATCTCGTGGGATAATACGTGAGGATAATGTCAGGGAGTGTTATTATATAACAAGGATTATTTTGTTACAAAGGAATATTGTGAAACATTGGCGGTTCTTTAATAGACTGAAGGCATGACTGTATTCATTATTACAGGTAGTCTGATAATATTTGTTTCATATGATTATGAATACATATATTATGAAATTATTAGTAATAAAAATAATAAGTAGGTTTACATAATAATATGTACATCAATTAACATCACTAAATCATATAGTTCATCAGATTACGAGAGTGGTCTGAAAAGTTTCCGACCGAACAAAGATACAAGACTTTTTTTCAGTTTTATTTTTTATTTTTCAACATAGTCTTCTTGTAACTTTACAAACTTCTCTCAGCGATGTCCAAATAAGTACTATTTGTACCGGTTGTATCGGTGTTTTTCTCTGCAAAATAATTGTTTACGTAGGTGATTGCCTCTTCATTTGACGAAAATCTCTGTCCTCCGAGCTCAATTTGCGCGCTTGGGCCAGATCTGGTGAGTAAGGCAGATGGTCAAGCAGTTCAAACCGTAATTCGTGGATTTTCGCCATGGCAACCGCTGAGTGTTTTGGTAAAACAGGATTTTCTTTTTCTGCAAATCTGGCCGTTTTTCCGCAAATCCTGCCTTCAGCTTGTAAAGTAATGATGCGTAGTATGCTCCTGCAATGGTTTTTCCTTTTTGAAGATAATCGATTAAAATAACTCCATGACTATCCCAAAAAACAGTCACCATTACTTTCCGTTAGTACTTTTCAAAAAATCAGTTTTTGCCTTTTTGGAGCCGGTTCCCCCTTTGCAGTCTACTGTTTAGACTGTATTTTTATTTCGGGCGTATGATGGTGTTTCCAAGTTGCATCTACAGTAATTAATCGGCGCCAAAGCTCGGATTTATTGCGCCTAAACTGCGCCAACAGAGCGTTGGAAATGTTGATTCGAACAAGTTTTTGGTCTAACTTGAGCGAACGCGGCACCCAACGCGCGGACAGCTTTCTCATGTCTAATGTTGATTTAATTGGGACTAATACGTTCTTTCGACATGGTCATAACCTCTGCTATCTCTCTCACTGTAATTCGGCGGTCGTCTAGAACCATTTGGTGAACTTTGGTGATGTTTTCGTCGGTAGTTGAAGTTTTTGGACGTCCCGAACGTTCATTGTCTCCCAAGTTCTTACGGCCACGTTTAAATTCAGCTGCCCAAAATATCACTGTTGTAAATGATGGTGCAGAGTCCCCATACACAGAATCCAAGTCATTTTTGATTGGCGTAGGCGAATTGCTTTTCAAAAACAAATATTTAATGACAGTTTGATTCTCGATTTTGTCCATTGTCATAAAAACACTCACATAACAACTGCGCGTCCAAAAATGCTGAAACTTTGGCGAGTAACTATCAACAGATAAATTTTTATAAGTATGTAAATGTGAGTATAGTGTAGGCTTATAATGTTAGTTAATATTTAGTAACTTTCTGGTGGTTCTGCTGGCGGTAGAGTCGCGTTTCGTGTCGTTGATCTGGACTAATATACAGAAATAAATATCATCAGGTAAATTTGAGAATACCCCCCGAATTTTCTAAAATTTACGTAATGGTTTAGTTTGTGTATTTAAAAAGTTATTGTTAGTCAGAACATAGGGAGAGCCTTGCTTCGACACAAACGGCTCGACCGGAGTGACACTACAGCCTCACAGAAAACCAGTATTAAGTTACGTTGCTTTTCACCGAGTGAGTAAGGTACCAGAGCCTAACCCCAAGCGGTTCTGACCCTACGCTTTACATGTTTCACATCAAAAAAACAGCAACTGGGCTGGAATGTGTAGTAGAAGTAGTTGTAAAATTAGTAAAACATATACAATAAATACGAGATAGTTATTTAAATAGACTAAGCATAATACTCCTATACTCAAAATACCTGTTTAATGTTAAAAATTATAATCGACGAAAATACATCTAAAAATCAATGTGAACACTATAATAATACATTAGAACACCCTGATGTTCAAGGGTCGCCGCGATACATTTACTAAGATTAAAATTCCTATTAATCTTTTTAATTTATAAACACATTTTATCTTGAAAACGAGATTTGTTGTCGAACAAATTCGTATTAAAATATAACGCGCCGTAAGTCGTCAGATTTACTTAGGTATCCAACGCTATTAAGTGACCTACATATTTTTTATTAAAAATAAGGTAAAAAAATCGTCGGATTTTTCATACTATCTGAAGTCACGCGCTGGTTTTTCTTTTTGCAGGCCATTCGGCGTAAATTAGGCAGTTAGTGAAGAGTACAGAAATTTATCTTACATTAATAAACAGGCCGTGTTTTAATCAAAAAGATAGATCGTAACAAATTATATCGATAGAGAGAAAGAGAGATAGAGAGAGAGAGAGATGAGTATTCAAAGGAGTTACTATTAAACTAAGCTATATTATATAAAAGCAAAAAAATGTTTGTAACGGCTGACATTGAAATTGACGTATCCTGCCATTACGATTACTTTATGCTACCGTTTGTCAGAAGTTTATTGAGCGATTCAGACAATTGTGCGAACATTATTACCAGTACATTTAGCTACTGGGTGGGCTCTTACAAGAAAAACATTATATATCTTTACATACAAAGACCCAATCAGAAATACTTTTCTTAAGTAGCTTTCAGATAACGGTAAAGGGCATTGGACATCTTTGTATACATAATTTCCCTGGGGTGGACTAAAATGGACATCTATACTTTTAAGATTTGCTTCTTATAACAATACCATAGGCAAAGTAACGAAAGCTATGCTGAAATTGATAGATTCAATTTGCCTGAGAAAATTACATCTTTTTCTAGGGATGTAAGTTAAGAAAAAAATATTATTTTTCTTCCAGTCAATTCTGTGATGAACATACTTCGCCTTTTGACGGAATGACTTCTAAAAAATCTAATTTTTATCTTGGTACTTTCGTTAGAAATAATACAGGGCTGTGATATTTTATGTGTCTAAAGGTATATTTTAAACATTTAAAACTTTAAATTTCTATAGGTACATGCAGGCAGGCAGGTAGTGGATTAGTGACTGCGGTAAGCAGAGTGATCGTATCAAGACGGATTCGGGTCGCAACGTAGTGATCGGGCGGATTGGCGGGGACAAGCTTACTACTTCCTCCGGGATAGGGCCTAGATAGACACGACGCTGATTTGGAGAAGGATCTTGATATAACATGATCCAGGTCCTCCCCAGAGCATCTGAGGCCGGCCGTGGTTGTTTTTAGTTGAAACACCACATAGTACTTGCTCCTGCATCACTGTGATGACAATTCGAAGGAGCTTGAGATCCGAAGGGGTTTTCGATGTATCACCAAAAAAAAGGCTACACAACAACAATAAGACGTCATCCGGCCCTATTATTTACAAATATATTCTGACGAAAACGAATATTATTTTATGAATGAACATTTTTCCTAAGATCGTATATTAACACTTAGCTATCTAACCACTAAATAGTTATAGTGTCGTTCTTTAAACAGTTTTTATAAAGTATTCTTTATACAAAAAGGTGTTCAAAGACATGTTTAGTATCTAATCAAATTTTACAACTCATTGATAAAGAAAGTCGTGATATGCTTTTGTCGAGTCCCCACGAACATAGGCAATATGATTTCATATTTGTGGTTAAAAATATACTTGTTTCACGGATAGGATGTCATACTTTTTAACTGACTTCAAAAACACAAAAGAGGAGGTCAATTCGTCTGTTTTTTTTTCATATTACAGTTTGGTACTATACATTATGGTAAGTAGTGTTTTAAATATTCATTGTACTTATCTACTCATTACAAATATATCTTATTATAATTTATATTAATATTTTCCATAATAGAATTTATCTTTGGAAATTTTTTTATTGTTTCCAAGAAAACATAAAAATCAAACATTGAGTAAAAAATTATGCAGTTGATAAGTGCCATTCAAATATATAAAGTAATTTTGCATTTTAATTTCTGTCCGTAAATTTCCTAAAAACGTTAGAAGCCAGTCATGTTGCTAGTTGTAATTAACAACATGACAAAGTCTGCCATGTCCTTAGTAAAAACAATGATGAAATGAGTGACTGAATGAGTTTCAACTAGGTTTAAAGTGAGATGAAGAATATCGGGATTCAATTGAACCACATATTCTTGGTAGGTCTACCTTCCAAAAATCTTAGAACTAGTTGCCTATTTACTTGTCCAAAGTATTTCTTGTGTGTGTAATAAATTATATTTTTTCATCTTATTTTATACACTGAAACCAACATTTTCTGACTGTCTACTGCCTAAACTATCTTACCATTATGTTTTGTATAAATTTATTTATAAAATAATAATACCCTATTAATTTCTGTCTGTCTGTAATGTCTTACTGTCTGTGTAAAATGGGGAGGACACTAGCTCCTGCAGCACAGTATCTACTAGTGTAGGAGCCAGAGAATTCTGAAATTAATGTAATGTAAGCTTAATGTCAATAAAAAAAATTATTATTAAATTATTATTATAACTTTATCAATCGAGCGAATTATCCGTGGATGACGGGTATACCCGTCGGATATGACCGAATTTTTAAATTTATACGGTTGATTTTTATTTTATGTTTAAAATAATAACAACGTCAACGAGTAATGAGAATAATTTTCTAATAACTATTACTATAAAAAAATTCACGGTAATTTTTTTTTAACAGATAATAAAGAATTTCTTGGATAATTTAAAAGAACATACAGAATAAACGATTTAATTAATATGTAATTACCACATGGAGCTGCACCGCATTTACCATCATGACCTTTGACCATTCATACCCTTGGGACCTTCACTGTTAAACACCAATGTTCAGTAGTGAGCATCTACAGACTTATGTAAAAAGGTGTTTTTTTCTGCCATTAGCTAACAGTTCCACTTCTAGCAAATTCCATGAGTCTTCAAATATAAATCTTTATCGATTAAATCTGAAGACGCTTTTCGATATACGCTATAAAAATATTTGTTAGGCACCTAAGCTGCAAATACCAATATTCTAAATGGATGTAATAATAAGTATATATAGATCGTAATCACTTCATGTAACCTTCGCCATATTAAAAATGAGCACATGTATATAATACGGCTATTACCCGCACGAAACGGCTAAACATTCTGATAAGGGCAAAACATGTCCAGCCGTGAATACAGTAGTAAAATTCTGACCTTTATTTAAAACTTAGAAATTCTGCGTAGAGTTCCGCCTCAATTAAGCATTAAAAACTGTTAATGTGTTAGTGTGACTCCAAGTCTTAAATTTATTTATATTTTAACCTTCAAACTTCTAAAAAGCCTTCTCATGTTAAGAAAGGGAATACCTAACTGTAATATAAGTGTATATTCTTTAGTAAAATAATGTAGGCAAACTTAGTAAGGAAATTTCGTGGTTGTCATCGTTCATTCTCAAGCAAAGGCTATAAATTCAATTTTAGATAAGACGTACGGCTTATTTTTCCTTTAAGCCTATTGTTTTCTTTTACATTGTTTCTTGTCCTTCATACTTGCTAGTAAGTGGCTCGAGGAAATTATCAAGTGGAATGTTCCGTATAGGTTACGGCAGTTAACAAGGGAAGTTGCTTTGTACCCGTAAAACTACATTTAAGAAACTTTCTTTGAATTTGTTAGCTTAATAAGAGTTAACGCATTTCCCAAACATGTTTGTAAGTAATTTTTCCCCTTGGTGGTTATAGGTTTTTTTTTTATGGAAGAGGCGGCAAACGAACAGTACAGCCTAAGAACGACTGTAACTCAGGAGACACAAGAGTACGCTCTTTTCTTGAAGGTTTGAATATCGTATCGGTCCGGAAATTCCGGTCGGTTCTGCGAGACACAAAGGCAAAAGTTGCGGCCGGTATTAGTCCGATAATTCCTCGGAGCACTCGCCATGGTATATACGATAGAGAATGCAGAGTGTAGCTAAATCTCTACGTAACGCCAAGCGATCGAGCCGATCTGACATCTTTTGATTTGTGACTATACGTAGTAGAGTAGAGTGAGAAGCTGGTACTGGGGTGCCCCTGCACTAAAGATGTTCAGTTTTTCTTTCTGGAGTCATTAAAAACATATGTTGTGGCAACAAATATCATAACATTTTTTCATATAATCTGACATAAAACACCATGAACTATGAAAGCTAGACTGACTTTTAGAAAACTAATTTTTTTACATACTTGTATATTATATTTGTTTCGGAGTTTGTGTGTTTACTATGTATAATACATAGGAAACACCCAAACTCCGAAACAAAAATTTGCAGATCATACAAACCCGAAAAATTGAACCCGAGACCTGAGTCATAGATCAAAACACACAACAGCAACGATATGTTTTGTAAAATATTTAGCGAAGCAAAAAAATATTGAAATGTGATTTATGTTATTTCAGTTAATGTATGTAGAAATGCAAGAATTCCCTCCCCTATTCATCCCGTTGGGTTTTTAAAGAGCCGACTTAAGGAGTAAACTGTGCAGGACAACAACACTGAAAAGAGGAGGTAAATTTGAAACAAGCCCTATAACAACTCTAAAGAGAGGGCTATGTCCAGCAATGGATGATGATTCAATAAATGATTACATAGTAACCACAGATTCCCTCTTTAAATCTAAACGAATACAGGTAAATATCAATCTATTGAATATATCCGGGCTTTAACCCGAAGTAGAATTAACTGATGAATATTTACGTATCTACTTTATTGCCATAAAAAAGTTTACCTCTCAAAATGGAATCGGGGCCTATTGAAATGAAAATACTCATATCCCACCTTTTGTACGGTCAATGTTTATTTCCTCAACACAATGGATATTAGACATTTATTTCGTTTGTAGAGTGTTACTTGCTTTGTTTTGTTTACATATTTTTATAAAAATGTTTTATCCCGCAAGTTTGTCTACAAAAATAAATATTTATATCAATTTGTAAAATTATAAAATTTTTAGTAACGTCTCACTATCAGTTACAATGAGTTTAAATTAAAAATAAATTCATAACACTTTAAAAAAATCCACACACATAGTTTACTCGTATATGTATACTTATACTTAAATAAATGTTTTCACACTTATATATAAGTGTGGGTATAGCAACAAAGCGTAGACAGGTGTGTTTAAACATGTTTTCCAAGCAATGGCACGTGCAATATAATTAATGATTGATGTAATAAGAGACACCTACTACCAAGATTCAGATCTACTTTGATTTAACTCTGTTTTCGACAGTTTTTTAGTGTTATCTAACTAATGGCTCAAATAAGAGCATGTTCCCACTGAGGTGTTTTTGCACATATATCTCAATGTGGCTCGAAAGTAGTGTCAGGAGGGATGGAGAGAGATGGAGACATGCCGCATAAATATTCGGGGACATTAAACTTAGAGGCGGCTTCCCCATTTAAGGTTGACTTAAACAAAGTCCTTCTTTTTATAGAAAAAGTCTTTGAAATAAATAACTCTGTGATAGATTTTGAAATCGTAATCTTAAAAAAAAAAATTGGGTGGATATTGGCCGAAAATAAGATATTGTATAATGGCTATTAGATATCACGTTACTTAAAACAAAACTAAATCTATTAATTTGAATTAAACAGATGGGCAATATCCAATCAAAATCATACAACCATATGTTTAATTGAACAGTAAATAATTCATAATTCTTACTTTTACGCCATCGTTTAACTGTAATATGAACATAATTGAGTCTCAAAATGCAAGTTTATAACTGTAATTTCCGTAAATACGCTTCTGTAATTATTTCCGAGCAGTTTATTCCTGAGTGATGCATTAAAACGGTAGTATTGTGTTAATTTTATGGTATCATTGCCCTATATATTTTGCTGGTTAAATAACTTTTGTAGGTTAACTTATTAAGTACTAAGTTGGGATTAACTTTGTTGTTTGCAGCTTAGTTTATTTGCTTTTCGTAGTTTTCTGTTCTAAAATTGAAAAACAATGTTTATATTTATATAGCGAGTGTAATTATAGTGAATTTTTAGATTTTATAATTTCGAGTGAAATAGACTTAACATAAAAAAACCGAAGTCGTTGCAACACAGTTTTTCTATAGCCAAAAGTTATGACATATCTTTGTTAAAACTGTGATGAAGGCTACCCTCTAATAAACTCCTCTTAATACCAACATAGTTTTATCAGTTAAACTAAATACAAGTTTTAATTCCACAATAAAATAAGCATTGCATGAAGTGACCATTGTCAGTAAAATACAGCGATAGAAAAAAAATAAGTTTCAGAGAGTCGTAAAGTTATCTTCCTATTAGATAGTTTCTTTTATTTTAGAGCATAACGTCATTTCTTTTTGACCATAATAAGAAAAAAAACGCTTTTCCAATTCAGTTATATTTTTATTTGTCCCTTTCCGAGACTTATGTCCGTTTCAGAAAATTTAGGATTACACCCTAAATAAATATAATACTCGTAGTATGTTTTTCCTTGTGAAAATATTATCTCTTAACACTTGACTAGAGACTTTAACATTGGTTTTATTTAAAAAGAAATATTATTCTAGCGTATTTAAAAAGAATACCACACAATACCACCTACATTAGGATTGAAGAACAAAAGACGATCTCGTCTCATATGACGCGCGCTAAGGGAAACAATAGACGACCAGATAATACGAATAAAAGGTGTTTTTACAACATTCTGTAGATAAAGAAGACGGCTTTTGTTCCCTAGAACATTTTTGTATGAAGTGATAAGGTACAAAGGAAACTATATCGATCTTCTATTAATCGCATTACGTTATGTTGTTTAATAATAACAGAGAAAAGCATGTATCTTATCCATATAATAATAATAATAATGTGGATTCGGCAATCATTGTACCGATAACAAGTCAAATCGGCCCATGGATTAATTGCTAAGAGCCTCTACTAACATCTTCAGAGGCTAGCGTTAGGCAGTTGGATTAAAGGCCTGGTGCAGAAAGCAGTACCTACTTCTCGATACGGCACGTATTGTTAGGAGGTTTCTGTCTCTGGAGTCCTAATCACCGTTATCTTGGTCTCTGTACCCGATAGCGATGGAACACTATATTTATATTTTAAATGTTTTCTTTTGTCCATAAATATATTTAAAATGTAATTATATGTATATTTCATCTAATAAAGATAATAAAAATAATAACATTTTTACACATTTTACATAAATAATTTCACATTAATAAATTATTCTGACACGTTGACATCTGAAAAAAAACAGAATTGAATATTATCTATTAAATTGCAAGAGATGTAAACTTACTCAAGCCACCGAAGCACAAGGAAATCTAGCTCATCAGTTGGAGGACATCCCCAGTTAGGCTTTTCTAGCTCAAATCATCATCATCAACAGTCTCTAATGGTCCACTGCTGGACATAGGCCTCTCTTTAAAAACGAGGTTTTGGCCTACTATATCACGCTGGCCAGACGGGTTGGTATAGGGTTTGGTTCAAGATTTTCTTCTCTTTGCATAATGTTTTCCTGCAAAGTTTGCTCCCTAGGCAACTCTTACGACACCCACGGGATGAATAGGGATAGTGACACTCCGTGTTCCTAATCCGTCACCACACGGATTCGCTCGATGTTGCAAAGTTGTCTTTCTCTTTTATCAGGAAATGTCATTTAATGTAGTATACAGCGAAACACACAAAATACAATGTGAAATTTAATAAACAATAGCAAAATACTTAGTAGGTCCACTGATAGAAGTGGATTAGAAGCTGGAACGGAAAGTAATTAGTGCTGTGGAAAATGAAGTGTCTATGCTAAAGTTGATTTGATTTTCACAGTGTTTATGAAGCGTTTATCACTAAGCACTAGTTAATTCGTAAAACGTTCGTAATGTCGCATCGTAGTAGTCCCGATAATTTACCAAAACTTAAAGGCTATTGACATTTTTTATTTAATTGATTTTGATTTTTTTTAATTCGGCATTCCTTGCTAATATTGGAAAGAAGATCTCTGCCAGAATAACTAAACAGTTTCGAAACCATGCTTAGACGGAGACATTTCTATCTTTTTGTGAACTTTATATCAGAAAACGTTTAGGGATTCTGCTTTAAAGAAGCGAAGTAAACTGTTCCAACTTCTGATATTAAAGGTTGCCAAGTATACCAATAATTAGTAGTACTCAGTAATTCTATTTTCCCACTGATTCAAATATAGTGCATCTAATCCTAAAAAAGGGGAACAAAACTACCTGAATCCGAACTGATCAAGTATGTCTGAGAACGCCTTTAAAGATTAACATTAAAAAAAAAACAGCTAAAAACGAATAAACCATAGTAAGTACAACAAAAACTCAAAATAATTACTTAGGTTTTAGAAAACTAACCGTAATTTTAAAAGCTCTAAGTTTATTTTTGCAGACTTTAAACCTAAACCAATAAATTGTTCAAATTTGTCCGGCCCTGAAACATTAATTGGATATTATTACTTCTATGTTTTGATTAATTACTCTTATTTATCTTCCAAATAAAGTAATAAAATATATAACTTATTTTAATGCGGTTGAGTAATAAACCTTTGTGATAAGTTTAGTAAATTTATCGCAATCTTTCAATAAGTATAGTGCCATCCACAGTTGTTTCGTCTAAAATAAGCTAGGTAGACCTACACAAAGTCAACATAGGATTGTTGTTAGGGGAATTGGCCAGTAAGTAGGTCATTAACTGCAAAATATCTTCCAGGAATAATTTCAAATGTATCTTACCAGGTTAATTATAATATGTCAGTGCCAGGCGCGTAGTAGTACATTAAAGTAATGGATTCAATTACAACATAAATATTGAAGTACATTTCTCGAAATATTTTTTATTGTTTTTGTTAAAATGATGATGGAACTGCTATTAATAGTAAGTAATGAAATATTTGTTGACATTAATGGATAAAGTGAGTGGGTAAAAAATATTTTTGTGTTTTTATGAAAGGAAATATTAAAAACATATTTTATTACAGTTTCTTTACATGAAACTAGATTTTAGTGGTACGATGGAGGTATCTGTCCTGTATTAACTACTGATTTTCTTCATAAACTTTAGAAAAAAACAGGAAAGTTTCAGAACGCGGACACAATTTTCACTAATAATACTAAGAGGATAAAGGGCATGTACTATATGTTTAATACAAGTTAGGTTAGAGATATATACTAGAATCTCAAGCACCTGAAATCTGAAAAATAAACATCGAGAGGATAATGAAAACCCTGAGTAAATCGATCACAAGCTGACTGAACAAAAGCAGAATTATAATAACCTCAGACGTCTCCCACACGAGCATCTGATCCTCAAACTAGGCAGAGCCTGTACTATGACAACCAGATTGCTGATAAACATATTTATATATTTCTAAATACATGCATATTTATAGATAAATTAACCCAGATACAGAACAAATGATTGTGCTCATCCACTAAAGTCCTATGCGGGAAGCGAACCCAATACCTCTGTCTTAGCATTCAGGTTCACTACCCACTAGACCAAAAGGTCAGTTAAATAAAACTACAAGATATTCTTGACTAGATTGCTCTAAGTTTGTTATTAATGTAACACGACCTTTTAGAGATTACGGGGGTGATAGTGATAGTGTTGGCACCTCATTCAGTTCAATTACGAAATTGAATTGTGATGGAAGTTCCGCTCATAGCAATTACTTATGATTACTAATTTAGTACCGAAGATAATGGGTTATTTAAGTTTATTTTTCATTTCACTGCTTTAATAGGGGTAACAAACGACAAAACCTTCCCCTATCGTTCACTGTGTATTTACATTACCTAATTTACATTACCTATAAAGCTAATGTTTCAAAGAAAATTCGCTCTACCCAGATATTTTAATTTTTTAAAAAATATAAACGAAATATTGCGTAAAAAAATTGACACATAGTGTGCAAATTATCCCATTAACTTTATTGCAACTCGGGCAGCTCCAACGTCACGAACACAGATTTAAAATATATTAGTTCTTGTAGCTAATCCTTTTATAAACAGTCTTAGATATAAGTTGAAAAAAAACACACACACAATATCTTTGTCTCAGTTTTATACTATCATAATAACACCTTTATTTTATTTTTTTCCGTGCGGACATCCCCTCGGATACCACCTATCGGTGGCATGTCGGACTCGAACCGACTAAAACCGCACGCCGTCTCGGGTACTAATAGCCGGGGAACCAGGTATACTCTAGAAAGAACACCAATCCACCTATAAATATCCCTATACGAATGTACGAGTGTGTTCAGCAGTATTAATTCTAGATTCGACTATTATTGCATAGAGCATTATACTGAAGTCTTACGGCCGATGAGTTAAATACTTTAAGTGTCATTAAAAAATACCAAAATAGACAGTTAATAACTAACCAGATAATTTCACGTATAGTAAATTACAACATCAGTTAAAATCGTACATTGTATACTGATCCAATTGACTTGGTTTTATAATATTATTTGATTTCAACTAACTCTATTGGCACTAACACAGCTGATGATAGACTAATTTTTAATTTGTTAAACCTTTAATATTATAATTGCCTAGACTTTTTAGATATTTATGTGATTCATTTCTATTCTTTTTATTACTATTGTTGAATGTAAGTTACCATTTTTGGTTCTTATTATTTTCATTGACCTAGTCTTTATTAAGTGGCAGTCGACCGTTCTACCACTATCGTCACCTCACCTTGTTTTTGAATATAATTATGTCATTATTATATTGAAGTTAATTCCATGATTGTAATGTACAGATATTATAATAGAAATAAAATGGGTAATTAAAAAGTCCAGTAAACTTTAAGGGGTCAAATCAGTCAAATGATGTAATTTCAACATTTTATTACTAAGTGAAACAGTAAATCCCGAAAACAATCAAAAGTAATATGATATTATTAAAATAACAATCATATTTCATAATATTATGTAAACCGCCATATGTACATGGTTATTAACTTAAAATACTATTTTATGTAAAATGTACTGAACTGGTGTACAATAAAGATTATTCTATTCTAGTCTAAACCATGGATGTACAACGTACATGAATATAACTGGTAGTTAAACCATTTTACTATCGAGTCCCACCAGGGTATACCCAGTCATGTATATTAAATGTCATTAAAAAACGAAAATCAGCAAAATCATTTTATACCAAAGGAAGAGCTTCCAATCCTTATTAAAACATCATTCAATTTATTTCGAATGAGTTTGATTTCATTAAAATATAAACGATTTGCCTTCGAATCGCTCTCCTGTATAATTACTATGATGTTAGTTGACTCATTATACTTAGGAGGTATCAAAACGTTAATTAATTAATTACAATTTTTACTATTTAGCCTAACTGTTTCAAATCACGTTAAACATTTATTATTTCAATCCTAATACGAATTGACTACAAGAAAAAAATATTTAAATTATTATAGACGACGAACGTTGGTAGTCATTTAAAGTCAGATGACACGTCTGCTCAATTACGACTGCACAGATAGCGTAGTGGTTTAAGCAGTCACTTCGCCTTCCTACTGCGCTGAGTGTTGGGGGTTCGATTATTACATAGCACTTTGTGTGATCCACAAATTGTTGTTCTGAGTCTGGGTGTTCTTTGTGTCCATTTCATGCATGTTTTGTCAGTCCAGTAATATCCCCGCGACACAGGATTATATTAGAATATATATAAAAGTGAAAGGCAGGTCTAACTTTTAAACTGAGTATTTAGAGAAGATGTTTTCAGTAGTAGAGATCCCCACATTAATTTATTCTTTATTCTTTCGTTTACTAATCAGTTCTAGTGAAATTATTATTTTTTAGATCAAGAATCTGATATATAATACACAATAACAGGAAATTACTAGTTAATATAATTGGACATCTACACCGACTGTTAATATGAGCAGCACAGTAATATTATTGGAAAAATTGACCTCTCCGAAATCCAATCAACCGGACCAAAACTTGGTACAGATTATACCTATATGGCCATACGAGAATGTAGACTAAGTTGTTGGGGCTGCCTATTTCATTATTAATTGTAGAACTAGAGACTCGGGCCTGGGGTCCATTAACAGCGACATCGGTCGGTTGAATGCCTGCAATTTTGCGAACTTTGAACGAACATGCACCCTATCATTTATTCGTCATTTACTGGTTATCTACTAACTCTATGATATTTAAGTTCTATTTAGGCCTAATTTTAGGTGGAAGATTAGAGAGTGGTAATGATATAATGCTATAACTACCAATAATTATAACAATATTTAGTAGGTAACTAAATAATTATCGGCCTAAGAATATTATAAAACTATCAACTAGTTTTCATGACAATCCGTAATATTTATTATCATCGTGGTCTGAGAGCCGTCTTAACCAAAACAGCTATAAAATAAATACATATTCTTATTTTGTTTGCATTTTATAACAATCGAACAAAAATGTCACGTTATTACAAAAAATTTGAAGTAATAAAACTTTACTTTTCTATCGTCTTAAACTTATCATAGGACAAAGTGCAAACCCTTTTCGAGGGAAATTCAAATAAAAGTGCGCAATAACATAAAAGTGTTCCATTTACAAATCCATCTAATACTTTCTACTTTGTCTCCCAATAACGTTGAGTGGGTCTGGTTTGAACTATGTTCATAGAATTTTTATTCTTTTTAAACGATTGAAATTTTGTAAGACTACTTTTAAAACTAAAATAATAAACGTACCCTGTTTGTGTATTTGAAAATAGATTTTGATATGTTTTTTTTAATCGTAATACCTTCTGAAGAGCTTAAAATGAATCTCAGTGCCTAAATGGTTAGGTTATAGAGAAAAGAGATATTAAAGAGAGAAATGTGCAAAATCGTGTATACATGTGTACACGGTAATAATCGAAATAAATTAATTGATAAGAGTTTTGGAAATAGAATAGCGCAGCATAATTTTTATGTCTGCTTTGATTAATTTGGATGTCTCGATTTACGATACGTGTGAGTGTAGTAGTTAGAGAAACTATTTATAGTTAAGTATGATTAATCAGTATGAGTCTAAATAGCCTTGTGTTGTATCATATTGCTTATGTAACAAGATTTTTTTTTTTGTTTCGTGTTGTTCCGTTACTATTGACCAGTTTTGGTGACGTCAATAAATAATCAGTATTAGATATTTTTCTACGTATGTTTTCTAAGAACAACTACAAAAAGACCTCCGGTACATCATACGGAAAATCTTTACAATGACGGTAAAAGTTATACCGGTAGTTGATTTTAAATCAAATCAATGACATAAAACTTCTATGCTTCTGTGTATCCTGTCCTATTTCACGATTACGCCTACGCTGGACTGGTCCTCGTCTTATCTTCATGGGCGCCAAAAGTCTGTCCGCGTCGATGAATCCTCTTCAAGTTGGCGTAAACATTACTGTGGAGTCCCTCAAGGTGATATTATCTCTCCTCTATTATTTTCAATATTTATTAATCTTATCACTACAAACCTTCAATGTGCTTACCATCTTAATGCCGATGACTTGCAGCTTTATTATCAAGCCTCGATAGACGACATAAACGAGGCCATCTTCAAGGTAAAAAATGACCTGAGGCTATTAATAATTGGGCTAATAGGTTTGGTTTTTCTGTAAACCCTGAATTCATCATAGGCAGTCAACGTATGATTGGAATGTTAGAAAAAGGTAAACTGCCACCCGTTACCTTTAACGGTATAGTCATTCCTTTTAGTCCTGCTGTTAAGAACCTAGGTCTAATTATCGACTCCAAGCTAAGCTGGCAAATCCAGGTAACGAGCGTCAGTCAGAGAATCACAGGTACGTTACGGGCCCTTTATCGGCTTTAGACAGACAAAGTGATGCTTTTGCAGACTTTTATTGTCCCCATCTTGGATTATGGTGATGTAATGCTACTATGAGCTGAATGCAGATCCAATCAATAAATATGACCATCTTCTGATTCTCGCTATTCGTCAGCGCCGTCAGCTGCGCGCCCTCACCACCCTCTATTCCATTCTCAACTCACCCATTTCTTCTTTCTACCTGACATCTTCATTCCAATTTCTGTGTTCAAACCACGATAGTCCTCTTTTTTTTTTTCCGTGCGGAAATCCCCTCGGATACCACCTGTCGGTGGCATGTCGGACTCAAACCGACTAAAACCGCACGCCGTCTCGGGTACTACTAGCCGGGGAACCAGGTATACCCTAGAAAGAACCACGATAGTACCCTCCGTTTATCAAACAATTCTCTTCTGCAATGCCCCACTCATACTTCCGCTTGTGTTCACTCCTCGTTCCTAATCCAATCCGTACTCCTCTGAAACACTCTCCCTCTAGTAATCAGGATAGCACCCAGCCACTTCTCATTCAAGATGAAAGTTCGAGCTCACTTGTTTCACCATAGCAGATTCATTACAACCCTTAAGTTCAAATATTATTAATATGTAGGTTTATGAATGTAACTACGTAACTAATTATGTATGTGTATGTATTTAATACAACACTGACTTAAATATACATACACGCATACAAATACATGTATGTATATTTAAGTCAGTGTTTCTGTCTAACCTCTTAATAATTTTCTCTTACTTTACACATCAATGTCTAGTGCACCTAGACACACATTTCACAACCATCCTTAGGTAGACTGGGATAAAATGGCTGTGGCATTAAGTACGCTATTGTACTCATATTTGTGCATAAAGAATTAAAATAAAAATAAAACAAAAATTGTTTAAAACTTTGTGACGTATGGTCGAAAATCGAACAACAAGAAACCTTTATTTATTATAATCACTTTAAACATTTGATGATTCCTACAAAAATCTGTAGAACAAAAACAGCATACTTTAATTTTTTTCCTCCAAATCCAGCTTTTAACGATAACTTTATTACGTTTTAATACCATAAAGTCTCAGTTTAATCCTTTTAGCGATGAAAGCCTTGAATTTACCTCGCATGTTGTGTTAGCCCCTGTTAGCACGTTGCTAGTAAAACAGAGTCAGCTCGAGCAAGGACAACACGGACTAAAGCAGTTTGCACGTACGCACGTTTGTGATGCACATTTGTTAGCAAACTTAAATTAATTTATGAATACAACATATTTTTAAAAAGCTAAACCTGGCTAGGGTTTAGCTTTTTAAAAATATATTGTGTTAAGCCGGGTTTAGCTCTTTTAAAATATGTTGTGTTAGTAACTTTTATTTCTGAAAACCTGCTTAATAAATAGTGTCATGTTATCTTCTTCTTCTTCGTCGTGTGCTTCACTCCTGAAGGTCGTATCCGCTCTAAGTGTTCTGGAGACCTTAGAAACCAACCGTCTCCACAGTGTCTGTTCTGAGCGCGGCAGTTAGTAGGAGTCGTTTAACGTAATATAAAACGGATGATGCATTAGTAAAAAACAATCAATAGGATAACCTCTCGAAGACCACGGACCTCTGTAGAATAGTTACGGGTTTTATTCCCGCTTAGTGTATTTTGTGTACGAATATGTCTATTTACAAGTACGAGTAGGTTGAAGTAGTTGCCCGAGCGGCCTTTCTAATTACAGGTCTAACACTCCGGTTCGGGTCTCTTTGAGCAACTATGGTCTCCGCCTCGTTTTCTATTCGAGCTTTGCAGTACGAGTATATCTGACCCTGGCTCCCTCACCCTAGCTGTTTTCTTGGACCCAATTTTTTCTTTTTCCTTTATCCCGTCTGAAAAAGGACTACATCTATAAGGTTAGCGTCAGGTAGGACATCGACTATAAGAAAAAGCAGCCAAGTCTCTTTGCAATGGTAAACATTGCCACCAACTAATCGCTAATAAAATTAGGAATAGAGCCAAAATTATGGTGACGATGAAATTTTAAATTAAAAAGAAACAAGTCGTCAGCAAATGTTTGAACACTGCATTTATTAATTAGTATTTTAAATATGAATATCGTTAATGTTTAATTATATATATGTTAATTTGTTCTTTCATCTTATGGAGCAACTGAGAAATAGTAGCACAGATTCATACAGAATAGGATAAAGAGAATATAAACTTTTTCTTAAATGGAATAAAGTTCAAAATCGTTCATGCGAGAGTTCAGTATATGTGTTAACACATTTTGCCTAGGTTGTTTACACACTTCACGGTAATTGCAGAAGTTTAGTTAATACGCGTTTAAAAAAATACTACTCCAATGAAAAGAGGTGTGAACCCGTATATATTTTATAAGAAGCGAAGCGTGCGTCCTACAAGATAAATTGATGTGCGCACATTCTGCATCACTTAACAGGGTACTCAAGGGTTAATCACCAACAAGGTATGTCTAATGACGTCACAAACAGAACGTATCTCACGTGATCACTGTAATGTTACCAAAATAATATTGTGGCTTTAGGGAAGAGGGAGTCATAAAGCTTGATGTTATACGAATCGTTTATCTTCCTGAAATTGGAAACCAAATATATGAATGAATCTGAAGGTAACATTCACTGTATTGAATTTTATTTTAATTTTATATAAGTAATAGAAATCGAAACTAATTTAAAAAATAACCAATGAAGACCAACCTAAAGAAGTGGAGTGCAGACGCACCCAATTTTTCAATTAAGAAAGTAACATAAATATTGCAGTAGATCATATGCACAATTGTATAATTGTATAACGAATAGAAAGTTAGTATTGATAAAAGTCCTTGAGAAATAGTAGTAAATATCTGAAAAAAAAAAACAATTTGTTCAACATTTTTATATAATTCTCAAGAAACAGAAATTCCCAAAGCCGTAATGAAAAAATGAAGGAGTGCTATTTGTCTAGGCTTTGATATCGGTTTTAGGATTTGGGTCAGCCAAATAATAAAAGCGTTCGATGCAATATGTGACGCAAAACATGTGACAAAGCCGTTTAGCTACAAGCGTTTAAGCCGAATCACCGTCATGTCAGTGTTCAAACTCAATTCCAAATATTCGCAACTCCACTCAAAATACTGTGTATACTTCTTCTACGTCCTTTGATATCTTTTCCAGATTAAAAAAAGCAATGTAGTTGTTTATGATGATTGATATACAATTAACATTTTTCATAAGTTGCTTGCACCGGATTGATGCGGACAGCCCAATACCCTGGATAGCTGGCGTTCCTTGGGGATGAGTCCCGCCTATCACCACTGCGATTGCAGTGAGGAATCGGTTCAGCACACGCTGACAATTTGCCCGGCTTGGGCGTCGCAGCGTCGGGTCCTCACTGCATTCACCGGAGGAGATCTCTCGCTACCGGCCTTCATACGCTCTATGGCCGGTAATGATAGTTGTTTTACCGCGGTCGCATCCTTCTGCAGAAACGTCATCTCGCAGAAGGTCCCGTGAGGACGATCTCTACTCAGACCCAATTCGCCGCCAACGATCCATAACGGCCAGCCGCAAGGAGGTGACGTCGGCGTATGCCGGACGTCGCCTAAATAAAGAATGTACCCGAAGGTGGTTCCCGTGCCTTTACCGGCAGGCGCTAGAATTAGTCCGGATGTCCTAACAACAGTAGTTTCCGGAGCCCACCTATTGCACGCGCAGAGTGGCACACTGTGTGGTTTTAGTCGGTCTGATTCCGACACACTACGCCGCCGCCCGGTGGGGTGACGGCCCGTGGGGGTTTCCACACGTAAAAAAAGGCCTTCGTTCAGCAGCAGACGGCGATAGGCCGATGATTGAGTTGATTGATAAATAGCGTAGGGAAATATGGAATGACTGGAATTAAATATGACTAGATTAGCAGTATTATAATACAATCATTAACAGTGAAGAAAAAAAAAACAGGCCATTTGATGCTTGGCAATCCTTGAAAGGTTACATCAAAACTTGAACGGTACTGTACAGATTACAGGAAACGGAAAAGGGATGCAAACCTTAAGCATATAACATTAGTAGTTATTCAGGTGTAGATAGAAATTGCTTATAGCCACAATTTAACAAAACAACGGTTTTTTTTAATTTCGATAATAGGCTAATGTTTAGGTCTGTTTTAGTCATGGTAAACTTGCAATATTCCTTAGAGAATTGTATCAAATTCAAGTCTTTATACTTAAGAATGTTTAATAAATGGCATGATATTAAATGGTACTGAAAGTCGGGCTAACATTTTCAATTCTATTACATGTAGTTCGTATTCTAAGCGTATAATATGAAGCAACGCAGATTTATATTAGTTAGATGTATTGCTGTTGTAAGGGAATTAGAGAGCTCGAATTTATTGAATTAGAAACACCCTTAGTACAGGCAAATATGCTTTGGGGACCCTGTGTAAATGATAATAAGTTAACCGTTAAACAAACGGGATTGGCGGTTTACTCACGTTGTTATGAGGTTTGGATATTGTCTGTGTGTATTATATTAGGTTTTAGGTTGAATAAATAGGTATTACGGATATAGCCATTATGATGAAGATTTATTCTTCGTATCGGAAGCTCTAAGCATATAAATATTTAACTCTTAAACTAGTAACTTTGTAATAAAAATAACTCATAGATAATACTCGCGTATTCAATATAATTATATAACGTATTAAAGTATAGTATATATATATAAATAAATATAAAGTATTAAATAACATTTATTTGAAACAATTTTTGGAAAATAGTATGTTTAGGATATAGGCATAGGATATAGATAATAAGGAGTGAACAGACAGCAGACAGTTACAAAAAAAAAAGAGTTATCATTAAGTAATTTGAAAAACTTGTTCATTACATCATAAAACGTTAAAAATTGTTTCTATGTCGAGTAAATGTGGATACCAAATGTCTTTGAAAACAAGTCTGTGTTCCTCAACCTAGTTCATCAATTAATTGATAGATGGCGTTAAATTAAATAATGTCTGTGATGGCATTGCATTTTTTTTTCGATTAGTTTAACATCTGCTGTCTTGCGTTTCTCTACCTATTAGATAGGATTTGATAGCCTAACAGCAGATGTTTGTTGAGATCAACGTCGTTAGGGTAAGCAGGGTCGTAGGGATTAATTTCCCAGAGGAGTTACCAAAAGTAGTTTTGAATAGATCCTTTGGTTGGAAATCCTTTTGTTTTTTAATCCAGTACAAGAATTTAGCTAAGGTTTGTTGAGAAAGTTTTATTTAAATGAATTGTTGCATTACACTAAATGCGTTTGTCCAGTCCAGTCCAGTCTACTGCTTGAATTCAACTAAACCAAGGTTTTGACTCAATAAGGAAAAAAATAATCTTTAAAAAAAGAAGACACACAAGACAGACATGGATGAACTTTGTGAGTTTAATATGTTTCGTTTTAGACATTTCACTTCGTAGAACCTGATAAAATGCAATATGGTGATGTATGTGGTATGTTTTTGAGGAAAAATAATTTGATAACTGGACTATATAGTCTAGTTATCTGCCCGGGTTGGGCGAACGTATTTTAATGAGGTGATAGCTATTAGCGTATTAAGAACCTGTATTTTAATACCCATATATGTTAGTAGTATCTTGACCTTATTTCCGTACCTTTAATACACCAATTAAAGCTTAATATAAGGTACGGCAAGGTATAGATAGGTTAGTAAGAAACACAAAGAACACAAAGGAATGTTAGTAATACGCATTACCGGAATAGGGTGTGTAAGTAATTGCTGAAGCCCTGACCACTTACTTAAATCTAAAACGAACCAAAAAAGTCGGTGCAAAAATATGATCTTAACTAATTCACCTTAAAAGTTAATAATAATAAGAATAATAATAAATATTTGTTTGCTTCAAACATGTGTAGTTTACAGGAAATGAATCCTAAACAGTTCAATTGGTTAGTTGTTGTGTATCAACATGTTTTGCCATGGAGGCTACAAATATAAATTGATTGAGGGTATATTTTGATAATAGTAATTAAATTAGTTTCATAAATAACACAATAATCATCAATTTGTAGCCGCTTTTCCTCTCTGGCGGACTACTCACCGGCTGACCCAGTGGAGAGATCTATGAGATTACCTCAGGGCGCCTTCTAAGAGAAAAGAAGTGTGTGCGTGTGGGATACCTACGGGACTCTTTAGAGGAAAACAACTTACACCTCAGTCATACATACATGTATATTTCAAAACAAAATTAAATTTACAATAAAAAAAATCAGAGGGTATAAAAAAAAAACCGCAGCGGAGCGCGTCAGAGCCGAGCTGATGGTGCTCGGTGCCACCTCGTCGTCCCTCCAGGAGGTTACTTCCTCTTCCGCCCGAGTCGGCTATTTATATTGGATATGGATAAAAGTTTAATAAATTACAATTATAAGTTTAAGTACGTAACTCTTGGGTACGGCTGTCCGCTTGCGTCGTGAGCCGCGCAATCACCAGCTTTGCCAGAGGGTACCGAGAAACTTGAGTCTGTACCAGAAGGCCACAAAAGAGCAAGCACGCCGTCTAAGACTGACTGTCTTGACCCCGAAATCTGGGACCCTACGAATGGATTAGCACTCATATAAATTAAACAGGTTCCAGAAACAAATAGGTTTAAGAAGAATTGAGAGAATACTCACCACATTAGTGGGTAGATTATAACAGACTACATATTACGAAATTCAAATTACACGACAATCAAAACACTATTTAAGGTTGGAAGACACGAGATAGCAGAGTGTCTCCCGTGGCAGAAAGCCGGACCTATATATCCTCGGTTCAGGAATCTTCCAGAAGTTAACCCCTCCTCATCATTTCACTTTGACATTTACATTGAGAAAGAAAACAACGCTAACAAAATCAAGAGTAACTTGCTTTCCACCATAGCTGAACACTCCCAATACCTATGCAATTTGTCATGACAGATTACTAGAACAGATTAAAAAGTAAGTCTTTTTAATTAAACTATCATGTCTCAAACAAACGCCATCTAGTGGTCCGAAAGTGAACAAAGGAGATCAATACCGTAGCTACAAACTACTTTAGATAAATCAACAACAAAGCGATGCGGCCACACAGGTGCCGCTTTTATCAATATCGACGTATCACAAATGCACAAAAAAAATAACTGTTACAAATTTTAAGTTAAGTAAAGTTTGTTTTTTTAAATCATAGATTGTGGTATTGGATTTAGAACTATTTATATAAAACCCGCAACTATACAGCAGTGTTAGCGAAAGTGAGTTTAATTATATTTAAAACGAGTTGAAAGTTATTTCAACAAGTAATTAATATTTAACCAGTTCGTTTCAAAGCTCTATGTTTAAATCTAGTCAAAAATGAAATCTCAAAGAATCATAAAACTTTTTAATAACTTAAGTACTTAGTAAATTATTAATGATATGTAAAGGCACTCTTTTCAACTTTTCGTGATTTAGAGTGGCGAACTTTGTTGAACGCTTACAAACTTCTTTCTACGAGGCTTTAAGTGTAAGTTTGTTAGTAGGAGCTTAAACTTTCTAGTTTCAACATTCAGAGCATAAAAGACTAGGGTGGTGTTCGATTGGCCACGCGATTGGTATAGCGGAAGCACACGCATTAAAGGTATTGCTTTATTTTTTTTATAAACATCCGAGTTGATAACCTCTTACTTTTTGAAATCGGTTAAAAACTTAAGAAGAAGGATATGTACGAGTAGGTGTGTTAACATTGCAAAGTTAAGGAATCCAAGCTAGGTCAGTCTATAGTCTAATGGGTGACCATTCTTTATGTATTGAGATCCCTCCGTGCTTCAGATTGCAGGTTAAGCCGTAGGTCGCGGTTGCCATATAAACATCTGTGGCAATCGTTACCCTATTAGTTGGTGTAATTATAAGTTCTTTGACAGAACTTCAGTATCGCCTATTTCTTGGGTTGTGGAGTCCTGATGGCAGTCGTTCTGCGTAAAAAGTCGAAATTCAGCCGTGTCGTACTAGACTTAAGGCCGACCCCAACCTAGTTTGGGAAAAAAAAAAGGTTCGGATAAAGGAAGGGATGGAAGGCATAATAAAGATATTGAGAGTAGAATACCAAAGGAAAAACTCAGTAAAAGGTGCCCAGCTTTAACTTGTGAATAGTCAGAACGTGTCATTAAACATACGCCTAGTAGCTCATGAACGTTTCTGCCTATCCCGGACAACATTGAGGTGTAAGTGTATGTTTCTATGTATGTACGAGTAAGATTAGCAAAGGGTTTTTTTTTGTGGTGAGATCTATTTGGTACTTAATTCGTTACTAACAACTTTTTCTAATGACATAATGATATCATTAATCATCTGTATTACTTTAAGAAATAAAATGACTTGGCGTTCATACGATAACTGGACATATTTAATTGTTAAAGAAATAAATTAGTAACCATTATTTTTATCATCAGTTCCTTTCACATATTTTGTTTTTCATAAACAATACTATAATCGTTATGGATGTTTGAAGATTTCCCTCTTTTTTTCCGGGATCCCGTTGATCGATGATGTCTTGACAATCAAATTCTTAAAAAATGTAAGATATACCAAATTCGAACGTTGAATTAAACTACCAACCTTTACCATGTACTGATAAAGCGATTGAGCTTACGCCACTAAATAACAAAGCACTCAAAGCTCTTCTAAGGCTTTCCAAGACTCTCAAGGATATATAAGCAAATTTTTTGTAAAAAAAAATCACTATCAGTTTCCCTAGTCTTTTAATAACAGAACTTGTTGATGACTTCTAATTATAATGTAATAATGTTTTGTGTCATGTGTGTCGTCGTATCATGATGACTTAGAGCAGTCGTCGGGCCATTAACACGTGTTTATGTCACATATTTTATGGATCGCACTCACTCTAGCTGCTTCTGTTGCCCTAAGGGTTTTAGGATGTTACTTGAACCAGGCCGTGTTTATTTCTGATTTTGGGTGTAGCAACTACAGCTATAACTTCAAATAGCATGTTTGTTACAAGCGGTTGACGTTTGTGGTGGTATATGGATGCCCAAGGAGATTTTTATAGAAACCCTTACAGTACTTGCGCTATCATCTATAGTAAACGTTTTAGGTTTGAACTGTCTCAACCAAATATTGATTTAAAAAGATCTAAACTTTTAAGGATCTAAAATTTCATTACAAATGCTGCCCACTAAATAGCCTATGTTACGGCCTTGTCTAATTACATATTTGCTGTCTTTTTTTATTTTTCTGTTAACAAGTATTTGCTAATTTTTTGATGAATATTGTTTTAGTGCTAATGATAAAGGTAATTATTAATGGAGGTGGAATAATTTAAAAGTTGTTTTTTTTTACATTTTTAGAAAGATATATTGTGAAACAAACTTAAAAAAATATAAGGTTAGCTTTATTTCACTGTGAAATTTCTTACCTTGCCTCAAATGACTACGATACTTTCAGAAAAGTACAATGTGGGTGATTTAATTTACATACAAAGGTATAAGGAAAATGCACCGTCATTCTACCTAACTTAGAAGGTCTTTAAGGACAAGGGTACTTTTCTTCTAAACCTTTTGGAGCGTTCCAGATATAAGTATAGTCCCGAGATTCTGCTAACTTAGACTACGTGAAGAGAATTTGAGAAAGTTACATTTCTTCTATCAACAAAATTTAAAAATATTATGCTAGTCCTTAATAAAACAAAAAAAAACTATATGGTTTGAAATATATATATATATTTATAAAGGTGGTTTAAAAATTACAATTTTTAGGGAACCGTATTTTAAAGAAACAGAAAAAGTTATACTTTTGAGTGACAAATTAAAATTAACATAAAACTGTCTGCGGTCTTTTGACTGTATTTCTAAGTAAGTCCATATTTCTAAGTATTGACTTACAAGTACACTAAAATACACTTTCTATAAATGTTCTACTTTTACTTTTCTTAAATCAACCGAATAAAAACTGGAACCCTGTCAATTTCGGGTACCTAAATAAATGTGTCGACACAATTTATTGGGTACTGTTTATTCGGTAAGGAGTCTAGGTGGACTAGAATTTTATTTATGTTCTTTTTTATCTACGACAAGCTAGGCTATAAAGCCAACTTGACTAAAACTTCAATCAATCAATACTAAAATCACTATTCTATCTAGTCTAAATAATTGCTCTCCAAACATGTGCCATAGCACCCGATCGATATTAATTTATTTCCTCACTTTATCAGTCCGATTTTTTTTAGATTTACAGTTTCCATTTAGATTAGGACATGTTTCCTTCATCAACCATCGCTTTTTTGGCAGTTGTAATCATATCTCGAACTATGAGAACCAATTGTTTTTAGACGGACACTCAAGGACATAATTACTTATCTTCGGATAAGAAATTTGTAACTTAACATCACACTAATCATAATATCATTCAAGAGAAGGAAAATTTGACACAAACCCATACCAACCTGTCTGGTCAGCGTGGTATGGTAGGCCAAAACCACATTTATAAGGAGAGCCCTATGTCCAGCAGAAGGCTGTTGATGAATCATTATATTTAACAAACACATGATTGCCTCTTTTTTTCTATGCGGATGGCGGATGACTGTTCCTTTCATTCTCAAACGTTGCCTTAAGAAAACGCAACAATGAATTAAACTTGCTTTTTAGGTGTCCTTTCATTCCTGTATATATATATTGTGTTATTAATTTTGCGTGTACAATAATCAAAACATAACTTTGAATTAAAGTAAAATTCCAAACTGACTTTAAAAACCTTTTTCCGATGTTCAAATAACGTTACATAATACAAACGCATTCTTATACAATACAACTTGAAACTTAGTCCTTAATTGAGTGCTCAAGACTGATTGCGACTGTAACTTTTGAAGTATTCATTTATCACTTTCAACGACCCAGCTATACTTTGTAAGATGTCAGCAAAGTTGTTGTAACCCTAGAAAAGTTGCCAATACTGTGAAAATAGCTACTTAATATAATACAGGAGTAGCAAACACGAAAAGTTCAACTCTTAGCCAGGAATAGAGTTGCCAAAGTTAATCTTGACAAAACGTATGTCATAATAGTTCTAGCTGGTGGAGTAGACAGGATCTGACGATATCAGTTTGTCGAAATATTGTATTTGTTGTGTTATGTTTACGAACTCGTTGATTGTGAATGTCGGTGTAAGTAGCACAGGTGTAAGTAGCACCGAGATCTTGTTGTTCTTCTTTACGTGACTAGATTGGTTGACTTTATACAGATATATATTTATACAAAAAAAAAAAAACAACTTTAATGAATCACTATTTTCAAAAAAATTAAATGCTTTCAATTACCTATCTTATTTTTTTATTAACAAATTCAGCATTTATCAGAATTATTAAATCGATTTTTTTCATTCCTTCAAAATTTCTATTTAAATATGACATTTTTCTCTAACGTTAGTAACACCTTTCTTTAAAACTTTGATACGGAATGTATATATTCCAGATGTATAAGATACTACACGTATACCAATCAATACCTATATATTATTGTTTCATCACATCAACTGGCCAGACGGGTTGGTATAGGGTTTGTTTCAAGTTTTCCTTCTCTCTGCAGTGCTGTTGTCCTGCGTAGTTTGCTTCCTTAGTCGCCTCTTACGACACCCACGGGATGAATATGGGTGGTGACACTCTGTATTCTTAATCCGTCACCACACGGACTATTGTTTAGGTACTTATATATGTATATTACTTTTTTTTTGACCGCGGCTCCGCCGCGTATGTTGGTTATCGCCGTAAAAAGTAGCCTATGTGACTCGCTCCTTAAGTTACATTATGCTTTCCATTAGTAAAATAATTTTTAAAATCGGTTTAGTGGTTTAGGCGTAAAACAAACAAACCAACTTTCGCATTTATAGTATAAGTATGGAGATATGGATTTTACATATGTACATAACTTCATTTTGATTTGACTTATTGTAAGGTTAGACTTGTACGACTATATATTGCCTACATATATGATTATCTTGACATCTTTAGGGGTCATCTTTTCTGGGGTTTCGAAAATGAAAGGAAAACCTTCTTGGTTTATTTGGAAACGAAGCTACATTTTGTATGTAACATAAACTAGACGAACTGATTGTGTGTGTGAGATTAGCTTTATATCTTTATCAAACACATTGTTAAGGTGAACCCTGAAATAACTTTGTATGCTTATTAATATTCTAAGATTTTCGGTATTTTATGTTTCCACCGTTGTTAGGCATGATATAATAGTGATAATATTCTGGGATATGTTTCATGAATCACGCAGAGAGCAAACGAGCAGCCATGTCACCTGATTGTTAGAAACTACTAACGCCCCAAGTTAATCCACACAAGTGCATTGTCGCCCTTTAAGTGCAAGTATTAGTGCCCTAGTGATAGTAGGTTTTTAACCTCACTTGGTGATGAAATCTTCTATACAAATAAATAAAAATTGAAGTGTATGTTTGTAATGTCAAAATAATAGGTTTTTATCATGCTCACACGGTTATTTGCATGATACCTGTGCCTATAAACCAGTTTAAATAATTTTTGTCTATGTTTCTGTTTGTTCTGGGTAATCTTCTAAACGGCTGGACGCATTTTGATAATATTTTAGTACCAGCTGACTAAAACTTCAATCAATTAGCTGTCTATATTAGGAGTAACTTAGAAAATTCTTCCTCTCACAAAATCCCTTTTTTAAATTTTGCCCGGTTCTTAAATCGAACCCACTAAGGCAGTGCTTTTCAAATTCTACGCGAACGAAGTTGCGGGTACCAGCTAGTGTAAAATATAATTGATTAATGAACACGGGTTTGGTCAATGGGTTTCTATGAGGCCATGATATAACTCTGGTCCAGCCGTAAATATTGAATGTGTAATATTTATGTTAGACCTGACAAACATTTATAAATGTGAGATGTACTTAGTTTGGATCTAGATTATGTTGTTTTCTATGAAATTATGAGTTTTGTTATTGCCGTCGAATACCGCCGCAAGACAAAACACGAAATAAAAACGAGAGTTTTAATCTTGATTAACTAGTTCTTTTTTAAAGAATTATTTATATACTTCTCAATTCAACATAAAAGAATTTTTATCCACCACCATAGCCACCATTACAATTTAAATATATATTATATACCAAACGCACGGAAATTGATTTTGATACTTAGATTCATCATGCCTAGTTTTTATTTATCTTTCATGGACGTAAGCTTTTTTTTATCAATGGGACACATTAGTGTAAATTCAGGACGAAAGAAATTTTTCAATTTTTTTCCCCAAACATATTTGTAAATTATTATTAAAGCATGAAAGACAGACAAATAAATACATAGGCTTTGTAATACTAGTAATAATAATAATAATATATTTATTTGCTTCAAACATGTGTAGCTTACAGGAAATGAATCCTAAACAGTTCAATTGGTTAGTTTTTGTGTATCAACATGTTTTGCCATGTAACTAAGTAAAGATAACAAGTTTAAATAAGATTTCTCTTCCACAGGTCTCTTACTGGAAACGCTGAAGGATATTCCTCGGGCAGTTTGCAATGATGAAACAGTTTCACTAACATGTCCTACAGGAACAATGATCAGTATACGAGTTGCCAAGTATGGAAAACCACCTGAGAATGGCTGTCCCAGTGTGAATACTAAGGAAAGTGAAGAAAGTAAGAACTGTAAACGACCTAATGCTATGCAGGTGAGAGATTTTTAAACAAACTAAATTCGTATAAAAGATTAATTTAGATATTATTTTTTCTTCATTTTAATTAACTAACTTGTTGATGTAGGTTAGGTATCATAAAATAAATCAATGGTGTTATGTAGCTATCACCATTGATTTGATTGGTTTTCAGTTACCAAAGCATGAAAACGTACAGTAAATTAGATTAAATTCTGCTAAATATTATAGTACATAATTGTAGCATGTTTATACAAAAATAAAAGTCCCGTAAAAAAGCTAAAACGAAAAAACTTGTTAAAAAATTACTGGTAATAACCAAAATAACTGTTCAAATTAGTAGTTACAGCTTATAAATGATGCATTAATAAAATTACAACTTAGTGAATCTCCCAAGCGTATTAGTAATAAGATATGGGAATTATGAGAGTTTTGGTTGGTTCTATTAATGGTTCAATGGCAAGTAAAACTCCGGGATAGTAATTTGTTCCTCTAGAAAAGAACCTTTCGCCCAAAACTAATAACGGCTACAATAAATACAAGAGTCCACTTAAAGCCTTCCAGTGAAATGCTTATTAGAAATATTATATTAATGACAATGGAACCAATCTCCTTTTCCTGCTAAGAAAGTTCTAGTAGAATTGTTTTATCTAGTGATCACTTGTATCAATCAAGGGCACGTGCATTACTGCTCACAAAAAATATATATAACACATCTAGTATTTTTCAAATAAGTACACGTTTTATGTAAATCGGGATTATTTAGGCACAATTCTTTATTGGTTAACCGATGTTTCGGTCAAATTAAATCGATCGTGGTCTACCGTACTACTACATATAGTCTGAGCGATTCAGCAACGTTTCGTTCAAATGCGAGTTTTGGTATAACCTATTGCACCATGAGAGCATAACACCATCAGGAGCCATCTAATACACCTTTTTTACACGTCTAATGTGATCTAATATACGTATAATCAAAGAAGTTGGATAGTTTTATTTTTCAAATGATGATACATTTTCTAATAAGTTCATCATAAGTTAAACACATTCTTATAAAATAATTAAACCACTATTTAGCTATAAAACGTTTGATTATAACCGATTAAATTACAGGAAATTTTATTGCTAAATTACGCCAATAACTAATAATTGACTAACTTATTGTTACACATGATTTGAATCAATCATTTGAGCTGCTAATATTTTAATTATTACGTATATATGCATATGTGGTTCGACTATTAACTTAAAACGGAGTTCTTATCTGTGGTGTTTTAGTATATTGTCACATTTAGTAAGCTGAAATTAAATCTTTGCATTTAAATAAGTGATTCAATAATTTGTAACAACAACAACAACAAACATTGGAATTATTTGGAAACGTAGTTGAAAGCACATTAAAGTTGAAACTTCGAAATCAGTATTAAGTGACATGCGATGCTATAAATAAATTACGTGGTTACTTATTAGTAACCACCATAGATGGCGAAATCGTAGTAGAAATAGGTTAGTAGCTTTCAAAAGAGGATATGGAAATTTGCCATTTTAATTAAGTGCCAGTGTCTGGAAAAACTACCAACCTGTTCTGTATCTACGGTGAACAGACAAGTGCCGAATAGACCTTATTATAATTATTTATTACACAGTACAAAAATGATTTTGCTTGTTTGCGTACTACTACTATATATAGTAGTAGTACGAAACCTTATTATACTGTATCTATTAGTATAGTATTAAGAGCGAGTTATATTTTTATTTAAATTTCGAAATTGACTTACAAGAGTGAAAATGTATTTTTAAGTCAACGTAAACTTTATTCAATCGAAAAAGAAAAAGGCCAAAATAAAAAAGTCCTACATAGTTTTACCTTTAATATCTTACTTGAAAATTGAAAATTTGAAACTGAAATTTGAAAACTTGAAAATTGTCTGCACTCATTCACAAATTGTTGTTCTGGGTCTGGGTGTTCCTTGTGAGGGTTTCATGTATGTTTGTAAAGTCCCTCGCGATACAGGTAAATTCTTAATGCGGGAGTTGTCTTTTTTAAATGAAAAAATGAAAAATGAAATTAATGAAAATATTAGCTTACTAAGCTCTAAAAGTAACCACACATTGGTAGGTTGACTGACTGCCTCGGATTTGCCTCAGGCTACACATCTGTCCATCAATACCAGTTACGGTTTTATTAGCCGTTGCAACAAGGCACTACATAGTCAAAATTTGACCTCATTATACCACTTCGTTTTGTGTAGTGTAAACATGCTGACAGAATTAAAAGTATGACATTTTTTAAGCGAGAAAAGCGAACATTCCGCTTAGCAGTAAACATCTACACTGTTAATTAGAGCGTAAGAAACATTGCAGTTTAGATATAATTATAGGAAAGTGGGTCACATAAGTAATCTTCTAAGTTCTGAAGAAGTTTAAGGAATTAGACGCCAAATTCTATAATTAGGAAACTCCGAGTAACAGCTGAAAACTTGTTACAGAATTATTTTAAATACCTATATGACATATAATGTACAGGTATTTTACATATTTAAGGTTTCAAAATTATTCTTATTTTGAATACAATAGATGTTTTAAAACCATCTAAGGTTGAAAGTAATTCGTTCACTGTTTATGAATATATAGTAAACTAGCTTTAGCCCACGGCTCCGCCCGCGTTTATGTCGGTTATCGTTGTAAAAAGTAGCCTATGTTACTCGCTAATAATGTAGCTGTCCATTTGTAATAGAATTTAATACCGATTTAGTGGTTTAGGCGTGAAAGCATAACAAACAAAAAAACTTACTTTCACTTTATTAATAACATTAGAAATAAGTAAGTATAGAAGTATAATAATTATATTTCGGACATCTTACACACAACGCCATCTAGTTTCAAACTAAACAGAGCTTGTTCTATGAAACTAGCTTTCAGCTAGCCTCCGTGGTGCAGTGATAACGTATGCAACTGCTGACATAAATTTGCTGCTGGTTCGGTTCCCGGATCGGACCAAATGTTTGTATGGTCTGCAAATATTTGTTTCGGTGTTTCGGTGTTTTCTATGTTTAATATATATTTATTTACAATAAAAAATATATAAGTATTCTATCAGGAAATCTAGCTTTCATAGTACAAGCTCTGTGTCATTTGAAACTAGATGGTGTTGTGTGTCAGGTGTCCGAAATATTATTATAATTTTTCAAACAATAGATTCGACATATCTCATTCTACACTAGAGTTTAATAACCGTTTCTAGCCTCCATTTATTGGTACTATAATCCATTCGGATAGGCCGCTGGCTGAATCCTAATTACCTAATGTATAGTGTCAGCTTGCGTTTGGACAATATTCAGATGGGGGACAAATGTAGCGGCACGTAATTGTGTCGTGATCCGTTGTGACGGAGTAATGTAAATGGGATGATTATTAGCTAATTTCAGAAAGTGAATTGAGTAAATTATTCAACCATTTCCAGACCAAAGTAAAATAATATTAACTTAGAATAGAACAGAGTATTATTTATTTTACAATCATTTATTCATCATTCACTTGATAAGCTATGGTACCCAGACCGTTGATTAACATACTTATACATTACTGGATGAATACATATTATAGATAAATGGTACTCAGACACAGAATAAATGATCTTGCTCATCATACAATTTTTTGTCCTGAGTGGGAATCAAAGCCACGACCCATCACCAGTCAGGGTCACTAACCACTAGACAAATAGGTCAGGCGTTTATTATTAAAAATTAAACACAAAATTGTGTTTACATACGGGAATCAAGGCGATAACGTAACATACCTGACATTCCGACCAGGTTACACTGGTCGAGGTCACAGGCTGACTCGAGAGGTATCATCATAGAACACGAAAGTTCAACATTTTGAACATCAAAAATATTTAAGCTGGATAGTAAATATTTTTTTTTAAATTTCTTTTCTGGTTTTTTGTAATCTATGAAAATATAAAATTCAAATAAATTAATAAAGTGTGTTTGTCATAAAATTCAAATGAGTTACATTTATGGGTGGAGATACATTTATAAGTCATAGAAAAATTGCGGAAGCCTACTGACTGGAACAACCCCTTAATGTCAGGTGGGCTAAAACACCGTTTCTCATCCTTTGACATAAAAAAAGAAAAATGGCCTTAATAGGAAACATTAGATCCCCTTTTGCACTTAAAGCAATATTTTCCTTTACGCACCTCCAAAATTTAGTACCTATGTAGTGTAGTAACCTCTTATAAGGTTTCATAAATTATTCTTTACTCAATGTAATATGGAAATTTTTAATTTTTAAAGGTGGATTTTAAATATAAAGGCACGTAGATACATATTTTGGTAGCCAAATCGCGCCGTTAAAAATAATATTTTAGCAAAACCTCGATCAGCTTTGAAGAAGTTGTAAGTACTAACTGATAACAAAGAAAAATTTGATGACGCGACATACTTGTAAGGATTTTAAGATAAAATCACTTGATCGTCTATCAGAGCTTTATCTTGACGCTTGGCTGCCATTGTTTTGTTCCGTAGGGCTGTTGTTTTTTTTTTTATTATAACCCATGCTAAAAAAAATGTGGAAAAATGTGTTGAAAACGGAAAATTGTGTTGTAAAAAAGCTAACTAAGCTATTGAGGGAAACCCTTGATCTGCTGCGATAAGCTGAGATAACAACAACTGAAACTGACCAATGCTAAAAATATAAGGGCACTGGAATCATACTTACTCAAAAAAAACTTTTAATTTTTTTAAACTAGTTTTAAACCTATCCTGTATATTAATACGTAAGAAAGAACTTTATGTTCAAATTTTTTTATTTTATTTTGCAGAAACAGGTCTGTTTGTCAACATAAAGCGTCTTCTTAGATACTTAATTATTAATTAATACTCAATTACTATTTAAAATAATCATAATTCGTCAAGCCTCAATAATTATTTCCTTCACAGTTTTCACTGCTGCAAACAGTGTTGGAAGAGTGTCAGAAGAAACCCCAATGTAAGTTCAGCACGGTGCCCAAACCGGGTCTCATAGACCCCTGTCCGACGCATAGCAAATACGTCGAAGTCACTTACAAATGTCGACCGTGTAAGTATTCAGTTTATAAAACAATCATAAACACTTAATAAATCTTTAATGTTTTGCAAAGCATTCTTATATATTTTTTGTTTGGTTAAGTCTTTAGACATTTGTTACATTTGGTAAGTTTTAAAGATGACATTTTATAACCTTAAAGACGTCAAACCTTATAAAAAGACCAACTTATTACTATACTATTTATTTAGTTTTAGTCCTGAGTCTCGAGAAATTGATGATCATAAATTCAAGCTCCCCCGGGTTCTCCTGGAGGAGTGGAAGGTACGCCTTTATCGCGGCGGTAAGACCCGTTATGCAAGATTGGCCCGAGAGGCATCACGGAATCCTCTCATACCGGCTGACGCAGGTGATCATCGGGAAAGAATGCTTCGGAGATCATCTGTATCTGATCCGCAAGGAGCCAACGCCTGAGTGCCACCACTGCGACGCTTCACACGCTGGCAGAATGCCAGGCGTGGGTGGTACCAGGGCTTTGCTTGCTAGGGTATACCTGGTTCCCCGGCTACTGGTACCTGGAGACGGCATGCGGTTTTTGGTTCGGTTTGGTTCGAGTTCGACATAATCACCCACTAGTAGGTGGTATCCGAAGGGAGTTCCGCACACGCTTACCGACACATAAATTCGAATAAAAGCGTGTATTTTTCGTACGACGTCATTAGACTTTAGTCAATGTACCTACTTGTAGTTTTATATCGTTGTACAGTGTTGACTTTGCCACTCTTTAACCTCTCTTCCGTTGAAGGTCTTTATTTTTATAGACACCACTTCTGTTAGTTAAAATAACAGTTTAAATTTCGTGTTAAGTAATTATGTTTGTGTTATATAATTATTAGTAAAATAATTATTTTCTTCAATTGAGACTTTAGATTTTTTAGATTCCCTGAAAGTAAGAGAAAATAGACCTGTAAAAAAATTTAAAGCAATTCGTATATTTATGTAAAAATATGTAAAAATAACATATTCCCTTAAGTGTGTAACAATATAAAAAAATATTTATTTTATTTTTATGTAAAATGGCCTCGGTTACGAATCATGTTTAGCTTGCGTCTCTGTAATTTGAATCAAGACTCTCTCCGTACTTCTTAACAAGCCGAGGTCGCTGACGCTGGTTCTTGATCCGACGATAATTATTGTCATATTATTGTGTCTATATGTTTTATATTATTAAATTTTAGTAAATATAACATATATATAATACAGAGGTTAATATTTTATTCACTTCTTTTCTTCTAATATTTCCACTTAAAAATGCATTAGAATATATTGCCCAAACAATATGAACATGCAAAAACCTGTTTTAGAAATAGCTTTTTTTATCTTTTGAAAGATGAAAATAGTAACACTACAATTTATTACCAAAAAGTATTTGCAATCGGAGATATGATAAGAAGCCTTGTAATTTTCATTATGCTATTACCGTTGCTTTTCAAAAGAAACAGATAGATTAGTATTATCACGTTCTACTAAGGCAAAAGGATCTAAAACATTTATGAGCGCTAACTAAGAGTGTTAAATGCTGCAGCTTGCCACCCTTTTCTTTTTTTTTTCCGTGCGGAAATCCCCTCGGATACCACCTGTCGGTGGCATGTCGGACTCGAACCGACTAAAACTCAGCTAATGATTATGAAAGAGCCCAGCTTACCTCTGAAAGACGTCAACGGTCTAATAAGTTTTTCATGGACTTGTCACCTATTTAAAAAGAATCCTGCACATTACATATGTAATATGTATTTAATTTATTTAAAGAATTTCAATAGTGTTATTGGTCCAATTTAGATATAAAACATTTCTAACTTCTCGGTTATATAAAAGAATTTCTGAGAATTACTTTTTCTTTTTTGGTTATTCTACGTAATATACGAAATTAAAATCTGCTGGGAGTTTTGATCGATACTCATTGCTATTAATCAGACTGTCAGTGGCTTAAATTAATTGAGTATCGCCCATCTATTCCTTCGTAATTCCAATTCCCGTCCTTTTGGTGATACCGTCATTATTTTGCACAGACCGCGATATATCCTAAAGAGCACTTACAAAATTAATGAGTAGATTAAATCCACGTACATTTTTGAAACATGAATTTAATTAATAACGAACATTTTTAAATGATTTTTTTTCATAAAGGCTTTTGAATATTCATTTCGAAAGCAATAACGTCAAATGTACTATTTAGTAATATGATGAAATGTCACGTGTCAAAAGTAGGCGGTAGTCACGGCATTTAAAAAGGAGACTGTGATTGAAAATAAGATAACCCATCTTGTTTTAAAATACCCTGAATATAAATTTAATAATATCCATTAAGATATGACTGAGTATAGGCAAAGAAACTACTCTCTCGATTGACTTGTATAATCTAATTCTTCTTCGTTTTCCCATCCTTTTCCCAAATGTATTTGGGGTCGGTGCTATAAGCTTTCTTCTTCTCTATTCTCCTTGATCACTTGACATCCTCTTTCACGATCTCCTCCATTTTATTGCGAAATGGTTTTGTCTTTTTTTTATGGCCTGACGACAAAGGTTATTGGAAAATTAAATTGTTTTTCGTACATACCATGAAACGAAATATATTTGGGTTTTCCTTATTGTCAAACGAAACAGCTTCATAGCCCTTTTTCTACAGGGTCACCATTATCACATTAATACTGCTATTCCTTTACGCGTGGGTTTAACCAGACATTTGAAAATAACTAAATTCTTCTTATTTACAAAGTCACATTTTATTCACTTGAAATTTTTTTTAAGGCTTACTAGCAATCGAAATTACTAGTATTCCCGTTAACCCCTCCAGCTAAGCTAAATGGCTTGTGTTAGGAGTGGGTTCACGTCGGTAGTGTACCGGTCAGTATTCGAATCCACGGCTTGTTGATCGCAAGTCCAATACCACCACTAGGCTACGGCCGCTTAATTAATTAATTTTGCCTTACCTGTTGTACTTACCCACAATTAGTATGTTACCATTACCATATTATATTAATCCACTTCATAAAAAAGAAATCTTAGTGGCAACCACCTGATATAAAAAAAAAAGAAATAAAAATAATCAAAGAATCCATTTATTTTTGTTTTAATATTATTAACACGTATTTTATAAATACAGGTATATTATTAGCCATTAGATTTGAGTAAATATATGCTATACTTTTATATCTTGGATGTCGTCTGAAAGTAAAACCAATGCTTAGCGACGTGATTGTATTTATTTAATAAACTATTTTAAGAGACTAATATTTGATCACACCATGAAGTAGTCATGCATTTAGCTATTGCTTTCGTTAAACGGTTATTTCAGGTTGTCAGACCATATTTTGATGTGATCAAACATTTAATGAAATTATAAATTTAATTTATTAATTACCTTTGTGAAATTTTTATTACTACAGACATATCAAAGTATAGACATACCTTTCAAACTATTTAAAAACAGACTTAACAATCCTAGATAAATAACGGAAGTCTGGAACCGTTACTTACTATTACAAAGTTGCAATGCTTAGATCCAAAGTTCCAACGGTACTCTTAGCGTGTTCTTAAAATAATATCAAAGTGTATTTTGGTTCTTAAAGTATTTTATACCAGCACGCGTGCCTGACGGTTATTTCGGTAAGCCTAAGTCACTCACAGACAATGTAGCCTTCTATTGGTAAAATAATTTTTAAAATTGATCTAGTGGTTTAGGCTAAGAAACAAACAAACATACTCACTTTCACATTTATAATATAAAGTATGAAAGCAAAGATATGTTCAAACATATGGAAGGTATTCTCACATGGGTAGCTAACTAAATGCCATGTAGGTATACACTCACGCCTTTTACATGGGGTGTCCCTGAAGAGCTAGAGTGAGTCGCATTAAACCAACACATTTTGCCAACTCTAATTTGTCCTTGTTTACGTAACACTATGTTTAATTCTCATGGCTCTATGTTAGACAGTGTTGATGATAACTCACGTTTTTACAGTTCTGTAGTTCAATTTCTAAGAAAAAGTATCACAGTTAATTTAGCTCTGTTTCTCATAAAAACTGTTCAGTGTAATATTATTTATCTCATACATAAATTACAGCTAAAATTAACAAAATTGTGAAAACACATATTATCTTAATTGAAAAAGTTAAATGTTACTTTTTCAATTAAAATGATATGTGTTTGAAAACTTCGATCGTGCTGCATACATTAAATAACATATCCATTACGGAAAGTGCTTCCTACTTTTTATGGGCACACAAAACGATTATCTCCCTTCGAAAAACACAAAAAGGGGCCACAGATTCGATGATCGCGTGATGTAACTTTTTACGAGCTACTGGCAGTGTACTGTAGTGATTTATGCCTGGTTAATAAATACCTAGGTGAGGTGAATGACCGTGGTAAGGGGAGTGTATAGGAGTGGTACATAGGTGCGGCATACACATTACCCGATGCAAGTGAGCTAATAGGTCCGTTTTCTTTTTTAAGACTGAGGAAATTAGTTTTGCGCAACAAAGTAACTACAATCCTCTTTGGACAAGTATGCTGTATAGTTTGACGAGAATAGTCCAGTGATAAGTGATCCTGATTACTGATCCAGTGATCCAGTGACTGATGATGATTTTAACTCAAATGCTAATATCGATTATTACTTTTATTTATGATGGCGCCTATTAGTATTTATTATCAAAACGTTCGAGGACTGCGAACGAAAACAAGTGTTTTTTATAGAAATGTGTGTGTCAGTAATTATGATATTATTTGTTTAACCGAGACCTGGCTTATTGATGGTATTTCTGATTGCGAATTGTTTGACAACAGATACATTGTTTGGAGACGGGATAGGAATTATAGTTATACGAACCAGTACATGGGGGGAGGGGTTTTAATAGCAGTGATACGGGACCTTGTGTCGGACGTTCGCAGGGATTGGTGCTCGTCGGCGGAGGACTTATGGATCACTCTAACGTTACATCGTAGCAAACCTAAGGTGTGTTATAGAATTCATATTTGTGTGGTGTACATATGCAGCGACAATCGTGGCAGTCCGTTAATGGTACAACTGAACACTTTTTCAAACAATCTTAGCGACTTAGTTCTTAGGAACCCTACAGACAAATTTATTGTCTTGGGAGATTTCAACCAACCTAATATTGTTTGGCAGCCAGCCGCCGACAGTTGTTCATTGGAACCGAGTAACCTACAAGGTGACATTCAGACTTTTCTCGTGGACTCTTTTAACATCTGCAGCCTTTCACAATATAATAGTCACAGTAATAATAATAATAGGATACTGGACCTGGTATTGTCAAATAATGAGGTATGCGTCTCGCGATGCACTGACCCGCTCGTGCCAGAAGACCCGCATCATAATGCGTTATGTATCACCGCTAACTTTGTTGAGCTGCACAGCCTATCTTCTCGTCCGTATCGTAAGTACTTCTATCATTTGGGTGACTATGTCACGATGCAAGCTGAATTAAATCATGTTGATTGGCACCGCGAACTGAGCTCTGGATCACTTGAGGACGCCACCACATACTTCTATGACACCATCAATCGACTGCGTAACGTCCACATCCCAAGTAAGATCACTAAACCTTATGTTAAATACCCACCTTGGTACAAAATCCCGCTGATCAAAATGATAAAAGAAAAAGCCAAATACCATTCAAAATTCAAAAAATATTGTAACATCTCTGATTATCACTCCTTTGTAAAATTACGTCAACGGGTCAAAGAATTCGAGAACCAATTATTTATAAAGTATATATCTAACATCGAAAACAATATTCAGAAAAATCCACGAGCCTTCTGGCGTTACGTTAAGTCTAAACGACTATCAATTCAACATCCAACTGTGATGCAATTCGGTCAGCATTCCACTAGTGATGGTGAGGAGATATGCGATATGTTCAATGAATATTTCTATTCCAACTTCTCAACAAGCCCTCACGACAGCTCTTCGCGGAACAGTGAGCAGAACATTGAACAGGTCGCCTCATGTATTACATCCATCGAAGTCAGCAGGGATGAACTTTATAATTTATTAAAACATGTGGATACTAATAAGTCGGCTGGGCCGGACGACATCTCGCCTGTATTGATTATGGGTTGTGCCAATAGCCTCGTCATCCCTCTCTCTATTCTATATAGGCGGTCTCTTGATACCGGCGTGATGCCTACAATCTGGAAGTCGGTGTATATAACACCGATACATAAAAAGGGACCTAAAAATATGATTGAAAACTACAGACCCATCTCGAAGCTGTGTGTGTTCGCAAAGATTTTAGAAAAAATCGTATACAGACAAGTCTACGCTGCCCTCAAACTTGGTTTTGGTGAACACCAACACGGCTTTCTAAGGGGTCGTTCTACCACATCTAATCTTATAGTGTGTTGTGACTTTATTTCTAAATTCATGTCACAAGGGTCACAGGTCGATGTTATATACACCGATTTCAGTAAATGTTTCGATAGAATAGATCACACAATCTTAATGCGTAAACTTTTGAGTATGGGTGTCGGCGGCAATTTGTTTCGATGGTTTACATCGTACGTGGAAAACAGATGTCAGACTGTTGTACTTAATGGTTATACGTCTAGAAGAACACTTACAAATATTCCTTCGGGCGTCCCGCAAGGATCGCTGTTGGGACCTCTTTATTATATTCATCAACGATATAGATAACTGCTTCCTAACCTCAAAAATTATTCTTTATGCTGATGACTTGAAAGTAATGAAACAGATAAATAGGGTCCAGGACGCCATAGAACTACAGGAAGATCTCAATAGATTTCAGGCGTACTGCAAAACGAATAAACTGGATTTAAATGTCAATAAATGTTACGTGTGCTCCTTTACACGTAAACATAGCCCAATATTTCAGGTTTACAAATTATTAGATACCCCATTGTCTAGAGTCAGTAACACTAAAGACCTTGGTGTTACTTTTGACTCGAAACTACTGTTTGATACACACATTTATAACATTGTTAGCAAAGCCTCCAAAGCATTGGGATTCCTACTCAGAGTTTCAGCAGACTTTAAAAATATTAAAACAATAAAAATACTTTATTGTTCCCTAGTTCGCAGTCACTTAGAATACTGTTCTCAAGTGTGGAATCCAATGTATAACGTCTATATTGATAGAATAGAGCGCATTCAGAGAAGGTTTTTAGGATATATACAGTATCGTTGTAGTTGCTATTTACCTGATTACGTGACCCGGTGTAAAAAATTTCATATTCTTCCACTCATTGAAAGAAGAAAAATAGCGGATCTGTCGTTTCTATTTGGCATCATGAGAGGAGCGGTTGACTCCTCTGAACTTGTGAGCAAAATTGCTTTAAACGTCCCGACAGCGCATCTTCGACGATTTAACTTGTTGCATGTTCCCATTGTAGATTCTAAGTACAGGCAAAACTCATACATGATCAGAGCGAGTCGCATGTATAATGCAGCATGCCGGAGTGTTGATATCGACATTTTTTCTTCTAGTGTCACTAAATTTAAAAAACAACTGGGCAACGTTTTCTTCGACCAAGCATAACAAACAAATCACATTTATAATAATACCTATGTCTACTGTCCTATCATCCTACCATGTTCAGAGTTGTCTTCATTGTTCTAGCAGTGAAAACTTTTAATTGGCCTTCACCTATTAGTCTTATATCAATTGTAATTCTAGCTGTAAGTTTTCCTAAATATAAAAATAAAATAAAATAAAATAAAATAATCTGGCTCTAGGTGTAATTAATCTCTCGCGTCTTTAATGATATATTAATGTGTTCATCAGGAGACTGGTTACAATAGAACCGACTACTATTATTATTATAGGTTGTAGAGGTTAACTCATGTTACAAATTAATGCGGTTAACGTCTCGCTTCCGACCTTGATTTAGTCCATGGTCCGGAGCGCCGTCGCTTCCTTCTGCGATGAGATGATATCCTCAAATAAAACGGCGGTACGGGAGAGAGAACGCAGCACCGCTCTTTGTAACCGCAGAAGGCGCACCGAGCGTCGGAGGGCATTCGTCGATCTCCGTCACCTTAGGAAGTGGTCCGAGGGCGACGATTTTGGGGAATTCGTTGTCCTAAGAGGCACGCCCAGTGTGCGCTTCAAGATGACTGCTACCAAAGGGTGTCGGTGTCGGTGACGAGACCCGTCGTGGATGAGACGGGTCAATGCCTGTCGGGGGTGGACTTTAATTGTCTGCTTTGAGTAATTTTTTACACTGTAAAATATTAAAATACTAAATATTTTCTATAATTAATGTCTCGCTAATTAAAAATTAAAACTTATTTGATGTATTGCCTACGGTCTATATTTATTTTTATATTACATTATTGTGAAACAGTGACACTTAATCAATTTATTTTAAATCAACTTGCAAATTAGTTCAGAAAAAAGAACGACATTGCAATTTTCAATGATTGTTTGTGTTTTATTTAAAAAACATGGAATATCTTAAATAAATTGAATTTAAAAGACAAAAATTAAAAGCAATATAGCAAACGTTTTAATTTACAACGTTGTTTTAAATTCGTTTTACAATCCTAAACTACTTAAATTCACGAAAGGTATTTTAATAAAATTTATTTAACCACGTGTATTCGTATGAGAGTTTTCATTTTCTCATAATGGGTGTCATGACACAGCATTTAAATCGCTTAGAATCAAAGTGCCAGGAAATGACGTTTAAACGCTTGTCTGTCGAAGTCGTTAATATAACTTATAGGGCCGAGTAAAACACTCGGACACTCTAATTGATAAACGAACACTCGGGCCAAGGCTTTTATCGTATTGGTTTCGTATAACATTCTAATGGGTGCGAAAGGGTTGTGTTTGGTTTGTATTAACCGCTAAAACAAGGGAGTGAAAATTACTTCCAACTGGTTTTATCGAAACTAATTAATGAGTAAAGTGATATCCTATTAGATTATTAAAGTTTGCTTCTGACTCAGTTATAACGAAATGATAATATTGAATTCATTAGATCACTTTTGTGGTTTGACATTTAATTTTGTCTGTTCAAAGGGTACTGTGGTGTATGGACTATTTCAACTCGCTTTTATTAGCTTGTTATGTATGTATATATGTATGTAAAGAAATCTTTGAACCTGATTGTGACACACTTCAAGGCGTCGAATTAAATTGAAATTTGGCATACTTGTCAAGGATCAATTGACAATGCAATTTAAATAGTTTGTCCCATTACCCTGATCAGAATCTTCAGGCTATTGAGGTTCTTGCCACAAAAAAAGGAAAAATAAATTATAGCTTAAAAAACACGCTTTTGTAGCTAGCTGAATTAAGAAGTAGGAAATAATTTAAAACATGGGAGTTAAAACATTTTATAACATAATAATTTTTTACAATTGAGATCTAGCACCCCGCGCTTTTTTAAGATAACATGTTTTTTTTTTTGAACTTATAGAAAATAATTACCCCCTTTTTAGTTCGGTTAGGTTCTTCTACAAAAGCGTGTTTCGGTCGGTTTAGCTACAAAATCGGTTTGATTCCAATAGGAGACATCTTTTTGTAATTTAGTTATTACTTTTCTACTGCTCGTATGTGACCAGATTTGCGTAGAACTTCCACCATTGAGGTAGACGGAAAATCTTCTTTGAAGTCACTGGGAGAGGTCTACATTCATAGGCTGACAGACTTTGTGGAGGAACGGGTGTCATGTCCCTCAAACACAAAGGGAGGATCCCCCTACCAGGCGAGGTGATCATGCCTGGCGGGCCGTTAGATGTTGGGCAGTTGTATATATGCTAATCGGTGAGAGAATTCTTTATATCGCGATACAGGATTAGCAATTTTTATTCAGTAGCTACTCTTTAGTTCGGTATGTCTTCGTTAGATGGCGCTGTAGTATGTTTCTGTTTCTTAGTATGTTGGAGTCGACCTCACTTCATCCTTTATCAAATTTATTTTACAGACATCATAACGTAAAATATTGAGATTAGAAAGAGGGAGAGTATTATGTACGTTATTGGCAAGCGAGTAGGGCCATTTTAAAGTTAAGTAATCCCAGCAAGGTCAGCCTATGGATGGATGACCAGTGTTAACACATTTACACACACTAGGCACGGAGAGCACATTAAGGGTATTATGGTTACGGATAGAACTTCGATATCGCCTAACACTTGGGTTGTAAAGGTCGAATAACCTACAGTTGCTCAACGTAAAAAATCGAAGTTCAGAAATGTCGTAGTGGACTGAAAACCGACCTTAACATAGTTTGGAAAAGGCTCGGAGTATGATAATAACTCGTATTGGAACAACATTGGCCTAACTGGTGTACCTACTGAATTTGTGTAGCTTACAAAAAAAAGCACTAATAAATTACCAATAATATTGTGCCAATAATTTTCGGGCACGCCGTTATCGCGGCGGTAAGACCCGATATGGAGGATTGGCTCGAGAGGCGTCACGGAACCCTCTCATACCGACTGACGCAGATCTACCGGTGATCACTAGCAGAAGCAGGCCGGAATGGCGGCGAGACGCGCTGCTGAGCGCGCGCGCCCCCTTTTGGGAGCACAAAGGGACCATGGGGGTTCCCACACAGGAGGGGGCCACGTACCTCGGGCCATCTACACGGCGTGGATGGCCCGAGGTACGTCGTAGTACTAGGGATTTCCTTTCTAGGGTACACCTGGTTCCCCGGCTACTGGTACCCGAGACGGGGTGGGTTTTTGATCGGTTCGAGTCCGACATAATCACCCCGGTGGGATGGTGGGTTTAATGGAGGCACAATTAAGTATTAGAAAGTAATGTATTAGTGCTTTTTGTTGTAGGCTACACAAATTTAGTACACCATTTCTAATTATATTTTGTTTCTACAGATGAATTTCGAAGTAGAAACATCTGCGAAGGTGAACGGATTAAGCTTAGTTGTAACCCTCACTCCAGAATAGCAATCTTCGATGCTCAGTATGGTAGAACAAAATTTGAGGCTACCAGGTGTCCTCAGCCACCAGGAGTACCAGATGAAAGTAAGTCTTAAAGTAAATAAGATATTATAGGATAATAAATAACAGTAAGAAAACAAGCACGACTCAACCGGTGTGACACCATGGACTTCCTCACAAAAAACCAGTGCTAAGCAATTATTTCGTTGCTTTGTCCCGAGTGAGTTGCTGGAGTACCAATACCTTCCCCTCCTTTAATTTGTATTCCTTCCCCATTGCGGAAGGGACACTCAACAGGCGACTACGTGCTTGTGACGCCGGATTACTGGCGTTCATGGGCGGCGGTAGTTACTTTTCATCAGGTGAAGCGGCAACTTGTTTGCAAACTATACCAAAAAAAAATGTAGGTTACATAAGTTTCCATATATAAGTTGTCCGTGAAGGATATAAGAATACGGAGCGTCACCACTCCTATTCAGCCGACTAAAGGAGCAAACTACGCAACACAACAGCACTGTAAAGAGAATGAAAACTTGAAACAAACCCAATACCATCTTGTTGATGATGGTTAAGTTACCGTACATATTAAAATATATTATTAAACAACTGTCCGTGTAGTGACGGATTAAGAATACGGAATGTCACTACCCCAATTCATCCCGTGGGTGTCGTAAGAGCCGACTTACGGCGCAAAAAAACGCAGGACAAAAGCACTGCAAAAAGAAGGAAAACTTGACACAAATCCTATACCAACCCGTCTTTCCAGCGTGGTATAGTAGGCCAAAACTTCCTTTGTAGGGATAGGCCTATTTCCAGCAGTGGACTAGTAAAGGCTGTTGATGTGATGTGACATTCACAAATTAAAAAGCTATTTAGAACTTTGATAATTGAAATTGCATTTTAGACATAGACACTTCACTGATTCTGTGACATAAATATAAGCTGAGCTCTTTGGTTTCCACTTCCAATGAAGTTATTGCGGGCATTCCTCTTAAATTCTTAATAATAACAAGGAGTCTAGAAAAGTGTTCGTCAGACGGCAATAAGCTCGCTACTGACGTGGGACTTAAAATATTGTTCTGTCTTGTGTAATACAGCTAGGAGTTACTATAAAAAATAAATTATCGAAAAGTTTTATCGACTTCAATGCACGATTTCCTGATGATGTAATTCATTGACTGCCTCGGTGATGCAGTGGTAGCGTAGGCGACAGCTGTGGTGAGGTCTCAGGATCGGTTCCCTGGTCGGACCAAATGTTTGTATGAGCCTGAAATTTTAGTTTCGGAGTTTGAGTGTTTTTTATGTATACCATATAGGAATAGAAAAAAAAGTATATATGTATTCTCTCAGTCAATGTAGCTTTCATAGTATAAGCTCTGCTTAGTTTGGAACTAGATGACGTTGTGTGTTTGATGGCCGAAAATTTTCATTTTTAATATTTTTCTACTGCTTATGCGTGACAAGAGCTGCGTAGAATATCCACCACAAAGGTAGACAGACGGTCTTCTGTACTATTATTATTATAAATGTATTGTTCATTCCTTAATTTTTCATGTTTAGGGATCGTATTTTTGCTTCAAAATTGAATGCCAAAGTATGGCTGCCCAAATTAAAAGAATTACACAAATCGTTTAAAAAATGACAGAGTTCTGAGGTAACAAACAAAAAAACACTAACGAATTGAGAACCTCATCTTTTTTTGAAATTGATTTAAAAATACAGTAAATTTTATTGTATTTTATATTTCAGTAATTATATATTTCAGTTCAGTAATGATAAGGAGGGGCTCGTTTCTAACTGGCTAAGTAAGGTAACCGAGTAGGTTAAAACATTGCAAAGTTAAGCAATCATAGCTAGGCGAGTATGGATGGGTGACCATACTTAATACATTGGGAACCATGCGTGCCTCGAAGAGCACGTTAAGCGGCCGGTCCCGGTTGCCATACGAACATCTGTGGCAAAAGTTACGTATAGTTGGAGCGCTAAAAAATCCGACAAGAGTCTTTCTACAGAACTTCGATATCGCCTCGTACTTGTGGAGTCACTGCGCTAAAAAGATCGAAGCTCAGGCATTTCGTAGTAGACTTAAAGTCGACCCTAGTTTGGGAAATAAAAGGTCAGAGGAGAGTTCACTAATTATAAATTTCAATATTTATACTTAGTCATCACATTTTATTTAAGGCTCAACATTGTAATAAACAAGTCCCTTAAAAATTACGTTGTCATAGAAAACTTTCGCGTGTCACAGCATGTACTCGCTAATTCATTATTATTAATATATTTGTTAATTTATAAAGGAGTGCCCGTTACAATACAAGGTGTGTCTTTTATAACACGTCACTACAGCCGTACTTTGTAACTAATGTGACTTACGACAAAACAAAAGTTAGTGAAATGGTTACGTCGCGGTCGCCCTTAAATAAAAGAATTAGTATTTTTTGTACAATGTCCAGCTACGCTGACATGGGCGCGGCATAAAGTGCTCCGTAAATTAGTTATTTTTTCCTGTTAAAACAATGAATGGCTTGAAAAAACTAGGTGACATATATGTAATTTATTTTGTCCCAGTATTTATAATAGTGTTTTTATACATTTTCTGGGTTTGGATGAAGTCATTATACCGTGTTATATATTTTATAATAGACAGTTATTCTGTTTTTCTTTAAGTTTACCGTGTATTTTGTTATTTCTCCACAACATTTAACACCACTATGAGGGTAAATTATATTGAAAATAGAGTTCAGTTCTAAGACATTGAGAGACCTCGTGTTTGTTTACTAGGAAAAGCCCAAATAACTTGACTTTTTATTGGAATTCTAATGAACTCTATTATTTTGAGTTACGTACAGAAATTAATTTATTTCAAGTTTGTTGTGTAGTGTTAATTTTGCATGAGTTTGATCCACTAGATGACATCGCATGTTGAAAACTCGCCTCGACAAGCGCTCATGTTTAGTAAAACATGCGCAGTTTTGAGATTAACTTATAATTATAAAACTTCTAATAGAAATGCAGCCTAAAACTTTTCTTTACTAATATTACAAAGACGAAATGTGTATGAGTTTTTATGTTCGGAGTAATCTCAGGAACTACCGTTTCTATTTAAAAAAAAAAACTTGTCGAATTAACCTTTTATCTGGGAAGGCTCTAGACTGTATCACATTATACTACGACTAATAGGAGCTGATTATCAATGAAAAATGTTCCGAAAACGGAAAAAAATATTAAATATTATTATAGTATGTAATAAGTAGACAATAACAAACATTTAGTATTAGTCTAACTTTTTTAATACCCTTTTTTATCAGTCATGATGTACACACATCATTTTAGCAATCTCTTTTTATTATTTTAATTTTAACGTTGGATTATTAGATGAAAATTGGATTTAATTGAATTTTCTTTACAGCTTGTGCAGCTCCACATGCTGTGAAGACAGTTATTCAGCAGTGCTTAGGGAAGCGTCGATGTCAGATAGTGGCTCACAATAGGATTTTTAACTCTTCGTGTCAAATAGAGTCGAAGGCTTACCTAAAAGTTGTATATGCTTGTGGTAAGTATTGGATATCACATGGTTAGTTCTAATTTCAGACCACTGTTCTGTCGATATCAGTACAGAAGTACATGCCATATTCGTATGGCGACGGATTAAGAATACGTAGTGTCACCATCTCTATTCACTCCGTGGCACTGTGGAATATTTCGGTGTGTTTCGGATTAAAAATCTGTAACTCCGTCAATTCGAAAGATAAAGCTATCAAATTTTGTTCTAATATAAAGTAATACATAGGAGTTCATATAAGTAATGTTTGATGAATTGGAATGATGCGTATTTTTTTTTAATTGATGAAGAAAGTCACAAACATTAAAAATAAAATTCATTTATTGTTGAAATATATTTTTTTACAAACATATCGTATGTGTATTTTTTAATTCTAATAACTCAATTAAGATGATTAACATTAAAATGATTATATAAAATTAAAAATCTAAAAATACCTGTAACACTACGCTTAACTATAGAAACATATTGAATTAAAATTATCGCAATATATATATTTCTTTATTGATCAGCAAGATTGACATCTTACACCCTGTGAGCTTCAGGATCTGAAATAAGTTCATTAACCTTGAGAAGGTGTAAAGTATCTTCATCGAGCTCCTTAACATTTTTTGCATATGGTTTTCTTATGCTCGTTATATATGGATCTGAGGTGTAAAGTAGTGTATTCAACACATCTTCGTTTGTTGCTATTCGAGAGCATTTCCGAGCATGGTGTAAGCGAAATTTTTTATAGTCCTTATTGCGAGATTCTTGAGCATCTTCTGAAAGTTGTCCAATTGGTAATACTGCGAAATGGTTTATGATACTCTCTCCGTGAATTAAAATTTTGTGGACAGATGATGGCATGTAATACCAACTTTATTTACTCACATATATTCTTGCTGTTTCCAGAGCATAATTACCAAATTTCTTACTATCTACCACTATACCAGATGACAAAGCCTGTAAAATTATGTATAACCGTTTAATTAAATCAATGTCAACTCCTGTGATATCAGCAGAACAGGCAGCATTGTAAAAAAATCTTCAAGCAGTATTGCCATCATTACTATTTCCCGTCCCCTGTCGTGGTTTGTCAATATTTAGACCCAACTCTTCACGAAATCGCTTCTGTACTTCAGCCTTTTTTTCTTGTTTGAGTCTTTTTTTTTCTTCGCTTGTAGCAGACCACGTTTGGAAAGATAGATTATATGATATGTGTAATATCATTTCCATGCAACGAATCCAGGCATGTAATGTGGATAATCCGTATTGATAAGCATTTTCATTTTCAGGCGTGGCTGTTCCTTTTGTTAAATCATTCATTTGTCTAGGAGTTGCTCCGCATATTGTACATGTGGAACTAGAAGGCGTATCTGTTAAAACTTGTGCCACTTTTCCGTCTATCATCGTCAAAAAAAGTTCATGCTTGACTTGAACTCCCACGCTTTCTTTATTAATTACTGATGGAAGCAAAGTTTGTATTTGATTTTTTATTTCATCTACAACAGATTTAGTTTTTCTGGTATTTCTTTGCAAAATTCTATAGATATAGGCCGACAAAAACGAACAGATGAAGGCACTGGATTTTGCCATATTATTATGATGGCGCCTGTTTCCTCGTCAATTAATCTGATAGGCACAAAAGAAGTAATAAATAAATTTGCATCGGAAATAAGTTCAGACTCCTCTGGTAGAGGTTGCTTGTACTGGCTTTGTCCAGATGACCCATCACAACCCCATTTGCTATATAATATTAAATGTTTTTGTCCATTCTTGTAAACTGTATCTATACATAAAATTCGAGCTGCCGTGTGATCTAATAGATCTTGAACTCTCAATATTTTTGCATAAGTATTTGTGATTTCGATTGTTGATGATGGTGGATAGCATCTCTGTTTCATTTCTTGTATTTTGTAGTATGGTGGAAATAAAGAACAGTTTCTTTCATCTGTAACGTTCCTGAGATACAGATATTGTACCTTTGTTAGTTCCAAGTCGATGAAGACACTTAATGCTTCTTCATCTGCAAGCCCTTTAATTATTTTTGCATCATCTAATTGATTTATAACGAAAACCTTTTTCTGTGCATCAGCCAACCTTAATTTTTCAACAGCTTTTGCTTCAGTTCCTTCTCCTATAGAACGCAATCCTTGAAGATATGCGCTTAGAATGTGCTTCAAACCATATTTTCTGATGTTGGTATGGTTAACGAATATTCAGAATCCAACCAATTGGTGTTCTTTCTTAAAAATGTATTCTTATTGCGTCCTGCTTCACTCCAGCGTTTATTAAACGATGGGATGATATCCCTTTGAATATGACCAATAACAAAACATATATTGTCTTCTGAAACTTGTTTTCCCTTCAAAAATGTTGAAAGTGCCGCAGTCGTTTTTCCGCCTTCTATATAAGACACTATTAACTCACGTTTAGTACAGTTAAAAGTCGACATATTGAATAATGAAACAGCCGTACTAGAGTAGGTAGAAACGGTAATGGAGAAATATTTTTTCACTGCCCTTTTTATATTGTTTCAGTATGTGGAAATATTTCAGATATCTATTTTCTCAACAAAAAATGACATCGAAATGATAAAAACTTAACAATATTAAATAATTAATTCATAAAACGTATCACAAGTTATTGATAATAAAAGTAAACTACGAAACCGCATTTGATAGCGATTTCCGTTCCCAGACTAGTATTCGATTTTTTCCCATATCTTCGTAAACCGCAAAAAACCGCAGCTAATTTTTTAATATGTTTTAGGTGAGTAACTAACCTATGAATTACCATTAAATTCAAAGCATCGGCAAACAACTCTAACTGGTAAAAGCTTCGACGAAGTTGAGGAAGGAATATTTTTTTCCCCCTTTTTCTTTAAATTGGTTTTTAATTATATATTCGTATTAAAAACAATCAATTGTATTTATTTATTTCCTCTGATAGATGAGCTTTATAAAAATATATAATACCTTATACCTTTCATTTCAAGTTTTAAAACTATTTCACGTTGAAAAACGTAAATAAACAACTAAATATTTCCCAATTGCTTAAACGTTTAACTTTACTACATGAAAAAAAAATGTATACCAAATACAATAGGAGTTACGCTGCAGAATATTAAACCTCGACTTCTGAACTTTTAAATTACATTCATAAAGTGCCCTATTTCAATCAGTGATAAAAATCAATTTTGATATGCCTTTGTTCTACCATATTCCACAGTGCGTGGGTGTCGTAAGAGGCGACTAAGGGAAGTAAACTACGCAGGACAACAGCACTGCCAAGAGAAGGAAAACTTGACACAAACCCTATTCCGAGCCGTCTGGCCAGCGTGGTATAGTAGGCTACAACCTCATTTCTAAGGAGAGAGTCCAGTAGTGGACTATTAAAGGCTGTTGATGATGATGATGATATATTTACTCAAGTCCAATTGCGTATATAACTTTGACATACTAAACTTATACAATACAATATCTATAAGGTTAATAACATAACAATTGTATAGGTTTGTTGATCTAGTACCTCCTTTCTAAGGAGAGGCTTATGTCCAGCAGTGGACTATTAAAGGCTGTTGATGTTGATCTAGTAGTAGATCTAGTAGGAATTCTAATTCCTGATTGCTAAGCCGGAGCTCGTGGGTTCGATTCCTACCCAGGACAAGTAATTGTGTGATGAGCCCGATCATTTGTTCTGTTGTTTAAGTATATTAATTAGAAATCTGTTTCCCAGAGCACAAGCTTAGACCAGTGGAATAAGACTGCCGTGTGTGAGATGTGTGAAGCTAAAATTTTTTAGCTGTATTACGTGAAAAACACCAAATTCCCAAATTTAATCATTTAATCGTCGTAATTGATTTCGAAAAGTTGGATAAAATTCTATAACTCTAAACTGTAAAGACCTAATTCTTATGTGTTTGATATTTTACACAGTTTATAGTTATATAATTAAGTAGTTATGGGATGAAGTTTCATTTAATAAAAAAGGAAATTGGCTTGTGTCTAGTACATTGATTACACGGGGTTAGGACCGTCGGAAATACCTATTTTATTTAAACTTCTTTTCGATTATTAACCACGATGGTTCTTTTCACAACAAATCAATTTATCAACGGACTGTAGGTATAAATATTTCCAGCGTATTTAAAAAATCGGAGCTATCTCATCATCATGGGGTGACATCCTCAAAATGAAGTTTGGAGGTCAGCAGACGGTACACCCCTCGATCATGAGCGGCCTCCTTTAGTTGGCGATATCGCAGTCCGGTCCAGGCCACTATGTCATCTATCCACTTCCTTCGTGGTCGACCTGGTGGCCTCCTGCCTGGTATTTTTCCTTCTAACAGAAGCCTCAGGAATTCATGTTGCGGGCCCCTTTGTATGTGTCCAAAGAAGGCCACCTTCCTTTTCGCTATAACCGCCATCAGTTCTCTCCTGCACTTGGCTCGCTCCAGCACCTCTACGTTGGATGTAAAACTAGTCCACGGGATTTTAAACATCCTCCGCAATAACCACATCTCGAAGGCTTGCAGTCGGTTACATATTTCTTTCCTTAAGACCCACGTCTCACACCCATAAAACAGTGTGGACCAAACGTAGCATTTCATGACGCGGTGCCTCAAAGGAAATGGGATTTTTGGGTCGCATAAAACCTTAGACATCTTGAAGAAAGCAGTCTTAGCTTGTCCTATTCGACATTTCACCTCTTCCAAATGGTCTAGGTCATTCGTAAAGTATCGGCCAAGATATTTAAACCCACCAACGCCTGCCACATCTACCCCTCGAAGCTTTATATTTGGAGTGGGCATCATTGTCTTCGCTATAACCATGGTCTTCGTTTTATGAACATTAATTGACAAACCCATAGCTTCTCCCGCAGTTGCTACTTCATCTAATAAAGTTTGCAGTCCTGACTTCTTGCTTGCTTCTGAGTTTGCGATAAGCACTGTGTCATCTGCATATCTTATATTATTGACCAGCAGTCCATTGACGCGTATTCCCTCTCTTTTATCGCGTAGTAACTCTGTAAGGACATCCTCTGAATATAGGTTGAAAAGAAGAGGGGAAAGTATGCACCCCTGTCTGACACCTCTAGCTATCGGTTTCCAGTCTGACAACATCCCTTCGATCCGATCTACAGAATAATTAACTTACATACCTATTTACACTATTTACACTTCTCTGTATCGAAGCAACTGCTCAAAATGGAGTCCGCTGCATTCAATACACAAACGTCCACGTTTAATGCAATTGTTTTTTAATTTTCTAAATGTGTCTCTATCACTTTTCACTTTATCAAAAGCGTCCACTATCGCAATGCGTAAATTATCACGGCTTTCATATTCCCGTGTATAAACAAGTATTTTTATTTCCGACCATAAGAAAAAATCCAGGGGCGTTAAGTCCGGGCTTCTAGGTGGCCAAGGCACTGGCCCTCCTCGACCTATCCACCGATCACTAAACTCATTGTCCAGGTATGCACGCACTACACTCCGGCGAATAATAGTTTAAACGTCCTTGACCTTGCGCGTGAGTATAGTATTTCTATTTGTAGTATTTACCTACTTGCGATTGAAAAGCCCTACTACTGGTTCTCACCTTTTCTCTGTAATCGATATGAATATCGACTTTGATGATAAAAAATATATATATTTTACTAAATTAACGTTATATATAGCTTCTGTTACTGATAAATAACTCAAAATTTTCTTTTCCAAAACGCTTTCAAAATCACCGTGTATTTGTAAATAAAAAATAGCATTTCTGAATCCCAGGGAACAGTATTAATCTACTACTAACATCAGTTAAATAAAACAATGGCACTTGTCGGGTTACGTATGTACTATTATAACTTGTTCAAGATTAAAACTACGCCATTCTTTTATATTTAGTAACTTTCTACAGTACAAATCTTCCTTTACCTTTGGAACTTTGCTCTTTACTCTATTGTTCCTTGTTAAGTATAAAGATAGGTTAAGTTACCGTCAGTACTACCATTTCAAAACATAGTAAGTTTACCTTATATGTTAACAAGTTTGCATTACGTGCTTTCAAGTTTATAATGCGCTACTACTTTCGTAATTTTGTGATAGTTTTGTCGTGCATAAATACAAATAAAAAAAAAACTTCATTCTTTAATTTCATTTTTTCTGAATATTTGTCAATTATGCAATTTGTAATAGGTATAATATTTGAAATTTGTAAAACTCAAACACCACAGTAAATTGGGCATATATTTTTAGATATACTTTTTATCTTCTTACAGTTCCATTAGGTGTTCTGTCAGAGAAATTTGAGAGTGCTGTCGAAAGAGATGAGATAAGCGGTACATTTAATCTGAATGGGGGCTTTTTCGAAGATTCAGGTAACGTATAAAGAGATAAAATGGATGTAAAAAAATATATAAAAAAATAACTTAATTATATTTTGATAGAAGAAGAAGGGGATAGGTACAGAGAGCCCAATGCTGATCACGCACTGCTGTCACCTTTAGACGATATTGCGCCTTCAACTCATGATCACAGAGAAGAGTCAACAACACATGATATTGACACTACCATAAAAGAGAATGAACGTATACCAGGTAATATTCATACTAGACTGACTAAAAAATACTTAATAATGAAAACAATCTTAATAACTGTCAATTTTTTTGCTCAGAGTTACCTGTTTTCTGAACACCTGTTTTTAGTTTATGTAAACTTATATGTTATTTACCTTTCAGATCCACAACGTCACAATTCTGCACTTTTCTTATATACTGGTATCGGAATTTTAATTTTTATCATTATTGTTGCAATTTTTATCGGAGTCAGATGTTACATAAGTAGAAAGTTAACTGAAAATTCTAAAAACGGGGATATGTATACTACAGAAGCACCCAATGTTTTTAATGATGCTTTTTCTGATATTGATAATGATGCAGATATAAGTCATATCTCAGGCACATTCCACGATCCCCTTCATCCAGATATGATCTTATATAAAAATATTCCTGGCAGCAGAGGAACTCTACGTGCTATGAAACCATTGTGTACGATATATCCTTCTCCAATAGAAGCAAATATGTACGGTAACGTAGATTTTGTGCCTTCACATACGAGAGATCAGGTTGTAGCACCAAGGTTTACAAGAAGTCGCAGCAACGAGGAAGAAGTCGAACCAAATGTTATGACCAGCCCGAGAAGTTTAGGTGCGCCATCAAGTAATTATTATTATGGCTGACATCAAGAAGATGGAGGCAAAACTAATGTCTCCAGAACCTACTGTTTCTAGAATATTCTATAATTAGTACACAACGAATTTTAGAATGAACGCCAAGGACTGTGTACATAATCGAATGTTGTGAAGTTGAACTGTTGAACTATGGAATTAGTTGAGTTATAATATTCTGATTGTTGAATTATTAGTTTAAGGATCTCAATTGCTCTGGAATACTCTTACTCTTTACTCATTTGATATATCTGTCACGCTCATTAGATAATCACCTATATATCTACTTTTGCATATCGTTAAATCAGCACAATTGTAATTCAAATTCACAATTCAATTCCATTTGTGATTCGTAATATATTATACTTGTATTATCGTCTACGAATTACGATATGTCTAAAATATAGATAAAACTATTTGTATAGATCATGATGCTTCATTTATAACATTTCGGCTGAATAATTCCATGTCTAGGATAACATGAATCCTTTTATATCTTTTTAAAATAAAAATGTGAAAAATTTGTGTTTTATTTGACAGAAATGCTACAAAGATGTACAACAAAAATAATGGGTGAGTCATTAACCGCAGTAATGCGATATTTTTCCTTGTTAAAATGCAAGGTAATGGTCGCGTGGTTGATATCATTATTCACGGAAATTAAGGGGAGATTTCTGTGGCTATCACTCAAGAAGTTAAATAGGGGAGAGGGATAATGGCAGTGCGGATAACGACTAAGTTATGCATATGAATAATAGTAGCAATGCATTACAGAAAATATCTGAAGTGAGAGTTAGCGATATGAGCAGCAACGGTTCTGAAAGATATTTCGTCCTAATAATATTTACTTGGTTATGTATGAGATTGAATTATTTGTTTAAAGATATATATACTATTGCAAGTAATATTCTAGGATAGTTCTATAGCTTTCGATACCAGGTTTCTCATAACTATTCTGCTACAATGAGTACATTTGATTTAAAATAAACTACTTTAGGTACTTATTGCAATTTTTCATTCATTTTAATAGCAAAATCTTGCGTAAACATTTAATATTGTAACAATATTGAATGAAAACTTTGTTACCCAGTATTGGATCATAAGATTTTTATTAGGGAACTAATTTGATTTACTTTCCTTTCCTTTCCGGGCACGATTTGCATAATTTTACAACTGTAATCTTGAAAGCTCACTACTTAGGTAAAGTTACCAATAGTTGGCCGTTAGTTTCTCATCTAATCTGTTTAACACTTTCATATAATTTATTCAACATACTAATTATTTAAAATAGTAATTTTACGTATTTGACTTTGTTTGATTAGAATTTACTTTAATCGTGACATTGTTTTATATTTATAATTCTCCAATCGAACCACATTGCCCAGAAGCAGCTGGTAGTTGGCCTCCATGTAATACTTTTTGTTAAGCAACTTGAACGTGAGCTCTATCTACCTACTTACATTAGAAAGTAAAAAGATGATACGAGGAGTCAGAAAAAGCCCATGGATAGGTTTTTGGTATTGGGTTTTTTATTTTGATACATCAGGGCTGCTGCTGCATTATCGCACTCTCACACGCAGTACCAATATAATCTCGTAAATGATTCAGTTTTTTGATTTGATAAGTTTAGGATAAAGCATCCGACAGTTTGTTGTTTTCCAGGAACTAGCAAAGTTTTGGTTGAAAATTCTACACTTTTACAAAAATGAAAGTTGTAAATAGGGTAAAGAAACAGCGTTACTATTCAACTAGGGTATGTGACTAAATAATGTGGAGGAATCCTATAGGGCATTACTGATTGAAATATGTATATTTTTTTTCTCCTCTTAGTTTAACATCACTTAAGAAAAAAAGATTTAAAATGTTTTAATTTCGTTTAATTCAATATAATGCAGTATTGCATAAATTCGTCCTTTTTCTTTTATTTAGGACCCTATGATGCCAGTCAACAAGAGTAAAATTCTTTTCTCGAATAAATCACTGATGGGTAACAAACATAAATCACAATAAGTAATAGCGAGAGAAATACTGAAGTTCTTTTCCTGTTTCCTGGAGAAGGACAGTAATCTATATAACGTTAGTCGTGCGATGAAACTTTATTAGGGCGATACAGGTCCGATTAGTTCACCCGAGTTTTGCTAGATGGCGCTAACGTATGAGCGTAGATGTTTTATTATATTAAAAATGGATTCATATTTACAAAAAAACGTTTTAGTGGAAATATAGCACAGAAGACCACGTTGAACGGTTATCCAGCACTACTAACAAAGTGGTTCCTGATAGTGTCTAAAGTCACTAGGACTGGTCACTAGGAAGGGAGGAGATAGGGAAAGGATTGGACACGCAAAAATCACACGGCTGATCTTAGAGTGTTTTCTAACAATAGAAAGAAATAATATATTGTCACACACTTTATAACTTCATCAAATTACTCCAATTTTCTTTTACTGAACAGAACTTCAAAAACATGTAAATACTAATACAAGACTAAGTATAAATTAATATTTTTAAATATACCTGACTTAAAAAAAGCACCGTTATTGGCTTGAAAATAGTTGATGTTTTTCGAATGTCTAAATAGTTTTAATTAAAGTGTAGCCAAAAAAACTCTCAATCAAGTTACCTCCAGAACAAAAAAGTAAGTTAAAATCTGTTGATCCATTTAAAACATATTTATGATGCCAAAGATAGACACAAATATCAACAAACGTCACACTTATAAAACTATTCTGTAGCGTCTGGGATGAATAAATATAGATCGGATATAATAATCTTTTTGTAAACATAGGTCCTATATATTTAAACAAGAATAGAATTGTAACAAAATATATTGAGATATACTCGTATATTCTAGTCAAATTAGTAGAAAAAACTGATTTGATCTTTAAATAAGAACTTTTTATTATTGAATTGGCGAAGGCAATCCATGAATACTGTAAGGTAAGTAATATTTTTAACAAGCTTCGGTTATATTCAATGTTTTCATTACGCGCCTGATACTACTTCGACCTTTTTTCAGAGGACGGTAATGCTGTATTATTTGGACGAATAGAGAGGTCAGGGGTTGCTTTAATAAAGTCAGACAGAATATGAATAAAACTTAATTATAAATAATTGAAACTAAATTATATTTTGGAATAATCTTGCGTGATTTATTAAATTTTTCAATTATATATACTAAATACACTTGCGCCTATATCCTAAAAGGAGTAAACAGAGGTGTATAAAGCGTCCTCATTTTGCCAACTAGGTATACTCACAGCTTTACTATAATAGAGGGCAAGTTTTTTTTTGCCATAATCCGGTCATTTTAGTGATTAGATAAGAAGACTAGGAGTCTGTACAAGGAAAAAAGATGGATAGAAAAAAGCAGAAGTAACAAAAGGATATTTCTTCTACGATGTATCGAGGAAAGTAAGTAATTGCGAGATTTCAGCGCATACTTGTAACTCAAATTTGACTGCACATGGGACACCATTTTGTGTGATTCACAACAATTTGAGTTCTGAGTCTAGGTGTTCTTTGTGTCCGTTTAATGTATATTTGTGAAGTCCCCCGTGACACAGGATATATATTCCTAATGCGGCAGAGGAGTGGTGTTTTGAGAGAAAAAAAAATTCGAGAGATTCCGAGCAATCTAACCAATACTACACTTTTAAGTATTTATACGGCACAGTTACCAGATCTGTACTTCTCTTTAAGAGGCATTTTTTTTAGAAATCGTTATAACTTCAATTTTTTTAATATTTAGACACTTCGAACTTAAATTAGAATATATTTAACAGTTTATATATTTTTATCAATGTATTAACTGTTCTATGAAGAATACTGACGATTTATTTTCAAATATTGTCTTAAAATTAAGAGAATCGCAGAATGCTTTTCCTTAACTGTTCTCTGCTGACCAGCGCAATCAAAGGCTATTATGTTACTTTAAGTTTGGTTTATATCAGTATTATTCATTATTTATAAGAGGTTGCTATGGATAAAATAAAGAATATTTTAGGGATATCTACTAGGAATTGGAAACTGATAAATTATTTAATGATGGTTGCGTTAGTTGCAAAAACTAACTTAGCTTAAATAAATTTCACAAAGTCTTCACAACTTCTACTAAACAAGTCTTCTACTAAAACTTGAAGTTTAAGAAAAGTATTCTGAGGAAACGCTGAACTCTTCTATGCTTATCTGAAATAGCATACCATTCCATAAGCCGTAAAAGTCGGTTGAGCAAAAGCTTGGTGAGGAAAATGCAGATTGGCGACGAAATAGAGCTTTCGATTGGTCCCGCCAGGCATAGGTAACGTAGCATCGTTTAAACTTGAATTTAATTTTACAGGTAAACATATTACTAGCATTAGGGGCTTCGTATATTTATTTATTTATCAAGTATCACCACTACTTTAGAGGCTTCGTACTCCAAGGTGAGAAATAAGTAGACTGATAATTATTTCAGTTTTTGTATATTCTGTCGCTACCGGTTAGCGAGTGGCCGAGCGCCACACGGTTGCACACATCTTATATCATACATTGCCAAAGCACATATTTATATATGTACGTATTACATACATAGTTCTAAACCCTACACAAATAAGCATAACATTATTGAATAGATTTGAAATTCAAGTCAGATTTTGAACATAAAGTAGATACATGTAGTCTGTTACTTTCGCACAGGGACACCGCAACACAAGTACTATGCCCATATGCACAATAGTCTGTTACATTTTTTTTTATTTAGATTACGTTAACAAGACGAAATACATTAACATAAAAGATCTACTAATCGTTCCCAGTAGTTTTACCCGCCACTATATTTACACCGTAATCAGATTCATAGCTATGTTAAATAACCTACCTCTAGAATTGGGTTTTAAAATGCGAAACAAATTTGGTAAATAAAGACAAAACAGAGTATTCAGTTCTATTACTTAAGTACACGTTCACGGTAAATTTAGCAGATAATGCATTTAACACTTGAATTAAACTGAAACTAAACAATATTTACAGTGAGCGGGAAGCTGTCAGACGTCACGCCTTCAGATGCGGTGATACTCGCCATTTGATTAAACTAGCATTTGCCCGCGGTTATGACGATTTTCGCGGTAAAAAGGAGCCTATTCCACTTGCTGAGAATCTAGCTTTCCATTAGTGAAATAATTTTTAAAGTTAGTTAAATGGTTTAGATGTGAAATGTTAAAAAATGAAATAAAAAAACAAACTCACTTTCACATTTATAATACAAGGAAGGATTATGTAAGGTATTGCTGAGGGAGAGCCATGTTTTGGAGTGATACAACGACCTCAGCAGAAAACCGGTGTTAAGTAAATGTTTTGCTGCTTTTCCCAAATTGAGTGAGATTTTCGGCGTCCCGACCCCTCCTTTTCTTTAGTTCCTAGGGGGGCGGGACTTAGAGGACTAACAGTAAAAGTATCTCAGTCCCGTTTTTATTCCCGAGATTTGCGGTATCCCTTAGCCTTTTTATCTTTTCCTTTCCCGTATTAAAATGATGATAATTAAAAAAACAAATTTGGCGTCATACAGGTAGCCAGCATTGAACGAAACCAGCCCAAATTCTTTGTATTGTTACATTTTGTGCCGACCCCAAATAAATTGGTAAAAGGTCAAGGTAATGATAATAAGTGAACATGGTGAATTCAAATAGGTGTGAGGGATAAATATTAAAACTGAAAACTGCTTTTATTTACATGAATAATACGCAAACTATAGCCATGATGCATATATATTGAAGATGTGTAATAATACTGTTTTATTTGAAAACTATTTCTTCACTACTTTTTTTCGAAAGGCGGTACGAATTAAATTAACACTGCAAAGCAATTGGATTTTACAGCGTTACGTTAAGACAGTACGCTTTTAGATCTAGCACAGCTTTTATCGGAACATATGTACATATAATGTACAAATTTTGTATTACTCTTTGTTCTTTGTGTTTCAACTTCAAACATGAAAAAAGATATGGATTAAATATTTTTCTTTAGTTACATTACGAGTAATCACTATTACCAATCAAAGGAAAGCACAATGCATTTGTTTAGTGATTTAATTCATTAGTTGTTTAGCGCAGTAGAATTAAGTTTTTAGTTGTATTTTTTCTGGTAATTTTCTTTCACAAACTATTAAGATTTACATTGAACCTTGGAACTTTAATAATTTTGTTAAGCTTCTACTGTTCTTATAATACAATCTTCAAAATGAACATAGAAAAACGTTAAAACAGAATGAATGGATGGCAGTAAGTAAAAATACCTTCCATATTGGCTACTTAACATTCTGCACCGGTTACAAAAGTGAACTGGAAGAATAGTTTATTGGAATCCACGCAGTGGGTTACCGGCCAGTCACAATTTATGCGCATTTTTGTCACTATTACAAGTACTATTACACATAGGTTTGAAAAATATTTGTTTTGGACAAGCATTTTTCTAGAGAAAATATCTCAGCCAATAGTTCATGTGTTTTCTCTACATGTTTATGTATGTGTTCAACAAGTTTATATTCGGTGTGTAAAAGTTTATAAATAATCGAAACGGTGGTAGTAAAATAACAGTTTTCTGGTACTCGTAAGTTCTAAATATTCAATAGATAATTAAAGGCGTGATCGAGCTGAAAACTGTTAGCTTTCTTCTCTAGTTTCTAAATTATCTAATAATGTAAAGGGCATGCTCATTTAAGATTTTTTTAAATACTACTTAGTTTTTTTGTCGGTGTAATGATTAGCCGTACTATTTCTTGAAAGAAAATAATTCTTAATTGGTATTTATAGTCAAAACAATATAAAGAAAACATATTTTTATTAATGAAATACACAACGGCTTTCACCAAAGAATTTTCACAGCCATCAAAAAACTTTTTAAAGCAAAGTACACATCACTAAGTACAGAAAAGACACAAGTGGCAATGGTTTACTCACATATATATTTCGAGACTGCCTGACTTGTTCTGAAAGTGCTGACACCGATACAGAAGGTCGCATCCCTTAATCAAACTCAATAAACAAACACAAGTACCAAAAACAATCTTGATAAGCTCTTTGGACGTCATCGCCGAAATAGACATTGATTGAAACTGTTTAACCGTAATGAATAGGTATTTTTTCATTCATCGAATTAATGAATCATCATCAAAGTCTGTTATTACTTTATACAAAATGATGTCAACTTTTAACACTGTAGTTGTGAAGGTTAGGTTCAGGTGTGACCTACACTGGCGGGTGCCTCACGCTGCAGGGCTCTACTCAGAGGCCTGCAGCGGTTGATGGCCGTACAGATCGTAACGAGCTATCGTACAATCTCGTTTGACAAACGACACGAGGCAGATGACACTCCGGTACGGCCGGGGGCCGTTGTCCAAGGCGGGCCGCCATTGCGCCTCCTTCTGTATAGGACAGTGAGAGGCGCGGCAGCCTCAGGTGACTACAGTCACCCCGTGATGTGTCTCAGACATAGGGTACGGCAGGGAGGACTCCAGAAGCCGCCGATGCGTTCCTGGAGGTCTTCCTGACTGCCAAAGTAGGCCACCGCGGGGTTTAGTGGGTAAACCGTTTCTCCGGGAGTGCCACACACGCCCTGCGTTTCCCTAACGGAGGGTATGGATCGAAAAGCATTCAATCAAAGGTGTGACCTACACATGCATAAAATCTAAAAACAAATCATTTGTTTTGGTTACGCCTGTAAACAAGTATATAAATTTTATCTGAGTTGTCCCTTTGCCAATGCGCCATTTGCCAATATATTTATATATATATATATATATATATATTTATATTTATAAAAAAATGTGTTGCGGTTAGTAATGGCAAGACTATTAAGATACAGACTTGGTAAGGTTATAATTACGTTTAAATGATTCTGGTCTTGGTCTGCTCTGATCTTGGTATTCAATTGATTTCCATCAGAACAAATATCCTAGCTTTGCATTTCTCATAAAACTTTCAATGTATCTTACATATAAAAATTCTCGTGTCACAATGTTAGTTACCGTACTCCTCCGAAACGGCTGGACCGATATTTATGAAATTTTGTGTTCACATCGGGTAGGTCTGAGAATCGGCCAACATCTATTTTTCATACCCCTAAATGACAAGGGTGTCCCACCCCTAAAAAATTTTCTCAATATATCCTAGAAATAATGTATATAGCAAAACAACGTTTGCCGGGTCAGCTAGTATCAATATATTATTAAAAACTTTCATGAGTTTTATTTATTTTATAAATTAATTACACGAAGATAAAGAACAAGCGATCGTGTTCATCACACAATTTTTCGTGTCGGGATGGAAAATGAACCCACTACCTCTGGCTTAGCAATCAGGATCACTTAAAACAAGACCAATGTCTATCTAAGACGTATAGTACAAACGATTTTGAATTTCATGACCATAAAAATAGAAGAACCATTCACTTAGCATCGGAGCAGTTTTTCCGTCAATAAAAACATGTGCACATATGTATTTCACGTTTCTGTTGGCTCCTCTAACTGCAAAACTGCTAAACGTTAGCTATCTAAGCAATTCGCTCAAAACACGGTCCGTTTGTACTCTATGTCGTTAGGGTGGTGATTTATTGTTATAGGCCCCATTTGTTTCTTTAGTATGTATGTAAATCCCACAAAGGATTACTTATAGCAATAGAAATCGGTACGCGACCAGAATTTTGCTTCGTTCTACTTTGCTCGTGGGTGCTCTTGTGTAAGTCACGCTACGATTTTTTTGGTAATTTGTTTTGCATGACTTAGTTGTGATTTATAGTAAAACTATGCTTAATATTTCTTATCAAATATGAAACGTAAGGTATTGTAGTTCAAATATTTTGATTGCACCGACTTCTCTATCAGCGAACTATTCATATGTTAATTGATAAATACAAAACTTGTTTTAACATCTTAAAGATTTTAGCTATCAAAGACTCCTGCTAAATATCACCTTTTTATAAAGGGAAAATGAGTTATTTGATGGCAAGTGCTACCGCTGACCATTGACACATATAATATTTGTAAGTCAAGAGCATTGCCGGCTTTTAAGTGCTCTCGCCAGAATTAGTTGCTCCGGAAAACTTTCTGATTTAGTAAAATACAACGAAAGAATGCAAATGGGTTAGAATGAGTAAATTATTTATATTTACTTCGAAGGCAGTAAACTTTCTTTAGCTTAGATTATCAATTGTCTATTTCTCTGATTAATAAAGTATAGGAGTTATTATACAAAAGCCTGTTTGCCCAGGTTTAGACTAAAAGAGAAATAAACTATCATTGACTGTCCCCGTGTTCGTAGGAAGGACAAAATGTCATCCTGGTATTGGGTTGTGAAAGAAAGCGTTTTCAGCTCCCGAACGCTCTCAATAAGAAAGAAAAAGGAATGACAGGTATTCTATACAAAATAAAAATAAATATGTTGAAGTGTAAAAATCGGTTGTAATTTTTGTATCTTCGTCATACTTCTTACTCATCAACATATTTTGACATATTTTTGACTGCTATTCCAAAGGTCGCGGGTTCGATTCCCGCTCAAGTCAAACATTTGTGTGCATGAACTTTTAATGTTTGATTTGGTTTGGGTGTTTCCATGTATAATATGTATGTATTTACAAAAAAAAGTATATATGTATTTATATCAGTTGTCTAGTACCCATACTACAAGGTCTGCTTAGTTTAGGACTAGATGGCGTTGTGTGAATGTGGTAGAATATTATTATTATATTATTAATTGGTATTCAATAAAGAAATTTATTGATTAGAGCCACAAAAACGTAAAAGCTCAAATGCAGCTTATAAAGTATAACTGGCATAATTAACATTCTACGTGCCTCAGGCGTAGATATGTACGAGTACAGCAATCTCTATGAGTAACAAGAGCTCACTTATATCAAAGACCTTCTTTCTTCATTCGCACCACGTCCGGGGCTACAAAGTCATAAGCCTTCTCAAAACTAACTCGACGATCTCACCAAAATGACAATGTCACGAAAATAGTGCTGCGAACATGGCTTAAGAACAATTTAATACGAGCATCTGTGTTTGAAACTTCTTTATTTAAGATATTAAAATATTATATTTTAGCAGAAAGTTATTAGCTAATGTTGTCTTAAAAAAAAACAAATTTTTAAGCAACAGTGTTATTAGGCTTTTATGTCGTATTACTTCTGTTGAGGACATATTTTAGTTGAATTTATTTCATTATATTCCTTAGAATTAATATAATACTAATATTGAAATGGTTTGATATTTTATTCCCCTATTCATCCCGTGGGTATCGTAAGAGCCGACTAAGGGAGAAAAGTACGCAGAACTACAGCACTGCAGAGAGAAGGAAAACTTGACACAAACCCTATACCGACCCATCTGGCCAGCGTGGAATATTAGGCTAAAACCTTCTTTCTAAGGAGAGGCTTATGTAAAGCAGTGGACTATTAAAGGCCGATGATGTGAAGATATTTTAAACTTAGTATTCATTTGAAATAAAATACTTTTAAATAATGTGTTATTTGATTTGAAAGCGGGGTGAAATGGCAATGCCATATAAAAATATATGGGAAAAATAAGTTTATTGAAAAAAAAAGCAGATAAGAAGAAAAAGCATAAAGCAGTATTGCTTATAAAACATGGATTTTTTTTATGGTATAATGGAGTAGAGCAGGTCACCTGATGGTCAGTGACTACTGCCCCCCATGGACACCTAATACTTAAGAGTAACAGACTGCGTTGCAGCTCTTGGAATCACCCCAGTATCAGGGTTGTTTGAGCTATGGTAGTCTACCTCACTCGGTGGAAAGCCTTGAAAAATTACCTTAATTCCGGTTTTCTTACGTTTGTGACGAAGCATGACTCTCCCATGTTAATATAAGCTATAACTTGAGCAGGTCACGGTCATCATCATCATCAACAGCCTTTAATAGTCCCTGCTGGACATAGACCTCTCCTTAGAAAGGAGGTTTTGGGTTCCTGGTCACGGTCGACTATCTGTTATTCAAACCTTTTAACCTAATAGTGCAGTGTTTTTTTGTTTTTATTAAACAAAAACCACTCCTACAATTCAGACGAATCTAATAGCGGCTCATAAGTGCAAATCCAGCCAACGGTTTAGGTTCTCGGGTATGTTAAAGAATTAGATGTACATATATACCAAAAACGTACACACATACTCTTGAAAACACGACCTTGCTTCGGTAGTTGAGTAAAATGGATTGTGGGTTTGCTGAGTTGACCTAAATACTAAACTACTCACTCTAGAATTCAGATGTTAATGGAGGATTTCGAAATAGTTTGACATCAGTTGCAATCTTTGTTTTGTCCTTATTAATGGACAGCATTTTGAGTTTTGACAGACCTTACGCAATGTATTCTACATTGCGTAAGGTCTACCTAATCGACTGTTTCGTTCCGAAACCTACAAAGTGCTTAAAACTAAATTTTACAGGACAGCACATTAACCTAAAACAGGTCTGATTTTGAAAACCAATTACATTAAGAAAATACCGGTATTGGTTGTTTAAATATTAAAAAATAAGGCGTTTTATTCATAGAAATATTTACATTTTAACTATTAATGTTAATATTGACTGCCTAAGCATTAACTTTTAGATATTTCTGCTATCCACTGAACTTTCAAACATGATATTTTGTATTAAAGAGGGACTTGCAACAGTTACATTTGCAAATCATGCATCAAAACGATATTTACTAAAATATATATCTTAACTAGGTTTAAACGAACTTTATTGCCTTTTAGATCTATTCTATCAAGTATAGATAAAGTAATTGTAGTAGAGGTTCAATAAATGTGGTAACACCAAAACTCGAAAAAATACCATGACATCTCTTTTGTGGTTCAAGTTGCCGAAGTTTGGCATAAACAGCCGGAATTCATTTTTCAAAATGCCGGAACTTTTTTGAGTAGATTGAGAAGGTTTCTCTTGCAGAGGCGTGTAACATATTCGTCTGTTCTATTTATTCTGTATAAATCACTTTTTTTGTTTTATGTTAATAATTTTTTAACCCAAAATACCTACGTCTTTTTTATAAATAAAATGTATCACTTTATTGCCTATCCCCGTTTTAGGTTACTGCTACGTGAGTTCGTTACATAAATACTTCTAAAATATTTGTACCAATTGTAGGAATAATATAAAAAATAATATGGAAATACAGTCTCAGTTAAAAGCACTAAAAATATTTTTCATGAGCTAACGAAGATGTCTTCTGAGATTACGTAAATTAAAAGATAAGTGAAATGTACGAATATTTTCGCTCGTGTACACTAGATGGCGTTAGATGTAGTACATGACGACATTTAATATTGAAAAGAACCTAACAAAATAGCGTGTTTTACAATAATCACGCGTTTTCAGCAACGATTTCATTTGTTAATAATAGTATTAATCAGTAGGTAATTTAAAGCAGAATAGGGCTTAAGAACTCCACGCTTTATTTATCCGTCATCAATCTATTTTCATTTTCTTTTATAAGTAATACCTACAGTGTATTACTTTCTATTATAATTTGCCAAATGTAGCAATTATATTGACTCTCTTTATCCCTTTATATGTATGCGTGAGGATAAATATGGTATAAGCCATATTGTAAGTACATTGCAGTCAGCTTTTGATCAATTACCCTGAAAGCTAGCAAATGTTTTAGAGTTTTATACCTTTTGAAAACCAATAAGCAGCAGAAAAATAGGAAATATGCATAATAAATATAAAAGTAAAATCAATACCGTCATTTTGAAAATAATTAAAATATTTTCAAAAATATTCTCGCGTGTCTATCTCGAAGTTAAATACAGATGCGTCGTAATATTTTTCCGACTGTAATTTTAGTCCTACACATATTTGCAATGAAGCGGTACAAGCCCACATCAATTGGCACATATATTTCTAAATAAACATATTATACCTATATTTCCAAATCCAAATCCATACTCATATTATAAATGCGAAAGTGTGTCTGTCTGTCTGTCTATTACCTCTTCACGTTTAAACCGCAGAACCGATTTAGATGATATTTTAGTATAGAGATTGTTTGAAGTCTTAGGAAAGGACATAGGATAGTTTTTATCCCAGAAATCATCAATTAAAGGGGTGCAAACTGGGTGGAAGTTTGTATGGGGAATCAATAACCGCTGAACTGATTTAGATAAAATTTGATATAATATATGGTATAGGTATAGTATAGTATATATATATGGTTTAATTCTTGAGAAAGGACATAGGTTAACGACATATAAGCGGGCGGAGCCGCGGGCAAAAGCTAGTACACATAATAAAAAACGAACACAGAACAAATGATCAAGATCATCATAATTGTTTTGTCCTGGTTAGGAATTGAACCTACGACCTCTGGCTTAGCTAGCTTAGTCAAGATCACTAACCATTATACCAACTCGAAAGTAAAAAACAAAAGAACCTTCACTCTTTCCAAAAATTCTCTCCCCCTTTGCTAAGCTATACATAATTACAGTATGTATTCTACGTATTATTATTATAAGACCGGATGGCGTAGTGGTTTGTGTAACGGACTGCTAATCCAAACGTCGCGGGTTCGATTCCCTGTCTGGTCAAATATTTGTGTGCATGAACATTTAATGTTTGATTTGGTCTGGGTGTTTCTATGTATAATATGTATGTATTTACAAAAAATAGCGTATGCGTATTTATATCAGTTGTCTAGTACCACCCATAGTTCAGCTTAGTTTGGGACTAGATGGCGTTGTGTGCCTGTGGTAGAATATTATTATTATTCCTTTATATAGAGAAGCATAACGATTTATAGGCAATTACTAACAAGTTTAGCTTTAAGAGGCTCCTCCCGTGGCCCTTAAGTTAACTAGTTGTAACTTATTAACTACCGTCGTTGTAATTGAACATTGTATATTAATGATACACAATAAACGTTCCATTTACAGTAAATTGGATAACTAATAAAAAAAAGAATTTGGTTTTATTTTTTATACTTGTTACCTGACATTTCTGAATGGATTCAGAAAATCCTTTTTTAATTTGAAAGGTTATACTTCCCGTTTCATGAAATATCACCCCAGAAGAGTTAAATAATGAAGAATACAGTTTATTGCTTAGGTATAGATGGAGAAGTCGGTGATACTTTCTTAAAAGTTAATAATGTCAATCATTTTTTCCAGATAAAATTAGCTATCTATCTATCTCCGCTTTCTATCTAGATATCTATATATCTATCTATTTAGCTATCTATCTAGATATCTATCACCGTGCCAAATTTCATCAAGACCCATTTAGCTTTTATAGCCTGATTTAGTAACAAAAATCGACTGAAATTTTCCATTTATTTTTTCTTGTAGGATAATACCAAAATTTGACCTTTAAAGACACGTATACTTTTAGCATGATTTAATTATTCACAGTTGAAATTCGGAGTTTAAATATCGAGCTAATGGTGATATTGTTAACTAAAAAAAGAAAATAAAGAACGACTCGATGTCGAACCAGAAATGTACAATTCTGTGAACGTTCGCTAAGCTCTTGAGACTAATGTAGTGCAAAGCTTGACATACACGGATTTTCCCTAATGGCCAGGCCGCCGTAAATAACGACTATTATAGTTACTAACATTTTTGTATTATGAGTAAAACTAACCTCATAACTGATTTAAATTTTGATTTATCCTTAAAGGCAACTTTTAATTAAAATAAGTAGAGATGTAATAATTTGTCTATTAGTTTGGCTTAATAAAATTCGCTTGTTGTATGATTCGATTTCGGTTAAATGAGAAGTGGAGGTAAGGCTTAATTTATTTCTAAAAGTAACTTGAATCATTAACCTAGCAGATTTTACGACTGTAAAATTCTTATAAAGTATAGACTGAAATCATCTATAGTTTCTCCAGTCTGAAACACAAATCTACATTATCATTTTTTTTATAAATATCAAAATTAAAAATAACTGAAAAGAAACTTAGGTAAACCTATATAAAAATATTTTCACGAAAAACGTTTCATGATCACGTAGCACGAAATTGTACGAAGATTGTCTTTAAGCCTATTTGTGGTCGTGACTTGTGAGATACGAACGTGTGTTCCTAAACTAACTTTTAAACTTTCGCGTTCCATGATAATTAATATTATTTAACGGGAATTAACGCGATCTCTTATTTAGGGTATCACCAGTCAGCCTGTGACCACGGCCGGTGCAACCTGGTCGAAACGTCAGGCAAACCAGAGGTATGTAATACCCTAAATAAGAGATCGCGTTAATTCCCGTTAAATAATATTAAGTGTGTTCCTAACCCAATGGACTCTGTTAATGATTTCTGAATGTACTCTCCTTGCATTACCCGACGCGTAATCATGTGGCATTTTTATTAACGGTTAACTTTTAAGTGTGTCCTTGAATTACTTAAGTGGTGAATTTATCATTGCTCGTAGAAGTCCTCGAGCTGGTATGATATCTACGAGAGGTCTAAGAACCTCTGAGAAGGTCTACAAATTGATACGCTGATGTTAAAATATTGTTATTGAGTGGAATTTAAATCGACAAAAAATAACTGTCATATTTTTAGTTTTATTTCAAAGTTTTTATTTTAGATTGTTGATTTTGTTCTAGAAGTAATTATAGCTTTTACTGTCTCCTAGGAAACATAAATATAACATATTTTACATATCATATTCTATCGTAAACGGTTGCAAAATTAGCTACATACTCTATCGTAAACGGTAGAAATATTTATATTTCCTCTAACTAAAAAATCTTTTCTTCAAGTAGAGGGCTTAATTAGTCTTTTTTTCTGTAAAACAAGGTAAAAAGAAAAAGATCTTTGTGCTAGCACAAGATTTAAAAACTAGTTCTAGACAAATAATAAGGGTAGACCTGTACTATGCCTCTCATTTTGTTTTGTGGTCAAATTTATTTTCTTTTATTATTATATAAGTATATTACTTAGACGGGCTTCATGTGTGTAATGGAGACAACACAAATTAATAATCTAAAATTACTTATATAGTAGTATAGTTCACAGGACTTCCACTTTAATATGGCTAATTATATTAAAAAAAAAATTTTTTTTAATTATAAACTTAATCACACTTTATTTACACTTGTTTACATGTTCTCGATTCGCCAAACTGTTCTAACAGTTTGTAGGCGTTCCGCTCAATATATAATAACCTAAGTACTTACATGCTAGTTTTTAAATTACTCCTACAACGGTGTACTAACTCAACAAACAAAATAATTTCAAGACAAACAATACATAAATATGTGTAACCTGACTATTTCCTGGGTACCTGCTTCCCTATTTATGAACGCGTTTTAATCTATTACCATATCCAAACATTTCTTTGAGTCTTAGTTTTAGTTTAAACTTATATTTTATTTTCTTGTCCTCCCTTAGTATTTGATATTTATTACATAACTTTGGTACTACATACTTCCTGGTCCTTTCCCCATAATAATTATTTACTTTTAACTGCTCTAATTTTCCCTTCTTTATTACTCTGACACTGTAATGATATTTTTTCTTTATCTTATACTCTTCACTATGATATGATTCCAACTTTTAACTTTTTCATTGACTGGTATGATGGCACATTCGGAAAATAACTTATATAGTCACCTTTGTGCTTTTTCCTAATTCTTTTATCTACTATTATTTTTAAAAATCTTAGCTGTATCTTTTTAATTTCCTCTATATACGTTTTAAATGTTAGTCCGTAACAGCTTAGCCCATAACTAATAATTGAATCCGCTAGTGCATAGTACACCATAAACAAAGTACGTCTGTCTAATATTCTTTTGAGGATGTAAAACTTACTTAGAACTGACCTTAATCTATTACATACCAATTCTATGTGTGGTCTCCAGCTAAATCTATTATCTATTATCAACCCCAAGTACTTAATGGTGGTAACTAATTCCAATTCCTTACACTGACAGCTCTGGTTTTTATGTAAACAGTCATATGTGTGTCCTATGATACGTATATTAGCCCCTCCTTTCGTGACTCTATTGTAAGGTGAACATATATGCATGATTTTAGTTTTATTGGTGTTGAGTATAATCCCATTATCATGAGCCCATTTTGTTATTCTATCAAAGTCATTTTGCAATTGCACTATCATATGTTGTAAATTTTTACCTGAGATTATCATACAAGTGTCATCAGCATACATGTACACCCCGCAATGTTCCACGACATTGACCATGCTATTGACATGCATTATGTAACCAATAGGAGCATATACTGAGCCGGTGGGCACACCCATTGTGATGGCCGCATCTGCGCCTGTTGTTCCGTCGACAACTGTACAGAGCGTCCTGTTTCGCAAGTAATCAGCGAAGAATCTATTTGTCGGACCACTGATACCGCACTCATCCATGGCTTGTAAGAGCTGATTATGATCCAGTGTATCAAATGCTTTTTTTTTAATTTATAAACAGAGCTAGAATTTGATTTTTATCATTAAGCTTTCCATTGATAAAATCTGTAAACTGTATTAGAACGGTACCAGTGCTCCGTCCTCTTCTAAATGCGTGCTGGCAGTCGTCTAAAACATTGTTTCCCTCTAAATAATCGCTGATTTGTGTTACTACACTTTTTTCTACAATTTTATTTATCACTGATAAAATAGCTACAGGTCTATAGTTAGTATAGTCGAGATGGCATCCTTGTTTATAGATAGGTCTAATCAACGCTTGTTTCAGTTCATCAGGATATATACCATGTGTTACACACATATTAATAAATTTTGCAAGAATTCTACTCATTTGTTTGATTATACATTTCAAATCCACTACCCTTATTTGATCCTTTCCCGGTGCCTTGTCACAACTTAATTTTTTAATAATTTTTTCAACATCTTCTGAGGTAACTTTTTTAAATCGGAAGGAACTTAAACTTCTATTAACATAGCCACTTCTGTCTAAAAACGTATCAGAACAATTATGTTTAATTTTCTCTATTTCTTGAGTAAACGTGTTAGAAAATTTAGTGCATATGTTATACATGTTATCTCTTTTACCTAAGTATTTATTTATTGTACCATCTATTGTTGACATATTTTTACCCGTCCACAGATTTATATTAGCCCATATTTTTTTATAGTCCCCCTTACATTTACTTAATTTACTTCTCCTGTACTTGTTTTTCGCAGCATCTATCATTTGTTTACTTTATTTCGATATTTCGTATACTCTAACCTCCGATTCATATTAGACGGCTCTTCTTTCCATGCTCTAAATAACTCATTTTTCTTATCTATATGCAACATTATTTGTTTACTTACCGACGGTTGCGGTATTCTTTTATTTTGTCGTGTTTCTGAAAGCGTACATTCCGAATAAATACTGCGAAAAACACGGCACAGTTCATTATACATTAAAATAGGACAGTTAATCTGCAAGACGTCTTGCCACACAACATTCGTAAGCTTATCAATAACTAACTTATTATTTAACACGGTCCGCTTTGAAATTCTTTTACTAGATTGCAATACGTACGGCTCACACATAAGTCTAATACCGGTCATATGGTGGTCCGATAAGGTGCATTCAAATGTGTGTGTAGACACACATCTGATCGCTCCCGATTCGCCGTCGCTAAGTCTCGCCCACACGTGGTCGATGCATGACGTCTGTATCTGCCCGTCGACTATAGCTTCTCTCGTTATCGTCGTAGTCGGTATGGTCATCTGCAGGCCGTGACCACACAAGGTGGTTTTATAATTGCTCGATATAACATTCTGTTTCTCATTCATTAAATCGATATTCATATCGCCAATGACGATAACCTGTTCTTGTTTTGGTATACCCTCCAGCAGCCAGTCCAAGTATTTAACGAATTCTATTTTATTTTTACTTGGGGGTCTATATAATGCAATCAAGTGCAATGTACTCTTATGTAACATAATTTTGTCATATATTATTTCCAATTCCGGGTTATATGTTTTTTGTTTTAGGTAATTAAGATCATTTCTTATGTAAATCAAGATTCCCCCACCCCTTTTATTTTGTCTTGTATGTTCATGTGCACTATATCCATTTATTTTGAATGATGCAATTTCTTCCTTTTTCACATTTATTTCTGTTAATATTATAACATCTAATTTTTGCTTACATGCTTTTAGTAGTACCAATAATTGGTTGAACTGTTTTTTTAATGATCTTATGTTTATATGTACAACGTCTATCTCCTTATCTCCTCCCTCTAATATATTCGCTCCAATCTTTCATAGACTCATACCTCATATACACATAGTCTTTATCATCTACTTGAAAACGATCGAACTTTATGCGTTAAGGAATCACTTAGTGTGCTGCGGGCTTACATTTACTCGCTGGAGCTTGATAATAACCGTCGCATATCATTCTCACATTTAATACTGTGTACTTTTTTTGTACTTTCATTAGCTTTAACCAAAATTCTCGAGTTCTGTATCCATATAAATTTATAGGATTCTTTGAGCTCTTTTTTGGCTATCCAGAATAATTGTCTGAAGTACTTAGAGAGGTCTTCGTTTATATATATCTTATTGATATTCTTATTCGCGTATACAAAATCGTTAGTTATTTGTCGCTTTCGCATCTTAAGCCATTGTTCTCTCACTGATGTGCTTCGTAGCTTTATTATCACAGGCTGAGTACGATGCTGATTGTGTTGAGCTGCTGAGTACGATGATGTTTGCGTTTGCTCTGACTTCATAAAATTCTCTTTGCGAAAGTAATAAATAAGTCTGCATTTGGTATCCAATAATATTTTTCTGCTTTGTTGCATAAAGTTTATATTTTGTATGTTTATCAGAAATAGTGTACTGTTAGATACATACCAGTTTACATAAATGCATAATATGCTTTTATTAGCTTCATCTGCAACTTAAGATGTTAAAAATCTTAAGTAACTTTTAACTTATTAGTAAATGAAACCTTTTTTTTTTTTTTTTTTTAACGCGGGGAATGCTTTTCGCACCATACCCTCCGTTGGGGAAACGCAGGGTGTGTGTGGGACTCCCGGAGAACCGGTCTACCCACTAAACCCCGCGGCGGCCTACCTCGGCAGTCAGGAGGACCTCCAGGAACGCATCGGCGGCTTCTGGAGTCCTCCCTGCCGTACCCCATGTCTGAGGCACATCCCGGGGTGACTGTAGTCACCCTAGGGCGGGAGGCTGCCGCGCCTTTCACTACTCTATACAGTAGGAGGCGCAACAGCGCCCCGCCATGGACAAAACTCACCGGCCGCGCCGGAGTGTCGTCTGTCTCGGGTCGTTTGCAGCGGCCACATTGCCCCAAGATGTGGCCGCAGCGACCCTTAGGTGGCGATTGGGAAGCTAACGACCTCTGCCGCGTCCCCTTCGTCGCCTCCTTCGAGCGGGATCGGCCCTCTCCCGATCCCGCTCTGCGGCCTCCTTCTGGAGCATAACGTCCTCGCAGAAAGAGACTGCGGCTGCCCATCCCTCGCCACTAGCCAGCATTGCCGCGATCAATGCTGGCGGTGACAGGTTTCGTCCGATCTGTCCGACCAAGACTTGACGTTCGGACTCCCACGCAGGGCAGTCCTCCAGCGTGTGCTGGGCGGAGTCCCGGTCGGACCCGCAATAGTGGCATTCTGCCGTGACCTCCCGTCCAATTCGATTCAGATACTCACCGAAGCAACCGTGCCCGGTGAGCACCTGAGTCAATCGGTAGGTGACACAGTCGTTCCTCCCTACCCCCGCTTCGAAGCTCGGCAGAACGGCTCCGACTACGCGTTGGCTAGCATAGCCCTGGATTTCGAGCCGTGCCTGCCAGGTCCGCAGAGCCTGCGTATGTGCGTTCCGCCTTAGCATTCCGGGATCATGATCTGGCGCGGCCCCTTCACCATTCCGACCGACAGAGCGAACTTGGTCATAGACCATCGCGTCCATGTCTGCCAGAATGTCGAAGGGTGGATATCGCGCCAGGACCGTTGCCGCCTCAAACGAGATCGTACGATAGCCCCGTACGACCCGTATGGCCATCAACCGCTGCAAGCTTCTAAGTAGAGCCCCGCAGCGGGAGGCACCCGCCAAGTCTTTAGCCCAGACGGGCGCCCCATAGAGGACCATGGATCGCACGACGCCCATGTAGAGACGGCGAACTTCTTCCCGCGGTCCCCCGAGATTGGGCAGCAGGCGATGCAGCGCACCCGCTACCCCACGAACTCGGGGGACTAATCGCTCGAAATGCTCTTCGAAGCGCCACCGACTGTCCAGGATGAGGCCTAAGTACTTCATGTACCGGCCCACCTGGACTTCAGCGTCACCCACCCGGAGGCATGAGCTGGGTGGTTCCTGGCGCTTACGCAGGCCATGGAACCATATCGCCTCAGTTTTCTGAGGCGCCACCCTCAGATCCAGCTCATGAATCTTTCCCACGACACAAGCCACCCCCTGCTCGGCGAGCCGAAGCATAGTAAATGAAACCTGTGGTATGCAGTTTTGATGATACTATTATACTTTGACATAATGGAGGTGATATGATGATGAATCCAGAAGATGCAAATTTGCCGTTTATGATTCGTTATGAAAAGTGCATATAGTGAATATAGTGCTTAGTAACGGTGGTCTGATTATGAAGCTTAAAAATTGATTGAAGCTTTTTTTGTAAGCTTTTAAATTATAATTTACTATTTATTTGATCTTTACATTACATCTTATAGGCATCATCTTCAATCATGAACAGCCTTTAACAGTTCACGGCTGAGGTTTCTCCTTAGAGAGGAAGTGAAGGCCAGCTATACCACGCTGGCCAGACGGGTTGGTATAGGGTTTCCCAGCTTCCTGCGAGAAGTGGTTGAGGGCCTTTTCCCACAACGGGCGGAACACACTCCCCCGTCGATGGCCTCCAAGGCCGGAGACGACGGGGAGCACGGGGAGGACAATGTTCCGCCCGTCCGGGAATCGGAGGTAGGGGCGGCTGTTCTACGGATCCGTTCCAAGAACACCGCCCCTGGGCCAGACGGGGTACCGGCCCGAGTGCTGGCCCTGGCCCTCAACCACATGGCAGACCGCCTCGGGGAGGTGTTCGACGCTAGCTTGGCGTCGGGACGCTTCCCTGAGTGCTGGAAGAGCGGGAAGCTGGTCCTACTGACGAAGCCGGGACGGCCTGCCGATTCGGTCGCGGCCTATAGGCCCATCGTGCTGCTGGACGAGGCGGGCAAATTGTTTGAGAGGGTTCTTTCTGCCCGCATCGTCCGGCACCTCTGCGAGGTGGGCCCCGATCTGTCGGACGCCCAATTTGGTTTTCGGGCGGGGCGTTCGACAGTCGACGCCGTGTTGCGCCTGAGGGCCGTGACCGAAGAGGCCGTGAGCTGTGGCGGCGTGCTGTTGGCGGTGTCATTGGACATCGCCAACGCATTCAATAGTCTGCCATTCAGCTGCATCAGGGAAGCACTCCACTATCATGGGGTGCCAAAGTACCTGAGGCGGCTGGTGGCAGACTATTTAGAGGAGCGTACCGTCGTGTACGAGGACCGAGAAGGTAATTTGAGGAGTCGGCCCATGTCGTGCGGTGTTCCACAGGGGTCTGTTCTTGGACCCCTCTTGTGGAACATAGGGTACGACTGGGCCCTTCGCGCCGATTTCCCCCCCGGGCTGGGTGTAATCTGTTACGCAGACGATACCCTCGTGACAGCCCGGGGGGCAAACTTCCAAGAGGCGGCGCGCCTGGCCACAGGGGGAGTCTCCCTGGTGGTCGGGCGCATTGAGGCGCTGGGCTTACGGGTGGCCCTAGATAAGACGGAGGCCCTATTATTTCATGGGCCCCGTCGTGGTCCACCCCCTGGCGCCTCAATAGTGGTCAACTCGGTCCTCGTACCGGTTCGGGCCCAGATGAAATATCTGGGCCTGATCCTCGACGGGAGGTGGCTCTTCGACGAGCACTTCCGACAGCTTGCTCCAAAGCTGGTCGGCGCTGCGTCTGCCCTAGGGCGACTCTTGCCCAATATGGGTGGACCCAGCGTCGCGACAAGACGGCTGTACACGGGGGTTGTCCGGTCAATGGCGCTGTACGGTGCACCGGTGTGGGCGGCGGCTCTGACCGCCCAGAATAGGGTACGCCTCTGGCGCCCTCAGAGGGTAATGGCGGTCAGAGCCATACGCGGTTACCGCACCGTTTCGACGGAGGTGGCATGCGCATTGGCCGGAACTCCCCCGTGGGAGCGGAAGTGCTCGCCGAAGTTTATCGGCGAGTGGCTGACTTCCGGGCGGAGAGCGGATTTCGCCCTCCGCCCGAGGATGTGCGCGAGTGGCGCGAAGCCGCTCGCCGAGCCACGATGGCTCGTTGGTCGTTCCGGCTGGAGACTCCACGCGCTGGCTTCGCCGCCGTGAGGGAACTGAGTCCCGCCTGCCACCACTGCGACTGCAGTGAGGACTCGGCCCAGCACACGCTGGCGGTCTGCCCCGCATGGGCGGCGCAGCGCCGGGCCCTCACTGCAGTCATCGGAGTGGATCTCTCGCTACCGGCCGTAGTACGCTCCATGGCCGGTAGCGACAGTTGTTTTACCGCGGTCGCAACCTTCTGCGAGGTAGTAATCTCGCGGAAGGAGGCGGCGGAGAGGGCCCGGTAGGACGACCTCCACTCGGACCCGATCCGCCGGTCGAACCGGGCGGCGGAGGCCCGCCTATCACAGCCTCATGCCGCCCTGAGTGTGGCCGCGGGTGGACGGGGTGGGTTTCCCCTCCACCCGCATTAGTTGGCCAGCCGCGAGGGGGCGGCGTCCGCGTGTGCCGGACGTCGCCTAAAGAGAGGAACATCCACATTGAGACGGAGCCCGCACCAGGAGCGGGCTGGCGCTAGGAGGGGTCCGGATGTCTTAACAACAGCTGTTCCCGGATCCCTCCTGTTACAGGCGCAGAGTGGCACACCGTGTGGTTTTAGTCGGTCCGAGTCCGACACACCACCCCGCCGCAAACCCCGGAGGGGTGACGGTCCGAGGGGATTTCCACACGTTAAAAAAAAAAAAAAAAAGGGTTTGTTTCAATTTTCTCTCTTTGCAGTGTTATTGTCCTGCGTAGTTTGCTACCTTAGGCGGCTCTTACGACACTCACTGGATAAACAGGGGCGGGTTGGGGGTTATAGACATCGTTGCGTGAAAAACCTTTCTCGACTCAATATACCAGAAATAAATTTAACAAAAAATCTACCTGTATTCCGAGGTGACTCAAGACAAATTTAGATCGTCACTAAAAACAAAAATAGATCGTCTAATACTATTTTTGTTTTTAGTGAAAACCTCAAAGCGCCTCCATAAATCGCAAGAACTGTAAAAAGAATGACGATTGGAAATCTTGTGCCTGATATCAAGTTATATAACGGGGACGTGCAATAGGCCTTTTCATTAACAGTTTACGATCTGCTACGTGTTGGAGCGAGCAGTCGTGAAGATATTTCATTTGTGACGTGTCTGTTTTTTATGGTTCAGCAGCAAAGCGAGTTTACCCTAAGTATACGTCAACGTGAATGTTTTTGTTTTAATCAAAGGCCTAAGCAATTGTCTAGACCGTTTAAGAGGTTTCATCCTCAGATAAAATTATGCAATGTTTGTTGATAGAGAATTTGTTCTTGTTTTTCTCTTGAGATAAATAATTCAAATTCCTTTGTGTCTTTGTTCCAGTTGTATAATCAACTACAGAACTAGAATTGCTTCAAATACTTAGCTATGAAGTATTAAATTATTTTATCTATAAAACGCTTGTGAATATTATTGGCTCGAAAAGTTTTAGAAGTAAAGTATTGTTTTTAAAATGGAACAAGAAACACTCTTGTGTAAAATGTAAACATTGGTGGATCGAATATCTAAGCACCAAGGCGACAACAACTGGTCAAAGAGAGAGGCGATCAAGTATCATGCACTCTAAGTAAGAATCCGGTTTACTCTTCTACCAGTAGGAAGACTGCCACGGATTTGGTCTTTGCCAAAAGACTGGTGGCAGAGACTTTATATATTTTTAGTTGATTTTACACGCTAACTTCATAGGGTCTTAGTATATTTCGTATTACAGACGTTGAATTAATTTAATTTCATCAGTTGTTTCATAATAAGCAACCAATAAACACACAACCTTTGTGGATCACACAAAATGTCGCCCCTTGTGAGGCTCAAACCCACAACAACGAACGTAGTAGGTAGTAGACTCTGCCCTCGTATCAACAAAAACAACAACTGCCTTTAATAGTCTACTGCTGGACATGGGCCTCTCCTTAGAAAGGAGGTTTTGGCCTACTATACCACGCTGGCCAGACGGGTTGGTAACAAACAAACAAACAAACTCACTTTCACATTTATAATATAAATATGGATATTGCTATCCCATGTTATGTGAAATATTTTAATCAATTACTTTTGTCTACCCATTATTCATTTTACACCAACTTTGAGTGTGTATTTAAATGTAGGTACATGTTTAATTTTACTTTTTATGTTTACACTAATATTTATTTTTTTAAAGTCACATTATTAACATAAAGTTTACTATCTACTTGAAGGTAGAAATAATTAAAAAGTAATAATAAGGAGAATCAGACTAATTGTAAACAGAAACACTCAGAATAATTCTCGTTAATATTCAATCAAATCTGATAAACTCACGATCAAATCAACAAAATATAATTACAACTATCTCTAGTCAAAATAACATTAAATTACTTACACTTAAGTAATATGAATGATATTCCTATAATTTCCAGAGATTCAAATAATTAATTATCCAACCATTATCATTATTAATATGACTAATATTACAAGCAGAGGTTCTGAGTGTTTAGGTCATTGACCTGTGACAAATATTAATTACTCTGAATGAACAAAGCTATTATTAGAGCTTATTTACATATATTCTTGCCAGAATCCTACTTGACTGAAGCAGTGTACGCTCAATTTAATAAAAAACCTGACTGCTAAATAGATTCGGAGGAAAAAGAAAAGATTAATGAATAAACTGAAAACGAGATCTAAACTCACTTTGACAGGAGCACAGAATACCTTTAGTAAGTTTACAATTTTTTCATAGGTTAGCTAGCATCAAAATTCACGAATATCGTCGTCATCACAATCACTGTTTTTAAAAAATACCTAAGATAATCAATACTCGTAAATAGATGATATCTGGAAACCGTGAATCATAGTAGTCAAGATTTAATTCTCAATTACGTATAATCACTGCAGACGATCGGTTGCAAATACGTCTTTTAGCCAGTATCCACACGTATTAAGTTACCAAAAACTGTAGTATGTAAAGGTGTTACCAGTGTTCTGTTAAAATTAAATATAATGTGAAAATTGTTCAAAAGTACATATTTTTAAATAATTTTGTAACACATTAAAAATTAATGAATGTTAGTACTGGGTAGGTACTTAAGATTAAACACGTAAAACAAAAATAAAATTGAGGGTCCAATAGGAATGAATTCACGAAATGACGATTATACCTCCGAATATCTAGGTAATCAGGGATCGAGACGAAATTGAACAAAAGTAATATAACTTTCCTTATCGAGTATATTAAGAAAATCAGAATCGTTGAAACGTGTAATTAAGGTACCTTTCTCCGGCATTTAATCGTTTGTTGGTTTAAATGTACAATTAAAAGTCTTACGGAGTAGGATAAGCTTATAAAATTATTTTCAAATCTTATTTCCTTCAAATATAATTAAAGGATTTTTTTACAATTCAGTGGTGTGAGTTGCAACTGATGTGACACTGAAACAGTTGCTTATTTTAATTATACTTTTGTGTTTTTTTTGCATTACATAATATATACATATGTATATTGTCCGCGTGGTAACGGGTTAAAAACACGAAGTGTCACCACCCCTATTCATGATGTGGATGTCGTAAGAGACTACGAGACCGACTAAGGGAGCAAACTACCCAGAACGTATATTTACAGGAGCCAGGAGTGTGTGTGCGTCTAGGTGTTTCCACTAAAAACCACACCGATGGCTGGCCTCAGGCACCCTACTCCATGGACCATGTTATTTCAGGTCCCCCCAGATCGACGCCGCGCCTAGTAAGTAACTACCTTTGACCCTACTTAACATATGTGTAATATGTTAAGTAGGTAGGTAGTACTGTAGCAAGGTGTAAGTTTAACCATCTAAGTAAGTAACTTCATCACAAAAGAGGATGTTTCTAACAGTCAGTTAGTAGACTATTTAGTTCTGAGACATAAATAGAACGTGATTTTGGAATGCATACTTGCAAAACATATTAACCGTTAGGGTAAATTATTTCATATAAGATCCACTTGTTATTATAAATTATGAATGCAAAAATATTTGAATGAGAATGACCGGGTAAATAAAATTGTCATTGAAGAGTGAACGAGAGAAAAATATCATAAATCATCCGTCGACAATGTTTGTATGATTTAATTTGATTTAGATGGGTATTTGAAACGAGTTTATAGGGTTCCAGATTTTTTATGTTATTTTAGAAATGGATAAAAAATGGGTGCATTATAATTGGTTTTGAAATGAAAACATTACACAATTAGAATATAAGTTTCAAGCTTCAATTTAATATGGTTATAAGAAATACTTTAGGATGCTTTTACTTGAAAATAAATAATTTAATATTAGGTCTAGTTTTTTTAAATTTCGAACTGTGTAAGAATGTAATGCGTCATGGAAGTTGGTCATTGTCAGAGATAAAACCTCGAAACAGCAGTTTGTATGTATAATAATTTGCAACATAAATACCTCTCCTATAAAATTAAAAATGATATCCAAAGTAGCTATTCCACGACGAAGTCTCGGACAAAAGTTAGTAAATAATAATTATAAGTAGTACTTAAGGTTTATCTAATAATTTATTTTTAGTTTTTTTGTAAATAAAACCTTGCTCAGCACGCCCGTTACTACTCAACTTTGCTACTAATGCCACGTCTTTAGTAACATCTTAACATGTATTAGAAAGTAGATTATTAAACCACTGTATAGATTTAAATGTACAATACACATAGTTAAAGGAAAGACGACATTGATTAAATGTGTTGTGATGTTATGATACATGTTTTACAGTCACATTTTGGGATCCATAAATTGTTGTTCTGAGTGTGGGTGTCATTGTGTCCATTTCATAATTGTTTGTATAGTTCCGCACTAGGAATATATCCTCTGTCGCGACACAGGATATATTCCGATTGCGGGACTTTGTCTTAAAAACAATTGCTTGTAAGAAGAAATTGAGATGTGTAGGCCCGTTGTTATTCTAATGATTTTTTAGAAATCTAAGCTCTCTAACTTTTACACTGTAATTTCAATATAGAAAATGGCACGCGTCCACTTCAATGCTTTTACTCAATTGAGAAAGCAGAATTAATTAAAACGCTCTTCGAAGTAAATTAAAGTAAGTTCGTTTAAATGGTCACTATTGCATATTAATACCTGATTCTATTCACTTAATACTGTTAATATACCAGAATCTTCTTGTGAAGTCGTAAAGTCAGTTATAAAGCGAATGTTAGTACTGTTTTATGGGAGTCATAGAAGCTATCCTTCACTTACCGTGAGTTTATGAGGGGACACAACCATCCTCAAATTTATATCTTGTTCTAATAATGGATTTTAGAATGTCTTTCTATAAACTGCGTATAAAGTTCTTATCGCTGCGGCTATTGTTTTTAACTTTAATACTTATAATTAGAGAAATCAAGTTGAAAGTAGCCGTAAGAAGTTGGAAATATTAACAGCCTCTTAAAATATATAGTGAATTTTGTAATCACTTAAACTTTTCATTGCATTTTTATACAGCTTTGGTGTGCCTTTCTTTATAGACTACTATTACTTCAGTAGTTATTTTTCATACATTTTTTGAATAAAATTTCTATAATAAAATCAATTAACGCACTGGCTCAGAGGAAACACTATGACACATACCTTTTTTAATAGGAACCAGTACTGTTTGACGACCTAAAAGAATATTAGCGATTATGCACTTGATTGCAAACTTTTATGAATGAAAATAAATTTTTAAGCTTTTTATGAGCCTTTTTTACGTTTGTATTATAATACGTGTAAGCAGTTGGGTGGATAGGTTGGGATACTTTAGTTTTTTCCAAAAATAAATATTACAAGACAAGATAATAATATTATCCAGTATTGATTGTTGCTACAAAGAACAATTAACTTACATTTGTCGTCTATATTTTATATAAAATTTTAAATAAACTTTTGTAAGGCTCGTTTTTCACATTTTTGTTTCAATTCAAATTAAATCCTTTAAATTGTAGACTATTACGCTAATTGTAACTTGAAGCTATTTTTTCCTTGTTGTCTTGTCGCTAGAAATAAGAGACCCTGTTATTTTTCTAATAAGCCCTTTCTATGAGGAAAACATAGTGCATTTTTTATTTTAGTGGCTTCAAATGATGGATTTAGCTTGTCACATACTCTTCGTAGTTCCATGTCCATGAACCTATAATTTATAAATAAACTCTGACTAAGGAAGAAGTGGGATTAAAAATAACATGTTTTCCAATGACTTATTACTTATAAATTAAAGGAATTCTAGGAAAAAAGCTAACCAACTAAGTGAGTTGGAATGTTAATTATAAATTTTAGCGATTCATCTTAAGACTATTTTTTAATGGAATTACTAACTCCCACACGCCAGGGGAAGTCCTCCCCCCCTGAAGTTCCAATGATTCTGGAGGTGGTGGGACACAACAAAGGGTGACTCTTAAGGGTGTCTATGGGCGGCGGCAGCCACTTACCATCAGACGGGTTGGAATACGGTTTGTTTCAAGTTTTCCTTTTTCTTTTTGCAGTACCGTGGTACTGTGCAATAAAGTGTACGTATTTATGTCACCATCTCATCCGACACTGGGCAGTTCACAGGATAGAAAGAGAACACTGCTGCATTAAATATTATGTCATCGTTTCATTTGCTAATCTTATCTTTGGCTTTGATAAAATTGTGCCAATGCTACCTGCGGCAAGCAACTAATATATCACATCCCATAATTCAGGGTATTTAAAAGTAAACAATAGCGCGATGCACAAAGGTTCTATCAACGCCATCTATCGAACTTCAACTAAACTTTTACACACTTCATAAAATTAAAATGTTAACAATATTGGACACCATTAATTCAGTTTTTCATAAGTCAACATTTGGAAATTATCTATATATATTTATCAATCTAAACAATGGTATTATAACTCAGAAAGATAGAGTCAGCTAAATAAAGTTTAAATAAAAATATTTTTCTACTATAAGTCTGTGAAATATAAAAATTAAATGGAATATAAAATAACTGTTAGTATTATATTTTGTTCATATTTTACGTCTGATCGCTATCTAACTCTACTTTAAAAAGACTTAGCAACCCACGCTTATCTAGAGCTTACCACGTACACAAGGTAAGTGCTTACAAACCGATAAGCTTAATGACTATGAGCTAGTACCTAGTCTCTTTTCATTTGTGCGTAGCGAGGGATGTGTTTGTTAAGAACCAATAGAATCACTTTGGTTACCTAGCCTCGCTCAGCCCTGCTCTAGTGGAAACGGCTCAGCGCAGCGAGGTTTTTGTACATGCAAGACAGGGGAAGGGTTGCGAGGAATGTATACGAGTAATGTGTTGCGAAGGATGGGTGCTAGCTGTTTGTCAGAAGGTACAGAAAACATGGATCAGTGGAAAAAACACTATTAGTTACATCAATTCGCATTTGAAACGACCCCGCTACACATCCTCGCACCGCTCATCTACGCACAGTTTCACAGCGTCGCTACGCATCCCCGCACCGCCCAGCTACCTTGCACATTTCTAGTGAAAACGCAGCCTATGGTTTTCATTAAAACTGTGCGTCAGAATTGAACTGCTTATAACCACATGATGATATAGAGCCTAAAATACGAAGGGGCTTTAAACCCCGTAGGCACTTCCCAGATTTCTTTTCCAATATTTTTTCATAAACATATCAAAGAAGTAAAAGCAAAACAAACATATTCTTGATTCCCTTTGTGTATTTAAAAGCTTTCTTCAAACTTTCCATTCTAAAGCCGTCAAAGACTATGCAAATTCATAATTTACATATTTAAATTCACAACATTAAAATCACACAATCGGTTTATCGAGTAAGGATTGTATTAATATCGAAGAAATTGATTTGTGTCTCGGTCTTCGTAGACGTTCGCTAATCTTTATTCTTATGAATTTTGAACAAAAAACAATTCTTCTTTTTTTCTTTTGTACACTTTTTACATTCAATAGTTTGCAACCAGTACCTATTAAGTGGGTGTGTAATAACAAATTAAGAATATAGAGTGTCGCCACCGCTATTCATCCCGAGGGTGTCGTAAGAGCCAACTAAGGGAACAAACTACTCAGGACAACAGCAGTGCAAAGCCCATACCAACCCCTCTAACTGGCGTGGTATACTAAGTATTTCCTCATCACTGTCAACATCCTTTAGTATTGCTAGACATATGCCTAGGCCCTTACCAAGTAGTCGAAAACCTCCTTAGAAAGCAGGATTTAAGTAATAAACGCCGTCATCGCGGCGGTAAGACCCGTTATGGAGGATTGGCTCGAGAGGCGTCACGAGACCCTCTCATACCGACTGACGCAGATGATCACTGGGAAAGGATGTTTCGGGGATCACCTGTGTCTGATCCGCAAGGAGTCAACGCCTGAGTGCCACAACTGCGATGGCAGTGGCGTGGCGTGGCGTGGACACGGCTCTCCACACGCTGGCAGAGTGCCCGGCGTTGAGCAGAGGCGAGACCTCGTGGCGGCCAACGGAGTGGGAGTTCTCTCGCTCGATAGCCTGATTGCGGCTATCGTGCGGAGCGAGAGTGCGTGGCACTCTAGCATAACTTGCTCGCAGAAGGAGACGGCGGAGCGGGACCGGGAGAGGTTTAGGACTCTCCCGACCCGCTAGGCCCGGGAACGGGCCATGTACCGCAGGCGACTCAGGCGCCGGAGGTCGCAGAACGACCTCCGTCCGTCCATAAGTGCAGGCCTGGGGGTGACAGGTGAGGCCATCTGTCACCCTAGCAGAAGGAGGCCGGGGTGGCGGCGAGCGCGTTGCGAAGCGCGCTCGCTGCCAGGGAGCATAGGGAACATGGGGTTCCCACACGGAGGGGTCGTCTACCTGTTGTTGTAGATGGCCCGATGTACCTATCTCGGGGCACCAGGGACTTCCTTTCTAGGGTATACCTGGTTCCCCGGCTATGAGTACCCGAGACGGCGTGCGGTTTTAGTCGGTTCGAGTCCGGCATGCCACCGACAGGTGGTATCCGAGGGGATTTCCGAACGGAAAAAAATTAAAATAAAGGTCATATTAGACTTCTTTATCTGAAATTAAAAAATATAATCACACGATATTTCTAATTACAAATTGGGATTAACGTGGCGGACATGACATTAAACCTTACGCCTCGAAAGCCTATTATTGACCGTTGGTATTATATTGAAATCCATTTGTTATTTTCCAAACGAATGATTAAGTGACGTGTTTAGTAGACTGCATCTAATGATGTAATACACTGAAATTGACTTGTCCGAGTTTGAAATTACTCGGGTAATTGAAAGTCCGAACCTGTATAAATTATGAATACACAATGTTACGGTAACATAGATTGGCCAAAGCTTATATTTAATTAAATGATCGGCAAGTGATTTACGATTCACTTATTTTTGTTTTTGTTAATGGCTTTTATTTTATAAGGCAATTTAGATATATATGGCTAAGTATTTGTAGTATTTAGTATTTATGTATTTGGTAATTCCTAAGTTTTTTTTTGTTGGTAGAGAGCGGCACATTTGAGCTGATTCGACCGGGGTGATGACACGGCCTCACAGATAAACAGTGCTATGTAATTCTTGGTTGCATTTCACGGAGTGAGTCGGGTTCCCGGAGATCTCTCGCTATTCATGGTTCGGAAGGAGGCAGTGCGAGTTTATTTCACTTCTATTCGATCGCCACGGTGATTCGGCGTTACGATTGGCCCGCACTGAAATCTCCACCAGTCGCAACGCTAAACGCGCTCGCCATCGAGAGCGAATCGATGTGAAATGAAATTGAACTCGGCTCTTTGATCTGCAGGTGTCTATAGGAGGCGGCAGTCACAATTAGTTATGCCCTCTACTCGTTTGCGTCTTCTACCGTAAAAAAAAAACAAAATCTAAAGTGTTTAGTATAAAGTTAATAAAAATGAATAGTACCTTAAACTGAAAAGTTGTTATATATTCATAAATTATGCTATCAACATACTAGCAATTTAAAAGCTAGCCTTGCCCGTAACAGATCGATACTGCTGGATCATTATTTATTGTTATCGTTTTCATGCGACGGTGACTATCCCCTACTTTCAGTACGGTGGAGATAGCCTGTCCCGATGTTTATTTTAGTTAAGGTAAAGATTTCTGACGTTTATTTGAAAAAAATCCCACGTATTTCGCCTCATATTGTGAGTAATATTGTTCCATTATTGTACCCATTGAGATCTGTTTCAATGATGTATGGATATTACTTGTGTAGATTTTGATAAATGGTTTAGTATGTTGTAATCAGATACAATAAAAATCCTCGTTTTACTGAATAACATCTATTGATACATGAATTTTCAAACAAGCCAAACCTATTATTTAAAAAAAAATGTCTTTTGAAAAAACTCGGACCCGATGAATATGAAATAATATTAGCAGGTTTGCCACTAAAGATGTCAACTGCGTTATGTAAATTAAGCAAGTGCAAGTTCCATTAGTTACTTTGCTTTGAATGTAAAATAGTTCATTGAAATCCAATGCCAGACAAACCTGTTTTTTTTAGCTTGGACCAATGTCAAATAACTTTATATTTACCCGACGTTTCAACGCAATAGGGTACATTTCTTCAGGAAATTAAGTATGACATACTAAAGAATGTAGTTACTGTTTTCTAGTTTCTAATAAATTTGTATTGTTGTATAAGGATGATATTAAACCTGATTATTTCATACAAATTTCTACGGAAAGTACTATTTTGAAGTTTAAATTAAAAAGAACCAATGTGACTTGATTGTCCAATAATCGATTCTTTTCGAATGTAATCAATTTTTTTTTTATTTAATAGTATGTGAAATAATTGTACAATTTAACAAAAATAGGCTTTATAAAATATTTTTAATTGAATTCAATTTTTTTTTTGGTTATAAAAATTTACTGCTTTACACAATCCCTTACTAAGCTTTACAAAGTTTGCTATTAGTAGATTAGTGCAAAAGTATTTTATAGGGGAAATAAAATGTGTAACGTATAATAACTTCCTACTATACCTACCATTTACGAGTATATATATAATAAAGTAAAAACATATAATAATAATGAATAAACATTATCAAAAGACTTTTGATGTAAAAGGTAAACACAAACGCCTCAAAGGTAGCCAAGAAGCTCGGATATTTCGAGACGTAATTAATCATTAGCGAGATGATCCGGCATCAGTCCGCTTGATATGCCACATCATCAATCAAATTGGAACTATTACGGAGATTTTATCACTAGATGTGACTCCTATAAGGTTAAAAATACAATTTCTTTCTAAGTAGCAACGGGATTTTCTTTATACCGAGTACAATAAAATGTAGTGTAAAATATTACCCCTCACAGTAAAAGTTCGTTTACCTTCTACCAAAACGACTACACTTTGGTTTTCTTAGAAAAAAAACTGTAAAATAAGTCAAGTTTATATAAAAATAGTAGATTGTGGTGTGGTGACGGATTAAAAATACGGAGTGTCACCACCCCTATTCGTCCCGTGGGTGTCGTAAGAGCCGACTAATGGTGTAAACTACGCAGGACAACAGCACTGCAGAGAGAAGGAAAACTTGAAACAAACCCTGTACAACCCCGTGTAACAAACCCGTCTGGCCAGCGTGGTATAGTAGGCCAAAACCTCCTTTCTAAGGAGAGGCCTATGTCCAGCAGTGGACTATTATAGGCTGTTGATGATGATAATAACCTAAGATCAATAATAACCTAAGGCTTTAGATACCAGAAAAACAGACTCCTCTGATAAGTTTTGAGTATGCTTTTAAATCAAGTTGTAGAATCTATACATATTTAAAAATAAAACAACTTCACACATCTCACACATGGTAGTCTGATCCAAAACTTGGCAGAACCTGTCCTATAGTAACCAGACTGCTGATAAACATACTTAAATAATTCTAAGTACATATTTTAGATCAATTACGTACACCACAAGACACAGAACAAATCATCGTCAAATATCATCAAATTTAATGAATTCCAACTCTACTGAGCTGCAGGATAGATGGATCAGACTTAGCTACAATTTTTTTTTACTTGTAGAAACCCGCTCGTGCGGTCATTCCACCGGGGTTTGCGGCGGGGTGGTGAGTCGGAATCGGACCGACTAAAACCACACCGTCCAGCACGTTATGGCCGTTATGGCGATTGGAGGGGAAAACCCGTCCCGTCCACCCCCGGCCACACTCAGGGCGGCATGAGGCGATGGTAAGCGCGCCTCCGCCACCCGGTTGTGGGGTGCAGGTACTTCCCGAAGCAGCCGTACCCGGAAAGGAGCTCCGTCAGCCGAAAGGAAAGGGTCCCGTGCTGCCGTCCTGTCCACTCGACGATAACCGGCTAGAGTGCCTCCAAAGTGGCAAAGCCAGCACTTGAAGCCATTCATAACGAACCATCGTGGCTCGGCGAGCGGCTTCACGACACTCGCGTATCTCTTCAGGCGGGGCCGAATGCCTCTATCCGCCCCGAACTCAGCCGAAGTACTTCGGCGAGCACTTCCTCCTCCAAATGCCACGGGGGCGTCCAGAGAGCCACCTCGCGTCAAAAATCAGGCGGGGACCGGTACGAGAACCGAATCGACCACAATGAAGGCGCCGTGGGGCGGACCACGACGGTGCAGACATAGGTACTATGTAAATTGTACGCTAAACGTTAGTTTGAGTACAATTTAAACCAATGTCTACGTCCATAAATCTTGAATACTAATTTTGGATATTGTTGAATGTTCTAAATTCAATTAGAGGTGCGACTTATCATTACAAATTCACTGTTTTAATTAATCAATAATGGAATCTCAAATTCTAAATGAATTGAAAGATTTCTGGCTCAACCGGGGTGAATGAGTGAGGTGACAGGTATTCCCTATATCAGACACTCAAAGTCTAACAACTACTAGTGACTATTGCGTTCCAAGTAATAATGTATTACTTACTGACCCGTATGGTCGTTTGCCTAAAAAAATATGTAACTTTCAATAATTGTCTATTTTTAAAAATTTCTTCTACTAAACCAGAGCTCGTGCGTCCGATTCCTCCCTTGACAAATATTTGTGTGATAAACCATTTATTCCGCGTGTGCTTGTAATTTATGTGTAATATCAATTTATTTAGAAATATATAAGTACGTTTATCAGCAGTCTGGTTAGTATAGTACAGGCCCCGCCTGGGTTGGGATCAGGCTGCCATGTGTGAAATGTGTGAAGCATTATTATTATTACTGGTCACTTCCAGTTTTTTTTGTTTCTACACTGAGGCAGCATACAATCTGACGATGGTAGCAGGATCAATCTGCATGTGAAAGCTTTGGTAGGTACCGTCATAGTCTAATTAGCAAATTGTTGCAGTGTGCGCTTTCAGACACTTTCGATCACAGCTCAACAAGCTAATTAGCAGAGATTGGGACTATTATGATATCAAAATATATATTTAAGGCACCGTTAAAACCTAAATTAAGAAGGATCGACATTGATTATTAATAGTCCTAGATTAAAATATTTTTTATGACTACCGAGTTGGGTACTTTAACACATGTCGAATTCTATAGAAACAAAGAAAAGGTGATTTGTTATAACCAATACAGTAATAATATAAACCAAGACTATATATTAGTAATAAGAAGTAAGTCTTGTAAATAAATATAACGTTATATAATTAAAAAAATCAATAACAGAATGTTTATTTTGTTATCTTATTAGCTTTCTCATTATCAATGACAGTCACAACACATTTATTTTTCATATCCCAAGAGTACAGTAATAATAAGTAGTATTACCCAAATATATTTACGGGATTTAAATTATTCAAATACATGTTGAAATAGTATTCTGAGGAAAACCTGTTCAACTGTTTTAATTTAAATTCAATTTTATCAAAACCTAAATATAAACTTCTGTTTTACCTTACATACAAAATGTACCTACTGCTAAATAAAAAGACAGAAATAACATTAGAACATTTTGATTGGAGCATGTCTGAGTCGCAGGTGGACTTCTCGACCTTTGGGGCCTGTTTTTTGAATTGAAAAAGAAAACGACGGTCAGAAGGCACTTAAGGTCGCCATAAAATCACCCTCTTATATTACCCGAATAGCGTAGTTTTGCACAAGAATTTGATATTTGATGGTTTCTTCAATTTATATCTTAGCAATTTTGATTGTAATACTTTCACGTACATAAAAGTTATAGTGATCTGAAATAGCTATACTTTGTGTAGTGATAATTGTGTAAATCTATTAGTATAGTATTAATAGTAGGGTTATGTTGTAGATGTATACATTTTGTTGAACTAATTTTCCTTAACTTTATAAAGCAACGCACATATGCATTCAAATTATCTGTTACCAATGCTGTAGTCCGTGCGTATGATCTGACTATTGGCTCATCGTTCAGCTTTTGATGCCAGACGTTGATCCCAGCCCTGTTGTCTTTAATTAACTGCTTGAAAGAATCACTTGTGTTAAGTTTAACTGGTTTGGCCCTAATAATACGTAACAAATTGAAACAAGTGCAATTATCTTCATCATCAGCCTATCGCAGTCAACTGCTGGACATAGGCCTCTCCCATTGCACGCCACTTAGATCGATTTTGGGCTTCTCGCATCCAGCTCCTGCCAGCCATCTTGCGCAAATCGTCACTCCACCTGGCCTGTGGGCGACCTACACTACGTTTGCCGAGACGCGGTCTCCACTCAAGAACTCGTTTTCCCCAATGGTTATCGGTTCTGCGGCTAATATGGCCAGCCCACTGCCACTTCAGCTTGCTGATGAGGTACGCTATGTCGGTGACCTTAGTTCTCTGCCGGATCACCTCATTTCTGATGCGATCCCTTAGAGAAACGCCGAGCATAGCCCTTTCCATAGCACGTTGAGCGACTTTGAACTTGTGGACCAGCCGTACCGTAAGTGTCCACGTTTCAGCTCCGTATGTCATGACGGGTAGGACGCACTCATTAAAGACTTTCGTCTTAAGGCACTGTGGGATCGACGATGAGAAGACTCGACGTAGCTTCCCAAACGCTGCCCAACCCAACCGAATTCTTCTGTTCACCTCGTCCTTGAAGTTGTTTCTACCTAACTGCAATGTCTGCCCGAGGTACACATAATTTTGAACAACTTCAAGAACGGCACCGTGTACCGCAATCGGTTCCGGTAGTACATGTTCGTTGAACATGACCTTGGTTTTATCCAAGTTCATCCGTAGGCCGATGCGTACAGAAGTGTCAGCTAAGTCATTCAGCATTTGCTGTAGGTCCTGCAACGTCTCTGCCATGATGACGATGTCATCTGCAAATCGCAAGTGAGAGATGTATTCGCCATTGATATTGATGCCACGCCCTTTCCAGTGCAGCGTCTTGAACATGTCCTCCATTGCATTTGTGAACAATTTCGGGGAAATAACGTCCCCTTGTCTCACTCCTCGATGCAATGGTACGGGCCTTGTTTGCTGATTCTGTACTTGGACGGACATGGTGGCGGCTTCGTAGAGACATCTCATCACTTGGATGTATCGCCAATCTACTTGGCAACGCTGCAGGGACTCCAGAACAGACCAGATCTCGATCGAGTCAAAGGCTTTCTCATAGTCCACGAATGCTAGACACAGGGGCTGAATATATTCTTCGGTCTTCTGTATAATCTGCCGCACTGTGTGGATGTGGTCTATTGTGCCATATCCGCTCCGAAACCCAGCTTGCTCCGGTGGTTGGAATTCGTCGAGTCTTTGCGCAAGACGGTTCGTGATGACTCTCGAAAACAGCTTGTAGACGTGGCTTAGAAGGGATATGGGTCGATAGTTCTTCACCTGGTCTTGTCACCCTTTTTGAAGAACAAGACGACCACACTCCTACTCCACGCTTCTGGAGTTCTCCCTTCAAACAGGACAGCGTTGAAGAACTTTTGGAGCTCCCTTAGTACGGGTTTACCCCCGGCCTTCAGCAGCTCTGTTGTAACGCCATCCTCTCCAGGGGCTTTTCCATTTTTCAGCTGTCCAAGAGCCATCTCGATTTCGTCAATGCTAACTTCTGGCAGGTCTTCGGTGTAGTGACGTGTTAATGTGGCTCTAGAGTCCTCATTTTCGGGATCAGGTCGAGATGCATGCGAAGCGTATAACCGGCCATAGAAGCTTTCCACTTCCAAAAGGACTGCCGGCTTCGAAGCAACGACTTATCCACTTTCTGTAGTCAACTTTGTCAGGTGGCTTCTTCCAAGAGATTGTACGAACGCTTTTGACCCCCGATTTTGCTCGATCGCTCTTTCAATTGAAAGAGTAGTGGAGCACCGGAGGTCGTGTCGTACGAGTTTACTGATCCCTCGGTTTAGAGTCCGCTTTGCCGACAAAGTGACAGGTTGGTTTTCACGTCGTTTCTTCATTAGCCCTAGGGTCCTTTCTGAAAGCTTCGACTTCCTGCCCTTACGCTGCATTTCACAAAATCTCATACCTTCTTCCCTGAGGATCTGAACCACATTTTTGAGGTTCTGGTTTACGTCGATTGTGGTTTCCACGGCAGCGAATCGGTTTTCCAGTTTTGACTGGAACGTTTCAGATCTTGTCATGGCTTGGAGCCGAGTTGGTTGGAGCCTGGATTTCATCAAACAGACACGTTCCGCCTTAAAGTTGATATTCAGAGAGCCCCGAACAAGTCGGTGATCACTACCGGTATTAAACCTATTGATCACTGAGACGTCTCTGAATATGTGCTTTCTATCCGTCATGATGAAATCGATCTCATTTCTAATCATAGCGTCGGGGCTTTGCCACGTCCACTTCCTTTGGGGCTGTTTCTTGAAGAAAGAATTCATTAAAAACAGCCCCTCCCGTTCGAGGAAGTTGACCAGCATTTGCCCCCTATGATTCCTGCTTCCAAATCCATTGGATCCTACTACCGATTCGCCGCAATTCTGTACTCCCACTTTAGCGTTGAAGTCACCCATAACAACGTTGTAGTGGGTCTTAGTTGTGAAGTGGAGGGCCCTCGATATGTCATCGTACATATCCTCCACCTCGTCGTCCGAATGTGCCGAGGTCGGTGCGTACACTTGCACAACCTTGAGGCTATACCTCTCGGTGAGCTTGATAATGAGGTACGCTACCCTGTTCGACACACTGGAAATTTCCACAACGTTGTCAGATAGGGACTTATTTACCAGAAACCCAACCCCACCTTGGGATTGTTGGTCTCCCTCGCGGAAGTACATTAGGTGGCCTGACTCGAGGGTTATGGTGTCCGCCCCCTCTCTTCGGACTTCACATAGCCCTAGGATATGCCACCTAATCTTCCCAAGTTCCACCTCAAGTTGCGCCAGATGCGAGTCTAGCCGTAGCGTGCGTCCGTTGTACGTAGCCAGGGTCAGTCGGTTGTGGTGGCCTCCCGTAGCCCGGAGATTCTTCGCACCCCCTGCCCCGCCTTTACCGTGGTCGCCACCATGACCAGGAATAGCGGGGCTGCCGGGAACTGGGGGCCGTAGCCTTTGTTTCGTCTGCATGGGAGGGGTTTGCCCATAATCGCCACGCTGGGCAGGCGGGTTGGCGATCGCAGGACGTAGCTTGTCGCACCGGTAACGCTGCTGCCCGTCACCGGCCTGTTGTATTTAGCTACGCCTATTGGGATGGATATACCGCCATCGGTCGGTCGCCAGAGCCTCGTTCGTCGTTCAGCAGGATGCACCGCGGGCAGGTGAGGTTGGCTTGGGGCGAAAGATGGTGGTTCGCCCCTCACACCCCGCAATTATCTATTTATTAGCTTTTTTAACTATTTTTTTCATAATTGATTTTCTTTAATTAAGCTTATAAATTCTACATGATATTTACCACTTCACTTACAAATGATATGATAGTTACCTAAATTGTATTAAAATATTAAATACCATTTTTTTCTGTTTAAGTTACCACATTTAAAGTTTTATTGGTTACTACAAAGTCTCTTCCATCACTTTTCGAAAGCAAATTTACCAGCGGTTATGTTTTAATTTTTACTCTGCAAGAATGTTGTATTAGGTAAGAAGGTCTATTTTATTTCTAGCGGATTCAAACTATGTTTAATCTTTACTCTTTAACTTAATGAGGATAAGCAGACAAGTGACTAAGAACGTAATCTTTGTAGCTACAAGACTAGACAGAGGGATATTTATAGGCAATCAACGTCGTACGTTTCAAATCATTGTTTAGAGTTTATTGAATATAGTTAAATTGAATTGGAGTAAAGAATCAAATCATAATGTATCACTAGTAACTTGAGCACTGTACAATTTTCTATCGTATTTTACTAAAAGTAAAAGTCGTTTTAGTCGATTCCTCGAGTATTGTATTTTATTAAGTTTTTAAATACTTAACTTGCTTTTCTGTGCTCCTAGTAAAGTGTATACAATGTTACGAGGATTAGTTCAATAATAAAGACGTTAAATTACAAACACGCAAACGACGTTTCCTATTTTCAAATTAAAAAAAAATGACTGTATTATGGAGATTTATATCAAAGCGAACCAGTAAACGGGCAAATATAAATTAAAAACCTGTAGATTCGGGAGTCTATTGAATTATGTTTTTAACACTAAAAAATGAACTTTGACCCTTCTAACAAGCTTAAGCTTAACTGGCTAGTTAGCTAGCTAGCAAGCAAGAAAACCCTTTTTCTATCAAACTAGATTTAAAAAATACACTCGTTAAATGTGATAATTGGTCAGTTTTACTTGGATAGTTAAGCATTATCTCTACCGTCTTCGTTAGGATTAGTACTGTCTATGTGAGGCCTCAAAGTTCTAACTCTTTAAAATCTCATTCAGGTGGATACAGTAAAATATACATTACGTTACGTCTACGGTCGTAAATCCCTCATACAAAGACATTTTGGGTCAATGACAAGATTAGGGTTTATGTATCAAATATGAGTAGGCTACTTTTATGTTGTTTAAAATATAATAGACTTATCGAATATTATGAGATATAGTAAAACTATTTTTAAAGGTTTATTCTTAACAAGTAGTTTGCTAGAAACAATTTAGAAAGTATGTAGGTTTTGTTACCTTTAATATTGTGGCCATTATTTTTGTAAGGTTCAAATGAACCTTACAAAATGTGAGGAGGTAGGATTACAAATGTAATCCTACCTCCTCACATTTAGTGTTAAGTAAACAAAGTTAACTAAATCGTTCGATAAAGAAACTCATCAGCAAATAAGAGTTGACTCAATTATTTTCAAGCTATGTTTAGGCCCCTTTTTTTTTGTTTACGTATTTTTCTGAAATGCTTATGCTTATGTATAGCAGTGGACTGTTACAGGCTGGTGATGATGATGATGATGATTTTTCTACATGTGTACTGTAACTGGATCCTGGTGTACAGGACACCAGGATCCACAGCAGTGACCCACGAACACACCGAGTTATGACACACGGGAAGTCCCAGGAAGAAATTAAATTGTCTTGCAACCCGCAACGAAATCAATCAGAAGAAAATTGGAGGAGTTGGAAATACAGTAAATCCACAAGGAGGGACCTTAGCAAAGCGGGAGACAAAATGAAGTAAAATATGCATACACCCTTTTAAACAGGGAAGCACCACGGCCACAAAATATTACGGGTCCTAGGTGAGCTGTATTTGATTTATGTAGTGGAGCCAGAGTATGTGGTGTTTTCACTAAAAACCACCACGACAGCCGGTCTCAGGCGCCCTGCTCTGGGGAGGACCCGGACCATCTTATTTCAGGTCCCCAACCCGGATCGACGCCGCGCCCAGGCAAACCCTATCCCGGGGAAAGCAGTCTTCCCCACGCCTACACTTTGTGTGTTGTGGCCACATGTTTAGGCCCCTGGTTTCCCAATTCAGATTCCTTGTCATCGGCTCTAGGACAGGCAATGAACGGCTTCGCGGATGTCAAATCACCTTGTCTCACTGAAACAAAGCTTTGGCTGAATTTTTCGTCTTATTACATCCATATTGTTACTTTACGAGTAGATACTTCTACTATATGTAAATACTCCTACTCTAATAGGAGACTAATATAACACTAGTACACTTATATACACACAAGTTTTGACGTAAATGTTCAAAATACATACATTATTCTAAACCGAATCTGTGTTTTGTATATCATTTTATATATCTTCGCAATGTATAATAATTTTATAATTGTTGTTTGATAGGGACACATATTTATTGTAGACAATAGTAGCTTATAGTTTGCGGGTAAAGGCCCAGTTTAGAGTGAGTAACACGAGTTAAGTGAGGTTTATAAATAGGGATCAAGTATCCAGAATGTTAACTAAGAAAACCCAAAGTGATAACTTCTAAGAATGTTCGTTAAAAACGTATAGAAATGAACCTGAACAAACCCATTATCACAATTTTAAACCGTAGTTTTAGTTTAATCTAGTTTATTAGTAAGTTGTGGTAGTTTATTCAATTTAATTGGCAAAGCAATACACGGAGACATTGTAAGCGAGTGCCTATGAAATTGAATGAGTTTAAAGAATTGTGCAAGAAATTTGTCGGGCTTGATACTAGAAATATTTTTGAAAATATCGTAAAAGTTGTAACGGGCCGTTAATTACTTTTTAACGTTTTATTTTCTTTCTTGTATAGAGGTTTTATTAATTAGTAATCAGTTTGTGATTGAAATAACTTTTCTCCAACTACTTATAAAAATTTTAGGTTTTCTACTTTTCTTCCACTTTTTCATGACTTTTTTACTTAGTATCTTAAACCTCAGTAGGCCTAGCCAAGTCACAAATGTTTCAGATCGAATCTCTTTCTACAATCGCTGATTTTAGAAAACTTATGTACTAGTAGTAGTGTAGTAAACATGAGAGGCAGACAAGTTGTGTGCCAAAGACAAAAGCCTAGAATCCACCTGTTTATTTTTTTTACTGGTGTCGTGAGTTTTACTACTTAGTTTTTTTGTTGTTAATATAAAATATTTATAAATTCATAGACTGTTGTAATGGGTCTATAATTTATTTACTATTCTTAACAATTACAGTAATATATTCTCGGTTGAAATGCCGTAGGTGACTGTTTCTATGTCCGTTTTGAATACCTCTTTATTGGGGCTTGGAAATTCATTTAATTTGCACTTCCCAACCGAACCCTCGTGTTAATCAAATCAAGTTATTTAAACAGTAATAAATCGTATAAATGTCATGCTGTTTGGAAATATTTAGTTTAATTAAGTTCACAAAGCTTAGGTGTTTATTTAAAGCTTGGATTCCGGACCCTTTTCTAGTTAAGCTTGAAATAGAGTAAACGTCTCAAGGTTGAATGGATTTGCGATATTAGTTTAGTTTGGTGTAGAATCACGCAATCAGTTGCGATGAGAAAATTAACTCACTGTCGTATGTTACCCAAGTCTAAATCCCTCAACGGCAGTGAAATTTCGTTGTAAATATTAAGAAAGACAGAGGTAACAATCAGGCCTGACACAATTGAACTAAATAATAGAAAAGATCAAAATTCTTTTCATTTGAAGTACCAAACTATATATTTCTTAGCTTACTTTAAAAAAGGATTGTTTTTTTTCAGTAAAGTCTAAAATTATAACGATACTTTAGATTAAAGAAATAAGTTCTTAGATATCTTTATAGATATCTGTATAGATATCTTTATAGTAGAATATTTGAATGATTTTCGACTCAGAATCATGGTCTGAATATACTATTTCAGTATTCGGTACGATGTCCCTTACACCTTGTATATGTTAACTAACGTAGACAAAACGCAGATGTTGCTTTTAAACCTAAAATATTGTTCATAATACTGTTTGTCAATTGTATATTAACCTTAAAAGTCATTGTGACGTCAACGCTGTTTTAACTAATAGAGCCAACCACTTGCTTTGGAATGGCCAGCCTGTTCGTGAACTTGTACGAGTATAACACAAAAGCTTAGTACATTAAGACATCAAACACCTTGGCCCATTAATACTCCTATTTGCTGTTAATAAATATATGGACAAAACATGTGACGGTTTCAATGTCTCGGCGATGTCTTTGAGACAATCTTTGTATAGATAATGTAACAGATATCCATTGAAGAAGCTTTTATTTTGTAAGAAATAACTTATTTATTTAGGTATCTTTTAAAATATTCATTGATAATAATATTTTTGTCAATTAGACATACCACGATCGATATGAACACAAAAATAATTATATATTAAACCAATAATCTTTGAACCAAGATTATTAATTCTATAAAAAAACAAAGCTGTATAAAAAAACCAAGACGTCTTAAAAACAGATAAGTTATTTCCGTGACGTACGTACTAGGTCAGATTTATTTGAAGGTTTTAAACCGCTCATTATTTTTGGAATGTATGAAATACCTAATAAATAACTTTAGTGCCTAGACTTAACATTGCCATCAGAGTCATAAGGGGGTACCGCACGATCTCCTTTGAGGCGGCGAGTCTTCTAGCTGGAACTCCACCATTGGACCTGGAGGAGAGAGCCCTTGCAGCTCTGTATCGGTAGCGCAAGGATAAGGATTTGAGGATCAGAAATCCCAGCTCCACCAGGTCCTCGTGGAGGAGTGAAAGGAACGACTTGGCAACCGAGCGCTGGGCATGCCGTTATAGTGGCGGTAAGACCCGTAATGGAGGATTAGCTCGAGAGGCATTACGGGACCCTCTCATTGTTGACGCAGGTGATCACTGGAAAAGGATGCTTCGGGGATCACCTGTGTCTGATCCGCAAGGAGAAAACGTCTAGGTGCTGGCACTGCGATGGCCGGACCGTGGTCACGGCGCTCCATACTCTGGCAGAATACCTGGCGTGGGTGGAGCAGAAGCGTGACCTCGTGGCGGCCACTGGGTGAGAGATCTCTCTCTCGGTAACATGATTACGGCCATGGTGCGGAGCGAGAGTGCGTGGAACTCCACCGTCTCCTTCTGCGAGCAGGTTATGCTTGCGAAGGAGATGGCGGAGCGAGACCGGGAGAGGTTCAGAACCCTCCCGGCTTGCCAGGCCCGATAACGGGCCAGGTACCGCAGACGTCTCGGGCGCCTGAGGGTGACAGGTGAAGCCATCTGTAGGGGTCATCTATAAGCCGTAGATGGCCCGAAGTACGTCGGGGCTTTCCTTTCTAGGGTATACCTGGTTCCCCGGCTACTGGTACCTGGAGATGGCGTGCGGTTTTTGGTCGGTTCGAGTCCGACATAACCCCCTACTGGTGGGTGGTATCCGAGGGGAGTTCCGCAGATAAAAAAAAAGTTCAATCTTGAGTATTTAGGATTGAGTATGTATTTAGAAAGTAAATATATAAACTCGGTTCCAAAAATAACGGGTCAGTCACATAAACCCGAATATCTCCCGAACTACGTATGCCATCCTAATGAAACGAAGACTGTTCAATTGAGAATTTAATTATACAGATAAAAAATAAAATAAAAACTTAAATCTAAACTCTCTAACTCTTAACTTATCACTAAATTAAAAAAATAACTAAATTAGTCATATTTTTCTTGAGATTACATATTTTTTGCTGTTATCCATCACTTTCTTCATTTAATACTTTGTATTGCCTCCACGAGCTCTTCTGACAGCTTCCAGGCGATTAGGCATGCTGTACACCAAATTTCAGAGCCGGTGCTGAGGAATACCTTCCCATTCCTCAACCAGTGCTTGTTTGAGCTCGGGAAGCGTGATTGGTGGGGGGTTTCGACCTTTCACGCATCTCTGAAGCTCGTCCCAGGCGTGCTCGATGGGGTTTAAGGCTGGCCACTGCATGAGTTCGATACCGACCTCTTCAAGGTAGTCATGTACAATTCTGGCGGTATGGGGACGCGCATTATCATGCATTAATATGCCATGCCGGTCCATCCTGGCCATGAAAAGACCTACATGTTCATTGAGGATCTCTTCTACGTACCTCTCTGCATTTAGAGTTCCATTTTGAATGAGTACCAGCTCGGTGCGGGCCTCAGTAGAAATCCCAGCCCAAACTTGTACGGAGCCTCCACCGTACGCCACTTTTTCCTCCACACACGCTTGATGGAAGCCCTCCCGTGGTCTTCTGTACACCAACTGCCTACCATCATGCTTATAAAGCATGAATTTAGAACCGTCCGTGAACATTACCCTAGACCAATCGTCTAGTGTCCTGTTTAGGTGCTCGCGCACGTATCTCTGTCTTGCAATTCGATGTCCCCGTTCCAGTTTGGGGCCATTTGCGGGCCTCAATGGTTTCAAATTTGCTTCAGCAAGACGTCTTCTTACTGTTTGAGCGCTTAAATTGCCACCTCCAAAGCGAATAAAGTGAGTTTTTAGACCAACAGCAGTTTGAAAACGATTTCGGAGCATTGTAGCCACCAGTTGTCTGTCTTCCCTGGCCGTTGTGCATCTTGGTCTGCCATTTCCTGGTCTTCTAAGGTGTGATCCGGTCTCTTGGTACCGCTGGACTACCCGCTGAACAGTCGACAAAGATACACCAATGTTTCTGGCTGTTTCACGCTGGCTCCGCCCAAGTTCCAAAAAAGTTAGGATTCTGGTACATTCCTCTAGCGTGACTGCCATGCTTCACCTCACAGAATAATAATTATGCACGTGGAAGACGTTCACGATAATTTTTTTTTGTGACAGAATAGAAATGGAAAGCATCTATAATGAAATGAAACAAAAATTTTGTTTTTAAAAATAGTAATTTTTTTTAATTTGGTTTTTCTATTGAAGTTTTTTTCATCAACCAGTTTAAATAATATGCTATTAGAAGCGCAACTAAAAAGTCTTTATTCTGTTTTTTATTTCATTGATCTAACTTTTACAGTTCTGGAGGTATTTCAATTTTTGTGACTGACCCGTAATTTTTGGAACCGAGTGTATACATATATATGCAAACGTTGTACTTTATATAATACGCAGAATTAGACTGCATAAATTTTAAAACAAGTTTGTAATTGCCTAGTTACAATTTTACCTATTATACTATTAATTCATCGATTTTTGAGACAATGTGCATTTGAATACATTAAGAAACGACAATACGACACTTCTTATTATTTTCAGTAAGAACTGATTGAAAATGTTCGCAATGTAGTTTGGTTGAAACAAATATTATTCTTTTAATCAGGTTACTCACAGACATTATAAGACAAAATTTATGGTAATTCAGTTCAATTTTATTTTGGAATAAATTAACCAATCGATGATTGATCGAATTAATTTCAATATAAAACTTATTGTATAATTATAAAAAAAATCAAAGTAAATTGTTATAATAAAGCCGTGATGCTTAATAATTTTAAGTGGGAATCAGACTTTTAGTGAATTATTAAAAATATTATTAAATATTATTAAAAGGGACACTAATTATTATTTTATTGTAGGTACTTCTTGTTTATATATTTTGTTTTAAAATTAATGCACCATAATTTTAAAACAAAATATGTAAACAAAGAGCGATTATTATGACAGACATTTTCACAATTAATTTCACTTTATTCAATAAACTTAATTCAATCTGCGGTGTAGACAAAGACAAACAATAGGTTTATTACCCGCCATATAAATCATTTTCCTTTGCTTCGAGTCTCCTTTCACTTTCTTAATAAACGTTAAATACAAATCAGTTATGTACAAACAGTACAGAGGCTTTTTAGTTACAGCCTTCGAAAATAACTATGTATAACTCACTCATATCAAAAACAACTGTACTTAAACATCCTCGTATGTTATTTTTCCTGACGGAATTAGTGTGCAGAATGTCATTAAATGTTTTATTCCCTCAAAGGATCACCATTTTGAAACATTTTGGAACTTCATAAACATGGGCAACTTGGGAAACTTCCATGGGCTACTGCAACCATGAAATGGGCCATATGTCTGACTGACTTTGCCATATTAAACAAATAATAATGTAATCGTAATGTATATCGTTCACTAATCAGCATTAGTCGTGATTAGTAATTAAATACATTCAAGGATTTGACACAAAATTGAATTATAGTAATAAATATAGCGAACTAACATACACTTTAATTACCAAGGTACGCGATATGTCTCGCAAGGAATTGTCGGAATCCGCACTCAATTAACTTGTTCACGCACTAGGATAAACAAACGTTATAGTTTTATTATATTCATTTTGACATTAATGGTAAATAGTTGGGCCAATTAATATTACGTTAATAGGTCGTGCCAATGTAATAATGTACTACACAACTCTAGTAAAATTGTTGCTGTTAGTAGCTATTTCAAGCAATTTTAGTCGAGCGATCATACCTAATAGATTTCCTAATAAATTATATTGGATTTCGACGATCTCTCGTCGTCAGCCATTTTTAAAAAATTTCAAACCACTTAAATTTTATTTCAAATTTGTATACATCTGTGGCTGCGCATCGTACGGAAGGACTTGCGTGTGTTTTATTTGTTAATTCAGATTTTGAGCTAATCGGCGATGCATTCGTGATTGTTGAGTGTGTCCATGAACGGTGGTAGTCAGTTACCATCAAGTGACCCTACTGTTCGTTTTTTTTTGTTGGGACTAATCCCACCCACACGCCCACCACTGTAACTCCTGTACACCAGGATCCACAGCAGTGAGTTATGACACTCGGGAAGTCCCAGGAAGAAATTAAACTGTCTTGGAACCCGCAACGAAATTAATCAGAAGAAAATTGGAGAAGTTGGAAATACAGTAAATCCACTTCCCTCCTTAGCAAAGCGGGAGACAAAATGAAGTAAAATGGGCATACACCCTTTTAAACAGGGAAGCATCACGGCCACAAACGGCCACGGCACTGTTCGTTTGTCAAATATCTTAACTATGTCCGATCACAGGCGGGTATTGAAACACCGGTGAGGTTTAAGTCGGTAAGAGTCCAGCCAGTCCTTTGCCAGCCGCCCCGATTGTGGACTTGTATGAGATTATTCCACCTCATCAGCAAAAAGGAAAATATGTGCCATATCCTTATAGTATAACTATATAGTAACTATCATACTGCAAAGAATTTACTAAAGGAGATACGGTGTGAAGATGATATTTAGACTTTATTGTAAGTTAAACAAAATATGCAAGGTAATGTTCAAACGCCGCAATAATTCCTCCTAGTCCGTATATACTACAGTAGGAACAATCTAAGTAACCTTACGAAGTGAACTGGTGAAATCGTCTGCCACGATGCGGAATCCGCCCAATGATTGATGCTCTACGCTTTAATTAATCTTGCTCAAGTCGACCAGCGAGGCTTGATTACGTACCTACTTGGAATATTTGTCGTTAAGAGCCTACTAGTAAAATACTGAATTTAATCATTTATTTCAAATATTTGTTTGTCGATTTAAAAGTCCTTAAACTACTTGGTTAACCAAAAACTTATTTCAGTGGCATGTGCTGCTAATCCTGCATCGCGATATGAACAATTTTCATGCCGATTATCATATATACAACTTCCCAACATCAAAAGAAGGGCCGCGGTCTACCGGTCGATGGATCATCCCTTTGTCACTTTAAAATGGGGCATGCCACCCGTCCCTCACAGTGGAGCTCGTCACTAGAGGAGAATACTACACTACGAAAGCAGCAACTCCTTTTCTTTGTGGGAGACCTACGCAACTGTCCCAAGTTAACAAGCAGAAATATGTAGTCCATATTTGGAGTGTTGTGTTGTTGTGTGTCTTTTCTATTTTTATAATATTCATTAACAAAGAGAACAGTGGAGCAAGAAAGGTAGTTAAGTAATGGTTTTACACTTCTTTTTATTTTAAGTGAGTTTAACTAACCAAAAAAAAAAAATATTCTTATATTTTTCAGAGGAAGGTAAATAGTAAACACATATGAAAGATGAACACACAAGCAAAAATGTTTAACATCACAATATTATTAAGATACAAATTTAATATTTAGCGGTTCGATGTCTGTATCCATTCAGTTAATTACGTAGGGTGTCACGAGTTTTATTCACATTTAATCATAACAAACCACGCGGTAATTAACTTAATTCCAATTTAATTTGTATAAGCACCGTTTCAATAATTACCTGACAAATCGACACAGAAATATGACTTTCGTGGGGATTTGTTACGTTAATGGCATTATTTAAATAAAATGTATGCTATTGAGGATTTTAATTTTTAGTTTTGTAAATGATTAAAAAGAAAGTTCTCCAGCGAAGACCATAGACCGGGAACGTAATATATCCACCAACCAGGTGGTATTATGACCTTGTAAGACTGTTTTTAAATGGTTTCTTAAAAGACATAGAGGAAGACCTAAGTACATCAGTGAACGTAAAGCTGAAATTATGATTAAACTACTTGAGTTGCAAGTGTTTAGCGTTGTAGCAAGATAGCTGTGGTAGTCAAAATTCGACACTCCGAAACCTTTCCAAATGTTAAAAATTAGTTAGAAAATGTTAAAAATTAAATTAAAGTTCAAAGAAACTGTCGTTTAATTTTATTGAGGATAGTTGAAAGAACTCCTGAGAAATATGTGTAATATTCGATGATAAATGAATTTCTGATTATTTTAATAAAATGTGTTTTTAGCATCAATTGTTTAATTTTGGACAGGTTGTTAATTGGATCCTTTATGTACAAATGGACCAATTATGAATCTCCAACCAACCTTTAAAATGATACACCTCGCCGCATACGAACGAGGCAAGTGTACAAGATGTCAATTGATTCTGGCTCTCCGAACTGTAACTGTCATCTGTCGCGTACCAGTGTTCGGTGTTGCGTCAGTTACCAACTTCTGACAACTTACTAACAATGTTGCCTACTAAAATAATTGGTGCACCCTCATATATTTACTTCAAAATGATAACGGTGTATATTAAATTAGGTACTGTCTTGTAAACTTCCATGTACGAAGTTGGCTTTATAAAAGATAAATAGGTTTATTTAAAAGACTCAAAAACTATTCTGAGTGCATTGTAATGAAACTTAATTAGTAACGATATCTCTAATATGTGGTTAGATTGAACAGGTGCATCGGTTTTAGTAGTATTTGAGGTTGGCTAATTACAGTACTTTTAAATTATTCGAAAACCGCACACAACGTTTTGCGAAATCCGATCACATTTAAAAGCAAAAACATTTTTTTTTATCCAATTATAATATACACTACAGTACAATACGACTATTGCATTGTTTCTACCAAAATTATTGAAAACCACTTTATACCCTATAATATTAAAAATGTATTTCAACATTTTGATTACACAGATTGTGTTGTACTACGTTCAATATGTTAAATACATATATACTGTATCAATTGATTGTCTGCCCAGCTCGTAAAATTTTACTGAGGGAAGGGTTACAGTGCCGTTCCTAAGAAATAAATAAGCATTTATTTCGCCATTTGGGTCTTTCAACAGTTTAGGCCAAAGAAATCCGTACTCTAAGCTTTCGAAGAACATTTATGCGAGTATATGTTTGTATATACTACCTAAATATGCATTAGGTTCTTATGCAAGCATATAAAACTTACGAGATTTTGGTATATTGAAAATATATATAAATATAGCTTGCTGTAGACTCAGATTTACGATATATTTTGTAATTTTTAGTGACCGATAAAACGTTCGGTGTAGATTTTGGTCAGTTTAGGATAAAATTATAGCATTTCACATAAAATATTAGCATTTTCCTAAATAAAACAAGCATTTTACAACTGCAATTTCTAAGTCGATCTTTTTGAAGGAGGCATTTGGTAAACAAAAGATTTAATGGAAGCTACTGGAGTAACTTCATCAATTTCATATTGTTAAACGTAATAGGAAGAAACAGAGAAGCAATACATGTTAAAAAAAAGTTTTAGCTTCCAGAGTTTTACATATACATTAAAGAGCCATGAAGTCTTTATAAGCTATACTATAACCAATTTTGTGACTTAAAACTGATCTTAGAAATATTTTAACATTTTTATCCGACCCATATTCAGTTATTACGTCATGTAAATGTTCAGTACGAACTTAACAGAAATTTTGAACTTTTAGAATAAAAATATTTGTGAGTGAGAATCATATTAATTATAGATATATAGTTTTATTCCCCAGACTAACCGATGCAACATACGCGTCAGGTCGTTTCTCACCTTGATAAACCTCCGTCGTGTTCAAAACTAATCGGGTATCCACATGAACACACATGTGACACAGGGGTCAACACACCTCAGTGACTCATGAATTTAAGAAAGGCTATAAAATTGTGAAACGAAATGTTAGCGCTGACAGAAAAGTAGAAAAACTAACTAAACATAGTTTTTGTTACACGAAACACATTTATATCAAAATGTCACACAATTTTTATACATACCTGAAATTGGTCAAAGAATGAGTCATCAACTTATGACGATTTTTGTAAAGTTAAGAAGGAATTACTAGCAGAGCAAATGCCGGTTGTAACCGAGTTGTGTTGGTTTCATGATATGTCTTCTGTTATACTCCTAATGTTTATACAATAAAAGCCATAAGTACAATTATACAGGACTCGTACTAGAACATCGAGTTACATTGAGGACTTACATGTGTTTTTAAACACTCCTTTCTGATTCCTTTAGAGTAATAAATATATAAGCAGTAATAATATATAATATAATATTATAATAATCTGTACTTGAAACAATAATAAGTTTAATAAGTTTAATAAAGTTTAATAAAGTTTATTGTGTCAAATACTTAGTACATAGATAGTTGTGTTCAGAATTTTCTTTTAAGCAAATAATGCTTGTAGTAGAAAAATTCCGCTCCTCCACATATTACATAGCATGATTTTTAACACAATAATTTGAGATATTAAGGTAAACTATTTGGAAACATTATTTCAAATACAAAGTGATACAAATTATTTATACCTAGAAATGGTTGTGTGTGTGTGTGTGTGTGTGTGTGTGTGTGTGCGCGCGTGTGTGTGTGTGCGTGTGTGTGTGTGTGTATGCATGTGTGTGTGTATCTCATTCTGTATGTTGTAACAAAGCCTCTGTGTCCTCGTATGTGAGTGGTTTTATCCACTTTACTAGTGTTTTTTTGCAATCATAATATTTTTTTGTGTATATGTTTATCTGTTTATTTATTCTATTATATAATTGAGCTGATCGTTTAATATATTGTATAGATCCAAATTTGGTCTTTGTTGACGGTATATCCGCTATATTGTACTTTCTTCTCTTGCAATTTATTCCCACTTTGAAAGGCAAAGACTTATGCTTTTTTAACACCGTTTGAATTATATACAACTTTCTGACAGAAAGTACATCACTCATTTGATACAGACTTACGGTAGGAAATCTATGTTTTTTAAAATTCATAATCTTTAGAAGTGCGCGTTGTGCTCGTTCTAGATTCATGAATTTAGTCTTGGCTGCCCCTCCCCAAACCGGAATACAATATACAAGCACAGGTTGCACCAACGCAAGGTAAATTTGAGTAAGTAGATTTCTAGAGGGGCTTTTCTCATTAACTTTTACCATTGATGCGACATGTCTTAGGGTTTTGAATAACCAGCTGAGCTTTCTAATTCTGGCAGTAACTTGCTCCACGTGAGGATACCAGGATAGTCTATTATCCACTATTACACCCAAGTATCTTACTTCATTTACCCTGCGAATTTTTGGACAGTTGCAATTGCTGTCGCTGTTACCATTACATGTGTGTATAACGATATTAAAATCATCATTTGGTTCATTGCGCTTGGAGATACTGAAGCATATAAAACTAGTTTTCGATTTAATGTCAGGAGGCTGGACTTCAGCCATTCAGCAACATGAGTCATACCTGCCTCAGTATAATGTTTGACCTCAAGCCAAGAGCTGCCATAGAAGGAAACTGCTGTATCGTCGGCGTAGGAAAAAACTTTAGCATTAGGTATTTTCATATTACATAGGTCGTTAATGTATATTAAAAAGAGCGTTGGGCCCAACACGCTTCCCTGAGGAACGCCATATAATACTGCCGCGTTATCACTGATGTGCTGGCCAACTTTCACTCTCTGCTTCCTATTTGAGAGGTAGTCCTTGAGGAGGTCAAGAGCCCTTTCCCTAACGCCAATTCTTTCCAGTTTGTTCACAAGGATAGAGGTAGAAACTGTATCAAACGCCTTTTTGAGGTCTAGAAAGACAGTAAGGCATTTTTCTCCATTATCAAGATGTTTAGTTATTAGAGAGGATAGAGCACCAACAGCATCTCCCGTAGATATATTTCTTCTGAAGCCGTATTGTGAGTCGGATAATATATTGAATTTATTTAAATAATTGAGAAGTCTAGTATTTATTAATTTTTCAATAATTTTTGATATAGAAGTTAAAACTGAAATTGGTCTATAATTATTTATATCGTCAGTATCTCCACCCTTATACACTGGCGTAATGATAGCTTCTTTTAACGGGGCCGGGAAAATTCCCCTCGTAAAGCAGAGATTTGTAAGGTGTGTTATGATGGGGATCACTACCATGCTGGTATATTTTAAAAACTTTGTAGAGATACAATACAATACAATACAATAAGACCTTTTATAATTCCAGTAAGTTTGGTATTAATCGTTAATCGTTACTTGCTCAAGTAGTTTTATACTATGTAATGTGGAAATCTTTCCTTAAACTCAGCGTGAAAAGAATCGCTACAGACGGTATTAAATGATATTTGATAAGAAAAAAATATGAAGAAGATCATTCCACAGATCATCTAATAGATGAATAGTTTATTATTCGAAAACATAACTTAAAACTAAAATCCGGGTCTGCCAAATAACTAAAATATGTTCCTGGGGTCTCATTTAATAATGTAACTACTAACTTCAAAACTCCTGGCAATCAGTTACTTACGTCTAGCGGTTGGCTCACGGATAACTATTATCCTTGGAGATCAAACTTTGAAAAGCCAAACATTGCTTGAAAATATTGAACGTATCTAGCCGTAAGTGATAAGCTTGAGGGATGTGACATTGGACTTTATTCCCTTGACATTAGAATCCCTCTTTCTAAAAACATTTAAATCTCAAGTAGCGTTTCGTAAAGTCTTTCTAAATATTCTTAGTTAATTTATACTTAAAACTGTTTCTGTTTACAATTGAATCATTCAGCAACCTTTTTCTTACATTAATACTACAATCAGAAAATCAACACCGTTTTTTGATAATACAAAACTTCTTTCCATAAGTGTCATTATCAATCTCATTACTTTGAAGGCGAAGTTGTTCGTAAAAATATATCGTATGTCCAGCTTGAGGTAAAAATAAATGCAATAAAGTTGAGTTTGACTAGTAATTTGTTTCTCCAGTTTAACCAATACTTTTTAAACAACTTTAAACGAGGAAATTTTCGACTTGAGGCGCCTTTGTACTATTAAGATGAAATCACAAAACTTAATCAAGGACCGTTTGTAAGAATTTCACGCGTTTACCTTGAAAGTCTTATTTAAAATCTTTTGATTTTGTAGCCTTTTATTCAAAACAATAACGAAGGGTTTATTTTTTAATTTTCTTTTTGAGCAGTATTAGCAATATCTAGTTAAACTATACCCTATATTATATTACATTTAAAAATATAATAAGTTACTTTTATCTCTCTACTGTCGTTTGAAGTTAATATGAAATAACACAACAACACACACATAACACCGCCCCCCCCCCCCCCCTTCTCCCTGGAAACGGGCGATTGTAGATCGGCACAGGCTTTTTGCAATTGCAATTTTTTTTCTGTGCTGATACATAATTTCGATACATTTTTCTAGACGTCATTCCAATTCGAATGAGCCATCGCTCATATTTTTGGGAGCTTTTCAAGAATTAACACGTTTTTGAACTTCTTGACTAGCCTATATCGTAGATTTTCTTTAAGTATCATTTTTATTAAATTTGTTTGCTAACTATTTGACAGAGATTGTTGCTATTGTGTGTATTGCTCTACAACTTTAGAGTCTACATAAAAGACGGTTTCAAACAATTTTTAAATTTATTAACTAAAGATATTTTGAGTTTGAGTTTAACAAACACAATGTTACACACACACGCACAACGGTAACACAAACATTTTTTTGAGGTAAGTTAAACTATGAGGCTAATTAGTTTCAAATAATATGTAACGATATAGAAACAACAAACTTAACTATCTTCCAAAGCTAAAGGATAGTCATAACGAATTTTAAGACCTGTATACAATGAACTCTGACATTATTAAGCAGTAGGGAGATGTTTAAACTTGGCCAGTGAAGCATCTCTTCCTGTGACTCACAGAAGGGACGTGGGAGGATTTATTTCTTTAAAAGTTAGTTTCGTAAGAAAAAGCAATTTCTAGGGACACAAAAAGGCTGAGCAATTTGTATAATTTCTTGTAAATAATGTTTTGAATAACTTTTGTACTAGTATAAATCTACCAAATTTTAAACATACATATTTGTGTAAAATATATTTAGATATTTACCTTTGTTGACTGCAACTTTTGCAGGAATTGAATATGATATTTGCCGGACTGGACGTTTGAAATAAAATAAATGAATTAAGCCACATTTTGGACCAATATTTTCTTAGTTTGCATTTTATAAATCTTGTGCCTTAAAACTACCATGCAACCCTAATTGATATGTTTGAGAAACTACAAAAAATGATGAAATATATTGTTTTGAGACAAACACATGACAATAAAATATGAGACAGCTTTTACACCCAATAAGAACTGTAAACGCACACAGTGATTCATTCAAAGAGCATACAAACGTAATACAGAGCTATGACTAAGGGCACGTGCAACGTGCCAGCGATGTCGCGCGACTTCAGTCGCACCGACTCGCATCGACTTCCAGCTACGAAAACTAGTGCAGCAATCGATAGCAATTCACAATTTAGTTATTAACCTATGTGTGTATTGAACTGAATCTACTAAGTCTCCTGCATCAATTATTACAATAAAATAGATTACAAAAAATTGCTTTAACTCTAACGACTGATAGCTGCAATTCTCGTGACTACTGGTCGTCAATCGCTGCGAGTCGATGCGACCGATGTCGTGTGACATCGCCGGCATGTTACACAAGCTAGCAAGCAAGCAAGTTAAATAAAAAACAGTGTTTTCAAATGTACCCATATCGAATACTATGCATCTTTCAAACGATACTTTTTTTTTATCGTTTCTATATTCAGAACTTGGTAAGTACCAATATAGAAAACACGAACATTAGTCACACACAATTAACTATCCATTGAGCTAAAGCACGTTTTTGCATAAGTTACCGCGTTGTTTGGCCAACTTCATCTTGAAGCGAGCAAGTTTGATTGAGATCTGGTCCTTTACCTACCTGCAATTTAACGGGGGACCAAGTAAGTTATTAGAAAACTTTTGAACTGCTCCCAATTTTACAATAATAAAGGATAAATTGTAAAAGACGAGAATACCAGACGCAGGCGTTTTATTAACATTTTGAAACTTTTCTATTCGATTAACCCGAAAAAGTATCTTAATAGTTCTAGAGAATTAAACTTTGTAAAGCAACTTGTTATTTATTTACTTATAACTTCATGCACAAATATAAATAAAAATCGGCGTACTTAATGCCTAGGCAATCCCTGGCAGTCGACTGATTGGGTGATGCGGAGAAAGAATGAGGTAGGTTATTGGGAACTTATACTTATGGGGCTTTTTTATAAGGTATAGTCATTTTTGCCCTTGGAATGGACGCAATAATATATACATATACTTAAGTACAAAGACACACATATAAACTAACAACTCATATTTTGAGATTAAAAAGAATTCAAAAGCGGTTTCTGTAGCATTTGGCATTCACCGTCGGAATCTCCAAAACTAATAAATCGCAAAGGGTGAAGTTTAACGCTCCATTTCGAAGCTCACTTTTGGGATATAATTTATCAGTGCCCAGATTATCTAGAGCTGTGAATAAATATTGTACAAATTCAATTGATTATTATTCAAATTCATCATCATCGACAGCCTGTAATAGTCCACTGCTGGACATGGGCCTCTCCCTCTCCCCTCCTTTCAAGGAGGTTTTGGCCTACTATGCCACGCTATGCCACAGGTTGGTAAAGGGTTTGTTTTAAGTTTTCCTTCTCTTTGCAGTGTTGTTGTTTAGCGTCACATTAAATATCACAATTTTTGCAACTATTATTTGGAAACTTACCCGACTAATCACTTGACCTAAGTAATGCCCCCTGATACTCTTTTTTATAAATTTCGTTTTTAATTTTTAACATTTTATTGAACACGGTTTTTTTTAGATATTGTTGTTGATTTCGTTTAATAAGAGTTTTATGCATTGTAATATATTAGTACATAAATCTGTTTACTAAATTTATAAATAAACTACATAATTGTCAATATTATTATCATTGTAACTGTACTATTTAATTACATAATCTTATGTAAATTTTGGAGATGATATTGTTGTGCATGCTGTATTCACCTGTTTTTAGTTACGCCATTAGTTATAAGCCCTTAATTTTTGTGTCTCTTGTAATGAATTATTGTATGTAATGGTTGGTGAATCAAATAAATAAATGTATACTAGGGCCTCCTGATTGAAATTTACCTAAGCTTTTTCTTTTGACTGGCTGTTTGTCTAGTTGAGTCAATGATTATGAGGACAGAGGTCAAGCCAAGTGATGTGGGTTAATTCCCACCCCAGACAAATAAAATAAGTTGCTAAAGTAGCTCTCTTTTAAAGTTTGTGTGTTAGGGAGAGCTATTTAGTCTTATTTTAGATCAACTATACTCCTATTTTACTTTTTAAAAAAATGAGTTTCACTATCTTAACATTTAGACCTTTACTTTCGGTTATAGCCCTATTAGGTGCTCGCATCAATTCCTACATTCAAGTACCTATTATTATATCATTTGATGTAGCCATTTGATGTACTCGTTGTCATAGCCAGAGCCTACGCAGTATGCCTAGAGTGAGAACTGGTCTGGAAAGCAGACTGGGTAATATAGCAAAAGTTACTGTTGACATAGTTGGTACATTTTCTGTTGAAAGTGTAGAGTTTACAAGTGTACAAATTAAAGAGACTAGACTAAGCGTAAAGAGTATAAAAAAAATGCCATGGTAAAAAAAACATGGTATTGAAATTTTAATTCCTTCGACATTTTCTGGACGGCAGTTATTTTTCCTCGACGAGGGAATATTATGAGCATTATGAAACAGATATTGGCGATTATTCTTAACTGCTTTCGACAAAATCAATAAACTTAAATTACTAATAAACTTTGCTCAAGGTTTATTGGATTCTCCACAGATATTTGTTAAGATATTGTATCTACTACTGATAGCGTCACCTGATGGAAAGAGACCATCGCTGTCCATGAACGTCTGCAACTCAGGAGTCACAAACGCGTTGCCGGCCTATAAAACAATATATATAATATTAGAACGTCTTTTCTACCACCAATCATTGAAGAAATTTGACGCTCGAAATTGTTTGAATACATTTGATTGAACAGACAGGTTTACCTAATTTTGATGGATGATCAGGATGATACATTTAAATTTTATTTAGATTTTAAATTTTACTGTACTTATGTACCTATTTCAATAACAAAAATAACTGAATTCTTGGAAATAAAAATGTAAAAGTAAAATATTCATGAAGTAAAGACACAGGAGATGACAGCTACAAGAACGCTTAGAGTACTAATCCAAAACTGACTGAGCTTAAAACCACATTGTGGCCAAAAATTAAATTATTTTAATTTTTGATATAGACTAGAGTGTAGAATACTTAAAAAAAAATGAAACGGAGTCCTATGTATTGACAAAATATTGTTTAGATCAGTAGTACGAGCAGTACAGCTCCCAATTAATGATCAATTAAACAAATCACTTAGAATACACATTTCATTAGCTGGCATTGTCAGTTTTCTATACAAATAAATAAAATTGAAGTGTCTGTTTGTAATGTCAAAATTATAGGTATTTTTCATGCTCACTCTGTTATTTGCTGTCTGTTTGTTCCGGGTAATCTTCTAAACGGCTGGACCAATTTGGAAAATATTTTACTAGCAGGTAGCCGTCTACATAAGAAATAACTTAGGTTATTTTTCCTCTCTGAAAAACCCTTTAAAATTTTGGCCGTTCCTGGCATCGAACCCTGGATCGATTTCCTGGAAATATTTCATAGAAAGAGGAAAAAGACCTACATTTTTTTTTGAAAATCCTAATTACTGCGGCAAGACACTTATCAGATTAGCAAAGTGCGCTATAAACACGTTGCCCCCCCCCCCCCTGTGAAGCTTACCTCTGCAAGGGTAGCAAGGATGGTAGGTAGTAGGTATCAGTTAATGCAGGTATGTCATGAATGTCAGTATCCCTATAGTTTTTGCAGTAAAATTTCACTCACTCACTTATCATTATTATTATTTCACTCACTTAACTGATTTCACTTATTTCACTCACTAAACTGATTTTAAAATTGAAAATTTTCTAAATGTACCTACTGTCAGCTGTAAGGCCCAAAATAAATAAAATACTAATAAAATATAACTACAAATATACAAGATTGTGTCAACAAAATTTTCAGAAAGAATTTAGTTTTCAATTATTATTTTTTTGTAAAAAGACAACTCCCGCATTCCCGTCCCATGTGGGGGTTTAAGCCCACAACACTCGGCGCAGTAGGAAGCAGCGTGGCGACCGCCTAAACCACTACGCCATCCGTGCAGTCAAGTCGAGTTTTGTAATTAACATCAAAATAATACTGCAGCAATAAAGTCTACTTTTATCATGAGTGTATTTTCTAAACACAACGGCAAATAATAAATATATATGAAACTCCAACTTTAAATAAGTAACTTTTCACATGGAATTGTAACAATGTAAGGCATTTTGACACCAACAATATAGAAATAACAATATAAGTAAACAAGTGAATTGGTGTTTATATAACATTATTTATGTATCTCAATCATTAATAGTAACATTATACTCGTAGACGAAAGTTAAATTATAATAACAGACTGATTGATGTTTCTACACTGTAAGCCATTTTTTTGAACACGTCGAGTTCCCGAGATAGTTCTGTATGTTGCTAACAGATGGCGCTATAGTCATTTTGAAAACAGTGACACAATGTATATGTTATGTCGTCTAGATTCGAATAAATGAAAATCTAAACATGACCCTTCGAAATGAGTATTTATATAATTGTATTACAACAAGATTTTTTATATATGGTGTGGGATGGAGGTTTTTAGAGGTGAAACCGTGTCCGCAACAAACAAACCGTAATTTTACAAGATGAAATATGTTTGAATGGGATGTTGTTAGTAGTAAAGATAATGTTCTAATAATAATGTATCCAAATAAAAAGATAGAACATATATATATATATATTTAAAGTATAATTTTTAGATATATATTAAAATTTAAAAAGTAATACCGTAAAATGCCTTAATTATGGTAAATTGTAATAAGCAGCATTATTCATTCCGGTAAGAAAATAAACTATGTATTAAAATATATATTTTATGATCCACAAATTGTTGTTCGTAGTCTGGGTGTTCATGGTGTCCGTTTGATGGATGTTTATGAAGTCCCCCGCGACACAGGATATATTCTTAGTGCGGGAGTTGTCTTGTATGAAAAAATGTACTTTCTTTCCGAACATTAACAATTATATACCTAAGTATAGGGAATCACTTCATAAAAAATATACTATTCTTATCGAGAACAGGCCTTCATTCTTAATCAGAGATAAATACGCCATGTTCTTTTCTGTAAGCTAGACAATGTGAATTCAAAATGACACGATGATCGGTTTTTTTTTATGGTAGAGTTCATCGTATTTTTTTTTATGATTTTATGCCTAGAAGCATAACAAAACAAAAATCAAACGACTCGAACTTCCCAGCATTTACGGGTATACAAATTTGCCCTTGATTGGTGGAGATTTCAGTGCGGTCCAATCGCAACGCCGACTCACTCGTCACAATGACCACGCTTTGACGAGTGAGTTGATGTGAAATAAGCTCGCACTTAAGCCTGTGATCGTAAGTCACTACTGCCTATGGACATCTGCAACTTAAGATCACTTTTGAGCCGCCCCCCCTCCCCAGAATCCGAGAAATGGGTGGTAGGTCGGTAGGTTTGGACTCCGGTAACCATACTCACTCGGTGAAAAGCAACGAAAGAAATGGTTAACACTGGTTTTCTGTGAGGCCGTGGTATCACTCCGGTCGAGCCTAAAGTTTGCTTAATTGTATGATTGGGGATGATGGGGGGAGGAAATTTTCCTTAATTCCTTCTATCCCCTTCAGTTTTTTCCTACCTTTTTTTTTAAAATTTTACCAATATTTCTCTTTAATTGCCAAAGAATCCGGTTAGTAGCAAACGTTTTATATTGTAGTATGTTTTTTCATGCCCTTTCAGTGATACAGATTTGATTGTATGTATGTAGCTGTAGAAACAGTATGAGATACAAAGCTTCATTCAACGCGGTTCCATTTTAGGGATATCCATAATGTTTTATATCGAGTGGTATTGGAGCTCAAGTGTTACTATATTGGTGCTACTAAAGATTTTACTTGCTCTCAAAGGAAAACAAATAAAGAGGAAAAACGTATGCGATATATGACACTTTAAACCAATCCTCTGTATCAAGTATTTTTCCAATTCTAAAACTTCAGACGAAGATTTTCCCAAAGGCTTGTATTAGTATAAAGTTTCTCGAATATCCTAAAACTAGGGAAATAAATACGTTAGTAATATATTCTAATGACGAAATTACGTTACCTCGTAGTATGTAAATGCTTAACATAGTGAATGAAGACTTTTGATTTATCGAATCGGTATTTCGCGATTAAGAAACGAACTGGAGGATTGTTTCAAATGTCAATCAAACAAACTAACATTCAAATTACTATCAATTTTTATAAGCACCTAAAAGCTGTTATTAAGATTAAATATAATTTTAGATTTTCCTTTAGGAATTTGATTGACCTTGGTCACAAAAAGTAATGATAACCTTATTAATAGACGTAAAATGTGTCCCGGTGTAATGTATCTATAATATGTATGTATATATAAATTTATCAGTTTCTTTATCATCAGTCTGGTTACGATAGAACTGGTTTTTCCTAGTTTTGCATCAGGCCGTCGTGAGTGAGATGTGTGAAGTTCATGTTGTTCTGTCTATGCTCTTATGATTTCGCAAAAAACTAAATACTTAACTTGCATCAGAACAATTGTTGTATAGTATAGTAAGTATGTAGTTTGTATTATCACAGTGTATGTTATTTATTTTGTAGACTTGAGTATATAGTATGTATTTCAAATTAATGTCTGAAACTGTCAAAAACAACACAGGTAAAAAATATGTTTAATAGTAATTAACGTTATATATTGTAATAACAATATTAAAATCAGGTCGCTTGGCAATTTGGTTTACGCCAAGAACATCTGCTTAAAAAGACTAACAAAAGAATTGTATTATATAACAACAGGAAAATTAAACTTAACACCGTATTACTGAAATGAAAACACCAAATTGCTTCAACATTATTTGTAAATGTCCCCGAGCAAGATTTCCATTTTCTTGTACAGGTTTAATTTTTTAGGTTCCATTCAACAAATATTAATCTTAGTATAACACTTCTTTGTACCGTTTAGATTAAAGCAATTTTGGCACAGGCTATTTTATAAATGGATGACCGATTACAAAAACTCACACCTCTTTTTCTTTGAGATAAAGCATTTTCAAGACCAAAGGCAACCATTTATATTGGGATAAGGTGTGTTCCCGAATGACTAGACGGCTCGTTTTTTATGTTAAACGAAATAATTGTCACGTAAGATGTTTGATGTTAGTTAAAGACAATGATTGTTTAAGTAACGTTAACCATCTTATGTGAGTATTTACATTTGACGGCCGTATTTTTTATAACGCCTATTGCGGTATAAAAAATACGGCCGTCAAAGAGCAGAAGTGACACCTCATAGAAAGTATCTCAATCTGCAACTCATTTACAATCGTGCCGCCGGCCTTTGAGGTAACCTACGTCCTCCATAAGCGCAGGCCTGGGGGTGACAGGTGAGGCCATCTGTCACCCTAGCAGAAGCAGGCCGGGGTGGCGGCGAGCGCGTTGCGAAGCGCGCTCGCTTCCAGGGAGCAGAGGGAACATGGGGTTCCCACAGGGGGGGGGGGGGGGTCGTCTACTCGTCTGTAGATGGCCCGAGGTATGTCGGGGCACCAGGGACTTCCTTTTTAGGGTATACCTGGTTCCCCGGCTATTAGTACCCGAGACGGCGTGCGGTTTTAGTCGGTTAGAGTTCGACATGCCACCGATAGGTGGTATCCGAGGGGATTTCAGCACGGAAAAAAAAGGCTCTTTTCTTGAAGGTTTAAAGGTCGTATCTACCTGAAAATACCGAAGGCGATAATTTGTTTTACAAACTGGCTTTGTAACGTAAATAGTTTCTTGAAAAGTTTGATGTAGCGGAGAGCCATGTGATGGGGATGGAAGTTAGATCCCAACTTAATGGGTGACTTACTTGTGACTCTCGAGTAGCATGTGGAGCTCCTCTTCTGCCCCTAATATGATCGACTTAAAGCTGTGAGTATAAAAGTTAATAAAGCTTTCTTTTCAAATTATATACTCGTATAATACAAGTAAAAGAGCTGATATGTAATGTATTTCTTTCATTACCAAGTCAGCGCAACATACAATGTAGTTTTCTCGTTAGGTAAACAGTTCGTCTCACGCATTCAGTATTACAAACCCACGTTATGAATACGTTCGAGTTAAGCAAGTATAATAACTTTATACAACATTTTCCCATTCAACTTCTGAACGTACGCAAAGTTTTAATCAAAGTTTTGGTGTGTTGACATTTTTGGGTATTCTCCATAATGATAAAATACTCATATGTCCGAGATGATTTTGCAAAGCGACATTGTTAAATTATATGTAAATTTATTTTGAGGTTCTCTCTTATGTAAGTAGAGTGTACGATTAAATTATACGTATGGTTACCGTAGCGTACATTTTAAAATAATACACATACACGTTAGTGTATGTGTATTATCTTAATGTGTACTAGAGGCAGCGTTGAACGCTTGTACGTCTTGGGTGCAATAACGTGTTGTTACCAGTTAATTTTCTGCTGGAGTTTGCCTTGGAAAATGTAGGTGTATTGTAGAATTTAACACATAGCTAAATATCCAAACAAGCCAATTGGGAATACAATAGTAATTGACGAACAGGTTTTGCGGTATCTTTACAAACAAAACACCGACTCTTTAGTGTTTTAGTACTGTAAAGTATTTTATTAAATGCTTGTGTATTTATTTTACAGTCTTGGGCCTTAATTCGGCAGTTCTTTTGGTTTGGTTCTTCTTCTTTGGTTTAACCGATTTTTGAAATGAACCTGAAAATAAATGTTTTTGTGCCCATAGTAATTTATCAATTTTTAAGAATGCTAAAATCGCAATGTCATGAAATTGCGATTTTAGCATTCTTAAAAATTGCATTTTAGCATTCTTAAAAACTCAAGGGTCTTATAGCTGAAGCCGTAAAACAGATGAACTGTTGGCCTAAGGAATGTAGCTGACTATTTTAGTGCACCTTGAGGGGGCCTATGTTCGGCAGTAGACTGCAATAGGCTTTTAGATAGACCCATCCATCGAATAACTGACCTGAAGATATAAATTTAAATACATTTATATATTTCATCGTTAAAATCAATTGTAGTTTTTATTTCTACCAACAATATTAATAACAAAAAAGTAGTCCAGTTTTTTCTCCTTCTTGTTTTGTAGGAAATTCTGCAACGATAAAGTTACTTCGGGGTTAGTTTGATGTGACTGCGTTGTCCGAGTTTGTGTCTTTGAGTTATGACTAACTGAAACTCGAGTAATACGACCTCTTTCGTGTCCTTGTGATGTCCAATTAGCACATTGGCAAACTTCTAGTAAGACGTTATTTGAAAGCTTCTTACGTTGCTCTTATTAATACATGGAAAAAATCGTTTAAGAGTTATTGATAAAGCACTGTGGTGTGTAAGAAGAATTAGACTTTAAATTAAAAAGCAGATTTCAATTATCATGTTAGACAGTAAGCTATATAATAAAAGTATTTTTAACAGAGCATGAATTGATTACGCTTAATGAGTCTTTAAGAGTTGTATGTATTGCTTATCAATATAGTGGAATTCCATCATCAGCAAAATAATGTCTTGATTTACATTGCAGTAAAGTACAAAGAGTTAAATAATTTATGTAAATATTGCTAAATATATGCATTAAAATAACTTTTACCACCGAAAGCCACTGATAGATACAAAAGACCTCAGTTCGGACCAGCTGTATATACACAAAATGTTACATCCAATACATCTGGTAAATGTCCTGAAAATTTAGTTTATAAATCACCTAGGAAAATATTCCATGCCAGATGGCTTGACGCGTAAAAACGCCCTAATCGCATTATTGGAGTCTCGTTACTTATAAACATAACTGGAGGCTGTCGCCAATAAAACAACACTAAGTTATCTCTCCGCTCCTGAAAGTCTAATGCTGGCAATGTTATCTTATTGTTAAAAACATTTGAAGGAATTTTCCCTGTATCGAATTCTGAAAGCATGCCAAAAAAATGGAAATGGTAAAGCATTTGTAATTCTGGGCTTAAACGTGAATGCGAAATTCATTACGAACTGGCAGAGGGATCTTTCAGAACCTCTTAGGGTTTTTAGGGTCTTAGGGTTGGTGGAGCAAGGAAAGGGTTTGAATATTTTTGGCATTTACCTTTTATAAACCAGTTTTTACATCGGTAATCCACCTACTTCTTATGTAAGGTCAAGTCCATCATACTACAATTTTATGCACTGAAGAAGTCATAGAGGTCTGCACAAAATCTTTTTTTCTTTAAAGCAACAATTTGATCTATTAAACTTAGGACAAATTTTGTCAGAAAAGAGACAACTTTACCTCAAAAATTAAAGAAATAGCTGTGTACTTCTTTTACTTTTGTTACTAAATAAATTATAGGCTGTTTATATTACGTTTCGCTATTAAAGTGTATTGTTCATCCAACTAAATTGATGATCGTGATTTATAAAACATGAAAGTTTTACAATTTTCGGCATTTCTATGTCGATCCGGAGGCAGTAGGAAATAATCCTAAAATAATAAATCTAAATATTTATAAACTTTCTATGTTAGTTCTAAAAATGGTGACTCTGTCTGGAATCTGTGTTGATCAATAAGTCTAAAAGAAATCATTTTGTTCTAAATACCAAAACTCCCACCCTTTATTTCCAGATTTACGTTGGTTCTTGGTTTGGTTTAGGTAATAAAGGGTTACCCGTGTGATGACTTTTTTTTTTTTTTTTTTTTTTTTGATATAGTGATATAGTAGGCTAAAACCTCCTTCTTAAAGAGAGGCCTATGTCCAGCAGTGCATTATTAAAGTAGTCCACTGTTGTTGATGTGAAATATATGGTCTACAATCAGGTGACCCGTACCCCCTTTTCCATTAAAGAAGCCATGCTGATATTTTACTTTACACGATTATGAAGAAGTCAAAAGAATAAAGAGAATTTCGTTTTTGTTTAATTTATCGACTTAATTGTTTTTTAAATTACTCTCGCTGGTCGTAACTTAGTAGATACGTACTTTGTTGCCATTTTGGTGATTATGTTTTAGTCTTACCAAAAATGTGTTGTTCTGTAACAGATTGTACCAAGAGTCTTCATTATGGTAATTTGTAATTCTGATTCTAATAATCTGACAAGTTGCGGTTAGTACAGAAAAATGCGTTTTAAAACTGCTTACCTACTTTGAATAGAAAGTACAATGTTTTTTAAAGATTAACCATTGAATCAAACATTTTTTTATGTTAGAGGGGGCAGACGAGCAGACGGGTCACCTGATGGAAAGTGACCATCGCCGCCTATGAACGTCTGCAACTCAGGAGTCACAAACGCGTTGACGGCCTTTTAGGAAGGAGTACACTCTTTCCTTAAAGATTTGAAGGTCGTATCGGTCCGGAAATACAAAAAAAAAGTAACTTCCTAAAAAACCGAGAATAATCGTTTACCTACTTATTTGTAAAACGAATGAAGTCTATGTAGTTTCAAATAAAAAAAGATAAAAACTTAGTATGAATTGATAATTTATTTGAACTTGATTGAAACGCAAATAGGTTTCTTATTAAAAATTAAAAATTCTTTGTAGCGTTCGTTTCCATTAAAAATACACATCTTAATGATATGATCAATAAACTGGACGAAGAATCTTGGAATCTTGGATACGCGTGAGGATCTGATAGAGTAATGTATTTTAACTAATGTACAACCGTATAAAAGTATATCAGAGAAGTTTTGTGTGTTTTAGGATAACGTTTTCGTCCTCTCTTAATTCAGTAATAAATTTGCCTTCATTTTAATTGCATACTCAAAAATAAGAGGTTACAAATACGTCGGTAAGGCTAATTTGCTTGTTCATCGAAAAGCCACTTAATAATGAACGCTCAAATTCAGTCCTATACTTGCTACGTTTTGGTAATCGCTTCCCTGTTTTCCAAATTTTAGTAATGTATATACCGTTACATAGAAAACGTCGTCACATGATTACACTCATAATGTAAACAATAATACAGTGCAGTAGTGGCTAACACTAGATTAAATAGGGTGGCCGGTGGTTTACCCGCAAGCTTAGCAGCTGTATCAAGCTCAAGTATCGAATGAATATTCAGATGAGTCTGTTATGAATCCCTACCAGCCGATATTCCAATCCATCCAAGCACTTAGGAAATTTCGTCATATTTCAGATCTCAAACCCTCATACACCCTCATAAATATTTTTTTAAAGTAACTTTTACATTGTAACTAAGTAAAACGTATTCAAAAGTCAAGTTGTTGATATGTAATTACATCATGAAAATAAGAAATACCAAAGTTTACGCATATTAAGTAGTTCATCAGACCATTTCTCCAAGTTTATTCAAAAGAAAAGTTTTTTATTCCGTTGAGCAAAAAAATACACGCTGCCTATCAATCGTGGCTACTTTAGGATGTTGGTGACAAGTTGGTGAAATGAACAGATCATTCTTTGATAATTTATATCTAGTTTCTGTCAGTTACTTCGTGTATTATATAATAATTTATAATATTACGTATGTTTTACTCGTAAAACAATGTTCCACATATTAGTATAGATAGTGTTATTTAACTAGAAGTTTTGGTCTAGAAGAAAAGGTCTGTGTTAGATAAGTACTTTAACACAGACCTATTCTTAGTATACAAGATGAGTCTGAAACTGTTTTAGTTTTTTTTAATTGATCCAAGAATTACTTTTTTCTTAAGTACAGGCAGTATATATTTAAAAAAATAAAGAATAATTTATTTTATTGATTGTGAATCAGGTTTGAACTAAATAATATTTTACTTTTCTTTGGTGTGTGCTTGTCTATAATGCTGTTACACAATTTAGTAAAAATGACAATCATAAGCTATTTATTTTCTAAGCTATCATATCTCATCATTCTAAGATATGCTAAGAGAATAACATTGAAATTAGGACAAATAAATTTATCTTAAAGCTGAATTACAACCTCAAAAGGGCCATTCAAACACTAAAGGGAATGAACAGAAAATCGTTCTTGAATTCTATTCTGTACCCTAATATGCTCCAATTTCGATTAGGACTGACAATTAGCGAAGAACATTTTGAAGTGGTCATCTAACTTGAGAAATTGAACTATAAATTACGGTGGCACCGGCGTCTTGACATAAGTACTTGGCATAGATTGATGTGCCGCGGAATTTGAGAAATATCGTACGCCCCTTGAATTTATAGGGGCCTTATAAACAGATGTTAAATACGATATTCATTCGAAGTTTAAATGTATGTAGGTATACAACAAGTTTGTACAGCCAAATATGGAGGGAAAACCTAAAATCTTACATAATCTTAATTTTAAATACTATTTTAGTAGTGAATCCTCAAGAGAGAACTTTATATTATTGCCGTGTTCAATATTTATTTTGACTGTTCGACAACTCAGTCAATTTATAGTATATTACCTGTACCAAGCCACGCTTCGCTGTGGCACATTGTGGTTGCATTAACAGGAAATGAGAAAAAAAAACCTTTGATGCAACTTGTATTTCGTGTCAAAGTATCATCTCAATCGGTGCAAAACTTTTTGAGTTTATGAAGCATACACAAACCAATGTAACATTTGTTTATATTTAGAAGGGGACGTCAATAAATATATTTAGATCTTTTTAATTAAATTTAAAACAGATGTATTTTAAATCGGATTGTCCGTTGTGATAAGCACCCGACAATATCCTTCGATAACCTCAAATACACTAAATCAAGCTACAAGCTATTTGCTGTATATATTCTTGTATGTTATTATTTTTAACCTGTATCAACAAAAACTTTTAAACTTTATTGCTCCGCGATTTCAAGATTTATACTTAAATCTTCTTGCTAATACGATACGTTTATTACGAGTTTTTTTTATTTATTTTTCTGAGCCTAAATACTACGACTGCTAATAAAAATTATAGAAATACGATGTGTAATTAAATATGAATGCTTTCAACAATTGCTTATTACATTTAATATACCCAGTTTTGTAATCTCATGGCATTGATTGCCTTTGTCATGTAGAGTATTATTGTCGCGTTGATGTACTGACTTCTCCGTTGACTTAGTGCTCTGAAAATTGAATAATATTAATTTAACTTACTTAATTTAATTCCGAAGAGAAAAGAAGCTAATTTTGTAACTTTTGAATAATTTTGTCTGTCCATACTAGAAGTCGTAGTAAAGATCAACATGTATCATGTTTAAGTAACTGCACGGATGACGTAGTAGTTTAAGCAGTCGCCACGCCCCTTACTACTACGCTAAGTGTTATGGGTCCGATCCCCACATGGGACGACACTTTGTTGTTGTTCTGTCTGAGTGTTCTTTGTATCCGTTTCATGTATGTTTGTAAAGTCCCCTGCCACACAGGATATTTTCCTAATGCGGGAGTTGTCTTTTAAAAAACAAGAAAATAAAAGAGAAAACAGTCAGGTAATTTCAAACCTGCTATCACGTTGGAAACAGTCCAATGTTGTCATCACAGCGTACATTAATTTAGAATTTAACCACGCCCGAATCACTATATTCGGCATATCGAATGTTGTGATTTGTGTAATATATGACCAGTATAGTTGAGTACTGTTTGATAGTGAAAAAGTGTTTTCTTAAGTTTAATTCTGTATGGCAGGAGGAAGAGTTACTTGCGTAACATATTTTTAATACTCGTAAATGTCCAAAAATACAATAACATTTCTATAGCTTGTGTCTGTTTTAAATATACTGCAGAGCTTAGTGCGTCAGTGAAGCTTGTATCATGTGTGTGATTATGGAGATTTATCAGAACAAATAGATCAGTTTATAATTGTAGTTAACTTTACGTTACAATGTTTCTTGTCTCGTCTCATCTAGTCTTGATAATGATTCCATTGTTTTAATCTCAACACGACATCACAGTTTTCATGAAAAAGTTTGCACAAACAATCTCTGAAACAATTATAGTACGTGTATAGTTCCCAATTCGTACAACCCTGGATTCATTAAAAAATCAACAAAACAAAATAATTCGCATAAGCTTCTATGGAATTATTTGAATAAGTAACTATTCTATTTTTATTTAAACACCAAGAAAAATACCAAACATTTTATAAATGTTAACACGACATATATTTTCTCAAACGACTATAATAACGTACCTTTGGCAATAACCTTATTGTCGAAGTAAGTGCCCTCCTCGGTGAACCCATTATTCACTACTAAGGAAATCATAAATGTGTAATGGGTTTTTGTACAAAAAAATAAAATTATTACATTATGGTTCTTAGGCTTCATGTCATTCCTTGAAGTTTAAATCAGTTATTGAAGATGCTTGTTTGAAGATTGAAGATGCCGACTCCTCAGGCTCCGACAGAGGAGGTCGATATGGGGAGTATATCGCTTTCTCAATGCGATTACGCAGAATTGTGATGCGACAAGCCCCGAAGCTGAGGACGTTGACCTCCAAGGAAGGAGGTTTACTGGTGGTCCCAGGAATTAGCGGACCTCCGTGCGGCCTCTACACGTGCCCGGAGGTCCAACACCTGCAGTCGGCGGTGTTTTACAGGGGTCTGTTCTGGGAGCCCTCCTGTGAAACATAGGGAACGACTGGGCCTTTCGAACTGATTTCCCCCCCAGGCTGGGTGTAATTTGTTACACCGATGATACTTTGGTCACAGCCCGGGGGGCCACCAGGGTAGTCTCTGTGGTGGTCGCGCGCATTGAGGCGCTGGGCTTAAGGGTGGCCCTGGATAAGACGGAGGCCCTCTTATTTTATGGGCCCCGTCATGGTCACCTCCCGGCGCCTCAATCGTTGTCAACTCGGTCCTCGTGCCGATTCAGGGCCAGATTAAATATCTGGGTCTGATCCTCGACGAGTACTTCCGACAGCTTGCTCCAAAGCTGGTCGGTGCTGCGTCTGCCCTTGGGCGACTTTTGCTCAATCTGGGTGAACCCAGAGTCGCGACGAGACGGCTGTACACGGGGGTTGTCCAGTCAATGACACTGAACGGTGAATCGGTGTAGGCAGCATACGCGGTTACCGCACCGTGTCGATGGACGTGGCGTGCGCGTTGGCCGGAATTCCCGAGTTGGTGTGGCGGCGGAAGTGCTCGCCGAAGTACATCGGTGGACGGCTGAGTTCCGGGCGGGTTGCGGCGGTCAGCCACCGAGTGGTATGAGGCCGCTCGCCGAGCCGCTATTGCTCGTTGTTCAGCACGGCTGGAAGTTCCACGTGCTGGCTTTGCCCTCATAGAGGCACTCCGGACAGTCATCGTCGAGTGGGCAGGGCGGCAGCACGGGACCTGTGCCTTCCGGATGACGCAGGTCCTTTCCGGGCATAGCTGCTTCGGGAAGTACCTGCACTCAATCGCTAGGAGGGAATTGAGTCCCGCCTGTCACCACTGCGATTGCAGTGAGGACTCGGCTCAGCACACGCTGGCAATTTGACGGCTTTGTGGTCGCAGCGCCGGTTCCGCCTTGTAGTCATCGGATGGGATCTCTCGCCACCGGCCATCATACTCTCCATGGCTGGTAGCGGCAGATGTTTTACTGCGGTCGGAGGTAGGTTGGTAGGAGGCGGCGGAGAGGGCCCGGGAGGATGACCACCACTCGGACCAGCCCTCCAGCAAACCGAGCGACAGAGGCGAGCCTACCAGGGCCTCATGCCGCCCTAAATGTGGCCGCGGGTGGACGGGACGGGTTTTCCCCTCAACTCGCCAGCCGCGAGGAGGCGACGTCCGTGTGTGCCGGACGTCGCCTAAATAGAGAATGTCCGGATGTCTTAATAACACCAGTTTCCGGATCCCTCCTATTACAGGCGTAGAGTGGACACCGTGTGGTTTTAGTCTGTCCGATTCCGACACAGAAGGTATGTCCCGAGGAACCTCACGTAAAAAAAATAATACTAAAAATGCTTAACCTTGGTACTTGCAATCTTAAAAGATAAATAAAAATTTCATTAAAGAAATGTGGGGTACAGCAAAGTTGTTAGTATTGGAGTCGCTGAGCTTTAGTGTTAACAATCAGACTACTGTATACTGTTTTCTTCTATCTATATTGTTTACTCAACTATTTGTGAAAAATAAAATTAGGGTTAATACTTTTTATTTATTTCAAAAATTAAATTTACTACCCCTTTAAAAAAGTCCTTCATCCTTAACGGAATTCCAAACATGTAAAGCAAAACTTTGTTTCTATCTTGGCATTTTCATGTACGTCTTACGCCATTGTGACGTCTTTCATTAATTTAACATTCAAGAGGGAAATGTAATTTTTCATGAAGAAAACGAGATTGTTTTGTTTTACATGACTTGAGCTTATGTACCTTATTAAGATTTTTTATAATTTTAATGTTAAACTGGTAAACTAAACTCATATTATTAGTTTAATTAACCTACTTACTAATATGTTTATCCTTTTCCTTGGGTGCTATCCTCCAAAGGAAGAGAAGAATATTTTTAAGAGCTCTTTGTCGTCTATCTGCCTGTCTCTCAGGACATATTTTTTTCAAGGAAAGGTAAGAAAATTCTTATGTGTCCCTAAACGTAGGAAGCTATAAAATTCGCTTGTTGCTATAAAAAATCAAGCTATCAAATGTTTTCGTTGATACAGCTATTTAAACCTTATACGAGTATTTTAAGTTATAGGGTACTTCCCAGTAACCTAGAACGTACAAGCGAAGGCAAACTCCGTTAGTTGTTAATTTGTTGTTATATAACATTTTTCTTACGTTTTCAAAAACTCACATTTTGTTTTTGATAAATTGGCTGTAACGTAACTTTTTTAACGAGGTTATATTAAAGTTGTAACATTTTTAGTTGAAAGTGTTTATAAAACTTACACTCAATCTAATATTACAATAATACAAAGACATGCTATGTACGAAAATGATTAAATTTAGAGTATTACGGAGTAAGAGCGAAGCTATCGCGACGATCTTTAGAAATTTTAAATGTTCTTAATTGCATAATGCTGAATGTACTGGGTAATAAAGAAAATTTAATTATTCCACTAGTCGCTTATGAATTTAATTTAGAGAGTAGCAGTCTCACACAAATTAAATATTACCTTGTTTTATTTAAGTGTTGTGTTACTCTAAGCTGATTGACATAAATATGTCTAATGCAGAAATTGACAATTTGGAAAAGAAAGAAAACGTTGCAAAATGAGATGTATTTTTTCCCGTATTATAAGACCCACTTAAGCTATCCGAAACAGAATTAGAATCGGGATGCATTAAGAGTAACTAGTTTGAGAATTTATCCCCAAAACAATTAAAGCGATACGAATTAGAGTGGTATTGGCCACTTAGATCCGGAATTTCTCTTTCAAAACAATCTACCTCGTTAGCTATCTCAGTTCCGTACTCAGAGTAAAGATTCGGTCCTTAAAGTTATTTCGCCAAAGTCCGCTAAGAATTAATTTTTGCGTAACGTAAAATAAAGAGCCAGGCCAGGTGGAGTGACGATTTGCGCAAGATGGCTGGCAGGAGCTGGATGCGAGAAGCCCAAAATCGATCTAAGTGGCGTGCAATGGGAGAGGCCTATGTCCAGCAGTGGACTGCGATAGGCTGATGATGATGATGATGATGAAAATAAATACGTAAAATGTAAGGCTAACCATAGTTACGCTGCACTCCTTCTTGCTCTGCATTTATTAGAGAAAATTAATGAGGTTCCTGTTTGAATTCAGTAAACATTTATAATCACAGTTCCTTCTTCTTCTTTTACTCACGTGTGAATTTCGAACATGCGTGACTTGTGATAATACATATTTGTCTATAATAAATCCTTTACCAAAAATTTTAAAGCATTTTTTCATGAACTATTTATTTATATGGATGTTTCACTGCATTGTTATGCAAAATGCAATAATAATGGTCCACAAACTTCTTTCGAATTTTATGGTTCTCAATCAATTTTATTACAATCAATATTATGAGCCTGGAATAGCACCTTGAAAATAAAAGATTTCTTACATGAAACCGTAGCCTTCACAAAATCTAATTCATGTTTAGACACTTTGATTAGACCTGTGAAAAGGATTCAGAAAGGATTCTCAAGAGATGCTACCACTTTAGCGTGTTTCATTGATATTGATAACGCTCACAATAATATAAAGGTAGGTTCCCTTTTAGATTTATTAAAAAAGGCAGGCGAATTTCACGGATTTGTGACATTGGTAATTTCTCGTAATTTCAATGTCACTTTTTAGTTTCAAAATCTTATATTCGATGTATCATGTATGGTCGAGGTAACTCATTAGCACCATTACTTTTTAATATTTATTACTACTGTTAGACATTATTATGAATAAGATTGAAATATATCATCTCTACAACGACAGGGTCTATTACCCTTTCCTCGAATAGTGGAAGATGTTTTCCGTAGTTGAAAGAGTAGGTAAAAATGTTAGACATGTCATCATCATCATCATCAGCCTACTGCCGTTCACTGCTGCATCAAGACCTCCCCCAAGAAGCGCCAACCATCCTGGTCTTGGGCAATCAGCATCCATCTTCATAGGCATGCCATATTTTTTTATTTTTTTTGACATAATACCAACATGTATTAGAAGTGATGAAATTCTGTCTTATCAAATTTACTATCTGTTGAAGTTATAGTTACTTATAATATTTTTCAGTATAATTATGAGAACATTATAAGTTGTTTACAAAAAAAAACTATTTTGTGCAATGTAAACATTAGCCCAATAAAGTTAGCATAATCATATTAATTCAAAAATTTTAAACACAATACCCGATACAATACAAACTCACAACACAATACCCTTAGTCCTTATAATATCCCGTAAAAAAAATCATAAGGTTTTATGTGTAACTAAGGTATTATTCACCTTTACATGCAAATTATGTATAAAGGCTGAAATGCAGATGATAAAAAGCAGCCAGCTTAATACGTTCCTTGTCCAATAAAGTAGCGCGACTTTGTAGGATTATCCCTCTTTACCTTCTATGTCACGCATAATTTAATATGCCACTACCCTGTCTACCCAGGTTCTACCCTCATCTAAGGTTTTATACATATAAGAAAAATGTATGCTTCATACTTAGGTGTTGTAGATAACGATATGAAATTGCAACCTTAAAAATGTTTATGTGAAGATTGAATTGAATAATGAAAATACGTAACTTTTTTATGAAATTGGGAGCAAATGTCCAGTCGGGTCACGTGTAGTCTAGTAAGAGTTTATTTCACATCTACTTGAACGTCATGGTGACTGTCCCTGAAATCATCACCGATCGCAATGCCAAACCTGATATGAAACCAACTTACCCTTGGGCTTCTGATGGTAAGCTCCAACCGCTGCCCATGGACTCCTGCGACTCAAAAGTCACAAAATATGTTGCCGCTCTTTAAGTCCCTCTCAGGATCAAGGATTTAGGTCTACGGTAAACTCATTCACTAGGTGAAAAGCAAGGAAAAAATTGCTCGACTTTTTAATTGGTTTTCTGCAAAGACCGTGCCATGATTTGTGCAGAAGCATGGATCTTCCAGGGTTGAATTTGTTATGTAAGTGAGTATCCTGTAATCTACATATATAAATTTCACGCTTGAAATGTTGGTCGGGCGTAGGTAGAGCAGTTGTTTTCGAAAGTCATACCTTCGTTGAAGTTTATTATTGAAATACGAAAGATATAATGTTCTTAAATGTGGAAAAATATTTACAAATTTCATTCCTGGTTTATTTTGTAGAATATTAATCACAAGTTACCAACAGTTGTTTTTTAAAGTTAGTCAATTATTATTTAGAATTGTGCCTTTTTATAAATCCGAAAAAAGTTATAGTCACAAGGACTTTGTGTGTATTAATTTTTAAATGTTTGTTAACAAAATTTTAACAAATTATAAAAAGTGATGCCTCTGAATCCGACACAATCCAGTTCCAAGCATTTTTGACTACTGATTTAATAACCCTTAATGTAGAGCTGTTGGTATATCTAAATTTATTATTGTATATCTAAGTTTTGTTGGCACAGAAATGCATAAAAGAAACTATATTTTTTGGGGCCATACCTTATTACAAAATATTATGTGTGTATTCTAAACGTATGTACAAAATAATTCTATTGTATCGTAACACTTTAGATAAATAGTTGATCATTTAGTTATTTGAAGTACCTAAAAGAAAACAATCTATAAATATTTTTTAAGTGCCATATAATAATATTTCTCTGCAAAAGAAATGTTCTGAATTTTTTTACAAACAGTTATACACATACACTTGTTCTTTCTCCAACATCCTTATAGTTAGATGTTTTTGTTTAAGCATAGAACAGTGTAATAAAAACGAATTTCTAACATTGTGATTCCCACTTTGTGTTGGCATACCATTGCATTTACATAAACTCTTGGTACGCTGAGGTTACCACATCACCTTGAATTGCAAAAATTCAATTTACCGCGCACAATGCAATACAAGAATGCAAGCAAAATATTCTTGCAACTTTTATATTACATTGCCTTTGACTCTGTAGAGGTACTGACTAAATTTACGTACATTTTTCTCGAAAACAGTATATTACATACTATCAATAGGTTGGTAAGAGTCTCTGTAGCCTTAAAAATATATTAACAAAGTACTGGCTGGATATCTTTACTTCTTATCTAAGTAATAGGTTTCAGAAAGTCAATATTAATGGCACGATGTCCAGGGTTAATGGAAAAAATGGCAGTTCTATATGGTTCTGTACTAAGGCCTTTTGTGTTTTCTACTTCATGTACTCAAGGAATACGTCCTCAGGTTAGGTGTTGATCGATTAGTCAGTCAGTCAGGTCAAAGCTTTTATACAAGTGCATAAATAGAGCAGATGAGTAGTCTTACTTTGTATTAATAAGAAACCCAAATGTGCGCCCTCTTCCCTCATGGAGTACTATGACTACTACGAGTCATAGGTTTTGGTTGGATGCGAGAAGCCCAAAATCGATCTTAGTGGCGTGCAATGGGAGAGGCCTATATCCAGCAGTGGACTACGATAGGCTGATGATGATGATGAAACAAGAATTACGGGTAAACATTCGAGGCTCTAACTCCGAGCGCAATAATACTTCAACGAGATTCAAACTCTTTACTTGCCAAGGTAAGTTATGTCAAAAATTATAATCTAACTTCAATTATTATTATTATTACTACTATTATTTCATGTGATGACAGTCAAGAATACATAGTGTCACCACCCCTATTCATCCCGTGGGTATTGCTGTTACTAATATCTCACTAAATATTTCAAATTCATAAAGGTAGTAAATAGGCATTTTGTTCGGAAAGGTGAGACACTAGCGATCACTACCGAAACTAGATGTAGTATGTTAAAGACCGTGATTACTATTTATTGAGATGAGTTTTTTTTTTTCAGAAAATTAAGAATTAATATACAAAAAAAATCATATATCGTATAAAATGCTTACAATAATCCTTACTAACATCTTTCTAAAATAGTACAAAATTGTTTAGGAGCTTTTCTATTTTGTTGACTAGTTTCAACCCTACTTTATGAGTACAACTCCATACGTTTCAGTTATTAATTTTTTAGCTTTTTTGCTTATTGTGTGAAAGAGAGTCCCACTAAAACTCTATATTGCAATGTGTACTGCGCCTTTCGAGCGCCGGAGGGGGTATTACAGTTAGTAGTTGATTGAAAATAAAAAAATGGTGAAACGCACGTTTTCCGTTGAACCACATATCTTTTTTTAAACGGTTAACAATTTTTTTTACATAAATTTGAATTAAAGAAATACATTCCATGAAATGTTAAACCTAAGCCTTCGAAACAAACCACATTTCAATAATGAACGCGAACTTCGAGGTATCGGATCAAAAATACCCTACTTCTATAAAATAACACAGAAAATAATGTTAAATTAAGAGAAAGAAAAAAAAAAACTTTACGGGTCTGAAGCCTAAATGATGCACTATCGGAATTTCGTACAACATCATGGACAGCACGCCTGTCTACGCTTAAAAAAAAAAAAAATGGTCGTTGATTGAGCTTAAATTTACCGAATTGTAAAAAAAATAAAAAATTACTCGTACTTCAATATGTGTTATCATTCTGATGGCTATACTTCACCGAGATACTCATGTTTCTAATGTCTATAAAGGTTTTTACGTTTTCCTGGTGTTGTGTTTTCCTCTTCTCATAACTTGCCATACACCCACCTAAGCATTCCCGCCTTAGTTGCAAGTTTTCTTCATGTTTCCTGTTATTTTCTATCGTTTATTTTCTACTTTATATATTTTTATTTTGTGTTTACGAGAGTTTATATACAGCTTGATTGTCAAATTATGTGTATCTTAACAAATATTTAAGTTCAGTTTTGATAAGCAAGATTAAATAAAAGAGGTAGAGTTAACTACTATATTGTCATTAGAGTTCTTTTACTAAAGGAAATCGAAACTAGACTTAGTTTAATAAAGATACAATGTGTAAAATAAATCATATTGTTCTTTTACGTTAACTTTATTTTAACATTGAAAGGTTATCACTGTTTATGTATGTCATTAATTTGAAGTTAACTTAAGAAGTGCCTATTTGTGGTAACTATAGTGGTAAAAGTATTTTGATGATGTGATGCTGACTGGATGGACATGGCTTGACTGCACGGATGGCGTAGTGGTTTAAGCGGTCACCTCGCCGCTTCCTACGGTGATGAGTGTTATGAGTTCGATCCCCACATGGGTCATTACTTTGTGTGATACACAAATTGTTGTTTTGAGTCTGGGTGTTCTTTGTGTCTGTTTCATGTATGTTGGTAAAGTCCCTCGCGACACAGAATTTATTCCTAAAGCGGTAGTTGTCTTGATTCAAACTAACATGGACATTTTTATTTGATAAGTTATTTTAAACAGGTTTTTTTTTACACCGCTTTAAGAATATTATGGCACACGAAAATTTAAAAGTTTGTAAAATATGAAAGTTCAATATCATGTTTCCAAAATCAAACGCTTCACTTATTATGTTCACGTAAAAATAATATAATAAATGTATATCATGAAAAGTGAAAGTTTGTAATTTAATATGCAACGGTCAAAAAAAGAATTGTTTTTATGTAACACCCAACGGGGCCCAACGAGCACACGGTAGTAACCACCGCCCCCCATGAACACTTGGAACTCGAGAGACATAAGCTCGTTGCTGCCTTTTCAGTGTCCTCCCTACCACCAGGTCTCACACACACATCTCAAACACGTCAATATGATCCCAAACTAGGCAGAGCCTGTACTATGAAAACCAGTCTGCTGATAAACATACTTTTATATTTCCAAATACATACATATGGTAGAAAAATTACCCTCAGACACAGAACAAACAATCGTGCTCATCACACAAATATTTGTCCTGGGTAGGAATCGAACCTACGACCTCCGGCTTAGCAGTCAGGGTCACTAACCACGAGACCAACAGGCCCGTCAAATGAAGGGTGGAGGGTTCACCTTCGGTAACGGTTGAGTCGGCCCTTATCTGCCGAAGCATCGTTTTCCCGCAGTTGAATAGTTACCATGCGTATTGGTATTAATTTGAACAATTTGCAACAAAACGTTTAAACATATTTTTTAATTAAACTAACACAAAACATATAGTCATAAATCATAAGATACAATATGCTCGTATTTTCTACACAATAGTTTTCTATTAAGAATTCCAGATAGTGTTACTAGGTAGGTGAATGCTTAGGGCCATGGTCAAATACTTGAGATAAACTAAACGAGGCACCTCTATCAACGTCGGTTGCGTACGAAACCCGATCCAGATAATAACCTCATTGTGAAGATAACACAGGAAAAACAAAGAGACTTAGGTGGAGTTTACGTTGAGACCGTTTTATTCACGGTGTCTGTTTTTATAACGATCTGTTCATTATTATATATGCACACGGAAATAATATGCTCGGGTTTGTAAGAAAATATACACTATTTCAAACCAGATATATATCTGTTTTTAACTTGGGTCAGATACCCAAATAGTAATTAGAGATGCCGTATATATATGTAGATCGTGAATACCAAAAAATGTATTTATAATTGCCCATGCCTCTGCCGACTAAGAAATTACTTTTATGTATGTAATGAAAAAACTTTAATATAGAACAGAAAACAATTCATTTTGACAGTAAATGTTTGCGGCATTCTATTGTCTAGTGTGATGTATGAGATATTGTTGCTTAAGTTGATTAGATTTCGACATAATCAATATATTCTCGGCAAAGTGCAATATGCACTCAAAGTTTTTCTTGTGAAAGAAACATTCTATAAAATTGAATTTTAGAATATTTACAAAAAGGTTACTAATTTCCATTGGACATAATAATAATGCGTAATCATGTCTCTTAAGTTTTCATTTTTTTTGCGAATTTGCGTTATTCAATATTAAATTTAAACACAATTAGTCCATTAATTATTCCGATGTAATGATTACTTTTATAAATATATTTCTGTCATTTACTAAGCTCAAATATCAGAATATATTCAGTAAGTCTTTGCTCTAGCCATTTCTGTACATTCCACTTTGTAACAAGATTACTATGTATGATTCTAATTCTATTTATTTTAGAAATTGCTTTGTTAATATCTACTTTTATTTATAGGTAAATGAATAACTTGCGTAACTCTCACTGTAATCTCGTCCTTATTAAGGTAAACAATGTATTTCAATAACAGATCTATAATTTTTTTCATTAAATAACAGTTTCATGGAATAGAAAATGATTACAGTTTATATTTAGATTGTCGCCATTTTGGTATATATAATTTATTTAGTACGTACAACATGCTACCATGCGCGGCGATGTTGAGAAAAGTTTTTGTGTCTAAAAATATTCTGTATGCAGAAACTACGTTTGTTTTTCGTGTATGGTAGGGTTTATGATGGATTTGACTCAAATATACATTTATATACGAGTATATTTGCACTACTGATTCTTTATTTAATCTGATTACTACTTAAAGAAGATTGTTTAGTTTGGCGTTTCTTATTTTAGGCTTTTAAAACATCAAACCCAAATAAAAAGAAAAGTAGATTTACTACTCTGTTACGCACTCTAGACATTCTACGTGTTTCTGACAAAGGAAGCTAAGTGTATTAATACCTCAGTTACATTTTTATATGGAAAATAATTTAAATAGCCATTTTTCTTGCAATTCGTATTTATTTATCAAATTCGAAAAAGGTTTTTTAAAACTCTATCTTTTACATTTTTTTGATTAAATACCACTGTAAAATATATGAATACTTGTAATTGCAGTAGTATCGGCATGACAGGTAAACAATATCTTACAGTAAATTAAACAGAAGGTTTGAAGGTCGTATAGGTAATATACGACCTTAAAACCTTCAAGGAACGAGCGTCCTTCCTCAAAGGCAAGCAACACACTTGTAACTCCTAAGTTGCAGGCGTTCATCGTCGGCGGTAGTCGCTTTCCATCAGGTAACCCGTCTAATCGTTTACCCCATCTTACATTAAAAAAAAGAAACTTAATCCATCCTCGGTCAGTACACTTCATACCTTAAATTTATTTAGCGTTTTTGCTACTTTAGATTCGTGGGAACGGTGAGCTAGAATTCTTACATCTACTATGGGATTTTATTACCATTCCATTCGTTTGCGTGTACCTATATTTATTTTTAAAAAAAATTGTCGATATAAAACCCAAGTTTCGCAAGGTTTTTAATAGAACAATTTGATAATTAACTACATGCTAATAGCGACCGTGCTAATATTAGACTTAATAATTGTCTTTGTCTCTTTATCAAACTTCTATTAAAAATATCTAGAAACTTAAGTATTTAATTTAAGAAAAATAGGAGCTCAACGGTAGCATTTAAATGAATATGTAAAGATAATGATACTGGTACGGCCTTACCCACCCTTAAGTGGAACTGTTCTTAATTATATGCTGAATTCAAACAAATCACCTAAGCAAGTAATGGTGGAAGCGCTGAAATTTTACCTTACAAAGTGCGTCCATTAACAGTCATTTAACTTAGCCCGTTAAACTGTGGTTGAAGTAAAATTAGGGCCTTGTGGTTTCATCTTATAAATGCGCTCTTAGCTTAAGCTGTTTTTAGTGTTAAAAACTAGAATTAAATTTGGATCATTGTATGGCTTTCTTGGTTAAAGGTAGAATATTTTCTACGGTCGCAGAGAATTGGAGTAATAGTCATCGCAGAGGCTACAAATGAATACAGATTATAGGTATATGTATAAAAGAAGATACAAACTAACTGGCTGACTGATTTACTGACAGATCAAACAAAGTTATTGTTTAGATGTGACAATAATTTAATTTGTCGATCGATCGATAGATGGCGTGTCACACTAATTCTGAATCGCGATATAGTTATGTTCACATGGCGACGTAAATAGACCAGAGATTTATTGTTAATAAAACCCTTCAAGGTACATGTATTGGTTCTATATTTGTGTAAATATACACAGTATAGTGCGATACGGTGGTTTTATTCGAATCACCCCAGTGACGTGACAGTGGTGTCATTAAGTGCGACGTTCGTACAGTTATACTTATACTGAATATAATTTTACTGAGAATCTGGAATGGATAAGTTAAAAAAATAGTTCCCTATATAAACTTGTATTATTTTTCAAGGGTAGGATTGAAGAATTTGTAACAACTTTTTTATTACTTTTAATAAAGAAAATTTACTGTGATTTAAAAGGGAACACCCAAAGACTTACTATTTTACTACCCATATTTACTACGAATTTCGATGTTCTGATTTTCAAAAGTCCGAATTTCATAATACCTGAGAATTATAATATCTATTATTAAAATTCACGTAATTTATTCTATCGAAAGTAGTAAATTCATTTTGTTTGTTTTCTGATTTTTATACGTTCGAAGAATCAAATGCTCGATGTTTCTCAATACCGATGTTCAATACTTGGAATAAACTGCTAAATTTAGAATTCTGATTTAGCTAGTATTAGTATAATATTCAGTTACGCATATATAATGTAATTTAAAAAGTCTACTTTGTTATTCCTATTTGTGTATTAATATTATTTTACTCATATATCGTCTGCGTCGGGTACCATCTTACGGTACCATATCAAGGTTAGATCAGAACAGTGGCGATTCACCAGATCCTCTCTATTGTTGGTGACTGGTGAAATTTGATATTTCGAATTATCATTAAGTCGGACTTTTTGTTATTCGATCTATTGAAACTCGGTATCTTGAGCATAGTAATTATAAACGTTAGTACTATTGACAATTTTAAATCATAACAAGAGGATGAATGATAAATCGAATATCGAATATTAAGAATTTTGAACTAATCGGAATTATGAAAATCAGTATTTTGAATTTGTGACTGACGGAATATAGTTTTTCGTATTTAGGTAGTGTACAGGTAGTGTGAAAACGCTACTATTAAAATTAAAGAAGTTTCATAAAAATTGCCAACCCCCATTTTGCCCACCCATAATTTTTGAAAATCCTTCCTTAGTTCCTTCATCACCCATGAAACATTTTTGCAAAATGACATACTTCTAGAACAAGCGATGTTGAGCTATGCGTTGATCAATGAATCATTCTGTCAGTTTCTTCTTTTATATAAATAGATTATATAAAAGATCATAAAACAATACAAAACAGACACATTAAAGGCGATGACTCAGTATGTTAGAATAAGGACATCAAAGCTGTATTTAGAAGTACAAAAGGGGTTTGTCGAGTTTGAAACTAGTCTGACAACCCTTAAATACATAGACCTCCCGTAAGTGACAACTAAGATCTTTAATTATGATTGTCAATGACTATTGACATATATTTGAGCTCATCATAAAAGTATACGGCCTAACTGTCTTACGTAAACCTAAAAATATATGGTTGCTTGAAGTCTTTTATCTTAAGTTGGCTGAAAATCAGACGGCAGTACATTTTACTTTTTTTTTAACATAAGCTTATGTACAGCGAAAACATTTGATTGCTTGAAATTTTTAAAGTTCCTATTATACAAGAAAGACACTCACGTAAACCCAACAAACGTACAAAATACACTATGAATATAAAACTTATCCACTAGAAGTTTATATCTTAATTCCATCATCAATCTACCATCAACATATCGTTGAAGATCTCTAGAAATATCTACCCGTAATAAACAAAATGATTTATACACTGTGGCGGTATAGATATCACAAAAAATGAAATAACAGATAACACGGTTCAATATACGTCGGTTAAAATAAAAAAATAAAAAATTAGTACGAAAATACAGAAATGCAAATTTAGAACAAACTAAATACAATAAAATAATTTCCGAATTAGAACACCATTGATAACATGAGTCGGTGAACTGTACCTACACGGCAGCGTCGCAATGTCGGTGACATCAAAACGACGCCGCCGCCGGCGCCGCCGAACTTTACATTCTTATTACCTACCTACCAATCACTTCACTTGCTTTTAAAAATCTATTTATAAAGAATGCGATTTTATTCACGTGTTTATTTCGTGAATGCTCGACTAGCTTCCGACCCAGCAGTACGCGTCACTCCTTGAAAAAGTAGTTACCTTGGTTGTCTCGTAATCTTTGTACCGCCCTTACAAAAATTCGGCAGTCTGTAGGACATACACGATTGACTCCATACGTGTCCGTAAAGCAAAAGATGCGTTTTGATAGAGTTTTCCATAAATTAACATCATAGCAGGCAGGCATATTCCGCGGCTGTGAAGGTCACTCACGGCATTATGGATGTTGATATCGATAACCCAATAAAATTAAAAGACTGATAATGCACTCAGTTTCACACTACACTACACACAGAACCTAATAGTGACTTTTCAAAATAAAATTAGCAGGACTCCTTACATTACGAAGTCTTGCGCACACGATAACATTAATTGTTCACACCATTGCCGTGTATTATGACGAAAGCAATAAGACTAAACAATTATTACCACAAGAAAACTTCTCTAAACAAATATGTATCTCATAAACAACAACAATATTATTATTACGGTTATTTGTCGTGAGCGCATCTACAAGGATACGGAATAGCATAAGCTCGCCGGTGGCCAAGGGCCGACTGACTGTCCTTACTGGATGAACTAATTAAAAACGCGTGTTGCATCGTGATGACGTAATAATCAACATATTTCGTTCGATTCGGGTGTAGTAAAAGCGGCAACGTGTGTACAGCTGATCGCCGCCTGAGGTCAATGTATTATGACTGCATGTACACATGATGTTGCAATTTACGAAACACAAAAATGAGTCCTGTGGCTAAACTACTGGATATATTTTGTTCATATTTTGCAAATCGCCTAGAAATTAAGGGCAGAATATGTGGCTTAAGTATTTGGGATAGGAAATGAAACTCTCTGTATAAAGGCAGTTTAGTCGTGTAAATTAATTTTAAGTTGCAGGTGTTTTAACTCATTAGGGAACAACTTAAAAATTCCTTTGGCTTATATATATAGATGCAGTAGTGATTTTTGTCACTCAACGCCGAGTGTTTTATTACACTCCGCTTCGTCTCTTCTCTTAATTATATTCGTTCGGTTGGAAAAAAGCTCTACGCATTAAAGCATCAGATTTTCTGATAAATTTAGCTCCCCTCTCAAGTTTTTAGCTCGAGTTTATAATTATCTCTCCTTCAATAGAATATAGTTTTTTTATATGTATTAACCAGCTTTTCTGAAGCCATTTAAAGAAGAGTTTTTAACCAATGGCGGACTTATCTGCCATTGCTGGTAAGAGTGTCGATGTTTTACTTCTAATCAGGGAGCAAATATATACAGTACTACATTTATTGTCATTATTTTACTTTCTTTTTATTAGCATCCTAATCTTAGTTATAAATCTATATTACTAATTAGGTAACTAGTAAATCAGAAAAATAATCGTTCTAGCACGTTAAATGTTCTAATTTGTATTTATATCTTACCCGTGTAGCTATTTTTAGATAATATATATTATATTTATGTACAATAACTCTTTTTTAGGTTTTTAATCACATTGTTATACTAATTAAGCACCAACTAACCTCATTTCTAAACAGTAGCGAAGCAGTTGCCCCTGTCACAACCGTGCCGCAAGCTCGTTTCCTAGTTTGACTGCCCTGTCACGGTTGACGAGTACAATGATTTGCAGATTTATTGGTGTATAATGTATAATTATATTTATTTACGTACATACATACTGCTGATAAATATACATACAAATGCTCCGCCGGGCGAATGCTCGCGCCTTTGCATAAAAAGTACTGCGTCAGCATTATGTATCTAAAAGTTTTTTGAATGCCAAATTTTGATGTAGCTTTCGTTTACATAAAGCATACGTAACTTTTTCTACAGTAACGACAATAATGGCTGTAAAAAGCAAATTCAAATTAATATTAGCTTTTCAAGATATTTAAAATCGGTGATATTTTTTGAAAATCGTCAAATAGAAAGAAAAGAAGTTATAATTAGAGCCCTTTGCATAAAAATGTATGATGAATTAAAATAATAAGTAAGGTAGCAGGTTTTTATGTAATGTATAACGTATGACGAATGGAGTACAGATTGTTTACGTTAATAATAACTAAAAAACTGGTGACAATTATCATTATTATGTATTAATTAAACATACCTGGTGGTCTAGTGGTTAGCTATCCTAACTGCGGTGACTGACTGACATATTACCTAAGTAAGACTAAAATTTTATACTTGGCAAAATGTTGGCGTTTAATTAAATTTTAAGTATTTAAGAACTGAGTTCCGACAGTTATTGGAAAACTTAAAGTTGTTTTATTTAGTTTCTTGAAACAAAACATTTTAGACAAGAGACAAGGACAATGGCTAGGTGTTCAATAAAACTTTATTCCAAACGGTGTCTTATGTTTTCGTGGATAAAAATGACACACATTGTTTTAAGGCGATAATAGACAAACAGATAGAATATGGCAGATGACGTGCCGGTTGATGAAAACGGGTCTCAATAGAACATTGTACTGGGACTTCGATAGAAAACTTTTGTGACGATTTAGATCCTTTTGGTTTGAATGAAACAAACGTAAATAACATACTAGGGATGTATCAAAGATGGTAAGCTGATAATTATCTTAAATATTAGGTACATATATTTATATAGATTCACGCCAATATCCCCGAAGTAATAAGTACCAGACGCCCTCATTTTGAGGACTACAATTTTAATCCTACCCACGGAATAGAATGCAACAATATTGCGGTCAATTACGCACTTAAGGAATTAGACAGCAAAGCTGGGATTTTAAAAAAAAGTACGAAAGGAACATAGCTTTTTCCAGTAGATAGGGTAGTGTAAGTAGTAGCTTAAGGAATTTAGGTGTACATGTATTTCGAATTTGTAAAACGATATTGCCGGTGTAAGGTAATTGATGAAACTTCAAGTAAAATTAACGTGGTCTTAGTGACAGTAGCAGAGATTAGTAAGAGAAACAAGCATAATTGTTTTTAGGTGCATGAAATTTGCACCAGGGACTTCCTTTCTAGGGTATACCTGGTTCCCCGGCTATTAGTACCCGGCGACGGCGTGGTATCCGAGGGGATTTCAGCACGGAAAAAAAAACAAAAAAAAAAGGTGCATCAAATTTAAACATGTGCGTGTTACTTTTTTTTCTTAGCCTAAAGACGCCCTCTACTGGATATAGGCCTCCCTAAAGTTTTTCTACAACCACCGGTCGTATGCTGCTCGTTTTCAACGGTTTCCTGCGACCTTTATGAGGTCGCAAATCGAGACCTATTTGAGACCTATTTGTTGTAAAAAATATATAAGAATATGCCTAAACATGCTTGTTTAGTAAAATTAAATGTTATATCACTAATATGACGACATTCATGGTTAAGAATGTACCTGCAGAAATATTACTTTTACTATGGTGTATGGTTACACAAGTCACACATATATATACTAATATTATAAATGCGAAAGTGATTGCGCATGCATGTCTGTCTATTCCCTCTTCACACTTAAATCGCTGAACCGATTTAGATAAAATTTTTGGTATCGATAAAGTTCGAGTTCTGGGAAAGGACATAGGATAGTTTTTATCCCAGAAATCATCCTTTAAGGGCGTGGAAGTTTGTATGGGAAATCAATAACCGCTATACCGATTTAGATAAATTTGGTATGAAGATAGTTTGATTCTTAAGCCTTCCTTAGGCACACAAGCTAATTTTACCGACTTATACGCGGGCGGAGCCGTGGGCAAAAGTCGCGTATAAGTACTTACTAGCTTTTGCTGGTAAGTAATAAATCGGACTTAAACCATAATTTGATTTTTTGCAGTCTTGGCTTAAGAGCTTAGTTCAAAGTTTTTTTGAGCAAGTACTGCTCGACTCTTTGCAGTGAAAGTTCCTATGAATTAAAAGTCAATTATGCATGTATGAGTATTAATCCCTATTATTAAACCATTATTATTTTTATATACTAATAATTTATAAACGTTTTTGTTAATCAACCATTTGTCTTGATTTTTATTTAAATAAACCACTTAAATAATTAGTAATTATACAATTAACCAGTGCGCTCTTAATTCGTTGCCAAACATTGCTCCCCAGAATTACAAATGATTACGTGACTAGCATGAATTCAATGCCTCTTGGTCTAGGCTAGCTTACAAATTGAGGGGTAGAGAAAGCTATACGTACCACCTTTAGTGTATATAGCTTTAGTGTACTATATATTTGTTTAGTTGTAAAGCCATTGATTACAATACCGTAATTATGCAAGCCACAAAACTAGCTTCAGGTAGTGATTTCATATTTGAGTCTTATTGTGAGTTGTCACTAAAATTGAATGCAGTTAATATGCTTGAAATAAAATTAATATGACCGTGTAACGCTGAAAATAGTGCAACCGAAATTTCTACTTTTTGCTATACAAGTATTAAGCAGACAATTTTACCCCCAGAACTTCCTACTCCCTTAAATGCTGTCATTTCTATTTAGTCGCTTAGTCAGATAAGAATTCGGGATGGGGGTATTGTCGTATGTGGCTGCTGTGCTGAGGTCTCGGGTTCGATTCCCATGTTGGACCAAATGCTTGTGTGATCTGCAAATATTTGTTTCGGAGTTTGGGTGTTTTCTATGTTTGGGTATCGGAGTTTGGGTATTTTTTGTAAATATATGTATGTATTAAAAAAAAAAGTATATAAGTATTCTCTCAGTCAATCTAGCTTTCATAGTTCTGGTTAGTTTAAAACTAGATGGCATTGTGTGTCAGATGTTCGAAAATATAAAAAATGTGTTTAAAGAATTTTTTGTGGACCTCTGACTGTTCAAACCGTCCTACATAAGCCGACATGAAGATTTCACACTATCATTCCTAGGTAAATGGTACTTTATTTCATAACGACATTCGATAACGGATAGCGTAGTGCTTTAAGCGGTCACCTCGCCGCTTCCTAGGCGCTGTTGTGGGTTCGATCCCCACCTGGGACTATACTTTGTGTGATCCACAATTGTTGTTCTAGGTATTTGTGTTCGTTTCATGTATATTTGTAAAGTCCCCCGCGACACAGGATTTATTCCTAGTGCAGAAGTTGTCTTCTTAAAAGAAAAGAAAAGATAACCCGCTATTGCCCCCGGCTTGTGTTTCTAATTTTGGCAAATTATGAATTTACATACATCATTCCTTCTTTTACCACCTTAGGAGCGAAATTATCAAAATCCTTTCTTAGTGGGTGCTTTCAACATTTTAAATTTATAGCTCCAGTGGTTTAACCTCTGCATTGATGAATCAGTCAGTACTAACTGACTAACTGACTGACGGCAGTGCAATTAATTTCATATGTTTAGGTTAAAAAAGTCTAACAGAAAAGTCGATATAATAATTATATGACATTGACTTAAGCTATAGGAATATCACATGACAAAGCGCAAAGATTTTTCAAACTGGAGAAAAGTTTCTAACTCTACTCTATTAACGAATAATTACGTATAGATAGTTCAACTCAGACGTGCGCGCGGCCCTATGTGTGGGTAAACCTTGTACATATACAGTGACTTTGCATGCGTGACAAGAGGTACAGTCGTACAAATACAAATATAGTTATTTACGGGTTATATACGGGTTTTTAAAAAAAAGAGTTATTTCATTATGTAATGTTTATTTATTAAACATTATTCTGAATCGCTACTTGAAAAATCAAATGATGAATTTTCGGATTCACTGCTCTCACCAAGGTTAATTATGAATTCTAACTCCATGTCAAAATGTCTATAGTATTCTTCTTCTTTCTTTTGTACATGTTGACAAGTATTACCCCACATCCCTTCATCAATTTGACTTAAACGTTCATTTATGAGTTTCATTATTTCTGTCACATTTTGGTCGACATTATGCGAAGCAATATAATTCTTTAAAATTCCCCACACATTTTCTATGGGGTTTAGTTCAGGATGATATGGTGGCAGTCGAAGAATTTTTATGCCATATGGCTGAAGTATGTCGTCAATCTTGTAACATATATATTTTTCTTTATTTTTTTTAATCAAATCATACAGTTCAATTTTTTTCATATCTTGATTAAAAGCTATATTTTTTTCTGTCAGCCATCTCTGCATTTCTATTTTTTTTTTGAATTAGAATTTGGGGCTCTGTCGTTTTGAACCTTATAGTATGAGGCATTATCAAGCACAACCACAGAGTTTTTTTTTTTTTTTTTTAAAAGACAACTCCCGCATTAGGAATATATCCTGTGTCGCGGGGGACTTTACAAACATACATGAAACGGACACTCAGAACAACAATTTGTGGAACACACAAAGTGTCGTCCCATGTGGGGTTTGAACCCACGGTTTGAACACTCGGCGTGGTAGGAAGCGGCGTGGCGACCGCTTAAACCACTACGCCATCCGTGCAGTCAGTTAGGTGGAAGATTCGGTACTAGACGTTCTTTTAGCCACTTTTCATAGTTTTCTGCGTTCATGTTAGAGTGGTAATCACCAGAAACACTATTTGCTTTGTATGTCAATAGTGCGTTAGGTACGAAACCTTGTTCTGAACCAGCATGCACAATGATAATTCTTTGTCCTTTCGACAGGTTTCTCTTTAAAGGTGGTCCATCTTTATTACCCCATCCTTTGTTTTGCACATGATTAGTTAAGATGTAGCACTCATCTAAATATACGATACACCGATTTTCTTGACGGTATCTGAGTAAATTTTTTAGGTAGTAAAATCGTAGTTTTTGGATGTCATGCCACTCTATAACACGTCTGTTATCCACAGTTTTTCGCCATTTGTATCCCAACTTTAACAAAGCTGTACGCAGAGTCCAAATACTTCCATCATAGTTAAGTTTATCTTGAAATATTCTTTTCAACTTTAGCAAGGTAGGTAACTCGCGATGTTCTAAATGGTAATTTTGAATAGTGGAACGTATAACATCAACGTGAAATTTGTCTAATTCTAACTTTTTTAAACGTTTTTACATTACGTTAAATTTAGAGTCAGATTCTTTTCCTTCAGCCAATATATTAGTAATTGTTCTCTCTGATACCCCCACTGCCATTGCTGTTCTTTTCCGTACGCTATTTAAATGTTCACTTAATTTCGATATTAAAATTGGACTTGCACTGCAAACTGGATCACTTACTAGTTCCAATATATCTCTCGCATCTATTTTCAGAAATTCGTATACCTTAGCAATGGTTTCTCGGGTCTAAAACAATAATACGTAAACGTCAACAAGGATATATTTTTTCGTATATAGAATCATAATAAATATTAATTACATCTAAATTTAAAAAATATTTACCTGACTCCTTGAACATTTTCTCCGTGAAGAACTAGACATTTTCGTAAACGACTGTACCCTTAAGAAAAAGCGATAAGAACACGTCTTGCTCGGACGACGACTGCCGCGTCACTGCTACACGAATGAAAGTTGTATATTTACAAGCCCACGCACACATAGGGCCGCGCGCACAACTGAGTTGAACTATCTGATTCTATACGTACTTGTAAATTACGTACTCCAGCCAAATGATACTTGAAAAACCCTTTTTATTTAAAGCGTTTAGCACTCTATTTTAGTATGTACTTTTCAGTAATTATCTAAATCTAATATCGTAAAATAAACGTAAATAGGTAAGCTGTGTATAGATTTATTTTTAACAATACTAGTGAACAATAGTATAGCAACATTTAATAAATGGACGCACTAAAACTTGCCCTTTATCCAAATCTGCTATATAGTATTATAACAACATTCATGTTGAAAGGAAAATAATTAACCGAAAACAAATTACAGTGTTTCTGATACTTTCCTTTACCCTAATGCCATCGCCAGCCAAACTCTTTTCTTTGTATTATAAAACACTTGACTATTAAGTTTAGTTCGCATAGTTAGTTTAGTTCGCTAAACTAAACTATTTACTTCAGTGACCAGAGATATCAATGAGTTAGATATCGAATCAAGACTGAAAAAATATTAATATTCTAATAACGAAGAGAAATAAGTCATGGTTTCCTATTTTAACACGCTTTTATTATATTTACACACACACTATTCCATAACTATTTCTGGAAGAGATATGCCTAATATTTCAAAAAGGCCTAATGTTTAACACCTGGGCGAGGCAATAACAGGCGTTTTGTGTCATTTACCGGACGCACCGACCACTTATTGGCCCCCTTGATATATTAGCTATTGGGCCATAGCGTGTTTTGGTATTTTTGAGGCTCTTATGATCTTATATTGTGTTCGGAAAATACGATAGGTGTGGTTTATTTTTATGGGAGAAATAAATTTTGCTGTTATTGGAATGTTACACGTACAAGTTGTGCCTTATTAAAGGTCGTGATCATCTAGTTGATGTTGCAAATAAGGCACTTTTCTGTAAGTGGTTAGTTTTTATGCTCGCATCTGCCTGTTTTTTTTTATCTTCGTTGTAACTTTCAATTAGTGTTAAACATAACGTTAATAATGATAAATTTGGTATAAACATAAAAATAACAGAAATTAGAAGTTTACTTTATATACTTGTATCTTTCGTTATAAGATTATTTCTATAATTATGCGCTTTGATTCAAAATAAGCATAACTTTTATTGGCATTTTTCCAATACTACTAGGCTGGCCAAAGATTTGTTTTTCACGTTAGAAACTAAGAGCATGATTACGCTTCAGATATTTTTGGACAAGATATCCGTCTTTCAAGTAACGAACAAGTCGATTTGCTGAAAAAAACGTATCATTTACTCGTTTCTAGGTCAACGTCTCAACCCAGTGTATCTAAAAGTAACCATTACAAGAACGCCTTTGGAATTTAATATGAATTAACTTCCCCCATCTTCAAGATAGATAAATTTTACGTCTCCTTTCCAACGACTTTAAACTTTACACTTTTTATTATAAAGTTTACCGTGACTAAGCATCGATCAATACACTCAATATTTATAATAGTCGTCCACTCCACTAGATTAAAAATGAAATCGTCTAATTTAATTCTACGGCGTGATAAAATTATGACCAGGAATCTCGATGTTTTAAGCCACACCTTGCCAAATTCCCTAATATCGCTGAAAGACTGAGCATCGTTACTTACCTTTTGTTTAACGCGCCGCGATATTATTTTTGGTCATGCCATCAGGCTGAATTATTATTTTATCGCTATAATAAAATTAATAGGTTTCATTCCCTTTTTTGCTTTGTCAGGTTGAATGACTTTTGTGCTTTTTATTAATTTTTATAACTATAAGATACTTTGAATTTTTTTACTTCAGTAATTCCAAATTGGAATCGGAATTTTATATACAAAAAAATAAAATTTGAATACTGATAGTAAAACATAGTCAACTTTGAGTACATAAATATAGTATCTACAGTGAAACTAAAAGTATTTTATGTATAATATGTTTTAGATTATTTCTAGCTTAGGAAATACAAATCGTTTTGAAAAACCCACAAGTTTCGGTTCTTTTTAGATATTGCGGGGTGTAGAAATGAAGTTGTACACAGGTGGTTTCCTTTTAGAGCAAGAGGTATGCATTTCCAAATACTCTTTTCCGTATTTATAGTCAAGTACTAAATGTCAAAGCTGGTAAGAATTTGGGTCAGTCATGTTTCTTTTCAAGGAGTTAAAAAACAAGTCCCATACGTACATACTTTAAGTGTGTTTAGTGTATTATCAGACTGGCCAACGTGGTATAGTAGGGAAAACCCACTTTCCAAGAAGAGGCCTATGTCCAGCAGTAGACTGTTATAGGCTGTTGATGACGATGATGGTGACTCGATGAAAAACAACTAAAGAACTGCTTAATACCGGTTTTCTGTGAGGCCGTAATATCACTCTGGTCGAGGCGGCCCATTTGTGCTGAAGTGTGGCTTTCCAACGTTAGAGCTGGTATGGAATGGCTTCCTAAGTATTATTAATTTCATATAGGTTACATGTTTTTATAGTATATTTGGAGATTCCCAATGTGTACGTGTCTTTCATAAGGAACTTCAACGACGTGTATCAATACGCTATATAATAATGTGTGCGTTACTGTGTTTTAACTTAAAACATGGAGTACCGCTGCAAAAAATATCTCGCAAAAAGAACATAGATTCACAAAAAACGGCGCCTAATCAATTGTTTCTCACTTAAGAGGAGACTGGAAACAACTGTGCACTGGCTGTAATGTTCTCTGAACTTAACTTTATCTCCTTAGCTTAACGTAATGCGCAAGAATGGGTGATCAATTCGGGTTAATTTACTAGACGGGCCGTTTCGGGTACAAATGAGTAAAATTATAGAACTTTAAGTTCGAGGTCATTGGTTTTGCGCAAAATAGAGTTTAAAATTGTTACGAAGGCAACTGTGTGCTACTTGAAAGATATTTTTAAAAGAATTTCAATGGATTGTTATATTCAAACAACATCAAGTTATTATTTAAAGTTAGTGTAATAAAACCGTGAAAGAACTACTAAGAAGAAACATATTGTTCATATTTTTTTTTAAAGACAACTCCCGCATTAGGAGTATATCCTGTGTGGCGGGACTTTACAAATATACATGAAACGGACAATGAGAACACGCAGACTCAGAATAACAATTTGTGGATTACACAAAGTGTCGTCCCATGTGGGGATCGGACCTACAACACTCAGCGTAGTAGTGAGCCAACCACTACGTGAGTAAACCACTACGCCATCGGTGCAGTCGATCAAGGTATCATACAACACAGTTTTTTTTTCGTATAGAAACCCCCACAGGTCAATACCGGAATGTCGGAATCGAACCGATAAAACCACACGGTGTTCCGTCACTTGTAAGTATATTGCTTGGGACTCGATTATACCTAGGGAGGAAGTCCCTAAGAACCCTGGCAGACCTGGGCCACCATAGGCAGCCACACCATTCAACACAATTTAATTATTTTTTCATTTACTTGTATTTTTTTTCTTAGATTTCATGCATACCTAATTCACAGACTGCTTCGGTTTGTGAATTATGTCAATTTATTGATTTCAGCTTGTCAGTACAAAAAGTACTATGCAAGTTTGCACACCCTTTGGTTGTTAAGCCCTGAAAAAAATAAAGAAAAAAGTTTAGGTTCAAACAAGCTTTTACGATTTTTATTTGTTAAGGGTAATCTAGTCGCATTTTTTCCACGTGTCCCCAAATTATTTAAACTTAAATTTACTATTATTTATTAATAACTGAAAGAAGATTCTTGTTTTTTATTTGTGTAAGATTAATGGAAAACATTTATATTGAGTAACTTTTCAGATACAAGGTATACAGATACTCAACATTGCAGGCTATAAAACGGTCTGAATTCAATTTGAATTTCAATTCGTCTATATAAAAATGCTACAACATCCCTTACTTATAATATAGCTCACTTAGTTCCTGAGCTCTTTTCAGTTTTACATAAATTAATCAGATTCCATCCGTTCTATTCAAGGTTCATGCTAATTAAGACGTAGTTTAAGATTAATTCATCTACTAAAGCTTTAGGTGATCATTATTGTTAAGCTTTAATCTTCTGTCTCATCAAGCCGGTTATTATTGAGATCAAAACAGAAACGTTAATCGTTTCTGTTTTGATACTAAAACCTTAAACCGGACTATCACTCAAACTCAATGTTCCTTTTGTTAAAGTTCATATATGACATTAATAATAAGTGCCTTCTATGCTACGTTGGTGATAAATGAAAAGTCAAAAATAGGGAAAACATGGGAAAAATAATTTTAAAGTACATTGACAGCGATAGTTCTCATTTAAGTGTGTTTTAAATGAGAAATTTCATTTTCATTCTTAAGGGCTTAACATACGTAAGTATATTAAAAGGTACCTTATGTATAAATCATTATGCTTTTGCAAGCCTACTACGTAACCCACCCTTTTAAAGGTAGCAGGTGTAACTTAACTCAACTACATCATGTGCATGTTTTTTTTTTTACTAAATACAAAATAGTTACAAAGCAACTTTTATTTTTGCTACTTTTACTTCTAGTCATAACTAAAAGTGACCCAAACCATATTTAGTTACATGTAGTTTCTATTTATAGAAAGGCGTGTTTATGTTTTAGGAGCCTTAGGTATATGGATTACTACTGTTGAGAAAGACTGAACCACATGAATTTTAGTTTTGTTTTTGGGATATATATAATAATATGCTGATTTAGATTCTGTTGTAGATACTAAATTCTTTAACAATATATTAGAGTTTTAACCTACAGAGAGAGATAACCTAGAGGGAACAAGAGCCCTAATCTTGCAATATAGGCAACGAGAGAGATGAATAATAGATAGTCCCCTCTATCTCTTTCCCTTTCGTTGTCTGTTTCGCTTCCACTTACAGGCAGCTGGACGCCGTGTTCTCTCTATGGTTATATCTCTATGCTTGTAACACTGTTATGTTTTTCTTTTTTAATGGATGGACACCTGGAAAGCAAGAGTCAAGTGCATTGTCGCCCCTTGAAGCCTCCACCTTTAGAAACAGGATGAGCGGGGTTTTGTCAGGGGTGAACAGAAACGAAATAATTGCTTAAGGCAATTATCACACTGCACCGCACTTCGTGGCGTAACGCAGTAGCGCGCATGGCCGTCCCACGGATAATGTTTACCTTCAAACTTGCAAATTGAATTCGTGAGTTTCGAAGTAAAATTTACTTATTCAAATAAAGAACTTTTTTAAATTGTTAGAGTTTTTGGTTCATCACGCTCTAAAAAATAATCTCATTTATGTAATACCTTATATTAATAAAAACTATTTTAATACAAACACGAAGGAATGCCATAGAGAACGAGCTCAGGGTTATTAATGCACACAAATGCTAGCCAGAGGCCCAAGTGTGAGTTTATTTCACATCTACTCTTGTTTGGCGAAATTTCAGTGCGGGCCAATCAGAACGCCGAACGCTCTCACTGTCGAGTGCAAGTTGATGTGATATTGTTTAACACTGATATTGTTTATTAATTACATATTACAACTGCCATGGACACATCATCATCAATCATCATCAACAGCCTATACTAGTCCACTGCTGGACATAGGCCTCTCCTTAGAAAGGAGGTTTTGGCCTACTATACCACGCTGGCCAGACGGGTTGGTATAGGGTTTGTTTCAAGTTCTCCTTCTCTCTGCAGTGTTATTGTCCTGCGTAGTTTTCTCCCTTAGTCGCCTCTTAAGACACCCACGGGATGAATAGGGGTGGTGACACTCTGTATTCTTAATCCGTCACCACACGGACATGGACACGGGTGAATATAAAACAGAAATAGTTGTGATGACAATTTCTTAACTTGGTCTACGCCAAATGCTATATGTAATATATATTCTACAACGTATGCTGGAAAAGTGAATGTAAATTCTCTAAATGAGAAAAAGATATAAAATACGATTGGATGAGTTTAAATTTAAGAATAAAACACCAGAGCACCAACTACGGTTACTATTTAAATCAGACGACCCAAGAGCCCTTTTCGTTCAAAAAGAAAAGAAATACACTGTAAATCGAGTCTCACTTTAAGTCTATTTCAAAAAATACAGGTTGTGGTCCCCGCTACAATGTACGAAACCGTAGGCAATAATAGAAAAGTACATTTGGATTCGTGAATGCTGAAATCGCATCTGGGTAATAAAATAAACTGGGACAGAACACGAGTATCGATGAATAAAGAAAGGTGTTTGTACATTCAACTTTTGTTTGATTTCCTTTTATTCCTGGTTGTACTAAATAAACGAATTTACATAGTTTTTTTACTATTTTCGGGGCTACCAGAATATTTGATTTTTTAAATAATTTCATTTGACATCTTAATTTTTTCAGTGTAAAACTGCACGACTGTTTGTTGTCTGTGTACTACACAAATTCTATAAAAATAATGATTATTATAAAGATTAAACATTAAAAAAAGAGGTATATATTATTTGTTTTTGAATTTAGAATGCATATATATCTAGCAAGTAACAGACTGGCATATGTAATATGTTAAAATATATGTCTTGTTATTTTTTACACTTCTAAACATAGTACTGGCATGATGGATTATAATGTATGCGGTATGTGTCGACTTTTATAACCCCATGAAAAAGGCCAGGATGATGTTATCTAAGCATGCTAAAATACCATACCTTCAATTTATTAAACATATTACAATGACAGATGCTGTAAAAAAATGGTTCCCTAAAGGTTGCATGAATGAAGAGGGCGTTGTAATAATCTACAAAATCATCATTTTTATCAGAGTATTTTTAAAACAAGAAAGCAAGTTTTTTTTCTCATTCTCACAACGCCATCTAGTCCCAAACTAAACAGAGCTTCTTCTATGTTTACTAGACAACTTATATAAATACCCATTTTTTTTTGTAAATACATACATATTATACATAGAAACACCCAGACAAAATCAAATATTAAATGTTCATGCACACAAATGTTTGCCTTAAGTGGGAATAGAACCCGCGACCTTTGGAATAGCAGTCCGTTACACAAACTACTACGCTATCCACTTACGAGTACATAATTATAATTCTAAGCACGTTATCCATATGTTAGTTTTTTAACTCTATAGCGCTGAGGTATCGTTGCTGTCTATCAAATTATTTTTATAGGTGTGGGTGATATACAGTGGTATATAATTCTAAATTCACTGAAACTAAATTAAAGGCTTCTTCAAATCTCTCTTACAAAGTACTTCAGAGTCCAAAATAATTGTATTTGTCTCTATTCTACTAGAATAATAGCTTGGCTAATTCAATTAGAGCAGAACTCGGCGGTCGGATATTAACCAAAAGACAAATTACCCAGTTTCACGCTTCGCGCCCGTAATTCTTGTAGGTGGCAATAAATTAGCATCAGTCCTTTTAAGGAGTCCTCCTGTTTCCTCTTTATATTGAGTAGTTTTTATTTCGTTTTATCACGACTTTGGGAACGGCAAACATTATGGCTTTAAAGCTCAATGTGCATGTAAATAATCTCCAGAAAAACAATTGTATTTCCTTGCGTCGATTTTACACATTAAATGTTTACATCCAGCTTATTAACACATCAAAAGATTTTCACATTTTAAATACTAATTACGGTTGAATGATTTTATGCATGTGTATCGAGTTTTATCATATCGCATATCGTATAAAAGGGAATAAGATTATAAGAGAGCAGATTGTCGGGGCATCTGGTATTTTGCTAGGTAGACGCCAAGTATAAGACCAGGTGCATACGCTCCAGAGTGAAGCATACAAGCATAAAAACTAACAAACTTCTTTTTTTTTCTCTTTAAAAGACAGCTCCCGCACCAGGAATGTATCCTGTGTCACGGGGGACTTTACAGACATACATGAAACGAACACAAAGAATATCCAGACTCAGAAAAACAATTTGTGGATCACACAAAGTATCGTCCTATGTGGGGATCGAACCCATAACACACAGTGCAGTAGTAAGCGGCGTGGAGACCGCTTAACCCACTACGCCATCCGTGCAGTAAGCTACTCGTATGTTGTAGTCATGCGCACTCCTATAAAAAAATAGCTACTTAACTGATAGCTGGCTTATTATTGTCCTTCCTTCCTTCGCTTCTTTGCATATCAGAAAATCTAAATTCATTACCTAAGTTTAAATATTTAACTACTTGTTATCCGCATAGCTATTGATATTAAAATTAATATGACAAACATATATCTTATTGCTTATGAGCTGAGTCTTTATTTGCTTCCAAAATATTGAAGTCAGCCAATGAACGAGATATCCGATCCTGCATGAAGCAAATCGTAGTCAAGCGAGTTTAATAATTTAGGTTATTGGATATTTTGGCGCAATATGAACATTTTGTTTGCATTCATATTCTTGTATTGGTTTTGTATTCATCATATACGGTTCTATGTACCGAAAAGCATGCACAATATCATAGTTCAATAAGAGGACTATACCATTGTAGGATTGGGTACCATGTGTTGCGTTTGCTAGTATTTCTGGAACTAAATGATTTGGTTGTAGCAAAACAGTGATTGAAGTTTGATGCATTGATATTGGTTTTGTGCTGATACATTTTTATAAATTTCTTTAGTTAAAATATATTATATTGCTATCATACCTAAAACTTGGCTACCAACCCCGCCCAGAAAGTGTAAAATAATTAACTAAAATTACCAATTTTTTACTGATTAATTGGGACCATAAAAACTGCTCAAGAGAAATAGTTCTAACAGCATCATGAACTGCCAGTGTTTGCCGTCACCAAATAATATGTCCTGCTTATTAGTAAGAAAAGTCCACTAACAGCAAAATCCCGTTTAGAGATTATGTCTCCCAAAAGAAAAATGTCAGTGAAACATGTCGTTGAAAGACTAAAAGGCGTCTATTACACCGTAATGTGCGTTACGAATATTCTTAAAAATTCTTTATTTATAAGCTAAAAATGTATAACTGCAAAACACTGAGCTCACTATTCTAGTTATGATTTTAATAGCTTTTCAAAGCCTTATAATTTAACATATCAAAATATTTATTTTAATAGCTTTTCAAAGCCTTATAATTTAACATATCAAAATATTTATTTATTTACTTTAGGATTAATAAGTTGACCAAACCTTCTTGTTTCAACCGATGGTTGGGTAAGCACTGCGGTTGGGAGATTTATGTATGTATAAATAGTAGGTTTTATATTTTTGACTTATTTGTGATGCCATCATTCAATAAATATTGAATGGCAAATTAAATTAAAATTAATTAATTAATTATTTAATTTATTGGCAATATTAAATGCCAATTTGAATTAATGAATACATTTAAATACAACACTTTGGATTTTTCTCTAAATTACAATTGCATATTTCCTTTTTACATTTTGCAATAACTTATTTATTTACGACGTTTATGACGTCCAATATTCAGATGGAGTTAATAAATTATAATTTGAACGCCCGTTATAATGATAAATTACATCACAGTGTGACCAACGTCCCTATTAACGTTAGTGAGAACGTAATGAAAGTTTGTGTCACTACTGCAATTTATTTTGACAGCACCGGATTACTTAAATGGCGTTTCACTTTACTTTACGCTTTATATTTGGTTTATACATCTTTATTAAAAAGTCTTTTAAATATTTTCTTTGTTGTTGGTATATAGATATTGATATCAGAGTTTTGCTCAATTATTTCAACCAATTATTCCAAACAATACTAAGTGAAAAACAAAGGATTTTGCAAATACGTATATTTATGCCCGAACAAACATAAAGACAATATATACATCGGAATTGATAACCTCCTTTTTGAACTCGGTTAAAAGTGCTTCCACCTACACACCTCCCGCTACACTTTGTTACTGTTACCTACAATACTTTCAGTTTATTTTGAGATAACACTTTAATGTGCCTTACATTATATTTCTCATTATTGCTTTGTACCTCTTTATGGCTGCCTAATTATTTTATTCTATACTAGCTTTTGCCGGCGGTTGCGCTCGCGTGTATGTTGGTTATTGCGGTAAAAGTAGGGTATGTTACTCGCTGAAAATGTAGCTTTCCCATGATGAAAGAATATTTTAAATCAGTTTAGTGGTTTACGCGTGAAAGCGTAACAAACAAACAAACTCACTCTCACATTTAAAAATATAAGAATGGATTCGCCTTGAATATGATTCAAATTATAATCTAATGACGTATACACACATTTTGAATATATTTTGCAGTTCATTATATTTAACAGTTTAGACTTAGTCAATGTCTTTTTTTTAAGTTGGATCCGCAAGTGTATTTTGAAAAGGAAGGTAACATGTGGTTCAATTCCACCTATAACTTTGCAAGAATAGTAGCAACTAACAGTAACTTGGGTTTAAGCATTCTGCGGTACAAATAACACTTAATTTATTTTATTATTAATTTACGACTCTCGAAATAACAACATATATATATAGAGATAGATATAAATAGAGATAGTTTATAAATTAGTAATAACAAAATACTATATGATAAGTGTTAGAAGTTTATCATCGTCTACACTAACACGTCATGTCGCTAGAAAATTAACATAATTTAGACTATCTGCCATTATGTTATTTATAAAATTTTGATATACAAAAGGTAAGTTAAAACTGAATCAGTTTTTTTAATTAAATCTGTACATTTTAAGTCACCGTATAAAACCATTGTAACGATGAAATGGGAGCTTAAATAAATAGCAAGCTATTAGCATAAATTTTTAGGCATTTGTCTGCAATTCTAAGTGGGAAGTGATATTTATTGCGGACTTCAAAAGCTGTTTTTGTGTTGTGATAGCGCTGCCCTGACTTTTTGTTTATGATTCTTCCTGTATAGTATGAAAATCTATATGAAATACCTTATCGAGTTAGTCAGATTTATCGACTTTTTGATTTTGCTTCACTTGGAAAACTCTAAATATGTTTTGAGTGCACTTTGACATTATACAGTTTCAAATTAACATTTAATAGTCAGTTGTAGAGTTGTGCAGTACCTGATTAGTTCATCAACAACCTATGACAGTCCACTGTTGGACATAGGCCTCTCCTTAGAAAGGAGGTTTCGGCCTACTATACCACGCTGGCCAGACGGGTTGATATAGGGTTTGTTTCAAGTTTTCTTCTCTTTGCAGGGCTCTTACGACACCCACGGGATGAATAATAATAACCATACCCTTGTGTTTATACACTTAAAAGTATTAAAATGCGAATATCAGGTGCATTCGTTTTGAATATTAATTCAAACAATGTCAACATCCATAATTTTGAAGTTTTGTAGATTCTACTAACTACTACTACATTCTAACGTAATATTACATAACAATGTGTAACGTGTGTAGCGAAAGCCGTGAAAAAAGAATTAAACAATGAATTAAATGCGTAAATACCATTCGCTTGTGTGTGTGTAAGTTTGTGTATTTTATGTATTGCCTTAAGTCAGGGATAACATAACCATACCCTCGTGTTTACACACTTAAACGTATTGAAATGCGAATATCAGGTGCATTTGTTTTTATTGAGGGTAAATCAAGATGATTGATATAATATGACAGAAAAGACGATTTCTTTAAGCATTGTCTACTGAATGCTTTTAATCAAATTTGGAGAGAATTATTTTTAGCTATTTGGAATATTTTACAGTACAAATACACTGAGTTGAAAATCATCAACATAATTTTTCAGCATGGGAATATTCGAAATTCCTTCAAAAGCCAAGCAATATGTCATCGCAACACCATTAAAGAAATTTATAGCCAGATCTGTTACGTTTATTGCTCTTGACAACACTTCATTTTGGTAAGTGTTCATTTATTTCATTTGAATTAAGTTGTGAAAGGTCGAGAATTTAGAGGCATTCTAGTCTAATATGCGATTTTTGTTTATTCCTAACCGAGCCGCCAAGAGTTCATAACTTACGAATTGATCCCCGAACGTTATTTGCAAGACAAGTATAATCGAAATAAAAAGATTATTATAAAAATTTAATTGATAAAATCAATAGCCAAATATAATGAAGATTACCCGATTACTAATTAGGTGAAACCTGACCGAAATTCTACACTGACGTAAAACGTAAAACAGGTGGAGGAAAATCATTAGCTATACTTCTATCTCTTTACTTTTTCACATTTCTCTGACTCTCTATAACAATTATTCTATCTAACCAAGCTAGAATCTTGACCTTCGACATGTAGAAACAATTGCCCTTTTTAGACGAAAATAATTCTTGTTTTTAACATGTCTGTTAGGTTACACTAGGAATATATACTTTACAAACATACATGAAACGGTCACAAATGATACCCAGACTTTGAACGACACAAAGTCACACAAAGTGTGACCTACAAATTGAACCCAGGTGAGGATCGATCACACAACACTCAGCGTAGTGAAGCGGCGTGGCGACCACTTAAACCACTACGCCATCCGTGCAATGCTGATGTGTCTTGCAATGCATATGTCAATTTTATTATTTTATTTTCACTGAATATAAAAATATATCCATAAATAATTATACATCGTGACTGACAAAGATAAAGAGGTTTGATATTTAATTACATTCAGCTACAAATTCTTAGAAGATTGTACCTTACAAACTTTTCACATTAAAGTTTTCTATTTTACTCCAAACAGGGCGATAGATTTGGCAGCTATTCAAAATTGCTTATTCTATTGATCTCCTGGGAGCAAAAACTAACGCATTATTCAGTGAAAGCAAAATGTTGGGATCCCATTCCTGGCATTATACTATTGTTTGCCGTACATCTGAATGAGAAAAAATACAATCGCTTCGATACTTTTCCTTACTGTGACGTCGTGGGTAATGAACCCTTTCCGCACCGCGTAAAAGCAATAAATTATGTGATAATGAAAGCCCGACTCTTACTAAGGTACTATATAATAATTTAATATATATTTTTGGCCTAAGACTGAGTATTTATGAAGCATTTCTCAAGGAATATGTAAAATTTAAGGCTCCACATCCTAATTTATTGTAAACTGCTCATACCCATACTCTTTTAAATGTAAATAATGTAATCAGACAGGATCTTTATAAAATCTTAACACTGTCTCACCCACTTGTTATAAAAATCGTATATCGAAACACAACGACATTTTTCTTGGAAGAGGATAATTTTCCGATTATTTTATTTATCGTAGGTTTTTTCATACAGGATATCTTAGGATTCGTTGAAGACTACTGGCACCACTTATAAATTAATCACATAAAAAATACCCAATTTTGTATTATATGTTTTCGCTTTGTCATGGCTACCCTTTTTTTTTCGGTGCGTGAATCCCCACCCACAGGTGGTTATGTCGGACTCGAACCGACCAAAATCCGCACGCTGTCTCGGGTACCAGTTGCTGGGGAACCAGGTGTACCCTTTTAAAGGTGTACCCTTTGCTCCCAAAAGGGGCGAGCGCGCTCCACACTGGCCTGCTTCTGCTTCGGCTCCGGGCCGGGAGGGTTTAGAACCTCTGCCGGTCCTGCTCCACCATATCCTTTGCAAGCATAACTTGCTCGCAGAAGGAGACGGCGGACGACGGCGACGCACTCTCGCCGTGATGACGTCGCATAATGAGGCAACGCCCCTGCTGCACCCACGCCAGGCTTTCGCGTGTGGAGCGGCGTGTCCACGGTCCGGCCGTCACAGTGGAGCCACCACTGCGATGGCCGGACCGTGGACACGTCATCGTAGGGTGAGCACAAGTTCTAACGTAATCTTATTACGGATTATAGTTTAAGTAGTCGCTAAAATCGTAAAATCGCCTGTGACCTCGCACCCGAAGCGCATTCTGTGAGAACTCATAGTTACAAATAAGAATTTCTTAGCACAGCGAGCTGCCTGTAACCATTCAGATGATTGATGACTGTCAATGAGCTTCAACTAGTGAATATTAAGAATTATTCATCAAAACTGTTCCGATAAGGAGAATATAACCTTTTGAAAGAGGATACAAGTGTAGTGTAAATGTAGATAAAATTTATGCGGTAGTTGAATATAAGGATTTTGCCTGCATTAATATTTTTATATTACTATATACTACGTATTATTAAATACTGAAATTTTTATTGTTATTATGGATGCTTTCTAAATGAAAGGCTAAAAGAAGTTGCTCAGATTTAGTGTAAACCATTTCTGGTCCAATTAAGGCTGTAATTTTTTTATATTATACATGTTACGCTTAGTTCACAGTAAATGATGTATCGTACCGTACGTAAGGAAGCTTAGTTTTAAGCGTAACTCTATCCTGTTTGCATTCCGTTTTAAGGATTACTAACTCTGTAGTACATAAACCCGGTACACTTAGTAAATTTGCGAGACAAAGTTGCAAACTCATATTATATAGGGTGTTCATATAACAATTTATGTAATTTTCAAGGGGCAGAAAATGTACACTTTGTCACAAAACGTAAAAATGAATATTTCTGGATTTACCTAGCAGTGACCTCTTTTTTCGTTCAAATGTTAATTCTAAGAATCTCGTGCAACCCTGATTACCTAGATTTTTTAACCTACTATAGAATTTATCTTATGCTTAGTAAGCTCTTTTAAGTTCAGCAGATACTTAATAGGCACAGAGGTTCTAAGACTAATAAAAAAGAAGTACATTATTATTCATTAGTCTCTGACTCTACTTAGACTCTGAGTACCAGCACTATAGTGCAACATACTTGATACGTGTTTAAACACGAATATAATTCTTTGATAGATTTTTTGATAAAAAAAAAATGAAATGACTTTTTTGAAACAACAAATCTTAAAAATGTAATAGGTTGCTAAAACGTAACTTACCGACTTCATATTTAAATGTAGAAATACAAAACGTACAATAAAATGTTCAAACATGTTTTAGCTCAGCGTTATTCTTAAAAACAAATAGGAATATTTTACGAGTCTCTAAATTTTAGTATTTTTTTATTTCCATTTGTATGAAAAATTGCGTGTTTGCTCTGAATTAATTTTTAATACAGGCATATATATGACGAGTACATATGAAATATTGGTACGTAAAAGTAATCCGACAAGCCAAATCTGTCTAGTTATCAAGACATTGTTCATATAAAAAAAGAGATTTCAAATTAATAATAACATGAAAGAAAATTTATTTTTCCACTGTAAAATCGTAAAAAATATCTTCTAAACTAACGGAATCAAATGAATGATCATTTAAGTCAAATCAAATAAGTAAGATTCTAACGAAATGACTCTTTTGGAACAATAAATCTTAAAAATGTAATAGGTAATGCGTGTAATTATTTGAAATCAACATTACACAAATCGCAGCTGTGTGGATGAAAAACCTTATTGTTATGATTCAGGACATTAACCCAGCTAATTGTTTAAATATTTTATTCAGGGCTTTTATATATTTAAAATGTATCTGTTTATAATACTGATCTTAACATGGGTACTCTGTTATAGAATGGTTTAGGGCCGTCATGGAAAGTCAGTGCTCTGTCTAGTTGCCACTCTCGCAACGTTTTGACCTGGGTCCCAGGTATCACATTATCATCCACATATTTGGCCTTGTAAAGCTCATTTCTAAAAATGGTTAGCTGTTCCCTTAAGTAATCTATTGGTACTTCAGCTATCGCAAGCATTTGCGGTTTATATACTTCACTGTCAGGAACATTTCTAGCTTCATACAATTCGTACACAATGTATTTATCGTGTGGTCTTGGCGTTCTTATAAATACTGCATAATCAAAGCCAACGTGAAGAAATCCTTTTAAGTTGTGTTCTGCCTTATACCCATCTATGAATTGGAAGATCTTGTGTAGTCGAACTGATTGGCTCTCATAAAATATCAGCATACTCAGAGCGACTATTATCGGAATCTGAAAAAAATAATTTAAATGATTCTTTATGTGAATGTGATGAGTAATAATTTATTTATTTTATACTATATATATTACCCTACACTGTTTTATTTGTTTTTTCCATACGTCTACCAATATTGGTCATGTCCTACCGACATCCCTAGATCTACTCGTACATACACAGAATAAAGCCGCAAAAGTAAGTCTGCAATCAAGACTTCTATAATTATTGAAACAAACTAAATTTAGACCCAGTAAGACACACTGACGTGATTTACAAAGGAATTAAGCTTTCTATGTAAATAAAGTGTAATTTATATAAAATGCTCTCTTTGTAAGTGCAGCGCTTGCTATTTATTAAAACACCAAGATTATTATATTATTATTATATTAAAATGAACGACATGACATATATCATTCATTTTAAACAAATTGTTTCACAGCAGGCATGCGGTTTACTTTCATTCTTTTCAATCGGGCATATTAGTTATCAAAGTGTTTTTGATAAAATAACCCTATGCTGCTTAGTACTATAAAAAAAACAGCTCACTAGCTGAATCTAAGACAATTTTTCGTGTATAAAAGGCTGGTTCAACGTATAATAACATAAGTTGACGTTCTATCGTCTCTGCCTACCCCAGACGAGAATGTATATATGTGTAAACTGCATGTACAAAATAGAAACAAAATATTACGCGCATGTTACGGATATCTATTGTAACGTTAAATTTTATCGTTACATTTCATTACAATACCGAACAGTACACAATTAAAAATAGCACTTTACTCCCACAATCAAACACTAAATAAAAATGTCGTTCTCAATATTGATAAACATAAAATAAATGATTTGTTTATATTTGTTTCGTCCATAACTGACGACAGAATTTGAATTTTCAAATTTTAGGACATGACTTTATTTCTCATGACATCAAAACAAAAAATATTTCTTATGTTTATTGCTAAAACGTAACTTACCGACTTCATATTTAAATGTAGAAATACAAAACGTACAATAAAATGTGTAAACACGTTTTAGCTCAGCATTATTACGTTGCAATATATTAAATTCTTAAAAACAAATAGGAATATTTTACGAGGCTTTAAAATTTTAGTGATTTTCTTTATTTCCATTTGTATGAAAAATTGCATGTTTGCTCTGAATTCATTTTTAATACAGGCATATATGTATATGTCGAGTACATATGAAATATTGTAATGTAAAAACAATCCGACAAGCTAGTTCTTTTCTATTTATCAAGACATTGTTTATATACAAATAGAGATATCAAATGAATTTTCACTGTAAATTTTTCACTTTAAAAAGTTTTCACTGTAAATTTGTAAAACATCTTCTAAGCTAACGGAATCAAATGAATTATAATTTAGTCAAATCATATAGGTAAGATATATGATAATATAAGGTACCTTAAATTCGTCTAGCATCATAAAACTTGGTTAAAAGTAAATACAAAGTCCCACGGCATAAGGAGACCACTAGCTTGAGGTGCACAGAGGGGACTCTGTGCACTAGAGAAACACCGCTGCAAACATAGTCGTTCATTTTCGGAATACACACGTGAGTAAATCCGTTTATCACTTGAGAAATATCTTTTGTCATTATAAACTTATATTCTATGTTTAGAAAAATAGATGACATTGTTGTACTGTAGAGTACTTGAGGAATGCAACTGGCTTGGCTTTAAAAAATAACAGGAAATAAACTTCAAATGTCGATTCTCGAGATGGACAAAGTATAGTCTTGTAGTCTATGGTAGTCGTACGTTAGGAATTCAAATGACTATATCTGAATAGTTTGTACTTCAAATCCATATAATTATCGGAAACATCTATTTCAACATAATCAGCATTAATATTGAGAGTCTGAAAGAGTGAAACTCTGAGATTTATTAGAACTATATGTGAGGTGCTCTCGGGAACGATTTGGATAATAAACTCATTTTGAATTCTCGTGATACTTGTACTAGAAATATGAATAGCGTTTAGTGTTAACTGTTCTATACTCTGTAAGTAGATCTTGGGCTACTTCTGCTATTGAGATTGATAAACTAACTGACTGGTTGCTGTAGTACAGGCTCTAACTATTTGGGATGAGACAGCGGATTTCTTCCGTAATTCATATGCTAACAATTTTATATTTACTGTTCGGAATGACCATAGAAACATATTTCCTTACCAGACAGTACACGAATTCGTAGTTGTTCGCTAGTTTTTGTTCAGTTTCATTTTTCCATGTCCCAGTTTACTTAAAAGTAAGTAAGTTTGAAACTGCTTTCTGTGCCGCTTTTTTTGTTCTGATAAGTTTGTTGGAAACTTCTACACAGTTTATCTTTAAGAAAAATGAGATGTTCAGTATTTTTGTACGGACGTATGGCGACCAAGGGAGCAAACTACGCACGGCAACAGCCCTGTAAAGAGAAGGAATACTTGACACAAACCCTATACAAACTGGTCTAGCCAGCGTGGTATAGTAGGTCAAAACCTCCTTTCTAGGGAGAGGAGGAAATATGATGATAAATACATTACCATGTATTTGCTTATTATACATATATCATCAAGAAAAACTCAATGAACAATACTTTTCTACAAAGTTAATTTTCTAAATGATATTAGGCCTCCCATTTTCATTAAGAAAAACCGAGCAGAAGGATCATCTCATTATAATGAGTAACTAAAGCCGTTCATAGACATCTTTAACTTAGAAGATACAAGTATGTTTACGTTCTTTGAGTTCTTTTTTCTATTTTGGGAGGTTGGGCCTACTGTAAAGTCATTCACTTAGCGAATAGCAAAGAAAGAATGAATTATAACCTATTTTCTGTGAGACCGTGGTATCACTCGTGGTGCCGGTCGAGCCGACCCATATTTGGCGAAACTGTGCTGGCATTCGTTCAAGATGTTTTTATTTTATATTAGAGGGGGGCAGACGAACAGATAAAGAGTGAATTCAACATACCAAATACAAATATTCGGATATAAAACAAGGAACGATAGCACCACAAATAACCATATGCCATAACCAAATAAATAAACCAACCTGTTATTTTAGTCAAAAGCGAGCCTGGAATTATGTAAATACAAATTAATAAAAATGTAATATTCAAGCTCTATTTATGAAACTAAAGCCAAGACATTTAAAAAGCACTGTACAGTAATACTGAGCTTTGCAAAATGTTTTACTAAAAGGCAGTCTTCAAGGTAAAGGCAACTACAGCAAATCTTATGTTAACGTCGAATAAAATACATAGCTTTTCCTAGGTTCTTCTACACTATTTTATCTATAGAGAGTTCAGGATACATAAACGAGTTCGAACAGAAATACACTTTGCAACAACTTTCATATTCATTAGAATAAATAAATATAGTCGTAATTTATGTTCTTATTAAATTCTCGCGGTATTGTTTACACTCATTACATCACACATTATATGAACAGACTTTAATAGTCCACTACTGGACGTAAGCCTTTCGTTAGAAAGGAGGTTTTGGCATACTATAAAACTCCTCAATTGATACAAATAAGTATAGAATCAACTAAATATTTTTTTCTTGCAAGTCTTTTGACTTCATACATTCCCAAATTTTCAATCTTATAGTTCTATGCTAGCCATGGGCTTACCGCCTATAACGTGAGTCGGACCATATAGTCAGCAAAATTTGGGTGCTTACTACGCCTATGCCAGTTTCGGATACAGAGATTGATATATATGTATATTCATTAGTTACAATGATTAAATCAATGGACTTGATGAGCAGTAAAAAAATCTAAAAGCAATTTTTCTTTTTGGAATTTAAGGAAAGGAAAATAATTCTGATTGTTATTTTAATAATAAAACAATTACTTTAACAATTAAACATTATCAAGTTTTCCTGTTTGGATGTTACCTATTTATTGTGAATTTTAGCATGTTGTTGGAAGTTACATAATTAATAATCTAATCGTGACTAAAAGCTAACTTTTAAAGAATAATCAATATTATAAAAACTATATGTTCGGTTACCAAACTTCGGCCAATAAACAAAACAATACCAGAAATGCAAAAACATATCCATTTAAGGAAGACTGAAAGCAAAACTGAAAATAAACGATTTGGACTTACAAAATAAATTTGTACAGAATGTTGTCCCCTGTGCAACTTCAAAAAATCCAAAGCTCTTTAAGGAGAGAGTAGCTCGAGCCTAATCTGCGAATGCAGCTGAACTTTCAAAGGCGTACCTACATGTAAATATTTTCTCTAGGCAAAGCTAACGGTGAGAATCTACTGCTGTTGAACCAAATGCAAGTAAATAAGCTACTGCCCTAAAAATAATATTGCCAAATAACATCAAAACAGACTTCATTGAGACAATCTTAGATAATCTTATGATACTTTAAATCTGAGGGGAGTGGAAAACGTAAGGAGATTTTAGCTAGATAGTTAAGCCTTTTCTTTCTTTTATAGCGCTGGAGTGAATAAGATTTTTGTTTCCTGATATGCTACGAGTAACTGATAAACATTTTTAATACCAGCTTGTCGTTTCTTTTGTAATCGAAGTTATATTGGGCTGGCATTATAGCAAAATAGCTTCGAGAGATAAATATAAAAAGCTACAGAATAAAAATAGTTTTAGGAAATAATGACTAAACACATCCCACACACGGCCATCTGATCGATAACTAAGTAGAATCTGTACGATGGTAACCAGACTATTAAGAAACCTACTTATATATTACTAAATATAGACATTTATTTTGTTTCTAAAATACTAAATCCCGCATTAGGCATATATCCTGTGTCGCAGGGTACTTTACAAACATACATGAAATGAATACAAAGAACACCCAGACTCAGAACAACAATTTGTGAATCACACAAAGTGTCCTCCCATGTGTGGATCGGACCCACAACACTCAGCGTAGTACCGAGCGACCGCCTAAGCAACTACGCCATCCGTGCAGTCAAATAATAATAGATTAGATTAATTGTATAACGTGGGTATCCACAAACAAATGATCATCTCACTATTTTTGTCCTGTGTGAGAATTTAACATATGACCTCTAATTCAACAGTAAAGACTAAACCACTACATTAAAGGCCCGTCAAATAATCGATAAGGCATAAGATGTTTTGTACCTTTAAGAATATAAAATTTAACGTTTGATGTTGTAATATACAAGGTATCTCATTTTAATAAATGTACGTTCAACTTGCATGTCAACTTAACAAAAAAAATCTTCATCTACCACAATCCTCATTTCAAACTTATAGCCATAACATTTATCTTACAATGTCTATAAAATTGTAGAAGAACCAGAAAAACACATTGAATAATAAGTCAATGTCCTCGAGTGAATACTTCAATTCCCCGAAGATATTCCATTGAAGCTTAGATATTCTGTTATACCATTTTACGCAGAATATAAATTTAAGTCTTACCCTTATCTAACTGATCTTGCAGGTGAGGCGGAGTGCAGAAGCGGTATTTAAACAGCTCCTAGCATTTTCGTAGACATTCGTATTTTTTGAACTTCACTGAACTTTTGAATGTTGCAATAATTTAAATTTAATTTGGTGATATTTAGTTGATACTTGCTAGTTGACCTGTCACTGTTGCACAAAAAAAAAAGACTAAAAATACATTTTTTATTTTAAGTATAATACAGCATATTGTTTCATACTGGTTTCCTCCTAGGCCTGCCAGATTTTAATAATTTCTATGCAGGGCGATAGCGATTTTAGCTGGAGGTCAAGGAGTTATCTTTCTAATTTTTAGATAGCTCTGTACTGCTGTAAATGTTCTTTCCGCATGTTGTCTAAGCCTGACTTGATTTTTTCGTACTGTTTATTAATGAAGGCATAGAAAGTACAATTTAATTACATACTTCACACATTAAGACGATTGCGAGGCTTTCATTTATTACAAGAAATAATTTTAATATAATCGTATTTTTCTTGGTCAAACTAGTTATTATGAATCGCTTTAAATTAAATACAATATGTAGTTTAATAGCATGACTTTAAACAATACAATATTAATTGGTATGATATGAGATAAAAATGAAGTAGTGAGAGAGAGAGAGAGACAGAGAGAATTAAGAAGAGAGAGTCATTAAGTGCAGATACCTATACTTTTAAGCAGATCTAGAATTTTCAGGACGAAGCATATAATTTATAAGTTTGTTTCAAAATAAGTTACCGTTATCTTGTGTTTTATAAACATTGTGTTTGCCAGTTCCTCTTTGCATTATAAAGACGTTTGAGAGCACTTACATATTTACATTTTGTTAGCAGTATCTTTATAAGTAATAAAAAATATATATTTGAAATTTATTCAATACCTTTCTTGAATCATTTCAGTTTTTATACATATTCGTTAAAAAGTTAATTAATGTAAACATAACAGGCTTATTGACTTCGTTTGTGAAGGAATCCGGTAAGAATTTTTATGATTTGGTGCTATTATGCAGAGGATCTAATCAAGCCTTCAGCTTTTGGAGCCCAGATGATGTGTACCAAATCGATATGTTGTATCTAAACGACCGACATCTACAAATCTTCTTGCTTTGTTGATTTGGGCCTTTGTATTTGAAATATGATTTGTCTGCTGGACTGAAATTTTCACTACCTACCTAATGGTAACTTATGACGTCATTATTTTTACTTCATATTAGGTCTTTACCTATGAAATTGCCTTTCTTGAATTCTGGTCATTTCAAATAAAAAAAAGTTTGTAATGGCTCTGTATTCTAAATTCAAATTAATTTTGTTTTAAAACCATGACATTCTATTTACAAACTCAGTCTTTTGTTTTTTGATTAGCGTTGTATTTTCACTAATAAGTACTTTCACTTATTGCATACAAAACGGCAATTTCATAGGTAAAGACCTATTATAAGTTTTCTTCGTACTTTCATTTTTCAAAGTTGTCAGAAAGATTACTTTGGTGAATAGTAGTAATAAAAGATACCTACATAAGAACTAAGCAAATTGTGAAATAATATTAAGCTTGTGGTCCCTAATACTATTTTGCAGTAGTGCTATGTTAGAATTTCATTTAATGAAATCGGATCTATAAATTGCCTGGCCCTAGCGTACTGCCAAGAGCTTCATAAAAAAACTTTAAAAACAAAAAGCTAGGAAACTAAAGTTTATGTAAAACTAAAATGCAGAGACTGTTGATTGTAAAAAGAACAATGTAATATTGTTAAATATCGAATGTATGATCACTACTGGACATAGGCCTCTCCTTAGAAAGAAGGTTTTGGCCTACTATACCATGTGGGCCAGACGTGTTGGTATAGGGTTTGCTTCAAGCTTTCCTTCTCTTTGCAGTGCTGTTTTCCTGCGTAGTTTGCTCCCTTAGTCGGCTCTTACGACACCCACAGGATAAATAGGGGTAGTAACACTGTGTATTCTAAATCCGTCACCACACGGACTGAATGTATGATCATGCATGTCAATTTCACAAGGACGGGAAGATTTTAATATATAAAATGCCAAATGGATTACAATTTTAACAAATAACAGAACCTTATAATTTTATATTTAAAGTATTAAAATATTTTCTAAGAGGAGTTCAGAAATTTACCATAAAAAATGATTGATTTGGAGTTAACCGTGACACTCAGCTTAACACTTGGTATTTTTATAGATTAGACGACTGAAATGCCACCTATGGGGCTAGTTTGATGGACAGATGAAATATGCCCGTATACTAAATCTAAATTACGTTATCGTTGCTCTTTCCGCTTGAACTGGTTTCATTACTGACCTCTCGCTTATCTGTGGGGTTACGAATTTTGTAAATGACTTACAGATATTTTGGGGTACGATTGATGTAGCTTAGTTTGTACCATATAAGATGTTTCGAATTTAGATTTATTGTGAATTTTAGTGATTCTGGAATTTCCATCGTGTAGTAGTTATACAGATTTATAGCGATAACATTTGTACACAGACACATTTAGGTAGAAATCACCTTCCAGTAAATATTTTAACACGTTCGGAGATTGACTTTGTACCAGGATTTGTAACACGATGTACCAGGATTTTTTATCTTTTAACCACAATATTATGAGATTTCCACTTGGTAGGGCTTAACACGCCAAACAAAAGAATACTTATTGAAGATTCATCACAAAAAATAAGTATTCATTAAACTAAATAAAAAGGTATTGCAAAAGTTATTTGTTGCAACTTAGTCGGGTAGAAAATAAAAAAGCAAAAATATTACAGTGTTTGTTATAAATAGATTTTGCGTACAAACTACATGCTTGAAAACATTTTTTGCCGAAATATCTTAAACAAAATGAAAATTAAAATTCCTTTACTAAGTTCCCGTGTTGACTTTCAATTTGTATCTTTTGCATAGAAAATGATAGCCTCGAGCTCGGGACTCGATGGGTTAGCAGTTTATGTACCGTAGGATATACTTCGATATTTTATTTGAATTAATTATACCTATCTATTATTTTACTTAAACATGTGTAATGTAACTATAAAACTAGGAAAGACTGGATATAAAGTGTTGTCAGATATAAAAATAATCAAGCAAAAATTTTAAAATTATTACCTAATAATAAAAAAAATATGTTTATTATAACTAAAAGACTGATAGTTTACTATTGGAACCACGAATATCCTTTAATTGAAAAATACCTATTACACTGATCTGGCATATAAGTCAGAAATCACACCTAACAAACAAATATTGATATGTTTGTAATTTTTTCTTCCAACCTGGAAAAACATCATCAAAACGATGTATACTTCTGTACAGTCTTCTGCTCACGAATAAAACAGATGCATAACGAAATGGTTGTAATAACAATACTACATGATAAAATAAATACCCCAAAGAAATATTAATGTTTTTGCGAGCAAATATTTACATTAAAATGCATTTTGAAGCAAGCATAAACAGTTTTATATTGTATCAAAACCGCATTTTATTGAAATTTGTATTTAATTGGTAGTTCATTCGTGAGCTAACAGTGAATATATTATTATGTATATCAATAAAATATTGTGTTTTGTTTGTTTGAATGGGCCAGGAAGAATGGAATTTACAAAATTGTCTCTTTATTTATTATTTTAACACATTTTTTTGTGATCATAGTAGAAATTAGAAACGGGTTAGGCAAAGTTGTTACACTTCTGAAATAGCCTTAAACTTTTTAGTGATATTGAAACATGACAAAAGCTAAAAAAACATGTGATTAAATCTAGATATTTAATTTGTTTAAACCATGATTGCATATTATTCTGTACGACTTTGGTAAATATTTTTTTCTATTACTTCACTTCCGAGGTTCGCAACAATTTTTGACACTGGCGCGTGGCCGGTACAGAAATGAAGTCACAATATTTTAGGGGTTATCAGATTCTAGTGGCATGTTGATAGGGTCGTTAGCCTCGCTATATTTTTAATATCATAGTAGTGAACGAAGACTACTTGTGATGAGTGTTCAAGCTTAATGGAATAGTCTTAAGTTTTACCCATTTAATCTATACTGTCTTACTGTTTACTGTCACTATTCACTGACTTTAGGGGGTCTCCCCATGTGACTGCCTGTTGTTAAACTATTTTTTTCCTAATTCGATATAAAACTCTAGAATGGAAGTACAACTCTTAAGATATCTTTTTTTTAAAAAAGGTTCGTTGGCGATCGTGGAGGACCTTAGCGTCCTTTTCCTAATATAAAAAGTTTGAAAGACATTTCGTGCATTTACATACATATGCCTACTACTACTGTGTACGTCACAAATTTCAAATCAATAGGTTTAAACGTTTTCAGGTTATGATGGTGGAATTAAAAATAACGTTTTGAGAAAACCTAGTTTCAAGTTTCAAGTACGGTTAAAATTTCAAATCATCATCAAACTCAAACTCAAACCTTCTTTATTTCATAAAATTTCCAAAATTGTTTGAAATCGTCTTCAATCAGCAATGTCAGTTTTATAGATTATTTTTTCTTATTGCACTTCAAAGCCTTTCAATGTAGATTGCTCTGATGATGATGAATGATTTTTGCTTACAAATACAAAGCGACATTAATTAGCAAGACTAAACAATTTTTTGAAAAAAAAGTTTGAATTTAAAAAATCACTTCACCAGCGTGTTCTACACAAGTTAAGGAATCAATTTATACCAAATAAACAGACATTTTTTGAACCTATCACATCCCTCCCTCCCCTACGCGACTGACACTGGCTGTGTTTTCACTCCGGCTCGATAACGTCAAAATCTGTCGCGACCCTTTTAAGTACACATTTACCATCAAAAACATTTTTTTTTATAAAACGGTTGATGAATTAACAATTATTCGTTATATCGTAATAGATTTTACAGGGTTAGTATTAAAAAATAGGGAAACAAATGCTTAAATTGTCGTTTCAGAAATGTAATAATCATCGTTTGTCAAAGCAGTTTTATCTACTAAATTAATAATTATTATGTACTTAAAATACATATCTAAGATACTAAAAAACATGTTGAATATTTAAAGATTATGTGAATTATGGTTGTAATTTTATACTGAAATATGAAATCTAGAAGCAAAGTCTTTTCTACTTATCCCTATTACTGTCTAAACTTTTTCTTCAGAGAATTACTGAACTAAGATCAGGCTGTAAAACGAGAATGCCAATTATTCAATCTGGAGCAGCAAGTTATTCAATTTCTTATACATGTTGTCCTACAATTAAAAATTAATATTGAACCCTTGAATACGTTTACATATACAAAACAGGGTTTTCTATAGGAGGTTATTTAACAATTATATTTTATGTACAAAGTAAATATCAAAATACTTGACAATGATTTAATTGTATAAATTGGCTGAATAAAGGTTTTCAGCCAATTTAATATACAATATAATAGAATTATTGTTGGAGTCACAACTCTCTTGAATACTTTTTACTTTCTGGATCATTGCAACTTTTCACAGGAATTACGTTCTTACAGGAATTTCGTTCTTTCGTTTCACGTAATTGGGTAAATTGGTGTACGTGTACTTGTTGTGTATGTTTGTATGAAGGTCAATATTACATTGTACGAATTTAATTAGGTATACTATAATAATTTAACAAACGATGACTAACAAAACTGTATTCAAGCGAAGAAATACTTTTGTAGAAGAATTTACAAAAGTATTTAACGTGCCTTTTCTTTATTTTAAGAATTACTTGAAACAAAATATAATCTCCATAATTAATGTTGAGACTTTAAAAGCAATACATTTTATTTTATCTTTGAATCTAAGTTGGCACAGTAGTTTCATTGGGCTCTTCAATGCAATCAGATTTTTGGCTCACTTGAGAGGCAGCCGTAATCTCACTGAACCTTATATAAATTCTGATAAGTTGGGTTTGTTATCAATATACAATGTACGTATTTTTAATTATTTACATTTCTACAGTCATCGGCAAATACTTTCATACTCTACCATTATCATAGTCACGTTTAAAAAAAATTGTATTTGATGGAAAAGATGGATGGAGGATGAAAGAAAAGTCTTTATTTGTACACCATTTCACAAAGCAGTATCGTATGAACACCACCACCATTTTATTCCGAATATGTAATACTTGCATCTGTAGTCCCTTGAAGTTTTAATAAAATCAAGCTTCCAAATGAACGCTATCAAAATATACGGTCCCTTAAGTCTTACGTTATTACTATGTTTTTAAATTGGAGCTGTAAATCATGGAAACACCCAAATACTCCGAAATATTTTATTCCGAATTTCGATGTTCAGATTTTAAAAAGTCTGAATTTCATAATACCTAAGAATTATAATGTCTATTATTAAAATTCACGAAATTTATTTTACCGAAAGTCGTAAATGCGATTTGTTTGTTGCCGATTTTTATTCGTTCGAAGAATGAAATGCTCGATGGGTTCTCGGTCCGAAAAACGACATCCCAATTTTCAATACTTCGAATAAAACTAGGATTTTGATCAGTTATAATATTCAGTTAAGCATATCCAAAATCTATAATCAACGTTAACTGTAATTTAAAAACGTTTACTTTGTTATTAATACTTGTGTATTTTTTTTTGTTTCTGACTTTCTCATTTGTCATGCTTCAGGTACCATCTCCTGTTATTGAATTCTTTGGATAATGGGTCAGATTAGGTTGGAACAGTCGCGATTAACGCCAGATCCCCAGATTAGAACAGATTAGAACTGTGACCAGCAAAACAATATAATTTTATTCGAATTCTAATTTATAATGTTTCAAATTATCATCAAGTCGGACTTTTTGTTATTCGATCTATTGAAACTCGGTATTTTGAACATAGTAATTATATAAGTTAGGAATATTGAAATTGCCAAATTATAAAAATAGCATGAATGATCAATCGGAGTTGTTATAGAAATTTTGAACCATATGGAAATCGGTACTTTGAAATTTGTATTTATGACTGACGGAATAAAGTGTTTCGTATTTATATAGTGTAAGCCTATAACGTACAAAGGACGGCCTTATTGATAAGAGTAATAAATTTATTATATATCTTCAGTTTTATTCAGTGTTATTTAAGTATAAGTATAAGTTTATTTCTCACCATAATTACAGGATTTACATTTAAATACATATTAAACGAAAATAAAGGGACCATGGTGGGCTGATACCTGAACTAGGAATGTTCCTGTATCTCAGGTTATCAACCCTCCACCCCATATACACAGCTGTCTTATATCTAAAGTAGAACCTTAAATTTAAATACGTACAAATCACTAGTTTATTAGGTATACAATAAAAATATAGGAGGGTAGATCATAAACGATGCCAATAGCAATACTTCGTTTCTTGTTTTGTGTTCAACGACAGGATGTGTGGTACAAGTGGATGTGTGGTACAAGTGGATGTGGATTTAAAAGCATCTTTTTTAAATATACATAAGTAAAACTGGAATCAAAGCCATGAATAAAACTATCTAATGAAATGAAGCCACTCACTTTCACTGACTAAATTAGTCAATACAACATTCAAGCAAATGGTTTTTGTTTCAAGAGAGAGTAAAAGCACGAAAATTATCTGCTATACGGGGCAATGAAGTATCTATTTAATTAAACTGGCTTTTATTAACATTAGGACCTACATAGAAGTACATTTATATGTTGCAGCCCTACCCAAAGCCTTTCCTAACATAGCTTAATCGAATAATGAAATCGGATGTAATTTTTTTAAAAGAAAACCATTACGCGATTGTTTATTCAATTAATATCCATTTGATTGATAACCCTCCTATCATTTACTAAATCAATAACACAATTTTCTATATGTCACATACGGTAGGATAATATTTATTCAGTGAAAAAAGTTTGGTTTTGTATCGTGAAAAATATAAATACTAAAGGCGTAATATATTTTGTAGTCTCTACAATTTTTATGCTTAATTTTTCATACGGAGCAAACATTTGTTTTTATTTTAGAATGGTTGACACATTTACATATGTGTGTATGTATACGTATATACAGCCAATGTTGACTAATGTCATGGCATTTCATGAAGTCCATTTTTTGCCCTCATTCAACGGCTTCTTGCGACTGGGCTCAGCTACTTAACGGTTTTTCAAAGAGTTTAAAAGTAAGCTAATGTAAGTAGCGACTGCACGGATGGCGTAGTGGTTTAAGCGGTCGCCACGCCGCTTCCTACTACGCCGAGTGTTGTGGGTTCAAACCCCACATGGGACGACACTTTGTGTGATCCACAAATTGTTGTTCTGAGTCTGGGTGTTCTTTGTGTCCGTTTTATGTATGTTTGTAAAGTCCCCCGCGACACAGGATTTATTCCTAATGCGGGAGTTGTCTTTTAAAAAAAAAAGAAAAAAAAAGAAAAGTTTGTCATAACCTAATGAAGATCAGCTGGGAATATGAAAAAGGATTAGTGATAGGCTTACTCGAATGCTTTGAAGAACGGAATTGAAGAAGGCCACCAATTGGATATTGTAAATATTGATTACCATTCATGGTTACAGATTTGTTTTAACATGATCGGTTATTCTATTGCATTATGTATTACTGGTATCGTTAGTAGCTTGAGGATTTTCAACATCATCAGACCAGAATCCAACAATAATTCTATTGTTGGAGTCACAACTCTCTTGAATACTTTTTACTTTCTGGATCATTGCAACTTTTCACAGGAATTACGTTCTTACAGGAATTTCGTTCTTTCGTTTCACGTAATTGGGTAAATTGGTGTACGTGTACTTGTTGTGTATGTTTGTATGAAGGTCAATATTACATTGTACGAATTTAATTAGGTATACTATAATAATTTAACAAACGATGACTAACAAAACTGTATTCAAGCGAAGAAATACTTTTGTAGAAGAATTTACAAAAGTATTTAACGTGCCTTTTCTTTATTTTAAGAATTACTTGAAACAAAATATAATCTCCATAATTAATGTTGACTTTAAAAGCAATTCATTTTATTTTATCTTTGAATCTAAGTTGGCACAGTAGTTTCATTGGGCTCTTCAATGCAATCAGATTTTTGGCTCACTTGAGAGGCAGCCGTAATCTCACTGAACCTTATATAAATTCTGATAAGTTGGGTTTGTTATCAATATACAATGTACGTATTTTTAATTATTTACATTTCTACAGTCATCGGCAAATACTTTCATACTCTACCATTATCATAGTCACGTTTAAAAAAAATTGTATTTGATGGAAAAGATGGATGGAGGATGAAAGAAAAGTCTTTATTTGTACACCATTTCACAAAGCAGTATCGTATGAACACCACCACCATTTTATTCCGAATATGTAATACTTGCATCTGTAGTCCCTTGAAGTTTTAATAAAATCAAGCTTCCAAATGAACGCTATCAAAATATACGGTCCCTTAAGTCTTACGTTATTACTATGTTTTTAAATTGGAGCTGTAAATCATGGAAACACCCAAATACTCCGAAATATTTTATTCCGAATTTCGATGTTCAGATTTTAAAAAGTCTGAATTTCATAATACCTAAGAATTATAATGTCTATTATTAAAATTCACGAAATTTATTTTACCGAAAGTCGTAAATGCGATTTGTTTGTTGCCGATTTTTATTCGTTCGAAGAATGAAATGCTCGATGGGTTCTCGGTCCGAAAAACGACATCCCAATTTTCAATACTTCGAATAAAACTAGGATTTTGATCAGTTATAATATTCAGTTAAGCATATCCAAAATCTATAATCAACGTTAACTGTAATATAAAAACGTTTACTTTGTTATTAATACTTGTGTATTTTTTTTTGTTTCTGACTTTCTCATTTGTCATGCTTCAGGTACCATCTCCTGTTATTGAATTCTTTGGATAATGGGTCAGATTAGGTTGGAACAGTCGCGATTAACGCCAGATCCCCAGATTAGAACAGATTAGAACTGTGACCAGCAAAACAATATAATTTTATTCGAATTCTAATTTATAATGTTTCAAATTATCATCAAGTCGGACTTTTTGTTATTCGATCTATTGAAACTCGGTATTTTGAACATAGTAATTATATAAGTTAGGAATATTGAAATTGCCAAATTATAAAAATAGCATGAATGATCAATCGGAGTTGTTATAGAAATTTTGAACCATATGGAAATCGGTACTTTGAAATTTGTATTTATGACTGACGGAATAAAGTGTTTCGTATTTATATAGTGTAAGCCTATAACGTACAAAGGACGGCCTTATTGATAAGAGTAATAAATTTATTATATATCTTCAGTTTTATTCAGTGTTATTTAAGTATAAGTATAAGTTTATTTCTCACCATAATTACAGGATTTACATTTAAATACATATTAAACGAAAATAAAGGGACCATGGTGGGCTGATACCTGAACTAGGAATGTTCCTGTATCTCAGGTTATCAACCCTCCACCCCATATACACAGCTGTCTTATATCTAAAGTAGAACCTTAAATTTAAATACGTACAAATCACTAGTTTATTAGGTATACAATAAAAATATAGGAGGGTAGATCATAAACGATGCCAATAGCAATACTTCGTTTCTTGTTTTGTGTTCAACGACAGGATGTGTGGTACAAGTGGATGTGTGGTACAAGTGGATGTGGATTTAAAAGCATCTTTTTTAAATATACATAAGTAAAACTGGAATCAAAGCCATGAATAAAACTATCTAATGAAATGAAGCCACTCACTTTCACTGACTAAATTAGTCAATACAACATTCAAGCAAATGGTTTTTGTTTCAAGAGAGAGTAAAAGCACGAAAATTATCTGCTATACGGGGCAATGAAGTATCTATTTAATTAAACTGGCTTTTATTAACATTAGGACCTACATAGAAGTACATTTATATGTTGCAGCCCTACCCAAAGCCTTTCCTAACATAGCTTAATCGAATAATGAAATCGGATGTAATTTTTTTAAAAGAAAACCATTATGCGATTGTTTATCAATTAATATCCATTTGATTGATAACCCTCCTATCATTTACTAAATTAATAACACAATTTTCTATATGTCACATACGGTAGGATAATATTTATTCAGTGAAAAAAGTTTGGTTTTGTATCGTGAAAAATATAAATACTAAAGGCGTAATATATTTTGTAGTCTCTACAATTTTTATGCTTAATTTTTCATACGGAGCAAACATTTGTTTTTATTTTAGAATGGTTGACACATTTACATATGTGTGTATGTATACGTATATACAGCCAATGTTGACTAATGTCATGGCATTTCATGAAGTCCATTTTTTGCCCTCATTCAACGGCTTCTTGCGACTGGGCTCAACTACTTAACGGTTTTTCAAAGAGTTTAAAAGTAAGCTAATGTAAGTAGCGACTGCACGGATGGCGTAGTGGTTTAAGCGGTCGCCACGCCGCTTCCTACTACGCCGAGTGTTGTGGGTTCAAACCCCACATGGGACGACACTTTGTGTGATCCACAAATTGTTGTTCTGAGTCTGGGTGTTCTTTGTGTCCGTTTTATGTATGTTTGTAAAGTCCCCCGCGACACAGGATTTATTCCTAATGCGGGAGTTGTCTTTTAAAAAAAAAAGAAAAAAAAAGAAAAGTTTGTCATAACCTAATGAAGATCAGCTGGGAATATGAAAAAGGATTAGTGATAGGCTTACTCGAATGCTTTGAAGAACGGAATTGAAGAAGGCCACCAATTGGATATTGTAAATATTGATTACCATTCATGGTTACAGATTTGTTTTAACATGATCGGTTATTCTATTGCATTATGTATTACTGGTATCGTTAGTAGCTTGAGGATTTTCAACATCATTATCAACAGCCTCTAATAGTTGTTGGTCAACAGCCTCTAATAGTCCACTGTTGGACAGGGGCCTCTCATTAGAAATAAGGTTTTCTGCCTACTATACCACGCTGGCCAGACGGGTTGAAATAGAGTTCGTTTCAAGTTTTCCTTCTCTTTGCAGTGATGTTGTCCTGCAGTTTTTACTGTCTTAATCGGCTCTTACGACACCCACGGGATGAATACACTCCGTATTCTTAATCTGTCACCACACCAGGGATTGAGGGTTTTATATACAAATAAAGTTATGTAGTCTATTACATAAATTTTTATTTATACTTATTCCTCATGTTCTTCAGAATTATATATTTTGAATCAATACTTGCCAACATTTCGGATGTTATTTTGATTAGAAGTTGTTTGTTTAATAGTATGGGTATGTATGTACTTTCTAGTTCAAACTATGTACAAAAATATGTTTTAGTAAAAAAAAATTGAAAAATATAAAATGTGAAATTTTGTGGTTTTAATATTTGTCTATATTTAATATCATACATATTTTAATACTAAAAATTAAAAAAATACGTCAAAAACTGTAGCTTTATACTGAACACTGATTTGTTTTTTGTTTTTTAGGCCGGTTGTAGTGTTGTGTTGAAAACAATAAATAAACATCGATATATTGTATGGTCTACTATATAAATGAATATACTACATGCTACGGAAGGTATACATTGTGGTATAGCAACTACATGCATCAGTATCACGCACGCTTATTTTTACCTAATAAACTCAACATAATTAAGATATTGAAATGAAACTTCGTATAACATATATTATTAATACACACATATATATTTCTCTACGTTACTTGAACTTTTATCACCAGATATCTATTATAAACGACATCCTACTTTATTGTGAGAAGTAACTTATTAAGTATTTTCATTGAAATGAGATTGTTTAGTAGCAAGCCTTAGTGATGTTAATGAAACTGGAGGTTGTGAGTTCTAGTAGAATCATAGTATTAAATCTCACACACGGTCGTCTGATACCAAACTTGGCTGAGCCGGTAACCAGACTGCTGATAAACATACTTATATATATCTAAATACATGCAAATTGTAGATAAATTACACCCAGATACCACTAGACCAACAGGCCCGTTATAACAGATTCCATATATACACACTTAAATATTATTTTCTAATATTACTTTTTTTTATAAATATATAAATAATAGTTTATCTTGTTTAAACATTTATCAAATATAATGTTATGAACAAAGTTCAGTGACTTGACCTCTATGAAAGATTGTGTAAATATTTTTTTAGAAACGTGTGTATATAAACATTCATTAATATTTAAATTAAAATTTGCATGCGACGCCTGACAACGTCACGACAGCGTCGGAACATTTTACTCCTTGTAAAGGAACGAAATGTAAAATTAATACAATCAAATACTAGTTATTGCCCGCAGCTTTGATCGCGTTATTATTTCTTATTTCTATGAAATTTCCTAAAATCCTTCCCAAAAACATCAAAAGCACCAGATGCCTAAAATTGCAAGTTGGTAGCCAGGGCAAGTAATTTTATATATTAAAATATTATATTTTACTTAAGCCCTTTACATAGAAAATTCTATTATTTAGTGACAGATAAACCTATACTTATACCGATATACAACCAATCTGTGAAACAAGTAATTGTGTGCGGTATTTCATGACCGATACGACCTTCAAGAAAAGAGCTTACTCTTTCCTCGAAGGCCGGCAACGCGCTTGTGACTCCTGAGTTGCAAGGGTTCATGGGCGGCGGACGTCGCTTCCCATCAGGTGACCTGTTTCACCCCTTTTCATAAAAAAGACTGTCGGAATTTACATCAAGTGGTTGCAGATTCAAACCTCAACTGTCACAAGAGATGAGAACTCATCATAATTCATACTCATCGTAATTACAAATTAAAGTTGAAGTTAAAAAATAAATAAAATAAATCAAAAAGTTGGGAGGGGGGTTTGGGCTCAAAAGCAACGAAAAAACTGTTTAAGTGCCGTTGTATCACTCAATTTGTGCCAAAGCATGGCATTGCCACGGGAAAGCCATGCCAAATGGACTCAAATGCGTAAGTCTTTACCAATAGAAAAATTTATAACTGTAATTACAATATTTATCACAGTGTTATCACACTGCTCATTGAAACATGCGGCGTCATCTACGTTTAATCACGAAATCAGAAATTAATTATTGTAACTTAATTAAACGATTAATTGGATAACCAGATTATTTACTGCAATAATTGTAGTGAAAATGATAAATACAATCATGCTCAGATAATTATGTGGTCCAACTTTTAATGGGCGGAATTGTATAATGAAAGTATGCTATGTCAATACCAGTTCATCATCTACAGCATTCGTCAGATCACTGCTTGCTATGTTCAGTATCAAACTATTACAAAACTATTGGGTTTCCGTTTATGAGTATTTTCACTTTGAATAAAACATCTTTCGGGATTGAGACGAGACGAGAATAAACAGGATAGACGAGAAGATACGATTGGATTTCTTGCATCCGTTTGATCCATCTGATTTAGTAGTTCAAAAAACAACGTGAACGTCCCCAGCTTTTTGTTTTACGGCAGCAAAAGGTTAAGACTTAAATATGTAAGCTTTTTCATTAAAGAGACAGAGTTTTCATTAAACTGTATTACTTGGCTTGTTATTTAGCAATCGATAAAAATATTGCAAGTCACTGCTATTTGCAATAATTTTTATATTGCTATTAGAATTTTTAAACATACATTCCGTTTTTGTGCCCAAGAAATAAGTGTATTTTCCTCTAATACTTTTTCAATTTTAATATGCAAAACGTTAGCTGTAACGTAGCTGCGTAACATTTCTCGATGTGCTATAAGTGAAGTAGTTATCGTATTGAGTTATTTTTTCATTTAAATCAAGATTTACAATCTACATGTGATAGATTCCGCGTTAGCCTGTAAGATGCGACACCTGACTGGACATCCTTTCACTGGCTTTTAGCTTTCGAACAAACAACAAGAGGGAATCAAAGTTTGGATTATGAAATAATTAAATACATTGCAATTGGTTGTGCTTTGCTTTTCAGACTTCAATTTATTGTGTACTTAAGCTTAGAGTGAGTCAGTCAACTTCTACAACTGAATAGTCAATGCTTCAGGGTCAGACACATAAATGCTTTCCCCTCACCGACCATATTCGCCCATTAAAACGCCCTTCACTCAACTTCAGCTATAAATCGATTTAACACACTGCAGGGACCTATAAAGGGTCATTATCATCCTATAACATTCAAAGGTACCTTAACCAATACCGACTGCATTGGTAAACTTAGCAGGAACTACGTCTAATTACTTAACTAATACTACGTAACTCAGACCTGAGTCCAAATACGTGTAATATAGTTATCCTACAAACATAATGAACAATAAAGACTCACTTAGGTGTCCACAATGGTCTATACAGGGTGTGAGGGACGTCGTAACGAATACTGAAATAGTGTATTCAGACCATCATTCTGAGTAGAAAATCATTAGAATTTTCTGCCGGAATATTAAACGTTTGATTCAATTGGCTGTCAAAGGTTAATGTAATTCAATACATACAATACATTTGTATTCCGTGCAGATAGACTACGCATACTAAAACAAGTTGGCGGCCAGGGGGAGGAACCGCGCGTTTCGGCTGTTTCATTAATTACATTGCATTTTCTAACCATATGCGGTATTTATTAAATAATTTTTGGTAAAATGTTCTGTTTACTCATTGTGATATTATTTTTCATAATTTTTAAGCAAAAAAAAAAATATTTTTTCGGCAGGAAATTCCAATGATTTTCGACTCAAAATGATGGTCTGAATACACTATTTCGATATTAATTTACACTCTGTATATGTATTTAACTTACTCCATTTAGCTGCAATACCCACGACCAAGCAGACCAACTTTCCTGTTCTACGCCTCAAGACCAACTGCGTGCTCCATTAATTATTGCTTCTAAGGAAATCCTTTCACACACTTATCTGCTGTTTAACAGATGTGCCAACTTTAGTTTCTATGGAATTGTTCCTAAGAAACGCAACCAATCTTTTGTTCAAAATGACCAGAGTCTTACTTAGCAATACTCGAGATCATAAAGTTATAATTTTTATTACGGTAGGCTTTTTGTTCGTCTAGTTAAGATCTACGTAGGTATGTACGCGTGGACAATCTTCTAATATTATTTATCTAAAAAACCATTCATATGAAATTTTATAATTACGTGATTGTAGTACTAACACAATGTTGTCAATACTATAAAGTGCATTCAAAATTTAAATGAATAAAAAAAAAAATGTTCTAACACAAGGCTGATCTTTATTACAATGTCTTATAAAACCAGGAAGCGGGTATTCGTAACCCCAATTTCTTATAGTGATCAGATTTTTCCAATTCAGCTGTGACTGCTTGAACTGCATCGACGTTTACTAGCCTTGGAGCGGCAATAACAGCTTGCAGTACTGTGATGTGTAATCACTTAATATTAACAAATTTTCATCATAAGATCGAAATACGACTTACATTTACATAATTAACTATTATCAAAATAACAATAAACTAGTAGAAACTGGCAAATATTAAATTTCCTAAAACAATCACTCACGTGTTCTAAAATAAATTTTGCTTTAATTCGACGGTAAATAAAATACCAATTACAAAAATGGCTATTCAAACTTTTTGCATTATTCATTTTTATGTTTAACTACCGTAATTTTAAATGGAAAAAGGATTAGTGAGATTATATTGAAATTTAATATGAGCTACCAGTGAAGGCACGTTTTTATACCTACATATTGGTCTATATTTCAGTAGTATATTTCTTTATTATTCGGTTTATCAGACAATTATCTTTAATTCCCTTTGTCAGAATCTCGAGGGAAAGAAAAGCACGAATGATTTACGATTCACCTTAAATATTAATTACAGACTAAATGATGATTGCCATTTTATTTTAGGGATCCCGTCTGATTTTGTGGGTAATTACAAATTCAAGTTTATTGCTCCTAGTATAATGTAAAATTAAGTAATAATGGTAACTGGCTAGCTGGTAACTGGTAGTTTGGCCCGCTGGCTTTCCTAAGACAGAGTAAAGTAGGCATCAACGTAGCTGGATCTTCTCTTTTGCAGATCATTGCCGACTCCGTTCCCCTTTGAATAATGCACTATGCACTGTGCCTTTTGCTCTTTTGAAGGATTACTCTACTGAACAGTTCAGCGCTCGATATTCGGTATTACTTACAAATGAGAGCGGAGTTTATTGCATTACCCACAGTAACATTTACATTTCCCATACTCTACTTTGCCATTCAAATAAAATACTACCGAATACATTATTATGTCATTTAAATTAAAGCGCAAAATATGCGTTTGTGATTGGATCGTTCGTTAGTGTATGATTTCCGGGTACACTACATAATTGCGAAAAACTTTATTCCGTTAGTCACATATACGAATTTCAAAATGCCGATTTCCATACTGACGAATGGTTCAAAATTCCTAATATAATAGCTCCAATTGACCATTAATCCTATTTTTATAATTCAAAGATTTCATTACTCCTAACGTTTATAATTACTATGCTCAAAATACCGAGTTATAATAGACCAAAACCAAATAACAAAAAGTCCGTCTACATGATAATTCCAAACATCAAAAATTCGAATTCTTTCTATTTTCTTTCGAATAAAAATATTTTCTTTCCGCTGGTCACAGTTCTAACCTAACTTTACCCAAATGATTTACCAACAATAGAGGGGGTCTGGCGCTCGGCGGCAGCTGTCACGGCCCACTCGCTACGCTCACTCACCTTCGCGTTTTTAACCCAAATGATTCAATAATAGTAGAAGGTACTCGAAGCAGGTATAAGGAGAAGAAGAAAAAAAATGTTTCGTGAATTTTAGAAAATAGTAATAGACATTTTAATTCTATTGTTATAATCTTCGGACTTTTGAAAATTGGAACATCGAAATTCGGAATAAAATATATTTTGATAGCGATTATATTATATATTTGGAAGCTTGATTTTAATAAAACTTCAATTGACTACAGATGCAAGTATTTCATATTGTTACAACTTGATAGCAACACTACGGACAAATAAGTAGAGACACAGGTAGACCCTTTTTTTTCCTGTGCGGAAATCCCCTTGGATACCACCCACCGGGGTGATTATGTCGGACTCGAACCGACCAAAAACCGCACGCCGTTTTGGGATACCAGTAGCCGAGGAACCAGGTGTACCCTAGAAAGGATTTTTGGAACGAAGTTCCTTATCGCGCGTTGTGAAAGGGGGCTAGACGGAAAAAATTCGTACGAAAATTTGGAACGACACTTTTTTATTAATATAAATTGACGTCTAACTGTGGATACCATACATTAAATTTGCTTTAACGTTCGCCAACGTCCATACCATGTTGAATACACCGGTTCTCGGCCGATCACCGAAGTTAAGCAACATCGGGCGTGGTTAGTACTTGGATGGGTGACCGCCTGGGAATACCACGTGATGTTGGCTTTTTGCTCTTTATTTTCGTGTCATCTTGTCAGACATTCAGCGCCATCTATCGAATAGATAGGAAATCTTTTCGCAAGGAGATTTTACCAATGTATAAATTGTTTTAATTGTTTTTAATATGTAGGTAATAGCCGCTTTCATAGATGGCGTTGTAATTAAAATCGTGTCAAATCAGTTTTACTCGATCGTCACAACTTCGTTCCACTCGGGTGTCCCACGACACCACACGGCTTTTTTTATTTATTTATTTAACTTAATGCACAAGTTGTACACAGGCGGACTTAATGCCCAAGGCATTCTCTGCCAGTCGACCTTCGGGAAATCCCACCTAAAAACGCAAATAAACCTAAAAAACGACCTTTAAATACTTTAAATCTGATTTTCCTCCTCAAATTCAGTGGTAGCTATGGAGTCTACATAGGAGATTTATTCTAACCTCCTTTTGTTATATTACAATATAAAATATGTTTGATTAAATTAATATTGTCGGCAAAATAAACGAGGTGGCTCGTGTCGTGCATACTGGTTAAGCGAGGTACTAATTACAAAAAGAATACGTGCTTTGATGAATTTATATTATTTTAAATTACATTTAACCAGTATGAGCTTTACCCCACTCACCTTAAAATGGTAAGGCGATCTACGGATAGCCAGACTTGGTGCTTCTAGTGTGTTGATATTTAAGTCTTTTATTATATTATTTTTTTGAGAGTTTAGATAGTAATTTATATAACATAAGATTTGATAGATTTGAAGATGAATAGTTAAAGAAATACTTGTTTATTACGAGAAGAAATTCTATATAATATATAAACACTAGGCGCACCAAGTCTGGCTATCTGTAGATTGATGGATATCTTAACTAAATATAATTTGACTACACTGTACAAGAAAGGAGACAAAACAGAAGTTGGGAATTATAGGCCCATTACTCGCTTGCCTATCTTTTCTAAATTATTTGAAAAAGTTATGTATGATAGAACATGACATACAAATATCATCCCAAAGAATGTAAATATTAATAACTATATAATAGTGGTGCTTCTGGATATGTGGAAAGCTATCTATTTTATGTCACATGAACATCTTTGAAAAAACTGGAATGTTATGACATTAGAGGACCTGCACTAATCTGTTTTCAAAGTTATCTCGAGGTCAGATTTCAATGAATTTCAATGATCGAGGTGAAATTTCTCAATTAAACTCAAATGATTAAAAACATATATCGATCGAAATACAAGAAATAAGTTTGCTTGACGACCTTTATCAAGCAAGGCCAAACGCCATCCGCGTCGACGAGCACTGGGCCTAAATGACCTGGGAGCTAAATGAGGAATCACAATAATAATAATATATTATAATTATTACAGGTACCTACATAAGTTATTGTAATAATTTGTTGGCTGAATAGGCCTGTCCGATTTTTATTAAACTTGTAATATTACATTATTTACTAATATAATTACTTGCAATATTACATTTAAAGCAAATTAATAATTTGAATGAATTAAATATTTAATGTAATGGATTAATGCTTTAGTCGGCTAAAGCAAGTAAATCCAGTTTTGCGTTTATCGGCCTCCGGTAGAAGCATAAAGTTAAATATGTACGCAGTGTATTCATAGTTGGCATTAATATTTCGTTGGTGACCAATAACACCCTCAAAACGAGCCCCAGTTGTGTTGCTGGAAATGAAATAGAATATTTGTGCCAAATTTGGTATTTTGATTTTTATACCACTAAGGTCACAAACGTTAGATTTGATTTTTAGAAAAGCAAATTTTGTCAGTTGCATGCATATATTGAGTTTATTGTAGTTTTCTGCTTTCAGTTACTCGTTGTAACAGTTTTTTTTTATTTCTTTTTGTCAAGTTTCAATTACTTTAGTAAAACTCACAATAAATCTGACTTAAATAATTACTGTACAATATTATTATTTTTCACTAAAATGGATTTTTCAATATAGATACTGGTGATCGCATGTCGGTCGTACTTCGCCTGCTTTGGATGTCTCGATTTATCTCATTGATTAGTAGAACTAGAACTGTCATTGTGAGGTTTTTTTCCATGATAGGTGAAAGTAAATACTAGATACCTGCTTTTATATTATACTTAACTTTTTATCACATTCGTTTCAATCATCGATTTAGTTTTCTGCGTATCTTCTAAATAATAATTTCAAATATTCCAAACATGCTTTCGAGGATCGTCATATTTGTTTAAAAGGGGTTGGAAAGTACTTAAAAGTCTTCACGTATGTCAATGCTAAGAAAGTTTAAAAGACTAAAAAAATATATAAAAATAATTAAAAGCTGTATATAATCTCTAAGCAGCCTCTTGCACCCACTGCTAGGTAAGGGCCTCTGCTCTATCACGCCACTCCTGGCAGTTTTGTGCCAGCCCGACCCATTGTACTTCTACCGACCTTACAATGTCATCTGACCATCAGGAAGGTGGTCTGCGTCGAGGCCGCCGCACGTCTCTTGGCCACCATTCGAAAACTGCCTTAGTCCATCGGTCGTCGTCCCGTCTGGCCAAGTGCCCCGCCCATCTCTACTTAAGACTGGGAGTCCTCGACTTTGGTGCGGAGTTGAATTTCGACGTTTTGTATACGGTTCACGAGGTGGATAACTAGCATGGCCCACTCCATAGCTCTTTGAGCAACCCTTATGGCATACATGTGCTCGTATGTGAGAGGCCATATTTGTTTTTTGTTTGTTTGATATATAAGATTTTTTATTATTTTTTATTTTATTTTTCACTTTATGCATAATGAGTACAAAGATATGTATGGAATGACATATTATAGGTATTTTATATAATATGACTGTTAGAAGGAGAGGAGAGGATAGACTTTAGCTTTAAAAGGCAGCCGATTATTTATCTTTTGCACGTATAAATACTACTAGGATAACAAAAACATAATCACTTTCATTATTTAATGACCACTGACCAACAAATCTGCAAAACAAGCACAGCATACACCCCGACAGAACAAACAATTTTTATGACTAGGAAAGGCCGTAAAAATGTTTCTCGTAAATGAGAATGATAGCTGTTCTCTTAGAAGAAAATTTTGTAACAAATGATCGTATACGTTACTGTTTACTTTATTAGTGATCATTGCCATTTTACCTAATTAGTTCTAAAATGACAACAAATATTTAAGCTCATAGAAACTTATACTTTGGTAAGGGGAAAAAACTCAAGACCAATGACGATGTCATTGGATTTTTTAATTGGTGATTTGGTGAATTAAAAATGACCATTTAATTAAAGTTTACTTCAATGTGGTTTTGTGATAAAAAAGTCTGATACAAAAAAAAATGCCTTTTAAACCTCGCATTATTAAAAAAATAACTTATTCCTAATACACGTATAATTTACTTGCAGCATTAAAAACTTTAAAAGCGGCAGATTGGCGTATTATTTATAACTATGAAACTTGAATAATTTTAGGTTTTGGTTGTGGGGTATCAAGTGTTACACAGTTACACAATAACAACAAGTGAGGAAAGCAGCTTTTTGTGGTTTATCAACTCCAATCACAAAACACACAGCTTTCACCCACGAAAGTCAGTTTAACCAAGTCTCAACCAAATGAAGTACTGATTTACAATTGGATCCTAAATGATTCATCTCAACAAGAAACGCTGTAATTGGACGGAAAATTATTAAAATAAAGTGCGTAATTCGTTAATTAGTCGTTAATTTAATTTCAATTAACTATACCATCGTAGTGCAACATCTGACCGATATAAGAACACCATAAAATCTCCCTTGGCAGCGTCTCTGCGCAGTTTGGTCGCGTTGATTGTCTCCCGAATCCCGAACATCCAAGAGTGCCAGTCACCCTCGCGCTGTCGGCCTGGATGCACGTGTGAAGCTCACTGCAAACCACGCCATGAAATACGCGCGCATCACCGTTGAACGTAACGTAAACTTCAGTGTTAAAATGTGAAACTTTAACATGTGATATGTTTATTTAATGTGCAACTTTCATTAGTGTGGTGTTGATGATTATTATATGAATTTTAGTTATAAAATGTTAATTATATTTTGACTTCGAGAAGTTTCATGATTAACAGCATTTATGCTTCTTAGATGAAGGTATGTTCATTATGATATATAATTAGTGACTAAATCGATGGAAATGATAAACTTTTACGGATGTAAAAGTAAAGTTGACGCATACAGGACTTAATTAAAAACTTAATTTTAACTGCGTTTTAGTCTGACTTTATCTGATGGTAGCAATGTAAAAGACCCTTTAGCTTTAAGTCAGGGAAACCAGACTTAATTTTAGAAATAGTCATTAGCATGATAATAAGAATTTTGAAAATAATGAGATATTTAAAAAATAGATGTTAAGATAGATTTGTTGAAAAGGGCATAATTTTCACCAAAAGAATACACTAATAAATGTTTGTGTATACAATCTACTACTGATCAAATGTATCTTTAATATTAAATAGATATTTAATATTAAATATATAATTAGTCAGTGCTATCACAAATATCGGATTTTAACTAAAGGCGGCCACTTGACTGAAATAGAATATACTAAGTCACATACAGATAAGTAACATGGCGCCATTAAATTTCCAAGATCTGATAGTAGGTACTTAAACTGTCTAGTGTTTCAATAGAATTTACACCAACAGCTTATCTCAGTACTTGTCTAAATTAACTTCAAATATTGCCATTGTTTTGGGTTTTGTTTGATTGTTAGTAATGTGTGCTTTATTGGTTGCATAAATAATATTTGAAATTGTGTTTTATTTTTGCACTGTTCTTTTTTCAATATTCAATTTCTTTTATTATCGAACTCCGGTATACAACTACTTACAATATTCCTATAAAAAATGTTACAAGATTGTTAAAGTGTGCGATTTTCTGATAACATGTTTACAAGTTCGGATCATCATATCTGTTTAATAGCTACTTTTATTAGGTATTTTAAATTAAACAAATCTGATAACTCATAAACTAGAAAAAAATATAATTGTTTAGATAAAACATACAATAATTAAGTTATTTACGTTTCACCTCCATACTTTGGTTTGGTAGGTACCTCCCTACTTCTCCTTAATTTATACGTTGTCTTAACTTTCTGGTTTTTTCAAGGGAAATTTTGTTTTTTATTTAATATTATTAATTTACAACACTTTTTTAACTTTTGAATGAAGTTTTACTCTCCTATTTAAGTTTAAATCAGAATCGACGCAGAATGTTTTAACTACCTATTTCTTTTTCTAAAAATAAATGAACACTTTCTAGACTATAGAAAAAAGGTAGGGAAAACATAATATAATGATAATAATAATGAAACCTTTATTTCGGAATCTCCATAATAAAAATAGTCCTATCTGCTCACGGATTGATAGCCAAGAGCCTCGACCAACACCTTAAGAGGCTCACGTTGGACGGATGGATCAGGGGTCTGATGCAGAAGGCAGTCCTCCTTGACACGGCTCGTATAGTGAGGAGGTTCCTATCTTTGGTGTCCCAACCACCGGTGCCTTGGTCCCTGTACCCGATGTCGGTGGTCTACTATTTTTTATATTTTTAAATGTTTTTTTTTTCTTTTGTTATATATTTAAGAATATAATCAATATGTATGTATAATTTAATAAAGAGAATAATTCTAAGATAAAAAGTTGTCTGTAAGGGATCGCCTTGAGTGATAAGACAGCCTATTGTTATACCGAAATGTATATAATATCTGTACAAATAATACCGCAATGGTATACAATAAAGATATAAATAAATAAATCAATAAAATAAATAAAATACATGAACATCATCATTCATCATCTGCCTACCTTTATCCTAATTTATTCCATTCCTTTTTCGATTCTACTCTATCATTCGTTATTTAACTGTTTACTCACTTAAAATCCATATCCTCTCCCACACAGTCCATCCACTTTTTCTTTGGTCTTTCTTTTCTCTTGTAACCTTCAAGTCCCATACCTATCCCTTTCCTGGCCACATTTTCCTAATCCCTATCCCTATTCAAGATAACCTATTTCTTAACCCTTCATCCAGTGGCGCTACTTTCAGACTCCCTCGTATATACTCATTTCCGACCTTGTTCATCCGAGTCATGCTACACATAGATTTCAGCATTCGCATTTCACCTACGTTCAGGCGTCTCTTAATCGTTCTCTTAATGGGCCAACTTTCAGAACCATACAGGATAGCAGGTATGATGACAGTTCTATATATTTGTCCTTTTAGTTTTTAGGGGAAACTGGGGTCACAAATTGTTCCAGTTACCTGCGGCCTACCTTCTTCTTCATCATTCACTTTTCATTCCGTATTGATTCGAGGCTGTACAGTTCGATTGATCTCGCCATCACATTGTAAGATATACAATTTTATTTTGAGATCATATTTCAATATATATTATGTGAACTTGAACACTATCGTTAAAGTTTTTTTTTTTTTTTTTTTTAATCTTTATTTGATTCGGGGTTTTGATCCAGTAAGGATATGCCAACCCCATTGTACCTTGATACATGGTAAACACAAATAAATAAGGTAGGTAGGGTAGGTATCGTATTTATCGTTAAAGATAAATACGATACCTACCCTGCTACTTCTGATAGAGGTCTCAATGTCAAATAATAAGACAGTAATACATTGCCCCATTGCCCCTCCCTACATCACAGTTTCAACATTTTCGTCTAACCTTTATAGAAAACTCCGCTTTTCGATTAATTAGTAACTCATTTGCGATACACTTATTTCTTCGTATATTAAGTCTTCATTTTCCATAGTCTATTTTACTATGGATTGATTTATTACTACGGAATGTATATATGTGAGATTATATAGTTCTAAGTTAAAAAGCGCACAACCTTATAAGAAACGGTTAGCAGAAGTCTCCTTATAATCTCACAATAAACCCTTTCTTAATATATTGTAATCATTTGTATTTATTAGAATACATATAGGTGCATTTATTTTTATATGTATATGTATATTTATATGGTATAGGAAACTTTGTATTATAAAATAGCTTGCGATCCGCACTTATTTTTTGACTTCCTCATCATGCAATACGAGTACAACATTTCTCACAGAACTAACCAAGAATTGACTGGTAATCTAACAATCATTTCATGCGTGCATGTCAAGCCAATGCTATATATCATTAAATCTACTCCATTCGGTGTGAAATGAAGGATATAATAAGTAAACATTTAATGATAAAAATAAACCCTTAAATATTTTTACGGCATAAATGATGTTCTCCAACTTTATATTTCGCTCTTGTTCCAGAAGTAATTGCAGAAACTGCTTAAATTCAATTATTTCATTCATATATTTCGAGGCAGCTATAAAAATAATATATTCCCTATATCAAATTCCTACATTGCCTCAGTATTTTATTTCAGTTTTTACCGCCCGTTTGCCGTTTCGTGGTTTACCAAGTAACGTCGTCTAATCTATTCATTCGTCGTATAATGTAATCATAAGACTTATTCTCTGTATTATTCTGAATGTACAGAATAATGTATAGTAAAAAAAGTCCCTTCACGTGTGGGTACAATATTAAGAAAAGACGTACACAAATGAAACAATTTTTAAAACAAAGTGATACGTTCAAACGTAAATTACCATTAAAAAGAAATGCACTTCTAAATATATGTTTTGGGTTGAGAAGAATTTCGGTCCCAGATCACAGCCAGGTTCTGTGACAGGTGTGTACCCTTAACAGAACATCGTGTAAATATAGGCGGTATACCTAATATCACTTCACTATTTTAGCTTAACACACATTAAATAATTAAACTTATTAGCTTATTACTACTAGCCATTCAGGTGATGGCTACAGCATTCTTAGGTAATATTTAAGTAAGTATATATACTTAATAAATTATTAAAATAATACAACTAACCTGTGATACGATGGTAAAGTTAAAGAACGACAAGCAAACCAAGTTTTCGAAAACCAATTTACCGAAAATGTGTACCAAATTTTTTAGATTGGTTGCCTTTTAGTCAAATATGGAAACTCAACTCAGAACGCTCGCTGCGTTAACGAACTTTCATAGCTTGACTAAATACAAGCAATACAAGCTTTAAATATTCTGATAGATGAGGCTTTCCTCAGATTTATACTTCATAAAATAATGTATACCTAAGTAAAGTTATGGTTATCCAAATTTATTATCTAAGAAAAATGAAATGGGACAGAATAAGAGAAAATAAATTATCCATACTTTATATTATAAACAGTCCGTGTGGTGACGTATTAAGAATACAGAGTATCACCACCCCTATTCATCCCGTGGGTGTCGTAAGAGGCGACTGAGACTGACAACAGCACTGCAGAGAGAAGGAAAACTTGACACAAACCCTATACCAACCCGTCTGGCCAGCGTGGTATAGTACTAGTCCACTGCTGGACTACTATACCACGCTGGCCAGATAAAGGCTGTTGATGATGATGATGATATTATAAATGTGAAACTGAGTTTGTATACTTTCACGCCTTAACCACTAAACCGATTTTAAAAATTCTTTCACCGATGGAAAGTTATTTTTTTTTACACGCGGGCGAGCCACAGGAAAAAGATAGTAACAATAAAACAGTAAAATGTTCGTCATAGTTTCAAATTCAGCATCGTAGTGTATGCATTCTGTCCACTACAAAAAAATATATATATTTTAATCTGACTGATTATTCCAAAGATAAGTACGCTCAAATAACCATACAATCAAACGAAAACATTTAAACTTTTTACTCATGTATTTTAGTGTGTACTCGCATTTGACATCGACGTTTTACCTTTTGATGTGGATCCTCGGTCGGATCCGCAAATAGTTCAGCATCCCCGTGCCTCTACCAGCATCTCATCACATACTCAAAAATCGTATGACCTTTCTCGAAAGTTTTTATTTCAGTTCTGAAGTTTCAGAGTAAGTAATAAACAAAATAACCGTGTTCATGCCCTTTAAAAGGAAGTTCGGAAAGTGTAACCGTTTGAAAACAAATTTGTCTCATGGGTTCACAAGGGACAAACTTGTTCACTGGGTGAATTTTACGTAATAATTTATTAACTAAAGATTACGAATTAAGTACTCGTAGAAGAAGAAGAAAATTTACTTTAAAAATTCACCTCAGTATAATTACTGGGTTGATAATCGATTTCTTCGACTATTTTGAGTTCGTTTCCATCGTGTAAAATTATTATGCGTTGCCTTTCACCGAGTAAGTAACGTTACTGCAGCCCAAACCCTTCAAAATAAATACACAAAACAGAAGTATGCTGTACCATAAGTAATATTGTGAGTACATGTTGTGCTTTAAGCTGTGGTACGTAATACTAAGCTATTTTTTTTAAATGAACTGAGTTGATCAAAATTTACTGCAATCATTCAAAATACTTGGAAACATTATAATTTTTTTTTTTAGAGCTGATGTAAATCTTTTGTTGTGTAAAATTGTATGTTAGGTGATGTAATCAATTACAGAAGTGCGCTGATGTCTTTGATACAGATTTCTTATCTAGTCCAGGTACAGATGCCCCAATTTAAATGTTATCATGTACCCACTATAATATTTGTAAAACCATGTACTATGTAAAAACACTGCTTATTAAATAAATAATAATAATTTTTATTATAAACATTTAATGCTCACACAACTGTCATAGTTTTACAACACTAATGGCCTCTTTAATAAATATTCGAGGATGTCTAGATTGAACTTTCTGGGCACTCAATTTTGGTAAAAGACAAATTACGCCACTTCACTTGATTTAACCAAAACCGTTGCCTTCAAAGTGACAAATATAAAAAGGCTTTTCACTCATTTGTTTTTCCCGATGTTCAATCACTTAAAAGCTTTGGGAACAGTGATTCTGAATTAAACAATTTATAACAAGGCATAATATCAAAGTAACATCTAGTTGAAACAAGATGTTCAACCTTAGAAAACTTTGAGGTTTATGATTTATTTATTGAGTTCAAAATGCTATGTATTTTCTCGTAAGAAGAGATGAAAATAAAAACTTGATATAGTTTGATATTTGTATGATGTACAATAAATGATGCAAAGTGTTGTAAATAGAAATAGTTGTTTCATTCAATAATTCATATAAAGTTGTAGATAACGGATGGCGTAGTGGTTTAAGCGGTCACCTCGCCGTTTCCTTCCTTTTTCTTCCGCTTTACTGCTGAGTCTGGGTGTTCTTCGTGTCCGTTTAATGTATGTTTGGAAAGTCCACCGCGACACAGGATATATTCCTAGTGCGGGAGTTGTCTCTTAAAAAAACGAAAACTACTATCTAGTATTCATTTTCCAACATAAATATTATTTTCCAAGCAAACAGTTGAACGTAAACAAATAATAAGCAAATTCTTTTTTCTAAGAAAAGGCCTACTTTTAGCCTGTTGTAATTTCTTAAGTAATTATTATTAGTTTTTCAAATATTATTCCTAATGCCCGTTATAGGGAGCTCAAACAAAACATAAACCACCCACCCTGATATTTTATAACTAGTTCGAACAAACACCAAATCTAATTATTAATATACTTCAAAGCTTATTAAATTAACCCAAAGTAGCATAATCAACACCTCTTCAGAACGAATGCTTGCAAAGGCTCACAAAATCTAATTACGAGGCCAAATTCTTCTGTCAGGCCAAATTCTTCCTGTTCAGATTGAACTTTGACTTGGAAGACAATGAAATTCAGATAACTGACGTATATGGCTCCTTTGAGTGGATTATCTGTGAATCCAAATCATTCTTGTCTATTACTGAAATAAACTTGTCAAACTGTTTTAACAATCTTGAAAGAAGCTTCCGTTTGAAGTTAAAAAACTTTTATTTCTCGAAGTTTAAATTTTTAAGCTACAATTTTTTTTACACCAGTTTTAAGATTTTTGCAAAATGTGAATTTACTGGTTTGCCCCATTTCTTAATCAATTCTTAAATTGGTTGGACTCAAGGTTAGTTTCATTTAATGGTCGTCAGTATCTTCCTACTCCGAATTTTATTTGGGGTTATCGCAATTTATAACATTGAAGAGGTATTGGCTGAATTTTTTTATGACTTTTTTCTTTCGGGAATTGTTTGTTTTCAGATGGAAAAAAGGCAGTAAGTTAATTTGAGAAAGTAAATGGATAGGTTGGATTCCGCAAGCTTCTGATGGGAAACAAGTCTGAGATTGTAGTACATTGAAGAAACCAGAATCCTGTGTTTGGAGAGGCCATTGTAACAGGGATATCAACGGATTGTTTTTTTTTAAATTGCTGTCAGATCGTCACATTTAGCTTTTATCTTGCACTCACATATTAATCACACATATTATGTATAGATACTTCTAGATTTCATGCAAATAAGTATTACATTATGTGACATTCGATCCGCGACTCCTAATGTGGCAGTTTATACATAACAAGCCACATAGGTCGCCAAATAACTGTATTTTGGCGAAAGTTACTATTTCAGTCAAAGGATGTGCGTACGGTTAGACATATGCCTCGACTTCGAAGAAGACTAGTTGGAAGCGGTTGCGTCCATTGTCGGCTTGCATTCTATTTTTGGTAAACTTTCCATCTTGTATTCCACCAGCGTATATTTTCACTGTATAATTTGAATTGCCATCTAAAAGTCATGATAGTGTTGCAAAAATGACAATAGTTGACGATTCAAAATAATAATGTTTAAAAAGTATTACCTACTTCACAACCTTCTTTCTTGCATTCATTTCTCGCTATTCCCCCCTTAAAGGATTTTTTTTCGAATATTAAAGAAAATAAATAAATAGAAAGAATATCCTGGCTAAAAAGAATTTCCCAAGTAAGTTCATAAATGACAGAGTTCTGTGGTAACACACTAAATGAATAGAACCAATTAAAACCTCAATTTTATTAAAAATGTAAAACGTTTCCCTACAGAATCTATATTAATTGTAAAGACTACGAAAGACCCAGACTTTCGAAGACTTTATATTTATTTATAGGTTTATAACATAGTCATAATAGTTCTAGATTAAAAGCGTTCCGAAATACGTCCTAAAATATACGAACTTATAATAAGACATAAACAACGTAAGCCACATTATTCACGTATTCTTTAAAAAATATCATGAGACCTCTCTAACACTGGCTAACAGTTCACTAAGGAGCTTTTATTCTCTAATTGCATTAAATTATCTTCCTTCCTTGTTGCCCCCACAGTTTCGTTTAATCTCCATGTATAAAACAGAAATCAGGGCGATGTTTTGAGCGACATTATTCTCTTCTTTTCGTAGTAGTAAAATAATAAAAAAGACATGTTTTTAGTGATCCTTGGTTTCTTTTGAAAATTGACAGCAATTAAAGGGTTGTAGTCGTTGCTTTTGCGCAATTTATTCGCATTCCATAACGTAATACATATGTGTAAATGTGCTCATTCATAAAAATCTAAACTACATTTTTACGTTTTTTTCTAAAGATGTCAGTGTTTACTGAACTATAATTATCTGTAACTTTAAGATCAATCAAAGGCGATGTAAAAATAAATATCCAATACCGAAAGGCCTTAAGTTTTGGTTTTAACACTCAGCGAAACCCACAATAATTTTGTTCAGATATGAATTTGTATTGAATTGCGATCGAAGTATTTTGTATAATACAGAAGAGCCTGCAAAAATTTTCAAAGAAGCCTCGGATAGCGGGTGTAACACTCAGATGATACAAAATAAATATCTCTTGCTTTTATTTTTTTCCCTTTTAAGATTGAATACTTCTTAACAGCGAACAGTATGAAGATAACAGAGACAGAACAAAAATGTTTTGTTACGTTTTTACACAACAACAACACTCTGCCACTTAAAATCAAATAGCCAATCCGAGAAGCCGTAAACTAAAACGTAAAAAATAACATACGTTTCAGGACACATAAATGCTTACACAGAACCCGCAACGTTAACAAAACACTTCTCTCATAAAAGTCATCAGAATAAATGAAGGCAATCGCAAAAGCCACAAGCTGTCTATATATAGCTACCAAAATGGTTTAACGTTGGTCGCAATGAATGACTTTTTATATATCAAGAAATTGGGAATTTAATTTAAGGACCCTGCTTCTCCTTTTGTTTATATTAAAGTTAACGATTTGTTTACACTGCGGCCGTGTGCGAGAGCACAGACTGGTGGGCAATGAAGACGTGTTCGGAATAATTAGTCCTTTATCAATTACAAAATGTTTGTGGAAGGACTTGTGTTAGCGTTTCGGTGATATTAATTTTGACTACAAGGTAGACAAAATATTGGTGGTAGAAATTTTAAGATTACTAATAGGTTTCCAAAAACAAAAATATCAGGTTTGCAAAAAAATGCTACTAAAGGAGGTATTTCTTATTTTTGTATAATTTAACGTTTGCAGGTTATTTAATAATCTTCTCAGGAGTAATAGTTCTGTCTAGCTATATAGTCATATATATTTATATTTATGGTGTTAGTTTAATATAACATAAATAATGGTAAAATCAAAATGCATCAAATACAAACTTACACTCAAATGTAACAAAAACAGTATAATACAAAGTATAATTTTACATTTTTTAACACCTATATAATTACTAATGATATCCTGAAAGCAAGACATTATTATTTTACAATGAACACTCCCATGAGCGAAATATAAACTGAACTGAAAGTAAAACTCTAGTTCAAGTAAGAATAATGAAATTTATTTGGAGACGTATTTCCCAGAACATTAAAATTACATCATTAAAGCCGAGGATGCATTAAAGCGCTTTGGTTTCTCTGTCGTGTAGGTAGACACTTATGTGAAATTAATATTGTTAATTGAGTTTAGGGCGTTGCCAAGGAGCATTTTAAAGGACCAAGTTATTATGACAAGAATACATTTAATTCGATTATTTTTTCTTAGAGAATCTTAAAGATTCGGTGAGATATTTTGAATGGTTTCATAAATAGCTCATCTGTTTAAGTTTATTTATATTAACATATTATTTAGTCGTTAATCTTGTTTAGTAGGCGTCATACACAAAGAAGGTCTCGTAGCTGAAGTTGGTGTTTAATTATTTTCGTGCAATTTTGTTTTGAATTTCGTCTTAGTCGTGGAATAGTGTCGGATCTTACATTTACTGAACTTTACAGGGCAGCCATTTCAAACAATTATGTTAGTTTTTTGACATAACTTTTTACAAAGCCATTAACCAAAAGTTGAAGTTGAAGTTGACATAACTTTTTTAATTCTAAATCTGTAATTATGAAAATTATCATACAAGTGAAAAATAGGGCGTGTTTTAAAATCCAATAAAAATAACAACTAATAATTACATAATTTTCTAGAAAAATCTTCACACATCTCATCTTCATTTTACTTTGAGCGCCTATTAAATCCGTCAGTTCAACGTCAGATTAAAAAGTAATTTAAAATCTAAAACACATATAATTTTTCATGAATGTAGTAATAAAATTTAGACAATGTAGTCCAAATATGGTGAAAACTGAATTTAATATTTTTTTCAAAACCGGCAATATTCTACGATCATGACGATTTGAACCATAGGTCGGGTATAATGTTAAGGCTTTTCAATCAAGAAATTGTCACTGCCCAGTTCACATATGTCTTGTCCTGTTTTATGTAATTTTAATACACGCTACCAGCTTTTGAATGAGGCTTCGCTGACTTATTTAGATTTTGTCAAACCGACCATCGACCTCTGACGTTCTTTAAAAAAATATTTTCTCTCAGAGCAGTATTTTTTTAACATAATACGTATATACAATCCTTTTCTACTCCACTTACAGTATGTAAGCACAATTTCATAACAATAATATAATAAATATAATAATATAGGTATTCGATATATAAATATGTAAAATTCTCATGTTAAAATATTATAGCTAACATAATATTACGTGGAGTTCATGTTTTTACGGTTTATAACATATCACATTCACGTTTTCCGGCTGCTACGTCAAGTGATATAGTGATTTATCTCCAAGGAAAGCCAAATAGTCAATGGTAATATATTTTATTAAATTTTCACGAACATATCGAGGAAAACTAAAATATCACTAGTTTATTTTATATTTTGTTGATCGACTGATCTGAATGTAATGAAATGATGAAATGATATTTATTTCTGAAAGTAATCTTTTCAGTTATTTTTACAAGTCGGACTTTACAGCTAGAAGGTGCCGGCATTTCCTAATTATGAATTAATTAACTGTAATGATAAGGTATTTATTAATATGATTTATAGATGTTACTATGAATTAATTAAAGCCCGGAAAAGTTATTTTAATTTTAATTTATTTAAAAGCGAAGTGCTAGACCACAGTAGCCAAAATCTCTAAGGCATCGGATGTGCAATCAAATGTAACGCGTTTGAACACCACTCAAAGCATTGACGACCTAAATCACTCCTAATATAAGCATGTAGGTTAGCTAAGTCTTAATAAGCTTTAATGAGAATTCTAGTTGTTCATGATCCATGTTATTAGGTTACAAATATTTTATTAATAAGAGCCATATTCCAATTTCCGTCTTTTAAGGGAGAGAGCTTGCTCCCATCCGTTCCCTTGGCGCCAAAAATGAATATTCAAGAATTTGCTGCTAATTATGTTTTCTCTAAAACCACTTTGCTGTTTTCTTGATATTTTATTAGTATCTTCTAGGTAATTATTATTTAGTACTGAAGTTACCCTAAGAATATAATTTCCGAAGGTGGAACTTTTTAAATTTTGCGCAGATCTATTTGATATTAGATTTAAAAAGGAAATCTAATTATGAACAAGGAAAAATAGCAAAGCATATCTTCTTCGTATCGCACAATTCACATATAAGATATGGTGACGTAAAAAAAGAGGAAAAATATTGGAAAGGCGTTATTATTATTTACGAGAAAACATCACAAAATTGATGAGCTAGAGAACGACACACATAATTTGCTAATATTGTTAACTATTCGTATTATGATCTATGAGAGAATAAATGTCTGACATAAATTTTCTTCATTGAGTATTTTTTTCGTTTACTTCGTACTTGAATCACTCTGTTCTTCGCTACTTATTAGGTTAATAGGATATAGGTATTATGCTTTATATAAAAATATATTCTTTATCTGTGAGTGTAATGTTTTTTATTTTTATTTGGTTTCATGAAATAATGAAAGAAATAAATAAAGTATCTTCTTTAGCACATGAACTAGCAAACGATACAAATGTATGGGTATCGTTGTCTATAAACACAATATAGTAGTACTACTCTTACTTCTTAGACTTACTAAAGTCATGGATTTTGGTGACTCTACATACAGGCAATAAAAAACAGTTGTAGTTCATTATAACTAAAAAATATATTTCTTAACGGCGATCCCAATTAAAAAGTGAAAAAAGACCACCTACTCACTCAATCATCGGCCCATCGTTACCAAAACCAAATCTGTTGAAATTGTCAAAATATGATGATTATATGATTGAATGAAAATATGATTTATTACATCCACAGAAAAGTTCCATTGATCATCTAGCCCCTTTGGATTGACATTTAAACTACATAGGTATTCATACAAAGTATCACCACCACTGACCATTGCGTAGGTGTCATAACAGCACCGCAAAGAGAAACAAAACTTGAAACAAACTGTTTGGCCCGCGTGGTATAGTAGGCCAAAACCTGCTTTCTAAGGAGAGGCCCATGTCCAGCATTGAACTGTTAAAGGCTGTTGTTGATGATGGTGGGGTATTCCAAAAATGATAATTTAGGTGCCATATTTAGAAAAAGTTTAAAGTTGACTTTTGAGACACTATGAGTAAGTGAGTTAGTTAATTACTAATGAAGCTTACAAAAGCGTTTTGAAAATGGCACTACAGTATATAAACACCATCTGAAATGTTAACTGAAACGGCTACAAAATCTCCTGTTGTACAAAACTTACCTTCAAATTATTCAGTAATTAAGAAAATAGAACTTGTTTCAGAAATCCATTTAAATTACAGATTGTAATGGCACTATAAAGGAACAATTAAGGGAACTTTAGTATAGCCAAAATATTAAATAACAAAATATTAGGTACTACATTAAAAACATATTTCAGTTAACTTTATAGCGATACTTTGTCAACTTAGGAGATGACAAATTAGTTCTGACAAAGTCAATAATGATATCATTCTAGTGTCAGTTGATAAATAGACGTAGAGACTGCCTATATGTAGATTCTATATTTACCGTAACAGGTATCTGCTGCTAACAGAAAATATCTCAGTATCTTACTATATTAAGATTTAGGCCAGGTCTTCCTTACCTTAATCTTAATATACTAGTACCACACGGTTTTCAATATAACACTTTATCAAAGGCACGACCAAAATTTTAATGAAACCCAGATTATGTATACATTCACTGTTAATTTTACGAAACAATTAAACCTAGTTGCGTAGCACATTTACATGTGATTTACACAGAAGAGCTGACTCTTTAGGCATTTATGAGAAATAACTCGTCCCCAGTTCCTGTTTATCCGACCCAACATATCTTCTCACAGAACATTTAACTTCATTTGCATAGTGTTGACAGTGAACAAATAAGATGTTGTTAATAATGAAAGTTTGTAAATACTTTGAGATTTGAGCAATTCAAGTAAGTTTATATAGTAAACAAACGTAACACGAAACAACTTTCAACTACATTCAAAATACAAATTTAACTTATAACATTCGTTTTTATTATTTCTTTTTTTATTGTAAAGGGGGCCACAAGGGGACGGGTCGCGCAATGGTGAGTAGTCATTTAAACCCGTCTGCTTGTGTCCATGGGTGGATTAAATGGCTCCCCCACGGTTAATTCATGTATTCGCAATAAACTATTTAAATTTGATTTTTATATACACTTCCTAAGTCCGTCATATTTTATGTTATATTGCAAAATATAGATTTCGGATTAACAGGTTAAATTACCGATTAATGTATGGAGTATTTCTGTGGTTAATTGTATGCACTGATGAATTTGTAAAGGTTTATGTTTCTAAAGCGCAGAAGATGTGAAACAAAGTGTTGAGGTTTCATGGCTGTATTAAGAACCTTTTTTTTTTAATTCGTTAGACTCTTCTACAGGTTGTCCTAATGGCGTCCCGCCATAATTCTTTTTAAAAACGCTGATCAATGTTTATTACGCTTATATATATAATTCATTTTAATGAGTGCCTAGAGGAGTCTGTATTTCCATCGGTGTTGAAACAGGCATTCATAACGCCCATATACAAGAGCGGAGACAAGAATAACGTGGAAAACTATCGCCCTATTTCGATTTTGTCCACTTTGTCTAAGCTCTTTGAAAGACTCGTTCACGATGCAGTGTATCCTCACAGGGCTCAACATGGCCTTAGTCAAACGGTAATCGACTTGTACTAACCTTATGAGTTTTGTTGGGTACTTATTTTCAAATATGGATAAGCAAGTGCCAGTGGATGCCGTATATACGGATTATCAAAAAGCATTTGATAAGGTCGATCACTTGCTCTTATTGGATAAAATTGCATTCAACGGTATACGGGGAAATTTGCTTCGTTGGTTTATGTCATATATTTTTAATAGAACGCAAAGGGTCGTTGTTAATGGATATCGTTCTGACCCTATAGTTGCTAGCTCCGGAGTTCCACAGGGGTCGATACTGAGTCCGCTACTTTTTGTAATTTTTATCAATGACATAAACAATGTTTTATCAATCTTTATATAAAAAGCAATCTTTATGCACTCAAACTTCTTAATGTACGCGGACGATATTAAAATTTATAAGTCTGGCAAAAACATTAAAGACTGTCACCTTCTTCAATTGGACCTTTGTGGATTGCATAACTACTGTATTCAAAACAAACTCTTTCCTAGTTTACCTAAATGCTACACTATTATAATTACCAAAAATGTAAACAAACTAAACTTTTCATACTCCATTAATAACCTTACCTTGCACCTACCGACTATTACTTTTTCCAAAATTTAGACAACTTTTTAGTGGGTAAAAAATTCAATTCCCGAGAGGCAGTACAAAATGCCTTTGAAGAGTTTGTTGCCTCCCGTCCAGCTGATTTTTACAAGAAGGGCATCAATAAACTGCCAATGCGTTGGCAAAGATGCGTCGATTGCATGGGCGATTACTTCGAATAACAGAAATAAAAAAGTTTGAAAAAATAAGTACTTTCACTTATTGCATACAAAACGGCAATTTCATAGGTAAAGACCTATTATATCGTGCTTGTACATTTACATATAAGCACCTAGTGTCTGCGCTCATGCGCATTTACAATAATGTTCTGATTTCTTTTCATTCAATTTTCCTCTTATTAATCCGTGAACAATTGTGTGTTTATACATCTGTAATATATTTATATATAGTTTTAAGACTTTGACATGTAACTGTTTTTTGTTCCCAATAAACAAAATAAAAAATGAAGTAGAATAGCAGCGTGGAATCTTGAAAGCTAAATATGAGCTATATGAAATCTAATAAAACTTAATGTAATAATGTTTTGAAATTTATGAAAATGTATTTTTGAAAATCAACTACCCATACACATGTGTATTATATATATGCAGCGAAGACCACATGTTTCTAAAAATATATTTTTTATTTGTTTCAGAATACACTAAGGATTAAAAAAAAACGTGTCTAAGGACATCATGTCATATACCGTCACAAATAATTCTTCACATGCGTAACTGACAGTGTGTTGTCAAAAGATGGAGAAGAAAACGGCATTTCTTATGATATTGTTGATGACAATATTCCCAGTATGTCACGCTGATAATCTTGGTAAGTTATTTTAATTTTTAATAAGGTTTAAGTAAACATATAATACGAAAAAGTGTCTATATTTAAATTAATTAGATGCTATTAGCATTTCTTTTTTTTAATAGAACCTAAAATTGATTTGTGGTATTTAATGTAAATATTGATCCAGTTTTAATAAAATTGCACGTACACTCGCCAGACATAATAATAGATTTAATATATATACGATATAGTATACAATATGTCATGTATCTTACTAGGGTTACTAAACTTGCCGTTCGTTTATTGACTAACAATAACTTTATAATTCAGGTTTTCCATTTATTTTATACATCTCTTTAACAAAAATAAAATTAGTTTATAACCCAAAACCCATTTATAACACACATTGAAAGATCCATCACAATTTCAATTATATAAAAGAATGTGAGCACAGTGATACCATTATTATTTTTCATTCATACACGTCCTAAAACAACAGATTGTTTAAAACGAGGTGTTTTGAAACTGTGTTGTTTTAGGATCGATTAAACTTAGGGACCAAATTATATATGTTGTGGGTATTTCGTTTGAGTGTTATTAAGCACCTAGGTTAACAGTAACGTTTGTTTACTCGTTATTATGTTTAAAGTTGGTTTAATCTAAAAGTGTGACCGATAAAAATATGTATAAATAGTTTTTAGGGATTTTTGGGTTAGTCTGCAGTCGTTATTTCATATCTGATACTTAGAATGATGTACTCTGTTATTTATTTACCAGGATTAACTTCAATACCAAAGCTAGCAAATGGTGTGTGTATTTGAAAATGGTAAAGAGGTAACTGCTTGTAAGGTAAAGACTGAAAACGAAAAAGTAGAACAAGTGAATAAGTTCGTTTATCTGAGATGTAACTTGAAAGGAATGGAAAGTATGACAAAGATATTTCTATGGAAATGCACTTACCAATGAGTTTTCTTATGGTTTAGGGAGCAAAGAAGTGGGCAGGTCTTTAGCACAGTACGCTCTTTTCTTGATAGTTTGAAGGTCGTATCCGTCTGGTAATTCCACTGGTGACAATTTGTTCCATAGATTGGTTGTAAGAGGTAAAACATATAATAAGTATATTGTTACATAAGATTGACTGCTACAGTGAGGAATGATGAGTGAAAACGGTGTTGGTTGAAAGAAGAGGTAGTGACAGAGCAGCTTGTTGAAAGGATGAGCAAAAAGCGATTGACCAAATGAATTTTTGAGGGCCTGTGAGTAAACAGCTGTACACTGAAAAGTGCCTCATTAAAAGCACTCACAATCATCAAGCGTGTATAAAAAGCTTGATGAATGTAGAAGAAGTGAGAGCTGTATGTCAGTAAGGTAGAAAATTATGTAACGCTAGTCTTCCTACCCCGGATGGGAATGAGGTGTGAGTGTATGTAGCAAAGCTCATACTTCCAAGTTTGTTGGTATAAGTATAAAACAAAAGTATTGTGAACTTGCGTGCTTGATGGTACTAGTCAAAAGTTTTCCTAAATAACATTAAAGTAATAAACAACGAAGATCAGGCTATTACCTACAGTTTTACTCAACAAACTTTGACCAAACTTGCTGCAGTAACTTAAAATATTAGGTTTTGTACAAACGAAAATTGAGAAAATAAACTATTGTTTATTTTCTCAAACATTGTTTGTATAAAACCTAAAAAGAAACGAATTCGAAATTCGATAATTCATAATAATGAAGAAAACTGCTTTCGGATGATCGATTAATCGAATTTCGAATTCGTTTCTTTAATCATTATTATTAAAGAAAACAACTTGTCACAATAATTAATAAACACAAACGATAATCAAAACTATGAATTAGTTACGCATATATATAATATCGTATATCTTAATATAGCTTGGCTATATATAAGCTTGGCTTTACTTTTACCAATATCTATCAATAAAATATTTTTACAATAATTGAGTTCTAGCACCCCTAGCATTTTTACGATAAAATTATTTTTCTTTTTGAAATTATAGAAAATTCTTATCTGCTGCTGCTGCAGTTCAATTAGTTAAAAAGCTGGTTATTTAGTTTTTTAAACTATAATTATTTACTTGTTTATATTTATCTTAAATCAAACTTATCTTAGCTTAGACGGCAATGAAAATTACAATAATATTTATAAGTGTATACGTTTATGTACATTTGAAATTAGCAAGCGAACCTAAATTTATCACTCTGTATTAAAATTTCATCCGTATGGATAAAGCCAAGGGTGTTTAATAAGTATGATTTAAATAATGTTCCAAGTCTTGGCTGTGCTGCAGCTGGGCGTATCTTAGCACATAAAGTTAATGAGATCGAAACAGATTATGAGTTGGAAAATTTCAGCTATGTAATGAATTTAATTTGAGTGGTGGACATTTGCCGTCGTAACGTTTCTTGAATGCGGTAGCAGGAAGTCAATTATTCAAATTCAAGAATTCCAGCAATAATTGTAAAAAGTATAATATTTTTTTGCAATGAAATAAATAACTATGTCAAATTAATTATTTCAGTAACGAAAATGACCTCTTAAATGTTTTAGCTCAAAAAATATAAAATAGGCTCTCTATTAATAAAATCATCATTTTTCAAGATAAGCCAGCGTATTTAAATTTCATTAACCTTTAAAAAATATAAGCCACATTCCGCTGGAATATTAAAGGTGTCAAAATTAGGTTAAATATTCACTTTCACAGGAAAGTCCCTTTTACGCAAGACCTTCATTAAACACGCATAAAAGTGGACCCAATGCTTGACAACTTTTTACGAGTACTTTCCATAATAAGTTTAAGAAAAAATTTAATCGAATAAGGGAAAAACACAAACAGTGTATCATTTTATTAACTTCTTCTTAAAATGGTAAGCAAATCTTATATCTGACAAGAATTTTTTGATTATCCTACCGATGTAACGGTAGGATAATCAAAAAATTCTTGTCAGTTTCTGGAACGCCTGAAAAGTAGGACAGGTTCTTGGAATAAATAACAATTACCCTTTTGCCTAAAGGATCTTTGCTTCCTGAAGTAAAATTTCTCCAAAACAACCTATAAATACCTACTAGTGGTTGGATTCTTATTATTACAGTTAAAAGATTAAAAAAATAACATTTCAAAAAATACAGCTTTTCAAGCTTTTACAGCTTAGTTCCTTCAGATTTTTCTTTGGCTTAAAGAAAATTCTGAAAAGAAAATTATCTTCCTAAAAATTCAACTGGTTCTGTCCCATATAATAGAGCTACCAAGCAATATTTTATATTAAATTCAGGTTACCCTTATAAAGGAATGTGATATGAACGATATTGATGTTACATTTTGACGTATGGTAACACCGTCAGGTTGGAAACTGATTTTTTTGTGGCACCTTTCATTTATTCAAATTCTGCTTTGTTACTTCTTATTGAATACAATGGTCTATATACAACTAAATAGAGATAAAATGGTCCATATTCACTATTTATATCGTCGTTGTATACTTATTTTGCAGCTTATAACGGGTTTCAGCATTTGCAATAAATAAATATACGGTTGAAGGATATATTTCCTATCCACGATTTAATCAATTAACATAGTATTTCTTATTTTTCACTATGCTAAGGTAGGTATTCCTTTGCATAATATTATAAGCCATTATAAGGGCTACATATATAATATTCGTACACAGTTATACCTGTCTCTCTGAAGAATCTATACAAATAAATAAAGTTGGAGTGTCTGTTTGTAATATTAAAATAACCGCTATTTACTAAATGCATATGTATGTTTACACGGTACATTTGCCAAAATAACATTTTTTACAATTTTTGTCTGTCTGTCTGTTTGTTCCGGGTAATCTCTGGAACGGCTAGACCGTTTTCGCCGGGACTTTCACTGGCAGATAGCTGATGACATAAGGAGTAACTTAGGCTACTTTTTTTAGACTAGCTTTGCCCCGCGGCGTTGCCCGCGGTTATAACAACAAACGCGGGTAACACCGCGGGTCTCAGCTAGATCTCATAAATTAAGTCTCGACGCAGTACTCGATTCAGTACTGTACTTAGGCTCTTTTGTTATTTTACTCACTTCTTTTTCTCGGAGGCTTCCTTCAAGATTTCACTTATAGTGATTGTCTAATTTCAGATCGTTAATACTCAGTGCTGAAAAATTATAAACTATTTTAAATGATTAAACTGTAAACAAGGTAAACTTTTTAATTAATTTGTACACTCTAATACTTTATTTTATTTGTACCACCGCCAACAATTTTGAATAAAAAGGTTACGTTAGTTTAGATAATTTTCAATGATACATTGAATGTTTATTAAAAGAAGTAGTCATTATGACTGATTTGATTCTAGAATTCCATGTTGAGCAGTTTACGTATGTCAACACTCTTAGCCTCAATACATACAGCCTCAATACTTTTTTTTGGGAAAACGCAGGATGTGTGTGGGACTCCTAGAAAACCGGCCTACCCACTAAACCCCGTGGTGAGGCCCCCGAGGCACATCCCGGGGTGACCGTAGTCACCATGGGACGGGACGCTGCCACGCCTTTCACTGCTCTACACAGTAAGAATCGCAACAGCACCTTAGCCGACACCCCTCAGCCGCACCGGAGTGTCATCTGTCTCGGGTCGTTTGCATCGGCCACATGGCTCAAACTGTAGCCGCAGCGACCCTTAGGCGACTACTGGGGGGCTAGTGCCACCTTCTGGAGCATATCGTCCACACAGAAAGAGACCGCGGCTAACAGTGTGATAAATTGTAATACGAGTACATTAAAGATGTGATTAAGGAACAAATATCTTTACTTACATAGAAACATTTCCGCTTACCTTTCCTTTTTTATTTTCTGTTATTGTAGTATTTCTGTACATTTTTTTGATAATAACATCGAAGTCATATTAATATATCGGGCCAATCGATTTGTTTTAAGTGGTGGGATTAAAAAAACAGTTTAATTTCTTTGACAGCCAAATGCTTTGTGTAGTGTGGTGAGGGATTAAGAATACAGAATGTCACTACCCCTATTCATCGCATGGGTGTAGCAAGAGCCGACTAAACTACGCAGGTCAACATCACTACAAACAGAAGTAAAACTTGACACTAAACTTTTTTTTAACGTGTGGAAATCTCCTCGGGCCGTCAACCCACTGGGGTTTGCAGCAGGTTAGTGTGTCGAAATCGGACCGACTAAAACCACACGGTGTGCCACACTGTGCCTGAAAGAGGAGGGATCCGGGTACTGCTGTTGTTAAGACATCAGAACCCTCTTAGCGCCTGCCCGCAAGGTGGTGGTGGGGGGGGGGGGGGTACGGCACATGCGCTGGTTGCCGTCGGCCGGTCACTATAGTGGATAGAGGGGAAAACCCATTCCCGTCCACCTGCGGCCACACTCAACTGCGGCGCTGGTAAGCGCGCCTCCGCCGCCCGGTTCGACAGAGACGAATTGGGTCCGAGTGGAGGTTGTCGATTGTGTTTAGGCCCTATCTGCCACCTCCTTCTGCGTGATGACGTCTTCACAGAAGGATGCGACCGCACCGCACCATACCACACCGGTGTACCGTACAGTGCCATTGACCAGAAACTCCCGTGTATAATAGCCGTCTTGTCACTGCACTGTTTCCACCCAAATTAGTTAAAAGGCCCCCCTAGAGCAGACGCAGCGCCGACCAGCCTTTGGGCAGGCTTTGCAGTTAGGTATAAATAACTTCGAGGAAGTGATGAACAGAAGAATTCAGTTGGGTTGAGCAGCATTTGGAAAGCTACGTCAAGTCTTCTCATCGTCGATCCCACAGTTGCCCTAAGACCGGTCCACAATTTCAAAGTCGCTCAACGTGCTATGGGAAGGGCTGTGCTCGACCTTTCTCTAAAGGGTCACATCATGAATGGGGTGATATGGCAGAGAACCAAAGTAACCGACATAGACCACCGGATTAGCTAGCTGAAGTGGTAGTGGCCTCGCCATATTAGCCGCAGAACGGACTACCGTTGGGAAAAAGGGTTCTTGAGTGGATACCGTGTCTCGGCAAACGTAGTGTAGGACGCCCACAGGCCAGGTAGATTGACGATTTGCGCAAGATGGCTGGCAGGAGATGGATGCGAGAAGCCCAAAATCGATCAAGTGGCGCAAAGAGAGAGGCCTATTGGTATTGGTATTGGTTGTGAGCTCGATAGACTCGAGAGTGGTCCTTTATGCGTCTAGAAGAGGTTGGCTAGGTGAGGGGACCAAGCTCCTTCCAGTAGCGTAGAAACCTCCTGTGGCGTTCACAGCCTTCTAGGAGCGATTTTCTACCAGCTAAACTAAAAAAAAAGGTACTTGCCAGTTGTGAGGCCACTCCCTCCCATTCCAGGATTACGTGCGTGGCCGTTTCTTCTGCTTTCAGGCATCCTCTGCACAGAGGACTGTCTGTCGCATTAATGATGAGTATTCGGTTCAGGGCTAGGTGTCCTGTTATGGTTCCTGCAACTATTCGGATATCTAGTCTGCTAAGAACGATCAGTCAGCATCTGTTTGGACTGTCTGCAGCCGCAACCGCCACGCTGTCTGACAGTATACGGATGTTGTAGTCTTTAATAGCCTTTGACATGGCCGTTGTGGCGGCGTAAGTTATTGCCACACATTCGCATTGGAATATGGAACTGTGTTGGCCTAACGCTAGTAATGTTCATGTTTAGGTCTTGTAAGAAAACGCCGGCTCCAGTTCCTGACACAGTCTTGGGACCGTCCATGTAAACTCGGACTTCGTTTATGCCAAATTGATCTCGGTCATTTTCTTGTGTCAGAGTGTGATATCTCCTTGTGAAAAAATGGTGTTTTGGAATCCTGTCGCTAGGGCTGCTAATAGTGGCTCATATTCCACTAATTGATCTCATAATTTGGAGTGCGATCTGTTTTGGTATACTCACCATCAGGTTTCTTCAGTGAGCCAAGATTGTGTTCTCCTTTGCTACACAATATGTTTTTGACTCTGTTAGCCTGGTTGTTTTTATTTATGTTGGTACAGAAGCTTCTCCAGCACTCAGTTTTCCTGGTTCTGATTCTCTTCTTGTATTGTTGCCGGGCCTGAGTATAGGCATCCCAGTCTTGTTCTAAGCGAGAGTTTTTTTCTTTATTGAACAACTTTTCACCTATATGCATGGGAGAGGCCTATGTCCAGCAGTGGATTGCGAAGGGCTGATCATAAGTAAAAAGCATCCGTAACCGACAAACCAGTATGAATGGGCTGATAAATGTGGAAAAGACGTAAGTATATCATGATTTTGGTCTATTTAAATACATACTACTCCGTTACAAAATATGATCGGCTCATTAAATTGACGTCGTATGATCAGAGCGAGTAGAGTTAAGTAAGTTTTGTTTTCAAAATAAACACAGGCTTCTCAATCAAATCTTCAAATCAATTAAAAAAATATTTGGAGCGCTACTTGAATCAGTGGTGGTTACAAAAGTGTATTCTGTTTTTAAACCAGGACCACACAGACGGTGTTTTCAGAGTTCTACTACATTATTTATAGCGTACCCGTTAAGGCGATATCTATCTAAGCTTGATTTGAGATGCATTTAAAATGTTTAAAGTAACTAAGAATCTATAGTTCTGACACCTAAATAAAAGAAATTAATAAGGCACAATAAAATAAAATGATCTTTATTGTATACCATAGAGTAAATTATAAATACGTAGCTGTATACAGACACTTACCTACATTAATAATTTGGAATTGGCTGATTTAAAGTGAATTGCATCTGGTACTAACTTTACAATTGAATAAACATGAGATGTAAATAATATTTTGAATAACTATACCAAGAGAAATAGTCTGCTTATTTTCATTTTATAAATATTAATTTTATAAAATTAAAATATTAATTTTGTTAAATACATTTAACCCTATAACCTTTAGGGTATGTTACGCTCGTTTGGTAATTTAATGTAAAAGGCTAGCGACCGGCGAGCAAGTATCGACAATCTGAAAAATCATACCGATAATCATTCCTGACACAGCACCTTACTATATTTTTATAATTCCTTATTATAAATATATAAATATTTTCGGGCCGTTTCATCTAGGCTAAAATTCAATGCTTTATTTATGTTACAAATAATTAAATGAAATTAAACAAAGTATTTAAAATTTAATACCTATATTAATGATTGATCTGTATGTTGTAATATGTATACAATTATACATTAAACCATTAACTCATGCGTATTTATTTTGAAACTAAAATTAATCCCTTTGGAAGTTGGCTTTGGATATTTTTACATGGATAAAATTTTACGTAGCTTCATAATTTTAACTGTAAAATTATACAGTTTTTACTGTGTATTCACTTTTATTAGTTTTTTTTGTGATGGCGTTTGCTCTGAGTAAAAATTTTAAGTTCAGTCGTATCGTAGCAGACTTAAAGCCGACCCCAACCTAGTTTGGGAAAATGGCTCCGGAGGAGGAAGACTGTGTACTAAGTTTTATAAGTGGATAAATTATAAAGGTATCGTATATAACTATGTATGAGACAAGACGCAATCACGATACAGGTATTTTATACATTTCATTTGTCTGACGTTTCAACCGTGTTCCATTGGCCGTGGTCACAGTAAGTGTCACAGTTTAATATATATATATATATATATATATATATATATGCTATTAAAAAGCTTTTATTAAATCCCAATACCACGGTATACGACGAGCAGAAAATATAAAAAGACGTAAAAATGAACGAGCCTATACGTCAGACAATTCAAATCTCAAATACATTTATTGCATTCCATAATGTGATACAGATATCAAGCTTATAATTAAGTTACAATTATGGACCCTGTCGGGCACAGCAAAATGTTAGGAGAGAGGAAGAGTTTATTACAATTATTATTGCTGCTATAAATATATACACAAAAAATTGGATTCAACTATAGACAATTTGGTTTTGTTTTAATAGTGTTTTTAATTTAGTCAATATTACTTCGTATTAAATGTCATTCTCATATTTATATACAAACATAAGTTAGTAAAAGCAATTTAAATATCAATTATTATATATCAATGTTTATATGATATTAAATGTCGTTCACATACACAATACAACAGAATGAATTGGGTTAGTCTAATGCTAATAATTATCATTTCATACAATGGAAACACTACACTAAGTAAAGTTTGTTATAATTTTGGTATTTTGTTCTAAGTTAAATATTAATAGCGCTTTATGTATTATTCGATTATTGTTTAATGAAATATGCATTTGAAAATTATTATCGTGGATTATGTCAATGGTTTGTAATTATTGTTTATCATCTAAGTATTCTTGAATGCTGTAGTAGCTTTTACTCACTAGAATTTTTTTTAGTTTATTAACAAAGATGTTGATTTTTTCTTCTTTTTTTATGGACTCTGGCAACTTATTGTATATTTTTATTGACATGACCAAGGGACTCGAGGAATGCATTGCTAGACGGGAGGTTGGTAGGTTTATTCTATTTTTGTGCCTTAGTGTGTATCTGGTTTGTATATTCTCTCTAGTAGTGTAATGTTCCGGGTATTTCCGGACAAATTTACAGATTTCTAAAATGTATATACTCGGCAAAGTTAATATTTTTAGTCTTTTAAATGGGGCCTACATGTGTCAGTTTCTTTTATGTTCACTAAAATTCTAATAAGTTTTTTTGTTGAATAAATACCGTAGGTGCATCTGTGCTATTTCCCCATAAGATGACTGACAGAGATGACACTCTTTTGACATGCGGTTTCCAGCTCATATGAGTGTCTATGATTAAACCGAGCAAGTTGAATTGGTTAACAACCTCCAATTTAAAGTCTTCGAAATCAAAGTCAATATTTATTGGTGCCTTTTGATAAGGGTGGAAGGGCATTATCTTTGTTTTTGTATAATTAATCTCTAAATTATGTTCAGCCATCCAGAATGATGTTTTCTCCAAAATTGACTTTAGTTTCACACTCAAATTTAAGCTACTTTCACAAGTGACAAGTAGCGAGATATCATCTGCAAACAATACGCATGGTCCACCTATGGCTTTGGCAAATCATTGATGTAAATGAGAAATAGTAAGCACCCTATCACGCTACCTTGAGGAATTGAGGCAATTCAAGTAGAAATTCAAGTTATTAGGTATGTAATACTTATTAGGTACGTGATCTTATTTATTTTCGTACATACTCGTATACTTAATTACATTTTGTGGAACATTTGAGTTCTAGTGTAAATATATCTAAATAAAGAAGTTACTACTTATTTATAACTTACTTAATTGTAACTTAGATTTTATTTTCTTTACTTCATATTAAAACATCTTTCGCTTTCGCTGAAACAAATTTTATAAATGATACAAAACACTAAGAGACCTCAAATTTTAATTCATTACTATTTTCACGTTTTGATGTGTAACATCTTTTCTTCCCTTTCCTGTGTTCTGAGGGCCTATTATGAGTTCATTTCCCATCTACTATCTTTTGACGGCACGCGCGTTCGGCATTTCGATTCGATTCTATCGAGTTGATGTGAAGCTCACACTAGGCCCTCTGTAAGAGTGATGCCGTAAAAAGAGATGGAAGCATGTAATAGGAAGCCGGGACCAACGAGCGCATGCGATTCTAGATTTGGCCTTGATATGTCAGATGTCAATCATATGCGACTATTGTAAGGTTTTTATTAAAATATTTTGAAACTCTATTTGTCCCATTTTAGATATATCGTTTGAGTGTACACGTAATATCACGCACGCAAGCATGAACTAGTTAAGTGTATTATTTGGCACAAGATGGATGAAAAAACTACGTTAAAAATATATTAGACATCGCACATAACGTGGTGTCAAAATAACTTTAATAAATACGACACTTTAAAAATATTTAGTCAACTGTAAAGACATATTTTCAAATACATTTTTAGCCGCGGCACAATGTCGTGCAATGAGAATCTATTAACAGTAAAATTTCTATTATATTAGTTTTACTGAAATGACATCATTTCAAATAGTGTTTATAACATGTCAACTCATATCTACGTGGAATTCATGTATATATATATATATAATTAGGTTAGGCCGCGACCATAGTCAGCGCTTCGCCTCCGTGGAAGACACATTAGGCGTACGTATGTATAGCCTATAACTTTTATCATAAAAAGGCTAAATAATGAAAAATAGGTGTGTAAAAACTTAAGGTCTAAAGAATATATAAGCTTACGGCGGTTTAACTATAGCTAGTGCGTCGCTGTCCGCCGGCAGTGACTGACGGTAAAGCATGGCTGTACGTGTCATTTTTCTTAAGACTGCTACACACGGTATTATTTTGCAACATGGATAATCTGCCGACTCTGCGTCACAAAAAGATTTAAAAACTTGAAGTACGGCTTACAGAGGTTCTACTGTTAAAGTTCTAATAAAGAATATTTATTATTTCACTTAATGTTTAAATTGTATCTGAATATAATTTACATGATGAAGATAAGGTGATTTTATTAAAATTATTTTACAGTATTAAATTTTACAATTAATCATAAAAACTTACAAAACACTGACATTATAATACATGGAAATAAATTCGATTTTTATTACATCGTGTGTAGATTAAATCTCAAACAAATAAATCTGAAGATATCGAGTTAGTACATCGTGTCATGTATAGCCGAGCGCATCACCCGCCCCGCGTCCCGCAAACCATCAGGAGGGCCAAGCTTACGGCGGTTTAACTATAATTGGTTGAATGCACCCCCGCCCCGCGTCCCCCAAACCATCAGGAGGGCCAAGCTTACGGCGGTTTAACTATAGTTTCTTTGTAATTCAACTACACCCTACTATGTGTATTTTTACCCTTCTTTCCTAGTTACTTATTAGTTGAGATAGATAGATATTTAGTTTACGACTCTGATTATGTATTCTGCCCTCAATACAGAGGGCAATAATTTATCTAACCGAAGTGCACACTAGCTCCTGAAGTTAGCGACGAAGTTTATACTGAATGAGAAATGGTTGGGGTTTATTACAAGCGGTAATCTGAACCAATCACAGACCAAATATAACCAAATGGAATATTTAAATACTTAAAACAACATTATGGTAATGTATAATCATTTTTAGGACGGGTGAGTTTAATGTGAAATTTATAAATGTATCACTCAAAATCATATTTGTATCGAATGGAAATACATTACAAGTAAAAAAAAGATAACAATTTTAAAAAGTATAAAATATTCTATCAGTCAATCTAGCTTTTATAGTACAAGCTCTGCTTAATTTGAAACTAGATGGTGATGTGTGTCAGATGTCTGAAAAATATTAAAATATTATAAATATAAAAAAATATTATTATAATAATAATTAATAATAATAATATTCTACCACATTCACACAACGCCATCTAGTCCCAAACTAAGCAGAGCCTCTACTATGGGTACTAGACAACTGATATAAATACCTATTTACTTTTTTTTGTAAATACATACATATTATACATAAAAACACCCAGACCAAATTAAACATTAAAAGTTCATGCACACAAATGTTTGACTTGAGCGGGAATCGAACCGGCCACCTTTACAATAGCAGTCCGTTACACAAACCACTACGCCATCCGGTCGTCTGTTATGTATTGTGTTTATATAAAGTGTCAGTAATATTTACTTTGAACATTTTAACTATCCTTTTTTGCGAAACCTTTTTGCTCAAAAGCTGATAAGTTACTCATATCACAAAAATTGTTATTTACTTTAACGCTCTTCGTAGAGCAAGCTTTCTATATAAAATGCCTTTTTATATTTAGTACTTAAATCAACGATGAAGAATAAAAATGACACTATTCGTTACCCCTACTACAATAGAAGTGCTGATCAAATTTTAAGCCATTGTAATCCACCATTGTTTCAACCGAGCGTAACAAAAGAAAAAAACATAAATCTAAAAGACCAAACGAAAATAACCATTTAATAAAGATTTTTATTCTATGTGGATTACAATCGACTTTTATTCGAGTTTATTTCATATACCACAATAATAATTGTTGAACCGGTTCCTAGAACTTATCCTATATATTAAAGACAATGTGAGTGTTTTTATAAATGTAAGTTATTTCAACTTAATCAAAATTATGTAAATGATTGTAGAAATAGAACAACTTTATTTTTCTTTGCAGGAGTAATAATTATATTCGAATTCAGGTCGTCTTTTTTATCAACACTAACTTAATAAATATGATTAGATGTTTATTGTTGAGATATTTTGTGATCAATAGTGTACTTCTTATAAAGTAATAGTTTTTTTATTAAATTTTAACCCCAATGAAACGTTTTTGTCTATTAACCATAGCGCAAATTAGTGCTTACTGACATTTTTGCCAAACTTGTATTCAAGTATTAAACTTAATGGAATTTTACTGGTTTTTACTTTTTTTTTACAATTACTGGTTTGATGTTTATTCCTGTCGATTCCTTTAACATATAATATCACCGTTAGCCCGGTAAATTGATTGGAACTTACACATAGCTTAAAAAAAGTTGGATGGGTTACAAAAATAATACAGAACCTTAACTAACCCACATATGACTGATATATTAATGGTTGCGTTACATTCAGTAACATACTACTTCATGCAGTACAAAAAACAAATAAATTTCATTTAAACGGTTTAATTCCTTAACTTAACAGTTGGCACTTTGCCACGATTACGTACGCGAAAACATCCAAATTCGGTTATATTTACATGCAGCCGTATTTTCCACGGTAAACAAGGTTATCACAGCAACCATTCATAACATTTTACAGCGTAACTTAACAGTATTTTAACTTTAATCCTTACCCAATCTTAAAAATACGTCAGTATGTCCGTTTACTTGTTACATTATCACACTTCTACCACTGAACGAACCGATTAACGTTATAAAGGGTATAGTAAAGGACGGGTACAAAATATTATATTTACATGGGCCGCGGGAAAATGCGAGTAGATTTAAAAAAAATATTGTATTCGATATTTCACGATATAGTTCTTTTATCGTAATATATCACTTTATAAGGGCTTATATAAATAGTGACAGTATGAAAAGCTATTGACCTTTATATGGATAGAATGAATAACATGTGAAGAAAAGAATAACATGTGAAACAAAAAAATGAATTTATTAACTGACATTAAAAATGAAGTAGTTCAGTTCTTATTTTGACATAAAGATACAGTCAAAATATCTCGCTATTACTAACACATATAATTATGTGTACAGTATACATATAAACACATATACACATATTTACCGTATATATAGTTTATTGCTAGTATTTCGCGTGGCTTTGCGTCATTTGTCATTGAGTGGAGCTCATCATCACCAACAGCCTTTAATAGTCCACTGCTGGACATAGGCCTCTCCTTAGAAAGGAGGTTTTGGCCTACAATACCACGCTTCCTAGAGGGGTTGGTATAGGGTTCGTTTCAAGTTTTCCTTCTCTCTGCAGTGCTGTTGACCTGCGTAGTTTGCTCCCTTAGTCGCCTCTTACGACACCCACGGGATGAATAGGGGTGGTGACACACTGTATTCTTAATCCGTCACCGTCGGAGTTCGAACTCAGAGTTATTCAAATTCTCAAATTTGTCACTTGAAAAAACACCATTTCTATTCTTGAAATCACAAATGATTCGATATTAAGAAAGTTTATTACAATAAACCAACGCTATGTTCTGTGGTTTTCTAATCAAAATCTTAAGAACTCAAAACTTTACTGTCAGCGCACTACAGAGCTCGAAACAAATTTACAATTTCGATTAAACTTCTATTTCTTCAATTTTGTATAATTTAAAGAAGCCTTGTTTGAAATCCTCAGGGTTAAGAACAGCCGCCGTTGTATTGAGACTGAATACGAAAAACTATAAAAGTCACTCTAGTATTCCCTACTCTACTGAAGAAAGTTATCGGTTACTTAAAAAGCACTTAGGTTGAAAGCAGTCAGTTAGAAACGATAGCAATGTAGTTGTATATATAACGTATAGATTTTAGAAAAACTCTTAATCGATAAAAGAACATTCAAATTGACTGAAAATCGTTGGTTTGATTTTAAATAACGCTTACTCAAAAGTACTTTTAACCACTATAAGCAATCATCATCGCATCGCAGTCTACTGCTGGATATAGGCCTCTCCTATTGCACGCCAATTTTCGGCTTCTCGCATCCATCTCCTGACAGCCATCCTGCCCAGATCGTCACTCCACCTAACATGTGGGCGTCCTACACTACTTATAAGCAATGTAGAATGTAAATATAAAAATGGGTTGATTTGACGAGGATGATACCACGACCTCACTAAAAAATGGTGTAAAATAATTTCTTCCTTTTTTTTCCACCTAGTGAGTGAGATTACCTGAGACTTAAATTTTCCCAATTCTGGAGGAGGGTTGTGGGGGCGCTTAAAGGGCGGCCACGCACTTGTGACTCTTATTTGCAGGTATCAATACACAGCGGTAGTCACTTACCATCAAGCGACGCGTCTGCTTATTCGCCCCCTACACCATAAAAGAATAACAGGTTAAAAAAATATAAAAGTATATGTTCAAACCTAATATTATTAGTACGAAGCCCCATTAAGTAAAAGTATTTTAATTGAAATTGAAAAAAACTTGAAATTACTTCAGTAAAAAGTATATTTGTTTAGAACCAGGGATCAAAAGGTCGTTTGCTGAGGGTTTAATGAAGGTTCACAGTGCAACAATATACATAGATTTTGAAATTAAAATGTTGCTTTTAAATATTATTCTACGGATTTGCATTAAACTAGTTTTATAAACGATTTTCCTTATTTTCGTCTTAGCATTCTACTTCATTTTAGCAAAGAGATGTTGTAAACTACATTAAAACTCCCTCTGTGTAACGCGATCTACCTTTGACATAAATTTGCCATTTAATCTACGTTATCCATTAGAAGATTGGACATCTGTTGCTATCATCCTTAGAACGCTTAATGGCTGAGTACATGGTGTATGTATATGTTGGTAAAGTACATGACAATCTGAGTTATTGATTCTAGTTTGAAGTATTAAGAATACTAGTAAAACAAGGTTTCTGACAGTAAGTACAACAGTAAAAATACTTCTATCTATAAATTGTATAAACTAATAATATAATAATAACTTCACACATCTCACACACGGCCGTCTGATCCCAAACTAGGCAGAGCCTGTACTATGATAACGAGACTGCTGTCACACTCACTTATATATTTTTAAATACATACATAGTATAAAAAAATAATACCCAGACACAGCACAAATGATCGTGCTCATCACGCAATGATTTTTCCTGGGTGGGAATTGAACCCACAACCTCCGGCTTAGCAGTCAGAGTCACTACCACTAGACCAACATGACAAGATTCAAGAAATTTAGATTCGATTTAAGACTTGAATTAGCATAGAAATATAATTGTGGAAAAATGGTTGACAGTTTAGAAATATGTCGTGCTATAATTATAGTGCGTGAGTGCTTAATATGCCTTTATCTAAGATCTGAGTAAAAAGTTAATCAAATTATTTCAGTACTCGTAAGTTATAATTTGTCTAGGTAAAATGTTTTTAAATCGAAAAATTTTGAAGTCTGTAAAGTGTGAAATTTAAACTTAAAACGAAAATCATAAGGATATTACGACAGGGATCTCCGCAAAATTACTAGCCCGATACTCATAAATAACTCCTTAGTCTGCGAATAACTGACAGTTTGAAAAGCGTCCGAGTAATAAAGTCGTGACGATGACAGCCTGAAACGGGTTTCGTAACGGAAACAAAGTAATATAACTTGTCAAATCCACCAGCACCAGTTTAACAGTTTTTTGTATTCTCAATTTCTCGTTTTTACGAATTAACATTTTGGTTACATCTCATCGCAAGACAAATAATAATAAAGTTTGTTCCCAAACTAGGCAGAACCTGTACCATGGTAACCAATCTGCTGATAAACATACTTATATATTTGTAGGTACATATTATAGATAAATTACACCCAGACACAGAACAAATGGTTGTGCTCATCACACAATATTTGTCCTGGGTGGGAATCGATCCCACGACCTCCGGCTTAGCAGTCAGGGTCACTAACCATTAGACCAACAAGCCCGTCATGGATAATTGGGTCAGTTGAAGTATGAATGAAATACCACGAAACCTCATTTGAAATATGAATTCCAGATATATTATTTACGAAACCTGTTACTTAAATTCAGATTATGTGTTACGGGGTACGCCACAGGGGTACGCGTAAAATAGAATTAACAGATCTTTAAAATTAAACTGAATTTAACGCTGATTTATACTATTGTAACAACTAAGCTTCGTTTCGTTTCTTCGTTTCGGGGTGGTGACACTTCGTATTCTTAATCCGACACCGCACACCGGATACACACTTACCACACATTTACTAATTTTTCAATATTACCATTTCTCTCCCCAAGTGACAAAATATGAAGGAGAATTATTTAATTGTAAAATGTTTTAGAGGGTGTATTGCAAAGGCTATTACGGAGTTAATATACACCGTGAATATAATAATTTCCTGGTATGGAATTAGATTGCCATTATATCAAAGAGCAGTGAAAAGCCGTAAATTGACTCAAAATTGCATTTTAGGATCAGGTAAAATTTTCAAATATCTTACAGCCCTTCTTTTGAGTCTACTTGTATATTTTATTTAATAAATAAGAAAGCCAGTCATAAAACTTTTGATCCTTATGTCTGACTTTATTTTTGTACACTAAAGACTTGCCTATAATATGTTTTTGTATAACATCTTCCAATTCATCTATTCTTCCAACTATACTGGTGTAAAGTTAAAATGAAGATGAATATAGTAAAAGCTGACTCTATAGGAAAACCCCATTCACTCTTAATCGTTCCAGAATTATAACTGTCTGAAAACTCAATGTATTCCGTTCAATTCAGACTTTGGCAATTCGAACAAAAAGGAGTCGTAAAATCTAAGTCTGTAGGTTTCGTCCTAATAGCATCTTTAGTACCGAAATACTGATTACATGGCAGGCATAAATTAAATGATTTAAAAACATGTGGTAATTTATTAATATGGCTAGTACGTAATGTACGTAATGTTGTAGTGGTTTTAAAAGGATCGTGAGTAGTAGTGTTGGTGAAATTAATCGTAATATGTATATACATATTTTTTTTAAATGATATTCTAATGAAAATTCTGTATGATTAACCTGTTATACTTGACCCTAATAGAGAGTATTTTCGGCACTGTGTGTAGTAAAATAGAGATCTAATGTTAACTTTTATGAATTAATTATAAAAGTTACATTTTTGAGCCAAATCGGGCACAATTATACTGCAAATAGGTATAGTGTGTGCCTGTTACCACTACCTTAACTGCGCACACTAGTGGAAATTGTTAAATAAATTATGTCACTGGCTTTGCCTTTGATCAGGATACCAATTAATGGTTTTCTAGTTAACACATCTAATTGCGTTAATTACATATTCTCGGAGTTCTCGTCGTGATTTTAGTCGCTCACTTCCTGGGAAGGATTTCTATCAAAACCTGCCCTTGCTTTGCAAAGGCACCAGAGCATAAATGGATTTTGTTTTCTGTTAAAGTGTGCCATCAGCCCGTAGCGTCAAGCAATATATATTGCATCAAAATGTAACCGATGTTCATCCTACTTGGGTTATCTTATCATAGCAAAAATGCATATACATACTTATAATATAAACTTAAAAGTGAGTTTCTTGGTTACGCTTTCACGCCTAAAAAAATAAACCAATTTTTAAAATACTTTCACCAATGGAAAGCTACATTATCAGCGAATAACATAGGCTTTTTATCGCGATAACCGATATACACGCGGATGGACCGCGGGCAAAATCTAGTCTAAAACATAACTGTAAAAATTGATTAGCATACTGATAGCTTTAAACTAGATGAAAAGCAAAAACTCGAATCGTTTTATACTTTTTCATCATCATCACATCAACAGCCTATAATAGTCCACTGCTGGACATACGCCTCTCCTTAGAAAGAAGGTTTTGGCCTACTATACCACGCGGGCCAGGCGGGTTGGTATAGGGTTTGTGTCAAGTTTTCCGTCTTTTTGCAGTGCTGGTGTCCTGCGTTGTTTTGCGCCCTTAGTCGGTTCTTACGACACTTTTTACTTTCTTATACTATATATATATATATATATATATATATTTATATAGATAGAGACAGACTTGGCTCTAAAAGAGCAATGAGGATATTGTTTTATAATGTATGACTCATGTGGTTAAAAGACTCGAACTATATTACCACAACCAGGTTCGAGTTACACTAATGCGATCAGTATCTTTTCAACATTCTGCAATCCACCCATATAATCACTATCATATTTCTACTATAACCGTTTCTGCTTATATTACCTTTCCTTTTCCTATCTAAATTATTAGTATTATATAGCCGCGAATGTATGATGCACCAAAAACTAGTACCTATAATGCAATTGAATCACATGTTTGTAAAAACATTTATTAACAACTTAACATATTGTAGCCTGGAAAATACCAAGAGAATAAACCCAAAAGGTTATCGGTGTATGATAACAGCAGAAATCAAAATAATATGTCTTTTCACAAATAATATTAGTTTCAAAACATATTAAAGTCATCTAAAACTTGCCCAAAAATTATTTTCATTTAAAGTAATATCGTTCGATTGATCAAACAACCTAAAACCAATTTGTTATTCAACTTTTCTATTGTAGGTACCTACTTTTGTATTAGGTATTACGTATAAGTTCAATGAGATAGATATTTAATGAATAAATCCAAACATAAATGTAACAAACCCGTCGTACGGCTTTGCCCATTGTAAGCTAGGTACTCGTTATTTTATTATAAGCTATTTCTTTTGTCAGCTCCACATGACAAAAACTCGGTAAACTTTTAAAGACCTGTTGCTTAAACATTTTTATACACTTTATCAGATCTACCTTAATTTTTTACTTTCTCTTCTAGAATTTATTATGTGTGGATATATGTATATATGTATGTATAAATCTACATAAATACTTATGTATTGTGTGTGTTAGTATCATTCTTACTTATTGTGTATGTATTTTTTGTTAAAAAATATTCTGATGTAATTTATAAAAGCACTCCCTGTGTATGATATTCTATATAATATGCTATAGTTGTTATAAAATCACAGTTTTGATTCCTGTACATCTACCATGTTTTAACTCTGCATCGCCCTAAGGTCGACTGGAAGAAAATGCCAACGCCATTAAGATCTCCTTGGTCACTTTTGTGCATAAAGAATATATAAAAAAGTGGTAGATTTTATATTTACACATTTATTTGTGTACGAGTGTATGCATTTATTTTTAAAGATTTTATTTATGATAGATACGCCAACATTAATTAAGAAAATAAATACGGTATGGCGTATGTAGACTTATAAAAAATATGCACAGTAAATACCTATAGATGGCCGAAAGTTAACTAACACGTTATAATGAAAGTTAAATAAAAAATTAGTAAATGAAGTAATAATTTAGCGCAATTACTTTTTGAATTTAAAGAAATAATTAAACTAATATTATCCAAAATGCAAAAAAAAATAACGCAAACATTTTCTAAGAGGCAGTCTAAATATAGGCACAGGCTGTATTTGATATTTTGTTGTTTGTATATTTATATAGACATATCTAAAAAAAAAGTATATCGTAGCGAAGAACTTGGATGCAGTAAATACTACCACTATACATAAGTTTTTACGTTATATTAAAAACAAAATTTTATGTTTGTATACAAACTTTATATCTTACCTAACCTTACATTTATGGGTTTATAAAAGCATCTGCTATAAAGAGATTTTCTTGTGTCACAGTAGTAAATTTCGAACAAGCGGCATAAGGACAACCATCTTTGTAATAAATAAAATGAAGGTCACGTAAGATTTAAAATTATTTTTACTCGCATCAATAATGCGAAAATATAAAGAGGTAGCTAACTTACTTGGTGGTTTAATACTTTAAATGAGAATAAATAATTAACTTCTGAAAAGGATTACCTTCAACTTTGAATTGGACTAAATCAGAAGTATGTCCTTTAAAATGAATAATAATTTTCTAAATCGGTTTATTATTGGTGAAGTTCTGACATTAAAAAAAAGTACAGCCAAATTCCGAGAACCTCTGCCATTTAAAAAAGATACATATTATAGTAAAGACAGCAGAGGGCGGCGATAGTAGCTTTCCATTAAGTGACCCATCTGCTCGTTTACCCCTCTTCCATAAAAAAGGACTCAATAAATATAGAACATACAAGAATGAATCCTTTTTTTTAAAGTTGAACCGACTTCTAACAATACTAACAAAACTAAATACCTAGCAACAATCGCGGTTGGTTTGCTGTCATGTTTTTCTATTGTCTGTCTCGGAAGCTCATCATCCTCGTTCCCATGTTGCCAAATGGTCCCCAAAATAGTCCCATTTAAATTTCATTGTGGATCTTTGGGACCATTTCGGAATAAACCCCTTTCGAACAAAAAATGAACTTACACACATAAAAAAAAATATTCAAACATACAAACTGATAAACTCCCCCTTTTCAAAGTCGGTTAAAAACGGCCGGTAAGGTATCGGGCCGCTCATATACCGGAAGCGGATTAATGATATAATTATCCATTGTACCATCGCTAGTAGCTAACAATCTTCCTCGCAGCTACATATATGTATATATGTATTATATCATTGTAAAAAGCTTTCCCGTGTATTGATTAGGTAAACGTTAACCTGCGAGTGCCGCTGTCAGTAGTAGCAGACATTTAATATTTACCTGTATTCGCAAGAATAGCTATTTATTTGAATGTCGTCTTGAGGTTGTGAAGGAACGGGACGGATTATGTCCAACGTATATAGAAGACACTTTCTTTTTTAAACTGTGTGGTAAGTCTTTGGATGGGAGAGCACGTCAAGCCGTCGCTCGATCCCGATTGCATTATAAACATCAGTGGCAATCGTTACGGGTTGTTGGAGGCTTAAAAGTCCAAAAACAGTTTTTCTACAAAACTTCAATATCGCCTAGTAATTGTATTGTGAAGGTCTGGTGGCAGTCGCTCTGCGTTTAAAAACGAAGTTCAGCAGTAGTAGGCTTAAAGCTGACCCTAACCTAGTTTGGGGAAAAAATGCTCGGAGGAATCGAACTGAAAACTTCCCAAAATCCATAACTTGCCCGATTGTCAACAATAGGTTTGTTCCTTTTTTACGTAAGTGATACTAAAATTAAATTTGGCACAATAAGGGCCTTTAATACGCCTTACTTATCCCTTCATGTAAAAAGCGTAAGTGTAACATAAATCAAATCACTTATGCATTGTTAAAACCAATATCACTTCAGTACAGTCCACTACACTCACTCTCACTCACTCACACTACAGGATAGATCGTGGCCAGAGTGGTTCGTGCAATGGGGGAGGCCTATGTCCAGCAGTGGACTGCGATAGGCTGATGATGATGATGATGATGAAAATTTTAATAATCATACATAAAAATAAGAAGATTTACTTATTTAGGTATGAAGCCTTGGGCTAATTTCCTTTACCCAATAAATTATTATTAGGCCCTTGAACCGAACAAACAAAAACGGACAAGTAAATTTTCTAATAAGAAAATGTCTTAAGTTTTCGTGTATATTTTTTTTTTCTTTTGTGTTTCCGCCAATGTTTCACTGAAACAAAAATATATAAGTTTATGAGAGTTTCCAGACTTTGCCCTTATCAAAACATTATCATATTGGAAATATATGCGCACAGGCGGTACAACAACATTATTATATTATACTCGTATACCTATTTTGACAACGGCGACGTAGTATTAATAAATTGAACTATTTTTTTAGAGAGTGCAGTAGTAGTTAGTATTATCTGTAATAATAACATGCGCTAATGGTACAATGATTTAGAATATTGTTTGTGAATTTTAATATTTTGTAGATTTTCTAAGTCAACATAAAATTTGTGGGAAATATATTTGATAATTGTGAGAGTTATCAGGCCTTACTTGGTGAAAAGCACCCAAATATATATATATATATATATATATATATATATATATATATATATATATATATATATATATATACAATTATATTGCTTATTGAAGTAAAATTCCTTTACGCACGCTTGATTTGGGGAGTAAGCTGGTGAATGCGTGACGAGAACGTTACGAAAAGTATGATCGGGCGAGTCGAACGGAAGTTGAGAGGGAGAAATAAGTTAGTGACGATAGAAAGAGAGAGAGTTACGTTTTGGTATATTACTGTAGGGACAAGAGAGAGAGGTGCGAGCACACATTGTCTTTCTCTCTTTCTCTCATAGCCAAAAGTTTTACTTCAGTCGTGTGGTCTAAGGCCAGCTAGCACTCGTTTTGTTAAATATAAAAATCACCTGTTACAAAGTTCTCATAACATAAAATACGTAGTGTATTTTTTAAAAGGTACAATTAAGCATGATGGATAGCGTGTTCGCAATCGGTCATTTCCATCATTCTGTGCGCCACTCCAACATAAGTAGGCAATAAATACCACTTGAATGCTACGTAATCCCAATGAGCTTTGGTGAAAAAATAGAAACGTTTTATCGCGGATATACATTTTGATGTTCAGTGAAGTGTATAATGATTTTTGATTTCATTATTTTATTTTTTGCTTTCATTTTTCTTTGGTTTGGTCTTTTAAAAGTTTCCTGTTTATTCGATGGCTTTTGAATTCTTTTAATAGAGAATGAAATCTAATCAATTTATATAACGTCGGAGGATATACAGCTAAGAAAGAGAATAAGACATAAGCATTAATCAGAAAACATGATATGTACCTATAAGGTATCTTCAATTCTCCTTTGACTTTCTCGTGCTTAACTTTAATAGCTTCAAAGCAATTCTGTAACTTCTTTGCTATTGAAATTAACCACAATGCGACATTTGATAAATAATAATAAATGCGTAAGATAACTGTATAAAATTATACGATAGGTATCTGCGAGATGGACCATTATATAATTTTCCACCGTTTATTGTTACATTTTTTTAAATGCTAAATAAAATAGAAAAAATGAAGAAGATTTTATAATTTTATCATAATTGTGACAATAACCAACCCCAAAAATTATATTGGATTTCCCTTTATTAGTATCACTAGTAGCACTGGTCACTATGTTGACAAATTGTACAAGGTAATTTTAAACTACTTCTAATTCTCGTAGCGAAAGGAAACTTTGTATTTAAATGTAATCGTTCGCGCGCTTGGTACACCCACAAACGGACATGGTTCAGAGAGCCAAGTGCTTTTGTTTTACTTCTATTCGATCGCCACGGTGACCGCGTTCGCCGCTACGATTGGCCCGCACTGAAATCTCCACCAATCGCTACGCTAAACGCGCTCGCCGTCGAGAGCGAGTCGATGTGAGATAAACTTGCATTCGGCTCTCAGATGACAATATTATAACTTAGCACTTTGCAATAGGTCTGATGTTGGTGGATAGTTTAATTTTTTTTTCTACTAGTAAACCGTCAAATTTGGGTTCTCATTTGGTCCGTTTTGACCCACAGAATAGTGATGGTCCGATGATCAAGCCGAATGGGCGATAATGGAACTTTTTTTTTACTTTTTACTCCGGTATACCATTAAAGCGTGCGTTCTACTATACTCCTACTTATATCCATACAAAAGCTTAATGTTATTATGTTTGTTGAATAGAAATCATCAAAAGGAAAATGAGTTCGCAAAACTTATAACTAATACAGTTATACCTTAGGTCGACAGTGTGGTTAAACTGGGTCATATTTACAGTCGTATGCAAGCGTGTTCTTTCAGATTCAGAATGCAGTAAATTTTACATGGGATTTTTTGCTGTTACCTACATACGGTCGTATTTTTAAAGTATATTTTTCTATCTATCTCAAGTACATAATACTTCTTCTTTTATTTTTCTAAGAGATTGTATAGTACAGGAGGGCGAACAAGCAGATTAGTAATATTTCGGTGCATATGTAGTGACTTTCGTGAGTGCTATTTATTTTTGTCAAGCGTAAAAGTTTTGAGAGAACATTGTCTAGTTTCACTAACATTTCTTTATCCGTAATAAGATGAATAGTTAGACAAAATATTATATCTTTGTAAATATAAATAAACGTTACCGGTAAACACGTAACGTTTTCAGTAAATTTAAGCAGTTTACTCCAGGTACGGCGTTAAAATTATATTAATTTTACACAATCAACAATACATTATCTTGTTCGTGACTGTACATTACAAAAGGCATTCATTATTCAAATAAAGTTTCAAATACTGTATAACAAAGCTTCATCACGATCCTACCTATACATACAACATCTGGAGGTATACTTAGGTACATACAAAAGTAAAACAGAAACGTTCCCTTATTCTGAGAACAATAAATTATTTCAGCACACCCGTACAACTCGTTCATTCGTTTATTCACTCCCACGTTCATTTGCAAATGCCCCACAATCAAGTACGTTATCGCACTTGTGTGATTGAGTTTGAAGTTCCTAAGTAGATCTGGAACAATACCCATGTGTTCTTAAGGTCAACAAACACAAGCAACTAAGTTTGTGGCAAACCTTGATTGTATATACTGTTTTCTTTAGTTTTAGTTTTCTTTAAATATATTTTAAACATTGGATTAGAAGTGACGTAGGGAGTTTCTTAGCTTTTAGGTTCAATTTAAGAACATCGCCACCGCAAGTAACATATATGTCTATATTGTACAAGACTTTTCGTGTACAGTAAACTGTATCTTTCAATCTACATATATCTAAATTGTAAAACACATAACAAGGTTCCAATCGAAATTGATTCTTTTTGAGTCACTATTGCATCATCTGTGCTGCAATAGTGACTACACATCTCTGCATTCATTGTATTAGGGAAGCAATCTTCGTAATATGATGTGATAATGAACTTGTTGTATACTCTAACTGCATCTATGCAGGTAGAGTATACAACAATTTAATTGCCACATCTAACCAATAACCTGGAATTGAAATCTTCTCAATCTTAAATTTCAGCTGCAAGATGAGATTTAATATATTTGTACAGTGTTAAAAAAATAATGACATTATATTTAATGTAGCACACACATATTTTGTACCGTCTGCAACAAGCCTAAATTTCAGTAACCCTTAATAACATGTATACTTTATAAGAGGGTTATAGGCAGATACATAAAACACAATGATGTATGGCTTATAAAATATACATATATGAAATGTACGAGGGAGAGCTTTAGTTTGTTAATAATTTCACATTAAAAGGGTTGATATTTACGCTTTAAATATTAAACACAAAGGCCCCTTTGACCGTTGAAACGTATTTGTGAAGAAGAAACATTTCAATAGGTACGTTTAAAACTATATTGTCGTTTACCTATTCGTATATCGCTCTCAGGAATTTTCAATATGTTTCCACCGGAATTGAATGTGAATTAAATTTATGGGAATATTCAATTCACCAAAGGAGTTTTGGTATTTACAAACAGTATCACACAGTATTATTAAGACCAATTCTATGTTGAGCTTAATTTTCAAAATTAAACATGAAGATTACAGAAGAACAGTTTGGGTAGTCTTGGCATAATTTCTTTTTAATACATTATCTTTGTTTCTGTTGCTATCAAAATGATTTAATACATTAGATGATTTATATGTAAGTTATATTACTACGAAAATACACCATGCATGCTGAAAATTTAATGAAACATTCTTAGAATACAGGCAGAGTGTCAAATCTTCTATACACAGAAACATTAGAGGAAATCATTTTGAACAGTGAATTGCTAAGATTATTCACGGCTGACTTCCCCAGACCTACTAATTCCTGTGGTTAGAAGTATACACGCAAGATCCCAAAGGGTGTAGTGGAAACAAAGACACAAAGGTAAACCGAAACAGGGCATTATTTGGTAAGTTTCTAACTTTATGGTCAAACATTGTAGAATGCTTGCGAAACCTATGCCGCTTTTGGTTTCAATTTTGTGTTTAAAGGTATTATACTGTTAGACACACATTTAAGTAAATTAAATATAAAACATAATTAGTAACGATTTTTACTGTCAAATAATGATCGGAGTTGTAAAATTTTAGAAAATCGAGTTTTAAGTCACGGGTCATTACTTTTATTGCGTATGTTTTAATAGATTATGTAGATAGTTCATTATTTTACATAGTGATTATAGAAGTTGGGAATATTTTACAATCTTTTTTGTATTGGGGATTTGAAATCGAAAATTTGTGAATAGAATACAAAGCATTTTAAATGGATAAAGGTACTAAACCATCATCAAAACTTAAACCTACGACTCCAGACTTGACAGTTGCATTCTGTACCGTAGAGACAGAGAGGTCATATACAGACAGACTTTGTAAAAATAACCCTATATTTACTATTAATGTAAGCTGTTATGTTACTACTATGTTCAATAAATGGATACCTCATTAAAAACACAATTCAACAATACGTCGCTCCTAATTGGTTACAGCCGAGGTCTATTTATAAGTACTTAGTACACAAGATTGTTATAGCTATCGAACATCTAAAAGAACGTTAATGGGCCCCCAAGAAGCAACATTAAACTGTTTAAGTCAACATTATAGAAGTCAAGCGTCCCATCAACCGCTAAATATGTCTGCAGCTGTATTCTTTATGTTTTTCAACGGAAACGTTATAAATCAGTCGTTGGGGGCAGTTTCTACTATTGGCCATGTTGGTCGTAAAAATGTTTTGATGGGTCGCATGGCATGGGCCCAAACATTCCGAAACCATAAATGTCCGTTCATGTCTCCCAGTTTTTATCCCTTTCCTACAATCGTAAAACTATATCTTTGAGTAATTTCTCAGAACAGTTGACTTCAAAGGACGTGTATTTGATTTGGATATTCTTTTTGAAGTTTTATCGAGACCTTTTTGTGATATTAAATTATTGTTAAAGTAATCATAATCCTTTCAAAAGTTATTTCATAATGCAAGAAGGAAAGAAAAAGTAACAAAGTCAAATAAACTTCATTAGCTTCTAAATTATGTAGCAGGTAAGAATATTCTTGAAACTTTTTATTGCCTCAAAATTAACGTTTTCTCAAGGGTTCTACACAATTTGAAATTAATTATCAGAAAAATTAAGATTTCTGGAGTACAACGTTAAGTTTATGTGGGGGAAGAACTTATTTTCTATCATGGCAGTTCTGTTGAACTTTTATTGTTGTGAAAGTTTTATTGCAGCAAATTGGCTTTGAATGCGTTTTTAGTGTAATTACGCTAAATATTGGCACTAGTTTAATGTTAACGTGTTTTTTTTTCTAACCTTACACTTCTCACATACTTCCATCGGATCCCCAACTAGACGGAACGGTACTATGGTAAACAGACGGAAATTATTTTAATTGCTATATTTGTTATTTGAAATGTTACAAAAAAAATGTTTGAATATTTTGAAGTATCAGTGCAAGTTACTCATCAAATGAATAATTAATAATGCTTGTATAAGTTTTGCAAATTCTGAAATTGGCGGCAGTCTCGTAATGACTTAATTTTGAATGCATGCTAAGACCCTACTTATAAATGATTATAAAAGGTAGGAAGTATTACTTGGTTTCATGGCAGCGTCTTTTCTTGATGCAATGTAAATACCAGCTCTCTGATGTTAAGAAGCGTTAATTAGAGAATGCAAACTTAGGCTTACGTTACTACGGCATTAGGAGCCCAAATATGTATAAAACATAATAGTAGTCATTGTAGTTGTCTTAAACTTTAAAGTACTTTGTATCTTTTAGCAACATTTAATTTTACGAGATATAACTCACGTATGAGACATTTTCTGACTATCAAAAACTAGTTCGTATCGTCACGTGAATTAAGAAATAAAAGTAGCTGACCTACAGTCGTAGTGGACTACCATTTACCGTAAGGGAAACATGTTTTTCTTTCTTTAGTAAATGGCTTTGGAGTCGATCTATCTTCGATTTGAATCGCCTTTTCTTAAGTTAAATAGTGTGTAGAATTTCTGGCAAAAAAATCGTTAAGTACTCGTACAAGGTTAACAAATCGATCTCATTCTATAGCTTTAAGGGTACTATTCCTACAGGACTAGACTAAGCACATATCCATGACTTGTCATCACTGTGAAATTAATACACAGTATGTTACTCACCTCTATCAAATTCCTTTATCATGCAGGGAATTATAGGCTTTACAGTTACATATATACAAATTATAATTGTTCACAGAAAACAATTTATACATATTTTTAAATAATAGAACAATTTGAAGATATGAACCCTATTATATTTTCTCTCTTAGTTATTTATTCTGTATGTCATTTTATCTTGTAATCTACCTGCTAGACGCCATTGCATTCACAACCATGACGTAAAGATTTTCAGGTCTGTTTGACTCAGTGAGAATTCTAACAATATGTGCACCAAGTTTAATTCACTCTACATTCACCAGAGAATAATCTATACTCACACATAATAAACATAAGGCCACAATTTCACAGCGAGCACGAAGCATCAAGTGTGATAGAAATGATTTATGTCACACTATATTTTGCCTTAATATAGGAGTCTACGCTTAGAGACATTACCACGAGTAGTTCGTCGTAGACACCTCACTGACCTATTTCGCTTGGCTGACTCCTGCTACTTGCAAGTGGATTACTATGCAACTGTGCAATACCTGATCGTCTAAGGAATTTAAATTTTATTTGTCTGTAGATTCAGGTATTTGTAGATGTCTCTCTGTTTAGTGTTATTTTGGTTTTACAATGCAAAATTAATAAAGCTAATAAACTAAATTATCGAATTATTTATATGTTATCTATTTAACGAAATATTATTTCTGGATTGTAAAAATAATACACACAGTGGTCACTATATAATAATACATTTAATAATTGTATAATTTTGTAACGTACTAAAAGGTCAGACCTATTTTAAAGTACATTGTTATTATTAGGATTTAAACTGAAGGGACACAAGTTTGTTGTCGCCCTTTTGGTGACCCTTCCTCTACAGGAATAGGGGAGAGTGCTTTTGGGGCTCCGATAACCTCTCTCGGTTACTCGGGAAAAGAAAGAATTGCTTAGCAACAGTTTTCTGTTAGGCCCTGGTATCATTCCGGTCGAGTGGGGCCATAATTAAGTGCCGAAACATAACTCTCTTGGGGTTAGATTCGAATCGTGCCTAAATTGTAATCATATCTCGCGATATTTTAACTAATAATCATTACGAACACAAAAACAACACAACTTTTGTGTGTATAACATGTATGTACTTACAATAAAAAAAGTATATAAGTATTCTATCAGTCAGCCTAACTTACATAGTACATGCTCTGCTTAGTTAGAAGCTACATGGCGTTATGTCTCAGATGTCTAAAAATATATATTTCATTCACTAATTTTAATTCATAATAAACATCCCTACGACTTACTTGTTGTTCAATAGGAAATTTTCAAATAGGTTAATTAGATAAATAACATCGCAGTAAACTGATTGGTGTAAGATATTTTTTATACTTGTTAAGTTAACAAGTATTTTTTTTCTATAACAGGAAACAGGGTACATCGATGATGTACATCGAAATAACTAATGATGTACATCGAAATAATTTGGTGAAATAATATTGTACTTTCCTAAGGGTAACTTAATTTTGTACTCTTTTTAAAGAAAAGTTCCGTATTTTCCTTCCAGTAATAAAATACAAATAGAGTATTGCGCACTGGGAAATATGAAATGGTAAGTTTCGTAATTTTACAAAAACATTTTAAAAGCATGTCTGCATGGTTTACTCATGTGGGTCTCGTTTGCAACGGCAAAGATTATCGTATGTGTTAATACAGGTTATAAACTATCTGTTTACCAAATCATATCCCAATCTGATCACTTGTAAACAACACCTATCTACACTCATTTACTTGCCCGTTTAAAATATAAGTAAGTTATATTACAACAGATATATTTTTAAATTAGCAAATTCATTCATATTTAAAGTCACTCTCATTCCATATTCACTATTCCAAATTTAGAACTTATGAGAAGGTGATGATTGAAATACGAATCATGAATATGATCTGGTGCAATGCACAACTACTGCTCTCTCTAATCGTACTACACTACCCGTAACATCTCTATTATAGTATGGATGATGTCACTCCTCTATTCAGAATACCACAGATAACCTTTTAGAATATACTCTTTTGTTTTAAAATTTAATGCGGCATTTGATTGCTAGATAAGTATGTAATTCTAAAACAAAATAGGAGACGAGTATACAACTTGCACTCCAAAGACCCTATTCCACGTAATAAACCCTCCGAAAGATGAAGACCGTAATATTTATTCAATGAAAAAGGCACTTTGAAGTATCAAAGTTGTACAAAAAATGGTTAAAGGAAATACAAATAGAAACTGTAATTTAATGGAGAACGCTTCGAAATAACAAGAACATGCCTACATTTTGTTTGTTTACATGTCAAATACCACGAAGAAATGTATGTGTAAAAGTACAACGTCATAGACGATTACAGTTATACTGAATCATTTAAACGGTATTGAAGTACAGTATTTTGTATTTTCAGTTGTATTTTCAAATAAACTTTACAATTTACAGTAAACTTAAGGGTATGCCGATAATAGATATTTAGAATTGTCAGCCTCAAAACCCCTATTTTGAATCACATTAAGCCTTCCCACTACAATACTAGTGTTAATTTGCAGTGGGAGAGCCATGCTTCGGTATATTTAAGCCGGCTCGACCGTAGTGAAACGGCCTCACAGAAAACCACTGCTAAGCCATTTTTTCGTTGCTTTTTATCGAGTGAGTAGAGTAAAGGGTGCCCAGGAGTAGTAACTCCTCACACTTATTTGAGGGGAGGTAGGGTCAATTAAAGGGTGGCAACGTATTTATGACTCTTGAGTTGTCCATGGGCGGTGGTAGTCACTTGCCACCAGGTGACCCATTTACTCGTTTGCCTCTTATTCCATGAAACCGAAAGAACCGAAAATATCGTTTCAATTTGTTGATCTACGATTTTATATAAGTATAGACGCAGTCAGAAGACTAAAATTAATTCACCTGACACCTCATTTCGCTCTACTTCGTCCTTAGAATAGACCATTCCTACAGCTTTTAAACATAATTAAAATCTTGAACCATTACATGAGTTGAATAGCATAAAAGAAATTAATATGAACAAGATTACATTTCGTTTTTTGTTAAATATCAATAATTATGTTCTGCTTAATATACCGATTCTTATGATATATGTAGATTGCCATGTAAACATAAGTAACATGTCTGGGACAGATTTTAAAATTACGCACAAAAATCTCTCGGGTCTCCTTAATTGGAATTAGGGAGGAATTGGAGGAGTTAGGAGTTGTAGTGTGGGAGGGCCTACATAACAACTCCTACTCCTAACTATTGTAAACTAGGATCAACAGCAGTGATCCACATACACACCGAATAACGCTCTTGAAGTTCAAGGAAAAGGTAAACTGTCTTAGAACCCGCAATGAAATGAGTCAGAAGTAAATTCAAGTAGTTTGAGATATAATAAATGAAGTTCTCTCCGATGCAAAGCGGGAAGAAACAAATATAAAGCAAAATAGGCATACACCCTATTCAACGGGGAAGCGTCACGGCACAAAAACATTATGAATTCTAAGTAAGCTTTATTTGATTCCTATAACATGTATGGCAGAATCGGCCAAACTCACGGAAATTCACTTTAGATCATACAAGATTTTCATACTACACATGTATGTATACATGTACTCATATGTATGTAGGTATTGAAGCTGATGACGATACATCCCAATCTTAAGTACTTATTTGTCTGTAAAGCTTTTATACTTATGAGGGTATTCCATTGAAGTATCCCTTCAGAGTACTGACGCAACAAACCCTAGTCAATAAATCCTTTAACAAACAGCGAACCTACGAGGTTTCAGGGTTAAAGGACTTTACATTTATCTTTCTAAATGCTTTAGAAGTTTAAAGTCGTAAGTAAATAAGTATAGAACTTTATTCAGTTTTCTTTCTACCGCTTACACTTTTCATTGAATAAGTAATATCGGTTTTAGACAGAGAATGTCATCATATGTGTTTTTATTACATAATAAACACGAGTCCCATCAAAAGATTGACTGTAAGGGATTTTACTTCTTTCACCAACTCATAAATACTTTTATGTTTCAATTGAGCTCTCAAAAACGGCTCGTTTCGCAGCATGAACAGTAGTACTACACATAGAAGTGGATTTACCTAGTAAATACAAGTACTATATTATAAATCATATGTTTCTTTTTAACTTTCGTGTAAATTACACGTCCCTTGTCAGAAACGTATTCCAGAGCTTTCTCTGGAATATTTTTCTGATAGTGGATTTCTATGGATAATGATGGACTAATGGTCATGAGTGTGTGTTTATTTCATATACAGTAATTAACTTGTAACATATAGACTACATATTAGCATTGGCTAGATGATGGCTAAGTGATAAAGATGGATATTTATGATCATCACAACTCTGATGTCTTCAGAATTGCAAGTATTCATAAATATGCAGTGTTGTTAGAAAGCTCGAACTCCCGAGTCTTCAAGTCATTTAAAGGCTCGAGCCTTATTAGCGGGCTCGAGCTTTAGCCTCGATCATTTGCATACAAAACTCGAGTCGTAACTCGTACCACAAATTCGTTCTCAGTTCGAAGGTCTTTATAGATATGCAATTTGAGCCAATGTTGACAGAGACATGGACGTTTCTTTTTGTTTGTTTGTTCTCTGACTGACGTCGCGGCACTGCATAGTTGAGTCGATTAGTAAGCCCAGATCTTTAACTGCAGGGCTGAATGGAATAATTAAACAATTGAAGACGATCGGTTAGATAGAGGCAGTATCCAATCTGCTCATTGTACCTTTTGCTGCCTACTACGATTGCCTGACACTTGATTGGATTGACCGTGAGTCCAAATCTCATCGACCAGGATTTTATGACCTCAAGGTCCCCGTTGACCGCGTTATGTCCTCTACCCTTGCCTGTGAGTACAGCTCCAGATCATCAGCATACAGGTGATCAATGCGTTAGGTTTCCTGTGTAATCGATTATGTAAATGTTAATAAAATATAGTAATGTAAATGTAATAATAATGACATAACTAGATGATAATTTGTAAAATATAACGTAGGTTACGGACGTGCTAAATTTTCAGAAAATCTTGAACTTTGTATAAAATATTTTGAGAAAACGGAAATCTGTAGATTGCTAAATAAACGAAGCTCGAGCTTCGGCTGAAGTTTTCTCTTTGGGGCCTTTGAGCCTTTAAGGCTCGAACCCTTAAAGCTGTAACCTTTAAGACTCGCGAGATTTTAGAGCTCGAGCTTTAAAGGTTCACTAGCTTCCACTCGGGGTTCGAGCGCCCGACTCGAAGCACATTTTTCTAGCCACTAGATGATACTCACACGTTACCAAACGAGATTCTGGTTTATTCAATAAATAGTAGTAGAAACACCACTCCATTATAGTAATAATTTTCTATTGAACAGAATGTGAATATAAGTACGAGTAAAATTCAGTGACCGTAACCAAAGTCTTTCCGTAACAGAGCTAAAGGTTTACATCGGATTAATTAGAGAAAAACTTTTTAATTAAACCTTTTAATTTAAAGTATCACATCACATCAACAGCCTTTAATAGTCCACTGCTGGACATAGGCCTCTCCTTAGAAAGGAGGTTTTGGCCTACTACTTTTTTTTTTTTTGATGTGATGTGATGTGAATTTAAAGTATCTAATAATAATTCTTTGTAAAGTGTAAAAATTTCTTTGTACCGTGGTGGCAATCAAACTTATACAAAAAGGCGAAAGGGTTTATTGGTAATCCATCTATTTTTAACATGAGGTATTCCTGGAAGTCCTGTATAAAAGATTTCATATAGTATAACAAATAGGTATTTGTTAAAAAAACTGTTAAATCTGCCTGAGTAGGTCTTCCTACTTATATAGCTATGAGACCTTCAACCAATTGAACGATATTTACATCGACCAAAAAAATTATCACCATGTTAGGTAGGTAACAATAAAAGTCCTTTTAAAAATAAAATTTCTTGTAAACTTGGTACGTCATATAACAAGTACGGTACAGTTGGCATCCTCATGTCGTGACAAAGATGGATGGCGCGCTAACCGTGTCTTCATCAACTTCAACTCTCATTATATACGCCCCTTAAGCGTGCATCCGAACAGATGCGCACTGTTGTTGCTATTTTTAAAATGTGTTTTTAAATACCTACAGGATTATAAGTGGCCACTTTTTCTTTTTTTGTTTTAAGAAATGAGTCTTGAAATAGCTGTAAACTGTTTTCGTTTTTCAAAATGATGAAAGTGATAAGTGACATTGAATGCTGGAATTGACATCACATGTGGTAACACTTAATAAATCTGATGGTTTTCTGATAAAAATAAAGGTTAAATGAGTCATTAAACATGATTTTTACAAGTAGTAACAGTGTATAGAAATTATGTATATAATATATTGCTTGGTTGAAATTCGATATTTGAAATTTGAATGCATATTGCTGTACTCCTGACAGCGTTAATAACAATGCTTCCTATTCATAACTGTGACGAAAAAAGCGCAATATCAGTTAGAGGCTTGACTGTTATTTATAAATATGCATTGTTCTCGCTATGAAAATAGGCTAGTTGACTCAATTTGGAAACTTGGTTAATTATATATTTTAATATCTATTTTATCCCAAAAAAACTATATTTTAAAGAAAAAGCAATATTTACATTACGTATTTGTATTAAAATAAAAACAATTTAATTTTCCCTTGAAAACGGTGAATAGTATCATGGCGTCTTGAATGACGTCACAGTCTACGAAACAAAACTGTATTAAGGTGAAAAAATAAGATAAAAACGAAAAACAAAAAGGAGTAACCTGCTCTGTTGTATGAAAACGTCAACAACAACAATAATGTTTTGCGTGGCGTGACGTTTCTGTTTGGTGTTCGCTGTCACATGACTTAATGCCTATTTTGTTCGATTTTTTTTATTCCAAATGTGCATAAGTGAATATAATAATAAAAATAAATGTGTAATACTCCCTCATTACAATATAAACAGATGTACAATGTTGTCAAAACACAATAGTGGGAGACTGGTTTCCAAACTAAGTAAAGTATTTGTGTTATGGATAACCGGGCTTCCATCCGCGAAAAAATATGTATAAACTGTACAAAGTTAACACTTAAAATTTAAGAGAATATTACAAAGAAAAAATAGACGGGTAACTGAATTTAAAATGTGCTAGTTTTTATTTTTAAATGTGTTTGTGGTTGTATGTGTATGTTTATGTGAGCGTGCGTGTGCGTATCATATTAATAATCTTTAACTTTTATGAAAAATAGACGGGTTTTTTCTTATCTATGTCTCTTCATTTATAATTTGAAAATATGAACTCAACAATTTGTTATAAGTAGACACAAGCCTATTGTTTACAATAAAGTGTCTTACAATGTCTTTGTTTCTGGTAGTTCTGGATACTACCCGAATACATGAATAAGGACGATTAGGGACACGAAAGTGTCACTGACATCACTTCTATTCTCTCAAGTACTATATGCTAGTTAAACGTAGTCAAGTGTTCCATTCTAAATTTTCTAGAGACTACTGTTACCCTGTCGAGAACCTGTCTACTTGAAATGGAGCAAAATGTTTAAGCTAATCACCTCGCACTGAATAAATTGATGCTTTAATTACATAGGCAAATCAGTAATTTATCCAATAATTTATGTTAAATCTAAAATTTTGGTCCAGGTCTGAAAGGACAATGGCAGGTCCCCATACATAATTTTATTTGAACTGAAATGTTAGCGTTTAAATATCAAAAAATCCTTAACACTTGAGAATTTATTCTTGACCATTCTCATATCAAAATTACTTGCGAAAGAAGTCTAGGAAAAAAAATATTGGATTTTAAATGTTTCGAGGTTAAGTACTAACATATTGTTAATGTTTTGTTTGAAACTAGATGGCGTTGTGTGTCAGATAGCCGAAAATATTATTTTCATTATTATTACAGTATATGAAATAAAAAAAATAAAAGCATAACATCTATTCGAGTTTAACACTAAATTAAACAAAAATAAAATAACGTATGTATAATAACGTAAAATAAACGTGGTGAGTCCGGAACTTGACAGGATCTAAACCACAGATTAAGAGATATGTACTAAACGACGACGTATCGACAATTTGAAAATATCGATGTATGTCTATTTATGTGCCGTTATCAATGACAATGTATTTTTCTCATCACACTGTGTAGTGGAAAATAACGTAACTATATTCTATTTCTTTAGTGTGTTTAAAATCGTTTAAAGAGAGTCAAAAATATTTTAAATCATGTCTAATTATGTTGATTCAGTCACTCTACCGTACAAGTGAAGACGTGGGCAGAAGCAAATTTATAATCATAATAAATATTTAAAAAAAAAGAAAAAAATAAAAAAAAAAAAAAAAAAATCATTTCATATATTTTTTTTTCCTTAGGTAAATATTTCAGCCAAAGCTATAAGAATCGATTATCGATAAATTGTTCCATAATATAATATTGCCACCACGCATCCCTAGTCAGTTAAACGTGATGGCGAATCTGACATTACGTACTTAGGTCAAATAAAATCTTCAAAAATATCTTATCTTTTATAAGACTTATACAACACATGGTGGTGTAATGATAAATCATAGAAAATTTTTTGATTAAGTTTACTGTGACTCGATTTTTTAAACGCTTAAGTTTTAGGTAAATATGTTTCTGCCATTGTTCTTTAGGTCTTTATTAATTAAATAAAATAATAATAAGGAACTGTCTAGACTAAAAAGGCCAAAGTCATTAAGGACGATTACGTGTTTACTACCAACTAGATATTCTTTAACCAGACGGAATTTGATCATAAATGGAGTATTCAATGTATGTATAAAAATATACTGTGTACCTGAGAAAATATCCTGTGAAGAGAAGGAAAACTTGATACAAACCCTATACCAACCCGTCTGGCCAGCGTGGTATAGTAGGCCATAACCTCCTTTCTAAGGAGAGGCCTATGTTCAACAGTGGAATATTAAAGGCCGTTGTTGATGATGATGATGATGATGATGTGTACCGTTGAGAATTGCTTCGATACAAATGTGAAGCTCGGCTGGAGTGACAATATGACATCACAAAAATCCGGTGGTAAGCAATCATTTCGTTGCTTTTAACTCAGTGAATGAGGTTACTGGAGGTTAAACACACCCCCCACCCCTCTGGAGGGGAGGACTCGAAAAACGGAAACTCACTTGTACCTGTTGACTGTTATGTTCCATGTGTCCAGGAGAGGCGGTAATCACTTACTATCAGGTGACCCACCTGCTACTTCGCCTTCCTAGGCCATTAAAAAGTCTTTAAAATAATAATGAAAAGTGTAAACATAATTATGTTATTGTAAAGTATAATAACAGTTATAAAATATTTTATACGTGGCGCAACTCACGCCCCCTACATCAAACAATTTCGAGTCCGTCCCTGGCGTCCATCTGACAGCGACCACGTGCGCCATATTACGCCTCTCGTCGAGTATGAAATACGAGCTGATTTACTATAAATAGACCACATCCCCATAATGGCTCCTTGTTCGACTTAAGAATTATAAGCTTCAACACTTGAGTTACTGATTTTTATATCTTGATTAAGAATGTTATGGAAATTGAGAAATATTCATGTGAATAGTTTTTTTAATAACACGGTCACGAGTTTCTTGTTTTCAATTATAATATTCTGGGAGTTTAAACCACCAAACCGATTTTAAAAATTATTTCACCATTGGCAAGCTACATTATCATTATAGAATAATTGCATAAAGCTGTAATTGAATTAACATCCCTGATATGGCAGTCCAATGCCCTACACCGCCCTATACAGAGGTCGTACAATTTTGTTATGATGGAATGAACTCAGAATCTGGAACTGTGCCCATTTGATAATACTTAATCGCTTTGTATCTGACCTAAATAAGTACAGCTAGCAAATTAGGGCAAAAAACAGCATGAAACCTCATGAGCGTGCTTCTTAAATAACTTATTTATGCTCATTTTTATAATTAGCTTATTTACTGTCAGAAATTAGGCCGTGAATTTCAATAAATGTTTATTATGTGGTTTCAGCGGTCACCTTGCTGCTTTGTGATGTACAAATTGTTATTCTGACTGGGTATTCTTTGTGTCCGTTTCATGTAAGTGTGTAAAGTCACCCGCGAAACAGAATATATTCCTAGTGCGAGGGGTTGTCTTTTTAATAGAAACTAAAAAAATAATGAAAGAAGTCGTCTTTTTTAAATAAGACTAATTAAAGTATCAGTTTAATTTCAAAAATAAATGTTAAACCTATTATTATGTTGGTACAATACACAGTACATTATTTATTAAACCTTTTTATGGTATTTTTTTTATATTGCTTACCTAGCTGCTCTAGATACAACAACAGTATCTCAAAAAACAGTTTTACAAAACCACTAACGCATCCACCATGTTTTTTCATACAAAACAAAACCAGAACTCGTAAACCGTAATCTAGGAGCTTTATTATCGTGCACGTGTGGGCCTACCTCTATAAAGATAACGTAAACACCACTCGAAATTTATTAGACATTATAAATTAGTATTAAGTACAACCAACGCGGTATAAAGGAACCATATTGAAATCTACTCAAGATTTTGGGAAACCTGGAGAAGAAATAAGAAAGCAAAATGCTGTCATTCATTTTGAGGTTTTTGTTTTTTGTGATAGAAGGAGTTAGGTTTAACTGAAAATTGGATTTTATATTTCTATATGTAGTATAAAAAGTTTAATAGAAACTATTAAAATGTTTATCTTTTTAAATTAATTGTCTTTCTTAAAAAAAATTTGTTGCGCCATAGGATTGAGTGGTTCTTGTGTTATGTCTGGAGGACAGCGTCATCTGATATCAAGTAGGGTACAACGCTACGCATTTAGATTATGGTTCTTAATTCCGATACTTGCTTGCAGTGCCATCTAGTGTCGAATATCGCAAATATCGAATATTGTACGTGGTACTGTTTGGAACGTTTCATCGAATATTCGGGATTACTCTAGTAATTTCGATAGCACTATAAAAGCGGAGCGTGTTGGCCGTACGGGACAGTATAGTTTTACGACACAGCGAATTAACATCGAATTGAATTTCTAGTGCGACTAACGGGTTATATAGCGATTTCTTGTTTCTTATAGTGAGTGTTTGTAAATACAGTGCAATAAAAGTAATTAACCGACAACTTTGATCTATACAAATAAATAAGTATGCAGTGACTGTTTGTCATGTAAAAATAATAGGTTTTTTCATGGTTATTTGCACGATACCTATGCCTAAAAACCAGTTTAAATAATTTTTGCCTGTATGTCTGTCTGTTTGTTCGGGTAATCTTCAAAACGGCTGAAAAAATTTTGATAATATTTTACTACCAAGTAGCTGTCTGTATAAGGAGAAACTTAGGGTTTTTTTCTCTAATAAAAACCCTATAAAATTTTGACTAGTCCGGGAATCGAACTCACTAAGGCAGCGCTTTTCAAATTCCACGATAACGAAGTCGCGGGCACCAGCTAGTTTATTATATACCCCGATCATAACAATATATTAGGTTTTCTTTTTCTTAACCTCGTGACAGTCACTATCGTACATCATGCTTGCCCCCGTATGACATTGTGTATTGTTCTTGCTTATGAAATCCGATAATTCTCTGGCCGTAGGCGCTCTTTTCATATCAAGTAAATTACGGTTTTCTGGTTCCTTTTATTTTATGTGTTGGTACGGAGCTGCTTGTGTTAGTATTACAACGCTGCGATAGATTCGAATAAAACTTCAGGTACAGTCAGCGTCTTTGATAGATAATGTTGTTCTTAAATATCTTCCATTTAAAGTAATTAAAATAAATATATAAAAAAAACAGATTGTAAAATATAATCTCTTGATTTCGTTATTAATATATGTACTACTTTACAAAATGGAGCTAAAATCATACCTAAAACATCTCTGTCTTAGATTAATTTCGTATAAAATGTGTTGTATTGTATGAGAACGTTGCTCTGCGGACACGGAATGTGATGATATACCTACGACATAAAAGGGAGGATCCAATTAGCCAACGAGGCTACAATTCCACTTTAGTGTTGAGAAGTTAGTTAGTATATTTAATAAATCAACAGTTTTGTAGGTAGATAGTAGAATTATCCTGTTATTTTACTTTTTTTACCTTAATTACTCTGGAGTAAATTTTAGATTGTTATGAGTGAGTTGCCTAACTACAGTTCTGCCTTAGATAACGTAATACAGCTGTAATAAAAATTCGGGTCCCCAAAATAAAGACTTTAATAATATTTGCATTACGTCATGTAGGTATGTCATCCGCAGGCACGAGTACAGTCGTACGTATTTACCTTCAAACAATTTCACGTGACTTAGAGATTGTCACGAGTCTTTATTTGAGGTGAGAGGTGACATAATTTCTCAATATTCAAAATGTCACCTCACAATTTGTGTGGCTTTCTTGGCTTTGAGAAGTCACACAGGCGTGTGTAAAGATAATATATAAACTGTATTAATATACTGTTCACATTATTATTTCTTTATATTTCTATTTTGTGTCTTGGAATTTACGTTCGTAACAGAATTTATATATTCGTTCATAAGATTTGAACTTGATTATCGAGTTTTAGCTTAATATTTCTTAGATTAGCAAACGAACAGATAGGTCACCTGTTGGAAATCAGCTTTCGCCACCCATGAAAGCCTGCAACAGTCACAAGCGCGTTGCCGGCCTTTGAGGAAGAAGTACGCTTTTTTCTTGAAGCTTTGAGTGTCGTATCGGTCCCGAAATACCGCAGACGATAACTTGTTCTACGGTTTGGTTCTGCGAGGCAAAAAGTATTTTGAAAAGCGCACAGTGGTGGACTGCCAATTATCCAAGTGGTGGTGATGAAAATTTTGTAATGTGGTATAATGGCGGCAAGTAGCGGCTGGTATTAGTTTGAACAACTCCTCGGACTACTCTCCGTGACATATACGACAGAGAATACAGAGTGAAGCTCGAGCCTTTCGGAGATCTTTTGGGTATCGACGATTCGAGCCGCTCTACGTTGCATACGGACCAGAGGGAGAAGCTGGTACTACCCCTGCAAAGAGATAAGAACAGTATTTCATATGCGGCTGGACCTGCACCTTGTAGTTTTGGTGGCGGTGGGCCGGAGTGAAATACTGCCTCGATCTGTTCAGCACATCGAGCTTCTTTGAGGCCAATTTGACCTTACCCTCGGGTACACTACACAAATACGAAATACTTTATTCCATTATTCACAAGTACGAAATTCAAAATACCGATTTTCATAATGCCGAGTGGTTCAAAATTCCTAATATCACAACTCCGATTCATTCATCCTATTTTTATAATTCAAAAATTTCAATATTTTTAACGTTTATAATTACTATGCTCAAAGTACCCAGTTTCAATAGATCGAATAACAAAAATACTAGGAATAGAATAGTAGGACTACTAAATGATTATTCGAAACTTCAAAAATTCGAATTCTTTCTATTCTCTTTCGAATAAAAATATTTTCTTTCGCTGGTCACAGTTCTAACCTAACCTAATTCAAAGAATTGAATAATAGTAGATGGTACCCGACGCAGGTACATACATATGGAGAAGAAGAAAACACAAATAAATCAAGACAAAAATACTAATAACAAAGTAGAAGTTTTCAAATTTCAGTAGACGTTACTCATAGCTTTTGAATGCCTAACTGAATATTATACGAATTGAATCAGAATCTTAATTTTAGTAGTTTCTTCTAAGAATTGAAAATCGAAATGTCGTTTTTCAGACTGAGTACCCATCGAACATTTGATTCTTCGAACACATAAAAATCGGAAATCAAAAACACATCGCATTTAAAACTTTGGGCAAAATACATTTCGTGAATTTTAATAATAGACATTATAATTCTTAGATATTATGAAATTCGGCCTTTTGAAAATCGGAACATCGGAATTCTGAATAAAATATTTCCGAGTACTTGGTTGTTCCCCTTACCCTCTAAGTGACCTCGAAACTGGACTTAGGATGCCGATACAGGATTACACCATTTTATTAATATCTTTTTAATTATGAAATCTATACAAATAAATAAAATTGGAGTGTCTGTTTGTAATATTAAAATAACCGCTTTTTACTAAATGCATATGTATGTTTACACGGTACATATGCCAAAATAACATTTTTTTAAGTTTTTGTCTCTCTGTCTGTCTGTCTGTCTGTTTGTTCCGGGTAATCTTTGGAACGGCTGGACCGATTTCGACGGGACTTTCACTGGCAGATAGCTGATGACATAAGGAGTAACTTAGGCTACTTTTTTTAGACTAGCTTAGCCCCGCGGCGTTGCCCGCGGTTATAACAACAAACGCGGGTAACACCGCGGGTCTCAGCTAGTAATATATAAAGATATTCATAATTATTTAAGAATTAAATGTAACAAAATAGTAACTGCACACATCTCACACACGTCCGTGTAAGTTTTTACAATTATATCATGGCTCTTGATACTTCGAGTTATAAATACTAAAATTTTGTATTAAGAACTAGCACAACGTCTATTCTCCATTTCAGCTATCATCCATACAAATAAATAAAATTGGAGTGTCTGTTTGTAATATTAAAATAACCGCTTTTTACTATATGCATATGTATGTTTACACGGTACATATGCCAAAATAACATTTTTTTAAGTTTTTGTCTCTCTGTCTGTCTGTCTGTCTGTTTGTTCCGGGTAATCTTTGGAACGGCTGGACCGATTTCGACGGGACTTTCACTGGCAGATAGCTGATGACATAAGGAGTAACTTAGGCTACTTTTTTTAGACTAGCTTAGCCCCGCGGCGTTGCCCGCGGTTATAACAACAAACGCGGGTAACACCGCGGGTCTCAGCTAGTAATATATAAAGATATTCATAATTATTTAAGAATTAAATGTAACAAAATAGTAACTGCACACATCTCACACACGTCCGTGTAAGTTTTTACAATTATATCATGGCTCTTGATACTTCGAGTTATAAATACTAAAATTTTGTATTAAGAACTAGCACAACGTCTATTCTCCATTTCAGCTATCATCCATACAAATAAATAAAATTGGAGTGTCTGTTTGTAATATTAAAATAACCGCTTTTTACTATATGCATATGTATGTTTACACGGTACATATGCCAAAATAACATTTTTTTAAATTTTTGTCTCTCTGTCTGTCTGTCTGTCTGTTTGTTCCGGGTAATCTTTGGAACGGCGGGACCGATTTCGACGGGACTTTCACTGGCAGATAGCTGATGACATAAGGAGTAACTTAGGCTACTTTTTTTAGACTAGCGTCGCCCCGTCGCTAGTTTACATCTATGACAGTTGGTCTACGGGGAGTGGTATAATTCTTCTTTATTTATCGTCTTTTAAAATACAACAATTTGCCTGATTAAGATTTATACTGCATGAGTGATCTATCGCATTATGCGACTAAAGCGATCTTTGAAACTAATAAGTGAATCCTGTAATGAGGGGAATTGCAGTATTAGTTTTGGTATAAATTAATTCATTTTAAAAGTAGCCTAGTACCAATCCATTCGCAAAAAGATAGAAAGCCAAGATAATACTTTAGAAACAGGTGCCTTAATTCTCGTATGAATGGCGCCGAACACTTAAGTGGAATACACTATTTAGTCACAAGTGCGGTTCAAAACAGAACACGTGTAGTTTATCATGAATTTTGAAGTAGTCAAAAGAAGGAGTATTTAAACTTGAAACTGTACCTACCTAATGCAAATTGCGTATAATTTTGTTTCCTGGTACAGAAAAAGCAAGTATTGAACGTTATAAAATATACCCCAATTGTTGTTTTTTATTAAATATACCTATAAATGAATTAGCGATATAATACAAATAGTGATTATATGCGGGCACTATTGTCATTTTCGTATTTTTCGGTATGTGTATTTATAGTTGAACAGTTTATAATAACATAATATAAAGTAAACTTTTTAATTACATAAATATTTTCTTTGTTAACATAGGTATGAACATAAATATTAGTTTTTGATTTTTGTTATAATTTTCTCATTTTAAATGTTATACTATATACAAATAAATTAAGCAAACTATAATAATGAATATTGTTCTGTGAAATATTTGCTTCTGGTCACGCGAAACTGTAATAAACAATTTGTTTTATTAACACAAAATATTTTACAGTTGGACCACTAAATCCTTTTGTCTGCAAACAATGATAATTTAATATACATATATATTCATCTATAAAATTAATTTTCAGTTTGCTATATTCAGTATGCATTTTCCTAGCATCAGCACAAAATTGATCCTAGGAACACGATTTTTTCACAAAAGGAATATTCATAAGTTAACATTCTGTCTCGTCTAGTCCTTGGTGGGAAAAAAATCTATCTGTTTTTTATGGTGTAGGGGGCAAACGAGCTGACATTTCGCCTGATGGTAAGTGACTGCCCCCCATGAACATATGCACCTCAAGAGTCACACCGTGCATGCGTCGTCGCGGGTTCTATTCCCGCTCAAGTCGAACATTCGTGTGCATGAACATGTAATGTTTGATTTGGTCTGGTTGTTTCTATTTATAATTTGTATGAATATACAAAAAAAGTATATAAAATGTATTTATATCAGTTGTCTAGTACCCATAGTACAAGCTCTGCTTAGTTTGTTGTTCTGTGAATGTGTTAGAATATTTTATTTATTTATTAACAACTGTTTTTTGTTAGACCATGATATCATTTAGGTTATCATCATCATCATTACACATACATACATATTATGGTACCAAACATAGTATATATTCTGTAATTTTCCAAAGAGTTGCCTATCCCGCAGACTATTAGATGCAGCAACAAGTTCCAAGTTACCATGTCGTGCAAATACCATCTAAGTGACAGTATACCAAATTTCAGATCAATCGAACCTGTGAATTTTATCACCTAGGAAGTGAACTGATGATTTTCAAAATTAATAGCTAAGAACCCGATCACATCGGCGTTTGAACAAAAAATCCTTATCGAAATTGGTCCATCCGTTCAGGAACTATGATACCACAGACAGATAAACAGATACGCAGGTTTAACTTATAACACCCCTCGTTTTCCGTTGGAGGTTAAAAACAGAGCTATATTAAAAATTGTACTAAACGAATCATTTTTTTTACTGTAAAACCAAAATTTGTAACACTGAATTTCCTTACACCAGAATTCTCTTTTAAAACCAACATTAAGCCTCTGAAAATCATAATAATATTCGCTCATAACAATATACCTAAGTACCGTACAATACTGTTGTACTACCCTACATCGCCCTCAAACCGTTATGTAGCCAATATAAACCCCATTAGTGTTATTGCATTTAAAATTATAGTGCCATTCTTGTAGTCCTGCCACATCGTAATTGGGGTATCACGCATCTTTTAATTATATCGGATAAACAACATTGCTGCTGAAGTTTGAGGATGTTACGTAAATATTAAAATATATTGCATACTTTTATTCGACCAAACAGACCTATTGTTTTAAATTATTTAACAGTTCTGTTTACAGTAAACCTATTAGATTATGTACTTAAATATTTTTCAGCTTTAAAGCGATGGTAACCTAACATATTTTTAAGAACATAGATTTTATCACAAAACCCGGTTTGAATGACTTAGATTTAGCATTTATTTATACCGTACTGTTTCTTATCTTTTTTGTAGTTGAGTTCAGTTTTAGTAAAATTCTTAGTGTCTGTGGACCAAAGCGATCACTAAAATCAAAATGTGTTAAATTGTTTGTAAAATAAATAAATAAATAAATATATTATTAATCTAATTGGCGATATAACACCACAAGGCACATGAGCTAACTACGAGTAGTTGTACTAAAGTTGATTGTTTAAAATAGAGCTTTCTTGCAAATATGAAACAATTAGTGATAAAATTTTAAAATTACTCAGATAGCTACTACGAAAAGAAAACTTCATACAGAAAACCCCACATGAGCAGAACAATCATGTCATGAAAAAAAATACTACGTTGTTGGATTCCGGATTCGTAGTTAACAATCTGGTAACATACAAGACAATCATTTGAGATACAGTACAGAACCTATATTGTGAAATATTCGTATTTTTTTCATTGTTTTTAATTGGTTCTTTTTTAAATGTTAAGTTTACATTTACTTCACTTTAAATATTAGCTCTTACACATCATCATCATCAACAGCCTTTAACAGTCCACTGCTGGACATAGCTCTTACACTGTACCCCCTTAAATTACTCAATTTATTTTACAAAATATCATTTGAAATGATATATTGGTTTCATCAAAATAAAAGCTGTTTCATCTATTGAATGCAACAGATATTAAAAATTAAAAGATGAGATCGAATTATAAAGAAAAGATGAAAACAATATTCCGATTCGGAAATAGCCATACAAATACACATCGAAAACACAGAAAATACCCGGACCAATTTGCAAAAAAACATTTGAATAACATGTCCGGAGATCACGCAGATTGATAAATCATTGTGACATGGTGCCCCAGGGGACACCGTGTTATTTTTATTTTATTTTACTACACACCGCTGAGCTTCTAAGGTAAATAGACCTGTCGACGGCTGTAGACCACCGACCGTGTTTAATAGAAGATATTCTTTAACATTTTTATATCAGAAAACGCAGTGACGCGACGGTTGTTGGCTAGGTGAAATAAGTTGTTGACCGTCGTAATACTTAGGTTAGCGGCACAAGAAATTTGTAGAGAAAATGTTTTGATTTTATCTCTACAGAATATTAGTAATTTTCGTTGCTTTTTATATTAATATTTTTTCACATGGATGTAGTACATACCTATGTTTAATTCTATGGAAAAAGGATGGCGGTAATATCACTTAGGGTTGACCTAGCATCACAAGGTATAATTATGATAAAACAAAGACATTTGATATGACAACATATGATAATACAAAGACAAGACGGGTTGGTAAAAGGTTTGTGACAAGCTTTTGCATGTTTGCTCCCTTAGTCGGCTCTTACAACACCTATGGGATGCGTAGGGGTGGTGACACTCCGTATAGTTAATCTAGCAGCACATGGAAAATTATTCTTGATATCCTCAATATATCGAAATGTTTTATAACCCTGAGCTTTACTCTTAAGTTGTTTCATTAAGAGCTTGTGTCATATCAGTAGCTACTATTGGAATTGCAATAAATTTAAAATCTGAACTCTAAAACACTCAAGTGAGTTTAACCCTAGAGTTGAGTATTCTGGCATGAATTTGCTTTTCATTCATCTAAATGTTATCCGGATATGGCTGGACTGAAATACTCGTAAATTTTCATTTAATAAAGAAAATGCAGTAACTAGTAAAAGCGGGTCATTTACATTTGTGGTTTAAAATCATTCGTACCTCACCAATTGATAGACTCCGTATTTATTGAATACTTTAATAGCAGTTTAACTTTGGGTTATTTTTTAGATAGGTCTGTACTTACCTGTTTATTTTTTATTGTTCACAGAACTTCTTTTGGGTACCCTCCGAACACATCAAAAAGCTGCTTGTGATGAAGAAATGGTAACGCTCATCTGTCCACGTGGAACCACTATTAGTATACAGGTAGCACAGTATGGAGCATCTGTGACGCAAGGATCCTGTTCATCAGACCTCGCGGAGTACCAGCCTGTTGCAGTCGAAGTCGTAGGGGACACGTCATGTGTGTGGCCTAATGCTTTACAGGTTAGATGATTCTTTAATAAATTAGTAGAAGAAATAAGAACTGGTAATAGATTGTAGTTAAACAAAATAATTTTAATGCCTTAAATATGCATTATTATACGCTTACTCTGGTCAATCTTAAGAGTTGAGAATAACGATTATACCAATCATAAAATAACGAATTGCTATTTTTAACTTATTTGAGAAGAAGCCTGATTCAAAAAATCTCTCAAAATATAACTTTTCCCCAGACTGATATTATAATGTAAGCTTTATTTTTTGGTAACGAAAGAACCACCTTTAGGAAAAAAGAGATCTAACGGACACTTACCTACTAAGTCATTCTGGACTAGACTTTATCATGTTCAACTCTTACAAAAACTTATAAAACACAAAAGATAAATATCTCTTTTATAAGTAAAGTTTTGAATATTTACAGCGAATGATCCTAAAGATTGCCACGAATTTAATAAAAAGTGAATTTCGTTTTATATTAATAAGTTCAAATAGCTATCTATCATGCAGATTCTTGTCAAACCTGGGAACTAACAGATGATGAAATACATTGAATAACTATTTTGGGTGACTGGGTGGGTATTAATAGACACCCTGGGTTGATCACCCTCTGCTTATTGTACTATGAATTTTATACATGTCTTGATTTTTTCTATAAATAGATAAACTCAATATAGTTTTGTAAAGGTCGTGGACGAAAGCTATGAAATTTAGCATAATGTTAATATATTTGAAATAAAAAAAATAAGTTACTTATTAGAAATCCATCACAGGGTTGTCAGACACGCAGGTGATCACTTGGAAAGGATGTTTCGGGGATCACCTGTGTCTGATCCGCAAGGAGCCAACGCCTGAGTGCCACCACTGCGATGGCCAGACCGTGGACACGGCTCTCCACACGCAGACAGAGTGCCCGGCGTGGGTTGAGCAGAGGCGAGACCTCGTGGCGGCCATCGGAGTGGGAGTTCTCTCGCTCGATAGCCTGATTGCGGCTATCGTGCGGAACGAGAGTGCGTGGAACTCTGCCGTCTCCCTGCCAGGAGAGGTTTAGAACTCTCCCGGCCCGCCAGGAACGGGAACGGGCTAGGTACCGCAGGCGACTCAGGCGCCGGAGGTCGCAGAACGACCTCCGTCCTCCATAAGCGCAGGTGTGGGGGTGACAGGTGAGGCCATCTGTCACCCTAGCAGAAGCAGGCCGGGGTGGCGGCGAGCGCGTTGCGAAGCGCGTTGTAAAGCGCGCTCGCTTCCAGGGAGCAGATGGAACATGGGGTTCCCTCACGGGGGGGGTCGTCTACTCGTCTGTAGATGGCCCGAGGTATGTCGGGGCACCAGGGACTTCCTTTCTAGGGTATACCTGGTTCCCCGGCTATTAGTACCCGAGACGGCGTGCGGTTTTAGTCGGTTCGAGTCCGACATGCCACCGATAGGTGGTATCCGAGGGAATATCCGCACGGAAAAAAAAAAAAAAAGGTTGTCAGACAAACGTGATACGTTTAACCTACAGTACGAAATACTTGAGTTATTAATTATCCTGCAAATTTATTGTTATAATAGCAGTAACAAAAGACAATAAAGACAATAACACATACAAGATAAAGGCTCCACGGATGGCGTAGTGGTTTAAGCGGTCGCCACGCCGCTTACTACTACGCCGAGTGTTGTGGGTCCGATCCCCACATAGAACGACACTTTGTGTGATCCACGAATTGTTGTTCTGAGTCTATGTGTTCTTTGTGTCCGTTTCATGTATGTTTGTAGAGTCCCCCGCGTTACAGTACTTATGCCTAGTGCGGCAGTTGTCTTTTTTAAAACAAGAAAACCAGAAAGAGAGCCGGTGTTATGAAATGCATACAACTTGACCCACTAGGCCGTCTATATCATTTTCGCTAATGCATAGCAATTTTAAATTCTATGGGTACTCCATTAAACATCTGTTTATTTTTATTAAAAAAACATGTTATCTGCAGATGAGTGATATTATGAAAATATGGAGGCCAAATCCCGTACATTTAATTAAACCACCATTGCGGCAGATTATACAAATGTTTTAAAATTAAACCGATAAAAATAATACGTAAAGAATGACCTACGCAAATTTGTAAGGTCTCATACTAACCGAAGCTGAAATGAAAATAAAAAAAACACATTAAATGTTCTTTAGCTGAAAAGTTCTAAGGTAGTACACTCACAAGAATCCACATTTTATAACAAAATTCGACTATTCAGGGGCTTTTTAAACTTTACGACGAACTTTACAGGTTTCCAAACATCTATTTAGTGAAATATTGAACATGTTTCAGGCGTCCTTTTTACTGAGACTTTATTACTCATTCTGATGTGTTTGGGCAATAACCCGAATTTACGAGCAACTGCCAATCCTGTCAACCTTTCTAATCCCAACATCGCCTGTAGAGATTTCACTCATGTCATATTTTACCAATATTTTTCTTGGAGGCAGTGCTTGCAGCAAAAAATATGCCTATTGTCTTTTGTTTTACCTTTCTTTACTGTAACAATAAAAACACAATGTCTAAATCAATTGTTTTGGTCATTGTATTTTAATGGTATTATTGAAAGAGGTATATATGGAATGGCTTTCATAAATATAAAATCGGTGCTTCTGTATCGGTAATTTTCGGGACGTTTTATGAAACGCAATATGCCAAAATGTTTGATTTTGCTGTAAACTTTACTTTATATTATACCGCGGAAAACTTATTGCTCATTTTTACTTACTCCTTGCTTAAAAGACAGTAATAAACGGCCTCACTTTTTAACTAAATAATCATAGAATAAAACACCTCAATATTATTTATTTGTAAAAGGTGTTAAGCAAAATTACTAACATAATTTTATTTATGTAGAAAAGGTATAAGGCAAACATTATGTAAAGATAAACCTGAAATGGGATGAATGCTTAATGCAAAATATTCATTATAGAAGAGAGGTAGACATTCTTTATTGTACTTATTAATTAAATATAGAAACAAGTGATAATAGGCGATAAGTAAAATAGAGTAGAGGTAGAGAGAGAGAAATTAGTAGATTTTTTTTTGACGTTTTCACGTCAAAATAATCGTTTACATTTCGTAATGAAAAAATTTAGAAAGAGGACGATGAAACAATATATGATAGTTTGGAGGTAAGGGAAAAGAAATACATGTTGCATTTGAAGTGTGTGCATGTAGTATATTATAAATGTAAATAAAAGCATATTTAAATTAATAAAATTCATGAGAACAATAAGTAATAAGTAGAGTTGTATAAATATGTGCAGGCAATTTCAGATGGTCCGTGTGGTGACTGATTAAGAATACAGAGTGTCACCACCCCTATTCATCCCGTGGGTGTCGTAAGAGCCGACTAAGGGAAAAAACTACGCAGAACAACAGCACTGCAGAGAGAAGGAAAACTTGACACAAACCCTATACCAACCCGTCTGGCCAGCGTAGTATAGTAGGCTTAAACCTCATTTCTAAGGAGAGGCGTATGTCCAGCAGTGGACTATTAAAGGCTGTTGATGATGATGATGATGATGAATTTCAGATGCAAATTGTCTGAGAACCTTAAATAAATTTTGGTGGTGTAATTTAGAGAGCTTATTTTTTGCACACAAAAAACAGTTAAACCAATTCAAAAATATCTACTTAGGCAAAAATAGATCGTTAACAAAATATACGATATATATATATGAACAAGATAAAATAAAGCTGTGTGAGAACAAGATGTCAAAGATTTTATTTTTTTCTTTAAACGAATTATTATGACAGGAAGGTGGGACTAGAGAGCGAGAAGTGCATTCATAGTAGGAAGTGATCTTTTTGCAAGAATTTTCAGATTACTGTTATTGTTGAATAAAATTTAACGTAGCTTTCATAGGTAATAGTAACCTATATTACATACTTATAGACTATTATAGATATATATATATTTTAGACTTTATAACACAATGTAACTTTGTTATTTAGCTAAACGATGTGAAAACTATGCCGACCGCTAAGTTATTCCAGAATAGTCATACTAACTAATTGGAGTAGTATTCATTGTTACAGACTGTGGTGGAAGCCTGTCAGAAGAAGCGTCAGTGTAAATTCCATACGAGCCCTAAAGCGTTTGGGGTCGATCCTTGCCCAGGTTCAAGAAGGTTCGTCGAGGTTGCGTATAAGTGCCGTCCTTGTAAGTACACCTCTCATACATACTTTAAAGTAAATGTAATCTGCCTATGTTTGTTTGCGGTATCTAAATACGGTAGATGTTGGTCGGATATTATTGGTATTTTTTGTCAATGTACCTCGTATTATATTCTATGAAAATCTAGTACTAGAATAATCTCTGATAGTAATTTTAATATTTTTTTTACAATTCTCGTTGTTATAATTTTGTTTTGTAAGTTGTGGACAAACACTATAGCCATATTTAGCCGTCAAAGATATATATATTTCAGATCCTACTACATCCATTTATTAGGCTTTTACAATAATGGTTCATAATACGTACCTAAAGCAAACAACAACAGTAGGTATAGTTCAAAGGAAGTGCAATGAGAAGTGAAATTTAATGCCAACCATTTTTCTTCAAGGTGAACAACAAGTATTTGTAAAAACCTTATTTGCGACGACCCTTTTCGAAATCGTTTTCAAAGACATTTTTTTAAATCCTTCTCTGATGACAAATTCCTTTTTGATAGAAATGCGAAGCGAGATTTGAATCAGATTCAATTTATTTCCTACTTCTTCCGTTACCTCCTTTGTGATGGAGTAAGTATTATCTGTTTTGCGTGTGTTCGTTACATCACAAATAACAAATGAAGATGGGTATTTTATGAAATATCAATATTCGATTTATTTGCATTGCTCAATTTAAGAATTTATTTGTTAGTTACTTCGTACATAATTTATATATTAGGTACTTGTGTTTACTGTTTTGTTTTCCTGTTTACTAAGGAAAGAAGTGAATTTATTTCATTTCTTTGCTTGGGTATTTGTTGTACTCAACAGTTTTATATTGATCATGGCACAGAGTCATAACAAAAGTATAAACGTAATAATTAAGGTGTTGTAACTGCAAACATATTTATTTTATTATGTTACTAAAATCTAACGATTTAATGCCTCTAACAGATGAATTCCGAAGCAAAGTTGGTTGTGAAAATGACGTCCTCCACTTAAGTTGTAATCCTCACTCGCGAGTGGCCATCTACTCAGCACAGTACGGCAGAACAGAGTACGACTCTATACAGTGTCCGCAACCGAGAGGAATGAAGGAAGAAAGTAAGTATTCAATTTAGTAATACATCACCAACATCTTAGTTTCATTTATGTCGATAGTTTATTGTACTCGTCTATGTCTATTACTTCTATTATCTTTAGGAATGACTGTAAGTACGCACAGATTTGTGCTTGGGGTTGCATAACTCCTTTATTCGTAAATAAGAAATGTAATTGATGGGTGAAGTAAGAAAGGAAGTAAATAAAGACAAAACTTCCAATTACCCAGTAATGTAGCTCAACTACAATAACTGAAATATTAAGTTAAGGCAACTTAAAATTACAATACAGGGTATTTTTTACTACCAAGAAAATAGAATCAATATTTAGTACAAAGACTTTTGAACTACGGCAAATCCTGTGACTATGGCTGTAGGATAATAAATGTGTATGTGATTATGGTATAATAAATATTTGGGTGAATTCGTGTTTTTCAAAGAATGAGCCATGCGGCCATATTTTTAGAGTATAATTGAGGTAATTAGAAACAAAACCTCCTACCCTCTCCTGATTATGGAGAGGGGATTCAAATTACGCCACGCACTTGTGACTCTTAAAATGAAGGTGTCCATGGGTGGTGTTAATCACTTAACATCTAGTGACCGGTCTGCTCGTTTGCCTCTTATGTCATAAAAGAAAAAGCACGACTAGTTACAGAATCGACTGGGCCCTTTTACATGCCTATAACCACTCCGTGGTAACATGCGCCACACTTTCACATATGTATAGGTTAATAATGCTCAGTCCAATATATATTACATTATACTAAGAATTGAATTGTTCTGAGTTTTACATTTAAGTTTACATGTATTTATTGTTCTCACTAGTAGCCAGAGCTTTAATATTACGATCGTTACTAATCTTAACCAAGCAATTGTATAGTAATACAAACTCAAAAAAACAATCTGCGCTACGAATATATTTTCAATTTATAGTGATTTTCCCGTGTGTTTCAAGAAAACGATTGTTAATCACTCCCTAATCTCTTACAGGGACAATTTTATCCTATGGGATTATACCATGATCCGCTATAACTTATTTTAGGTTGTGTAATTTTCTAATCCTTTAATAATAGTAAAACTCTTTTTGTTTACTTTAATAAACACAATTAACCTTCTATTAGTTTGATTTAGTTATGTTTTGACCAAGGGAAAGAATGTATATATTTATATGTATTTAATATAACAACAGATTTTAAAAATAAAATAGAAAAGTTTGTTAAAAATTTCCGTAACATTCTAGACAAATAAGTAATGTATTGTTTGAATTGCTGAAATTGAGTTAGAAGGTAATTTCCCAACGAGTACTGTTTCATCTTTACTTTAAGCTAGAATGAAAAATTGAAAAGTAAAGTAACGTAAATTATTTATATTTGAAATAAGAAAAATAAATAAATTTTAAATAGGAAAAGTGATGTTTCTGTTCACAATCCGATTTTTAGTAGGGTTCTTTTTCTTTCATTAATTTTCCATTGTTTCAATGTTAAAACAAACATTTTATTTGTTCTTTAGCTTAAAAATAAACGTGTATTATGTTAAAAGTTGTTGTTAATTATTTCAAGACATGTAATTAAATCAAAATTTACTTAATTAGATGTTATGCTGTGAAATGAAAGTAATTAAAACACGGATAATAATGGTCAACAAGCTTGATATAAATACGGTAGAAAAACAACAATTAATCACATTCGAGCCGATTTTAATGAATATAGTTGCTTTAGAATTTCATTATTAGGTTTTACAACCACTGATTTATAAAAATAATTAGTAAACCATAGCTACACGTTAACTAAATTTTATTCATTATTTGCTATAGCTCAATAAATGTAGTTTTCGTTGGTCTACAGTATAGTTCGGGGTACAAAGTAACAATATAATTATTGTATGAACCAGATTATTAGAGTCTATACACATGCATATATTAGTGTATAAATTTCAATAGATACTACATACACCTTATTCAAGTCTCATTTGTCACAGACAAAGTTAACGAGAAGCGTCTAAAACGGAGCGAAATAATTACCGTAAAAACTTTTCTCTTCAATCCATTATCAATTTCCGTTTGAAACTTCGTTCACCTGTGAAACCCTCACATTGTTTTTATTCTGTAATGTATCTTCTTCTAATCCGAAGTGTTTTTGATCATTCCTTCTTATTCTCTATCGTATTATATCTAATTTCTTCTTATCTTTGTCGTTTTGTGTAAAAGATTACTATCCCCACTTTTCTTTTATTTTTCAATGCTATGAATACCAACTACATTTTTTTGATCATTCGTGGGAAGTAGCTTATCTATAAACACGAGTGTTGTTTATTATGTTTACGGCAAAAAAACTTTTATGTTTATTTTTAATTATTCAAAAAATGAATCTACATAGAATAGTCTTTAGTCAGTAAGCTATATACTATATAACTTATTGACTAAAGACTATTCTATGTAGATTCATTTTTTTTTATATAGTATATACAGAAAGCATGATGTAATCCTATAAAGTAGTAAAGATCTACGGTCAACAAATAATATGCTACTTCTCTGCCCCCCTCACACTTCCAACTTCATCAATTCTTCCTTCTATGTACAGTCAGTTCTTCTCTGGAATGCGCTCCCAGTTGAAATCAGGATGTCCACTAACCGGTTTACGTTCAAGAAGAAAGTACAAGATCTTCTTCAAAATAAGTTGGCAGAAAGATCATAACGCTAGTACCGACTATGTATTTATAAATGTGTATGTTCATGTATTGTATGTGTATACTTGATACCTCTATGTATATATGTAGTAATGAATATAGTATTTTATTTATAGTATATGTATGTAAGTTAGATTTATCTTAAACTAGCTGACCCGGCGAACTCTGTTCCGCCTTAAAGGCAATGAATAAGCCGATTTTCGAATTTAGTAAGTTAATTGTTTTCCGAGAAAAAAAAATGAAGTACATTAATCATTTATTATTGTTTTTGCATTTCAGTACATAGGCTGCTCTTCACTTAAGTACCTTGTGATACACGACATTTTTTGTTTTCTTATCAGGCGCAAAAACAAACAACGCAGATGGTCTTCCGACCCGTGAACATGCCACATATAATTGACCATGGGAAAAACATGGATGTTCTAGATTCAAACCACAAACTTTTAAGGATTGGCCTTGTGATTTGTTGATCATGGAAAATGCAAGACGTATCGGAAATTGCAGTCTTTTAAATTCAAACGGCAAATCGGTTGAGATCATCGGGATCCTCGGAATGAGAACTTCCTCACCTTTGAATTTTCCTTTCAATATCGTCGCTAAATTACATTATTCATCAATTTTTTAAAAACCAAACGCGTACCGTTGCACAGTTTTGGTTGGTTTATGTTTCGAAGCATGATTACTACGGAGCCAACCTTTAGGCGTAAATTTTGCGGTGGTAAGCCAGGCACATCCAAGGAGTTTAAAAATTCAATTGGATAGTTGGTGGCTTCATCTTCATTTGTGACGCAGTCAATAGATTTGAATGAATGCATTGTTTCAATGATCTTATTTTGAATTATATAGTTCAGGTCGTCTACATCTTTATTCTTAGCCGCTAAAATTGCTCGCTCACTCAACCATTCATTATTTTTGTAGTTAGAAATAATGTCTTTAAATACATTGTTAATAATTTCTTCTTTTGATGAAACAAAATTACAGAAATTATTTGGAAATGATATCAATCCGCTCGATTCATCGACAGGTACTTGACCATTACCGATAGTCAGCAATTGCTCAGAGAAATATTACCAGTCCGTAGTGTCTCAACTGACGTTGGCCCATGCACATTTACCAGCAACAACTGTATACATACGACCAAGAGCATCAGTAGAACGCACATCCGGATACCCAGGTACCGCATCGCCTTGCTTCCGTCTTTGAAAATTCGAAGCATTCCAATTAATAACAATAACGTGGCATCGCCGAGTAAAGCAAAGTTCGTAAAAAACAAAAAAAAAAAAAACACTGTCGAACGGAATAAATAGTATCCTATGTCCGTCTCCTGGCTCTAAGCTTCCTCCCCCACCAATTTTCAGCAAGATCGGTAAAGCCGTTCTTGAGTTATAAATAGTGTAACTAACACGACTTTCTTTTATATATATAGATTAATAAATTTAATATAAAAGAGTCAAATTCTCTGTTATCTCTTGCACCTACATCATCATTTTTCTATATCATCCGAAGGTCGACTGGCAGAGAATGCGCTGGGCATTAAGTCCGCCTGTGTACAACTTGTGCATTAAATTAAATAAATCTATACTAATATTATAAAGCTGAAGAGTTTGTTTGTTTGTTTGAACGCGCTAATCTCAGGACCCACTGGTCCGATTTGAAAAATTCCTTCAGTGTTAGATAGCCCATTTATCGAGGCAGGCTATAGGCTGTATATCATCACGCTAAGACCAATAGGAGCTGAGCACCAATGAAGAATGTTTAAAAAACGGAGAAAATTTATTACTATTGAGAGACGCAGACGAAGTTGCGCGGGTCAGCTAGTAACTAAATAAAGATGTGCGGTTTTACTTACGGTTACGTTGGTAGCGCAGGACGCGCAGGACTCCTCCAACAAGACACCTTGTCAAATTCGTAAGCATACGGCTTACGGTAAAGGCATTTAATAAATATAAATACCATTCATGATTTAATGAATAATTCTAATTTAATTATAGATTGATATTTGACAAATACCAGTAAGTACCAGTAGTACAAATACCAATATCATTAACTTTTAAATTAAGTGTTACCTATCTATTTATCAGAAATATCTCTTATTATTTGCTATCTTCCTTTTTTTATTAAAAAAGCAGCTTGACTTTCTTTCAAGCACAAGGCACTGATTTTAAATCCAGGTGGTTGATGACACTTTTTCATTTGAGTTTTAATTCAACGCCTGGTAGATACTGTAGTGGTTACAAAGATGGCATTGTTTCGATAAAAAGTAGTTTTAAAAGAATAGTATTATAATTAAAATTAATGAGAATACTTTTGTAATCTTAAATTCATTTTCAAGGAAATATAATTCCGAAATGAAAGCTTTCCTCGGTTGGAATCGCTAATTTAATTTTAACGTGTAAATTCAGCCCATTGAAGCCTGTTTATTGAATAAATTATTTAGGTTCTTACAATTTCAACAGAAACGCTGAGAATGGTTGAGTGGATCCAAATGATATTTGAATTCTTTTGAAATTCTTTTATTAGATTTTAAAATCGAAATGTTTGTCGAAACAAAGTCGATTACATTTTCGAGTAAATTAAAAAAAAAAAAAAAATTTCAAAGTGTACTAAATAAACTTAATCCGTTGTTTATCTTTTAGACAAGAAGTACTTACAACGACACGTCAGAAATGGAGATCTAGTACAGATAAACGTTTTTAAAGAATCGTTATTTTGAAATAAATTATGCTTTACCGAACGCAACATTTGATTGTTTCATCTCTAATTTTAGTGCAAGAACCGTCCCCCTACACTCTCTCGAAGAGGGTAGGTACATAACTCAACCCTAAGTGTGCGATAAACGCGGCTGGAAAACATCAAATCGATAATGGCCCTCATTATACTGTCCGTCTTATGTAACTGAAACCTTTTGTTCAGATGCGAAGCGATGGTTTTGTTTAGATAATTATTTATGGGATCAAAGCTTTTGCTTATGGCGGTACAGTTACATCAATTTATGTTACTGTATCTAGGCTAATGCCATAAAAATATTCAAGCAAAATATATGTTATGTAATATATTTGGTACTTCAATAGGAATAATTTTCTCAAGTGTGTTTTTGTTCTGGTATATTTACGCTCAATTGCGAAAATAATGTTCAGTAAAACTAGCTACCCAGCTGTAGTATTTTGTATTTTAATACTACTAATATTTTCTGTCCGTGGTGCCTCCCTGTTTAAAAGGGTGTATGCCTATTTTACTTCATTTTGTCTTCCGCTTTGCTAAGGAGGGAAGTGGATTTACTGTATTAAAAACTCTTCCAATTTTCTTCTGATTAATTTCAAGACAGTTTAATTACGTCCTGGGTGTGGGTCACTCTTGTGGATCCTGGTGTACAGGAGTTACAGTGGTGGGCGTGTGGGTGGGATTAGTTCCAATACCCAGCTCTAGCCAAGGATTTAAGTAGACAGTACTAAGAAAATCTACTATATAAAGAGTAACTATTACTGCTAGCTTACTTAAGGGTTCTGAAATTTACGTGAAACTTAGAACGCTTCAAGTTTACACTTGCCTCGGTATTATAATGGTATCGTATGAGACTGCTGCGCTTAGGTCTCGTGTTCGATTTCCGGGTTGCACCGAATGTTTGTATGGTCTGCAAATTTTTGTTTCGGAGTTTGGCATGTTTTCCATGAATGTATTGACAGATGTAAACGTATGTATTAAAAAACGTGTGAAAGTATTCTGTCAGTCAATTTAGCTGTCATAGTACAAGCCCTGCTTAGTTTGAAACTAGATGGCGTTGTGTCACAGATGTGTCCGAAATGTTATTATTATTATTGCAGAAAGCAAATTCAACCATATAATAAAGGCTACTACTACCTGTATAGTTAAAGTTATGCTGGTCATTAAAATAAACCATAAGTGATGTATAAGATACAGGCGATCTTTGGTACTTATTGATATGCATTTTACTCTGTAACTATTAACCCTTGTGTGTCACCACGTCTCTTCATCCCGTGGCTGTCGTAAGAGCTGACTTAGGCAGCAAAGTACGCAGAACAACAGCACTTGAAAGAGAGGGAAAACTTGAAACAAACCCTACACCAACTCGTCTGGCCAGCGTGCTATAGTAGGCCGAGAGAGAGTGTGTGTGTGAGAGTGTTTCTAAGGAGAGGCCTATTTCCAGCAGTGGACTATTAAAAGTTGTTGATGCTGATGATATAACTCTGTGTTAAATGAAATTTAGGTTTCACTACTTCAATATATTTCATATGCATATTAACTTTTATTTTATTGACCTGAGTTATAAAACCGTTGCAAATACATTCTCTTACTCCACTTATTGGACACAAATTCAGGGGACTTTAAAAAAACTTGCAAACCACAATATATGTGTTAACAGGAATATCATATTTACAAAAGACATCGTACTCCTATTATATAATACTTGCCTTTCGTTTTATATGAGTAAATTTAAACATAGGCACTTTAACTCTTAATCGTGATGAAATCAACAGTATATTGATTTTTGTAAGTTAGAAAAAAAATTAGTGAAAAAACTAGAAAAGACTACAACATAGAGTATAAAACGAATTGACTAACATACAAAGTACATTTTAGCAATTACTTCTATGTAACTAAGTTAAGAAGCTTATGGCAAAGCGGCAACTGTGTGGATTGATCGATCAGCTCAGTTAGGCAACTCTGCTGTGTGCGAAGCTAACACACGTTGATTGATTACAAAACTAGCTTTGTTCTGTACGTTCAAGAAATATATTTTCTAGTGAAACCGCATTGGTTGACCTTAATAATAGGCAATACAAACGCCTGTAAGAATATACTAAAAAAACGAGAATCAACTCATAAAAATAACGATCGGCTTTGTAAAAACTGTGGTATAAACACTTTTAAAGTTCGTACTGTATATTATTTTCTTTCTGTCAAAACAAGGCCAATGTATGACATTTTATAGTAAAATCTATTATAAATAAAAATAGGTTTAAGTTTAGGCTTAGTATTATTTCTCAGTAGTGGGTTATATTCAAGATTAAAAAGCTATGGATAAAATTATTTTGGCTTCACGTGCTTTTTCAAATGTTTTTATACTCGTATTTAATATTGCTACTATTTACTGATTTTACATATTTTTTATTTTTTTAAACCTAATATCAGTTTTTTAAACATTAATCTTAATAACATTTTAGTCTAAAACAAAACAGTGCTGTAATGTAATTTTATGATCACATCCTGTGATTTAAAATATTGCTGTAGTTTAGTTAGTTTTCAAACTTTAATATAACTAATTTGAAACATAGAAATTTAGCTTAATTTAGAATTCTACAGTCGAGTGCAAATGCAGTAGGTAACTGCCTTTGTTTCTAAACTAGAAACTGAGCTGAATAATGATATTTCTTTTATCATTTCCATCGTACCAATGGTTTCCTTTCTCTTTGTGGAATAATGGATACGACTGCTATCGCAATTATTTGAATAAAAATACGTCGTAATGATGAATAACTGCGATTCAAACTTGAGTAATTTTATTCTTCTTTTCATATTAAAACCTTCTGTTTTTACTGTTCCTTTTGTTACAGAACATTATTTTAATTGCTTGTAACTAAATATCAAGGGTATTCTTAATAATTTGTAATCCTTTTACTAATTTTTATTTTGTGTTATCAGTAGATGATTCCGTGTTTGCAGTGAACGGCATAAGGCTAGTTAATAGTCAATACTTACTAATGTTATAAACACGTGTGGTGATGGATTAATAATATGGAGTGTCACCACTCCTTTTTCTCTCGTGGGTGTTGTAAGAGCCGACTAAAAGAGCAAACTATGCCGGAAAACAGCACCGCAAAGAGAAGTAAAACTTAACACAAACCCTATACCAACCCGTATATCCAGCGTGGTATAGTAGGCATAACCTCCTGCCTAAAGAGAGGCCTATGTTCAGCAGTGGACTATCAAAGGCTGTTGATGATGATGATGTTATAAAGATAAGTTGTTGATTTTAATAGGGTTTTTTCTTAGTGTAATTAAACTGCTTGGTTGCTGCGTGTTTTAGCCTTTAATGTAGAGGCGAATTTAAGTGGCTTCTCTATTTTTAAACTGGGAGTTTAAGGTTGCAAATTCTATATTTAATCATGCAATTTAAGTACTTTTACCTTTTACTTATCTCCAATTCTTACTTTTGTTTGCCCGTTATAAATTCATCGAGCCCGGTCATTCCTCTCTGCCATCTTTATTTCAACTATTAATAGTCGTTCTTTAACTGAGAACTGAGTTCATTACTGTACATCATTCTTAGTGCCATTATGGACTTATTAAGTAACCCTTTAAGGTTGTTAATGTTATATGCACCATACTTCGAAACTATCCATTAATTGTTATTTATTTACATAAAATTTAATATCTCAATTTAATCAACATAAAGATAAAAGTTGTAGTTAATGATTTCCCAAATAAATGTTTTGTGCTAAATATTTATACAATCTTTTATGTCTTTGGTGATGAAACGTGTATTTTTCTCAGCCTGCATGGAGCCATATGCGACGGAGACAGCCATGAGGGAGTGCCACGGTAAAAGGCGATGTGTTCTATCAGCAGATAGTAACATGTTCGGACGGCCATGCAGAACAGGCAGCCGAACCTACCTCAAAGTTGTTTACACTTGTGGTGAGTTCATGAGAATATTTTAATAGCCGAATGTTTGGCAATTAAGTCGTAAACCCCATTTGTGAAGTTATTACTGAATGTTAAAAAGTTTCTTGTTTAGAGTCGTTAAAAGTATGTTTATATTCATTTGTTTCTAGGGGGTGATAAAATAGCTTAAATGATTTTGTGACTTGAGATACTTGAAATAAAAAAAATACTTCTTTTTTATTGTGTAGGATTTTATGACTAGCAATTGCTTTATATTTCTTAAATTGTAATAGTGGAAGACTAAAATAATGAAGAAGGTTTAGATTTAGAAAAAAAATATTATACGTAAGGCTGTATATATATTGACAAGTAGAAGCGACAATTTATTGTACAGTAAGATGCAATTTAAAAATAGATATTTCTTCAACATCTGTGGAAAACTCATTAAGATCGTGTGAAACTGATAGGTAACGAGCGAGTAATAACTCTGCGCTACAGCTGAACAAAAGCTTTATAAAGTAAAATGTTTAAATATATAAACTCGTTACATTTTATGCGGAGTCTTCAGAGGTCTTTAGCCCCTCAATAGTTTAAATAAACCGTGGTGAATTCACGTTAGCACGTCGCAAATTTATGAGGTGCACAGGCAATATACGTATTATGGTTTGCTAGTAATATCAGCTTAATATGAATATATTACTATCTTAGGCATAAATATTAAACTTTTGGATTTAATTATAAAAATACAATCTACAATTTATTTTGAATAGATTGGGGCCAATTTACAGATTTAGCCTGCAACGCACTCGTGATTCATTTCCTTGCTAATATGCCGCCTATATCATAAGAAAATAAAACTGAATGATTTCTAAAAAAACACTTTAAAACATGTCATATAAAGTTGGTACAATGGTTAAAGAATAAAAAGTAATAAACTTATCTTCAACAAATGAAATAATGCAATATTTACGCAAAGGTATTTTTCCTGCCTGAATTTTATCCCTTATTTTATTTTGGTTTAATATGAGCACCATAGAATAATTACAGAGATTTAGAATGACTTTAATATTCTAACAATAAATTTAAATTATACAATACTGAGAAAGTTACTGCGACAATAAATCCCTGTATACCGTATGCTTATCACCTAAAAATGTACTTACGATGTTTGAATTCCTTTTGTCAATCTTTCCAAGTTATTTATCATTTTAAGTTGAAAATTTTTCAACTTATTAGATATACTTATTTCTACTTAACTACTGTTTGGCATTTCTTTTCTGAAAAAACAATTGACGCCATTTTATTAATTACTTTTGAAAGTGATTCTTGAAACATATTATACTTTAAAACTCTAGGTCCCTGTTTGTAGGGGTGTGTGGTCCGGAACCTCCTTGTGGTGCACCCTGGGCAACGGAGACGGCAGCGCCTCTCTCCCTAGGTGGGGGAGGCGCTGCCGCCTGCGGCCAATTCCGGCCGAGGTGGGAACGGCCCGTCAAGGGCTGTTCGGAGGGCTGCTTTCCGCATGTCCCTCTGTTTGGCAGAGGGCATAGGGGAGAGCGGGCTGGGGGCGGACGGGTCCACTGCCGCTGGCTCTGTCCAGAGGTGGGGGACACTGGTCTGACGCAGACCACCGTCCGGCCATGTCGTAATCCTGACTGGCAACGGTCAGGAATGACGGCTCTTCGAGGGCTACGAGGAAGGCAACCTCTATAAAAAACCCTGGGGCGGACGGATCCGGTCTGGTGCAGACCCCGTCCGGCCCAGCCGTAATCCTGAATGGACAGGACCGGTGGATCTTCGGATCCGCGAGGACGTAAACCTCTATAAAAAATGCTCTAAGCCCACGTTCTGACGCCTGGCAAGGGGCTGAGTCGCTGGAGGGAGTCCAGTGCCGAAGGCGTCCCCGTCGAAGGACGTTAAACTAACTAATTCATGACATGGGCCCAAAGATTATTAAATCTACCCAGGAGGGTACCAGACGCACTGCGTCTGGAGAATCCCTCCCGGAGCCAGACGGCTCCGGCAGCTCCCAAACGTACTCTGGGGGGAGCAACCTCTGTCAAACCTGCCCGTCGCCGAGCAGTAAATCCGGCACCCAAAATAACGCGGAGGACGCAAAAAACCAGGAGGTAGTGTCGAACACCGACACTGCCTCAGAGATGAGCGAAGCGAGTACCCCGATGGTCTCAGCTGCGGAGCAGCACCAGAAGGGTACTCCAAAGCGCAAAAGGCGCTCGCTTCGCCTTGGCCTGAAGAGGCAATTGGAGTCGGCCTCGAGCGATGACGCCACGGCTCCAAAAGTCGGCACAAGCCGCAGAGGCGCTCGCGGCGGAGGCCGACTCCCTAGGGTTGCCCAGGAGCAGAAGAAGGAGCCCCTACGCTCCTACGCTCCCGTGAAGAGGGTCGCGTCCGAGAGGTCGATAGACGTGACCGAGGTGAGGAGCGAGAAGGAGGGTGGCAAAACCGGCAACCCCGTGGACCAGATCGAGGAGGCAATCGGCGTGGCCGATTGCCTGCTCCAGACGTCCGGGGTAGCCAGGGGTCCCGAACAGGAGGCGTTGGTAGCGGTCGTGCGCTCCATCATCGAGGCGGGACGACTCCTCGTGGCCGAGAGCAAGGCCCACGCTAGGGAGAGAGCCCGCCTCGAGGCGGATCTCGCCAAGGCTCGTGCCCACGCTGGTGCCACACCAGCGTCTTCGGCACCTGTGGCGTTGTCCGCCCCTAAGGAGCCGGACTTAGTCCGACTCGTGGCGGAGATGGAGGAGCGAATTATGAGGCGCATCTCTGCAATAGAGAGCGCCCGTTGTCGCCCACCTCTGGCTCCGCCAAGAGCAACCTATGCGGCCGCTGCCAGGGCGGGCCTAACAGCCCAGCCAGCAGATAGGGTGGCTGGGCCGTCATCAGCCTCCCCGCCCCAGAAGACCGGAAAGGGCAAAGGGAGGGGGAAGGCGGCCCCAACCCAAGCCCCAGTCTCGGCCCCGGCTGACACCGCACAGCGCTCGTTGGAGCGGGGCTGGACGGTGGCCGGGGACAACAAAAAGAGGCGGAAGGCCGCCAAAAAAGCGGCCAAGAAGGCGAGGAGGGACGCCGCCGCCGCCGCGAAGGGAGCGCCGAGGAAGCTCCGCGCCCCTCGCTCCTCGGCCGTCGTTATCACTTTGACGGCGGAGGCAGCGGAGAGGGGCGTGGGGTACGCCGAGGTCTTGACGAAAGTCAAGGCCAACGTGGACCTCAAAGCCCTCGAGATTCCGGGCGTCCGGTGTAAGAACACACGGACGGGAGCCCGGCTCCTCGAGGTAGCCGGCGCTACCAGTGGCCCCAAAGCCGATGCCCTAGCGGCTAAGCTGAGGGAGTCACTGGATGCAGCTGACGTCCGAGTGTCCAGGCCCACTAAATGCGCCGAAGTCCGCATCACGGGCCTGGACGACTCTGTCACGGCGGACGAGCTCAGACTCGCCGTGGCGGAGACGGGAAGCTGCCCTCTGGACAGCGTGAAGGCCGGAGCAATACGCTTCGGCCCCGGTGGACAGGGGGCAGCGGTTGTCAGCTGCCCCATCGCGGCGGCCCAGAAGGTCGCCGATGGACGGAGCCTCCTGGTCGGAGGTTTCCTGAGGGCGCAGGCACGGCTCCTGGAGGCCCGACCGGCAAGGTGCTTCAGGTGCCTGTCGGTGGGTCACGTAGGGGTGCACTGCACGGCGGAGGCCACCGTAGGTGACCGATGCTTCCGCTGTGGCCAGCCCGGTCACAAGGCGGGTGGCTGCAACGCTCCGCTGCGTTGCTTTAGGTGCGCAGCGGGGGGCAAGCCTGCCGACCACCGGGTTGGTGGTAAGGCCTGTGCCCTATCGCGACCGAAGCCGGGAGGCCGACCTTCCGCCTCCGAGCCGCTGATCCAGACGGAGAGTGCCGCTGGACAGCCGCAAAGCTCGCTGCGGGATGCGGGGATGGAAGTCCAGTGATGGATCCACATCTCCGCATCCTCCAGGTGAACGTAGGCCACGGTGCCGATGCTCAGGATCTTCTGCTCCAGAGCATGGCACAGTGGTCCATCAACATCGCCGCTATCGCCGAGCCATATGTCCATCGGTTTCTCGGGCCTCCCTGGGAGACCGACTTGGACGGCACGGCGGCCCTGGTGCACGGTACCGCAGCCGGCACTCCACCTCTTGCAGTAGTTGCAAGGGGACGGGGCTGTGTAGCGGCGATAGTTGGAGATATAGCGGTCGTGGCCGCTTATTTCACGCCGAACCGAAACCAAACTGAGTACGAGCAATGGCTCGCTCAGCTGGCCGTCGTCGTCGATGCCTGTCGCCCCCACCCGGTTCTTGTGCTGGGGGACTTCAACGCCTGGTCGCAGGCTTGGGGTTCCCTGCGCACGAACCCGAGGGGCAGGGCATTGGAGAACTGGGCTGAAAGATTCGGCCTAGTTCTCCTAAACCGGGGGGCCGTGGCCACGTTCGTGACGGCGAGGGGTAGTTCGATTGTGGACATCTCGTTCGCATGCCCCTCGCTAGCGCGTCGTGTCCAAGGCTGGCGCGTCGTTGTCGGGGAGGAGACAGGTTCGGATCACCGATATATTCGGTTTGACGTCTCCGCCCCTACAGATGGCGCGCCGGTCAGACCGGCACCACCTGAACCACGTTGGGCGCTCAAGCGCTTAGATCGCGACCTCCTCCTGGAAGCCGCCATCGTACAGGCCTGGGCTCCTGCGCCGGACAGGCCTGTCGACGTCGATGATGAGGCACAGTGGTTCCGGGAGGCCATGACCCGCGTCTGCGATGCGGCGATGCCTAGGACTCAGCCCAATACTGCGAGGCGCCAGGTCTACTGGTGGTCGCCGGAGATCGCACGGCTGCGTCAAGCCTGCGTGACCGCGCGCCGCCAGTGGTCCAGGTTCCGCAGGAGGCGTCGCCGCCCCGAAGATGCGGCAGCGAGAGAGGCGGAGCTGTTAGCGGGTTACAGGGTTGCCAAGAGGACCCTTCAGGCAGCGATAAAGCGGGCCAAGAGCGAGGCCCGCCGCGAGATGCTGGAGACACTGGAGCGGGATCCGTGGGGACGCCCCTACCGTATGGTTAGGGGCAAGATGCGCCCATGGGCCCCGCCGCTCACACGGTGTCTTCAGCCAGAGCTGCTTGAGAGGGTCGTTGGCTCCCTGTTCCCAACGCGAGTGGTGGAGCATACTCCGCCACAGATGGCTCCGCCTCCGGCGCTTGAGGCGCCTAACGTGGATGACGTCGACGTGCCTGAGGTCACTGGGGTGGAACTAAGGGTGGCGGTGTTACGGCTTAAAGCCAAAAACACCGCCCCGGGACCCGATGGCATTCCTGGCCGAGCGTGGGTCCTGGCCTTAGTCGACGAGGCTCTCGAGCCCCGACTGCGAGGGTTCTTCAGCGCATGCCTCGAGCGGGGCCAGTTTCCGAAATTGTGGAGGACGGGGAAACTGGTCCTCATCCGAAAGGAGGGGCGCCCGGCGGACTCACCGTCCGCCTACCGGCCCATAGTGTTGCTTGACGAGGTGTGCAAGCTCTTTGAAAGAGTGATTGCAAGGCGCCTCGTCAAGCATCTCGTGATGGTTGGGCCGGATCTGGCGGACAACCAGTACGGTTTCCGTCAGGGGCGCTCCACCGTGGATGCGATCATGCGCGTGAAGGCTCTGGCGGAGGAAGCAGTCTCCCGGGGCGAAGTGGTGTTGGCGGTGTCCTTGGACATCGCCAACGCGTTCAACACTATGCCCTGGAGCTGCATCAGGGAGGCGCTCGTGTATCACGAAGTGCCTCTCTACCTCCGCCGCATAGTCGGGGCATATTTGTCGGAGAGAGCCGTCGTCTACCCCAGTAGGACCGGTCTCGGTAGGCGTGAAATGTCGTGCGGTGTTCCGCAGGGGTCGGTGTTAGGGCCACTCTTGTGGAACATCGGCTACGACTGGGTGCTTCGTGGTACCTTCTTGGATGGTGTCGCCGTCGTGTGCTACGCGGACGACACACTCGTGACGGCGCGCGGCAAGACGCACCACGAGGCAACCCTGAGGGCCACGGCCGGGGTTGCCCAAGTCGTTGAGCGTATCCGGCGGCTGGGTCTCGAGGTGGCTCTGCACAAGTCCGAGGCCCTGTTCTTCCACGGGCTTCGGAGGAAGCCGCCTGAGGGATCTAGCCTCACGGTAGGAGGCACTCGCATCGGCATCGAGCCCTCGATCAGGTATCTGGGGCTCGTACTCGATGGCCGATGGGACTTCGGATATCATTTCCGAGGTCTGGTCCCCAAGTTGGTTGGGGCAGCGCGTGCGTTGGCGCGGCTGCTGCCCAACATGAAGGGACCCGATGACTCCTGCCGGAGACTCTACTCGGGGGTTGTGCGGTCCATGGCCCTTTACGGGTGCCCAGTATGGGCGGGGGCCCTGAAGGCCAGCAACGTCGCGATACTGCGGCGACCGCAGCGAATGCTGGCCATCAGGATCATAAGGGGGTACCGCACGATCTCCTTCGAGGCGGCGAGTCTCCTGGCCGGAACTCCACCGTGGGACCTGGAGGCGAGAGCCCTTGCAGCACTGTATCAGTGGCGCAAGGAGGCGCAGGAGTTTGGTCGATACCCCGAGATTCGAGAAATCGATGACCGGAAATCCCAACTCCGCCAGGTCATCATAGGGGAGTGGAGGGAACGACTCGGGCAACCGAGCGCCGGGCACGCCGTCATTGCGGCGGTAAGACCCGTTATGGAGGATTGGCTCGAGAGGCGTCACGGGACCCTCTCATACCGATTGACGCAGGTGATCACTGGGAAGGGATGTTTCGGAGATCACCTGTGTCTGATCCGCAAGGAGCCAACGCCTGAGTGCCACCACTGCGATGGCCAGACCGTGGACACGGCTCTCCACACGCTGGCAGAGTGCCCGGCGTGGGTTGAGCAGAGGCGAGACCTCGTGGCGGCCATCGGAGTGGGAGTTCTCTCGCTCGATAGCCTGATTGCGGCTATCGTGCGGAGCGAGAGTGCGTGGAACTCTGCCGTCTCCTTCTGCGAGCAAGTTATGCGCGCGAAGGAGACGGCGGAGCGGGACCGGGAGAGGTTTAGAACTCTCCCGGCCCGCCAGGCCCGGGCACGGGCCAGGCAGCGCAGGCGACTCAGGCGCCGGAGGTCGCAGAACGACCTCCGTCCTCCATAAGCGCAGGCCTGGGGGTGACAGGTGAGGCCATCTGTCACCCTAGCAGAAGCAGGCCGGGGTGGCGGCGAGCGCGTTGCGAAGCGCGCTCGCTTCCAGGGAGCACAGGGAACATGGGGTTCCCACACGGGGCGGGGGTCGTCTACTCGTCTGTAGATGACCCGAGGTATGTCGGGGCACCAGGGCCTTCCTTTCTAGGGTATACCTGGTTCCCCGGCAATTAGTACCCGGCGAAGGCGTGCGGTTTTAGTCGGTTCGAGTCCGACATGCCACCGACAGGTGGTATCCGAGGGGATTTCCGCACGGAAAAAAAAAAAAAAAAAAAAAAAAAAAAAAAAAAAAAAAAAAAAAAAGGTCCCTGTTTGTAATAGTTCTAGTGAAATAAACGCAAAACTGTTTCCTAAACTACTTTTTCAAACTTACATCCCCATGTCCCCAGGGTCCATTAGATTGTAACCCTCAATCAGAGCCCAAGGACCAACCTATGTAGTAAATTATTAATATTTATGAACATCTGCCGACATTATTTTAATCACAAATCTCCATTGCGAACACCGACGTTACATTTCAAAGATATTAAACGATTTGTAAGTAAATACAGTTAAAAATTTGAATCCCATTACAAAACAATTTATTTTTTATTACACCAAACGAAATGGAGCCTTCGTTTTCTCTTAGAAGTTGTATCTCGCCGATCACTCAAAAAGTTTGTTTGATATTTTACTTACTTTCTAATTTTTTTTTCGATATTTTGTCATTTTCCTTGTCAACTTGTCCTTGTTTACTTATTTAAGATCAGATAGCATAAATATTTTGGGAATTGTTTGTAATTGGCCAAGCGAATTCAATTTCATTGAGTTGTCAGAAATGACAATCAACATTTATTGGTTTTTCCCCCACTTTGCATGTTACTGTATTTTTGACTATCATTTTAGTAATTGTATTACGTTTTAGTAGTTACATGAAATTTATTTATCCTTATCGTATTCTGTTTATTTTGAATGTCATAACTTTATTTATCGTTTAAAAAAATATAATTACTATTTTTTTTTTGTTTTTCATTTAGTAGTCTGTATTAAAGTTTTTGACCAGATTATTGTACTCGTCCTTGTAATATTTACTGGTTAAAGTACGGTAAAGAAAGTACGAAGTCAGTAAATATTTAATAAATTGAAACTACAAATGTACGAATCATCCTGATTAAGATGAGTTTTGATAAAAAATATATATTACTATAAATTCCAAGACAGTCTTATTCATTTTTGCAAAATCGAATGTTTAGGACAACAGATAGCAGAAATACTTGAGATTTTTTAATAAACAATTTTCCTTCAATGTCATATTTTCTATAGATTGAAATTCATATATTATTGATAGCTTTAGAACTTAACTCCAACTCGCTGAAACTATTACATGAGGTACAACCTTGTTTGTATGATCTGCGACTGTCACTCTAATCTCATGTATTTAATAATAAAATATATTCGAATTATATATAAACATACTATTACAAAAGTAGCAGTCTTTACAGTCATATTACAGTTTTTCATTGATATAAGTGTAAAAAAAAGTTATTGAAAATTAAAATGCACGTATATTTTTTCAACTAAAGGCTTTTCACATAATTTGATTCGGTGCAGATAAATACCTGCTAGTAACATAAAGCACTATTTACAATCACATGAAGCATTTCTGTCAATGCTTTTCATAATATATTTTTCTTCTCTAATTTTCTTCTTCCTTATCTATTTTCGTTAAAATAATACTTCTAGACACGAAAAAAGTGACAATTAACTTATCTCATGTATGCGAGAAAATTTCAGAAGTTTTAATGGGATTAATCCCATTAAAACTTTCTGTTAATACAAATAGTCAGTAATACTCGTAACATGTTTCGTACAATTTTAACTAAAAGTAGACATCCATACTGATGTTCTAAATGTGAAAGTAAGTTTGTTGGTTTGTTTGTTACGCTTTTACGTCTAAACCACTAAACCAATTTTAAAAAGTCTTTCACCAATGGAAAGCTATATTATCAGCGAGTAACTATAGGCTACTGTTAACCGTGACAATCGAGATACACGCGACCGAAGCCGCGGGCAAAGGCTAGTATTGGTACAATAAAAAGTAGATTACATGAAATTGGGATTCTTCTTCTGAGTCATGTTCTTCAATTACTGTAGGTCCTGTCAGATTTGATACTCCTTCGTGGTTATTGCCACCTTATTCTTTCATCTTATGATGTCTTCAGTCTGTTGAATAACAATTGAAATTGATATTTTTCTACTCTACTCTCACCAGGATCACCTTTTTGAAGTAGTTTGGACCCTTACTGGCTGTATGTCCAAGATAACCTGGTTGTGATTATACGTTTGATTAATGTATGAAATATTTTAAACGGACAATACCATTGTCTAAGAGAAACAGATTGTAACCGTGTTCGCTATTGAGACCAATTATTTAACTTTAATTTAAAAAATGCGAAACAATGTAAGTCATAACACTTCGAAAGGAAACTTTTTGGATAAAATGAATTACGCAGTACTTACCATAAATCTTAAACATTTTGTCTTATAGTACTACTTAAACAAAGCAAACAAAACTTCTCTCCGGCTATTTGTGTCTCAACAAAACATTCGTAACTAGATACAGAGAACTACGATAATGCCTAACAATGTTTATGTTTCAAGTTTATGTAGATCCTTATTATGTATCCAGAGAATTTGAACGCGAAGAAAATATAAATTGTACAGAAGTCAAACAGTGTCATGTATATTTTCAAGTCTTTGTAATTGGTATAGCTTGAATGCATATTATTTGCATGTGTAAATGTCACAACAGAAGCCAAGCTATCTAATCTCATCCTATCTGTGCACTTATTTTCATAGTTTAACTCACTTATTTATAAGTTTTCATATTTCTGTTACTCACTTTGGAAAAGCCCGCTTACATCCGAATCCAAAATAAATCTCTTTATAAAATAGTAAAACGTTCTACAGGTCGTCTGTCGTATCGTCGCTTACCGGGTTGTTTGCAGCAGTCCAAAAGTCAAAAATGTAATGTAAAAAGTTGAAATTATTATTTCAACTTATTTAAATTGCTACTATTAGGTAAAAATTTATATGTGTATTAATCGTATCGGCTATAAAATCCGTTATTTGCAAAAAAAAAACAAATAAAATATTTCAATATAAACTTTTTAGTGCTATACGGACCAACATACAACTTACGTCAATGCGGGTGGTGTCTTAGCCAACAGCTAAATTAGAAATGTATTCCTCTTGCCTTTAAATTTAGCGTTTGGCACGATAAAGAAAATAACTTAAAGTAATATTTAGAGTCTATTTAAAAATACATTACAAAAGTTGAATCCAGTCAATCAACAGTCTGGCAATCTATTAATTAAGAATGCATAGGATTTTCAATACTATCTAATAAGTTAGGTTTAGATTGACACGAACAAGGTAGCCTAAGGGCTAAGGCATTGGACTTGCGATCACGACCTCTTGGTCGTGGGTTCGAATCCTGACCAGTACACTAACGACGTGAACCTCGTGAAACTCCTAACACAAGCAATTTAGCTTAGCTGGAGGGGTAAACGGGATTACTAGTAATTTCGGTTACTAGTAAGCCTATTTAAAAAAATACTGACAATCAGACTGTATCTAAGAGAAAAAAATAATTCTTCAATCTTAATCAAAAATCTTAATCTCATTGATTCAAAAATTCTGTCTAGTTAGACAGAATTTTTGAATTTGTCTTTAGCAATATTAATAGCATGATTAGTTAATTGGCTTTCGTCAGTCAAACATCTTTTATTACAAACTTTAAACTTCATAACAAATATTTCAGCACAAATAATTTTTGCCTGAAATCTCTTCTAGGAAAGTTAATTTGTAAACCACTGGCCTCATTCTCTTTATCCCTAGTAAATCCAAAATATAAAAATGCGTACCGTGCTGCTAACAGTGGAAACTCTTTCTTTTACTATTTTATTATCTGGTAGGAATAGTATATGTCATTCAGAGGTAGTTTAAGATAAGCGCCTTTTATTATAATGCGAGATGTTGTTTCTGTGCTCTTGGTTTATTTTGTAGTTTTGTTATAGGGTTTCTCTTATTATTATAGTTATATTCTAAAACAATTTCCTGTGAGCTGTTTAATCGACTGCACGGATGGTGTAGTAGTTTAAGCGACCACCTAGCTGATTTCTAATGCACTGAGTATTGTGGGTTCGATTCCCACATAGGACAACACTTTGCGAGATACATAAATTGCTGTTCTGAGTCTTGGTGTTTTTTGTGTCCGTTTCATAAATGTGTGTTAAGTCCCCTGCGACACAGTATACATATATTCCTTAAAAAAATAACGTCAAAAGATGACGTTTTTCCTTCATCGTTCTTCGTTACTTGTTGTTACTGATGATATATGTTTTGTGCTTTGTCTTGTATTCAGAATGTAACAAAAAAATATATCGTAATATCAGACATATATATTTAATGATTACGACGCTAATGAAGTAAATAGCAGGAAATACATGATGGAAAGAAACGCGAGGCTGGCTGGATGTCAAGGTATTTAAAATTACATATATTATGCAGAGTTACGTTAAGAGTTTACGTATGTATTGGAACGAAGTTCCTTATCGCGCCTTGTGAAAGGGGGCTAGACGGAAAAAAATCTTACGAAAATTGGTCACGACACTTTTAATATAAATTGACGTCTAACTGTGGATACCATACATTAAATTTGCTTTAACGTTCGCCAACGTCCATACCATGTTGAATACACCGGTTCTCGTCCGATCACCGAAGTTAAGCAACATCGGGCGTGGTTAGTACTTGGATGGGTGACCGCCTGGGAATACCGCGTGATGTTGGCTTTTTGCTCTTTATTTTCGTGTCATCTTGTCAGACATTCAGCGCCATCTATCGAATAGATAGGAAATCATTTCGCAAGGAGATTTTACCAATGTATAAATTGTTTTAATTGTTTTTAATATGTAGGTAATAGCCGCTTTCATAGATGGCGTTGTAATTAAAATCGTGTCAAATCAGTTTTACTGGATCGTCACAACTTCGTTCCTATCGGGTGTCCCACGACACCACACGGCTTTTTTTTTTGTATTTATATTAGCTTACAGTACCGTATGAATAAATTGTTTGGTGTAAGCTCTACGTAGTAACTAAAACAGATCTTGTTCTCAATCTTATTAAACTTTTTTTGTATATTTCCGGTATTGTGTATATATGATTAACACCCATCTTGACTTGTTATTTTAGAATTCCGAGTAACTTTAATCTATATGAGACCTTGATAAGATATTTAAATTAAATTAACTTTTACTAAAACACAAAACACAATTTGGTTAGTCCATAAACTTCAAACTTCCATTATTTGACGCATTCATTTTGATGCTCCAGTTCTAGTCGTACGACGACGCACCTTAAGTAGACACGACAAATATTATGGCTGAAGTGGCAGTAGGCTGGCCGTATTAGCCGCAGAACCGAAAACCATTGGGGAAAGTTCCTGAGTTCTGCGAAGACGTCATCTCGCAGAAGGAGGCGGCGGAGGGGCCCGGGAGAATGATATGCACTCGGACCCAATTCGCCGCCGACGAACGGAGGCGCGCTTACCAGCGCCTTATGCCACCCTGAGTGTAGCCGCGGGTGGACGGGATGGGTTTTCCCCTCTACCTGCCATTACGGCCAGACGCGAGGAGGTGACGTCCGCGTGTGCCAGACGTCACCTAATGAGAGAATGTACCCTAAGGTGGTGCCATTGCGGGCAGGCGCTAGGAGGGGTCTGGATGTCTTAATAACAACAGTTCCCGGGTCCCCTCCTATTACAGGGGCAGAGTGTTACACCGTGTGGTTTTAGTTGGTCCGATTCCGACATACCACCCCGCCGCAAACGCCGGCGGGGTGTCGGCTTGAAGGGTTTCCAAGAAAAAAGGTACTTGTAGATACTTTCGTGACAGCTGTTTTTCACTACCCAAACGAAAGAATTATTAATCGAAATAATAAAATGTGAAGCCCATGAAATTTACCACGTGTCACAAAAATAACTTTTTGTCTTTTTCTATCAGTTTCTAATCTATAAAATATAAATCTCAGAGTAGACATTATTATTACCATATCATAATGTCTTGCACTTTATATTTGTGATTAAATTTACATTACACATGAAGCAGTGAGATGTAAATTTTGCTATGTTCAATCCATGACTTACTCGTTAGTGAAAATGCATTTTAACTTTGCCATTGCCCATACACGTATACGGAAATATTTTAGTCCGTTTAAGAGTTTCGACTTTCGTTCGTTAAAGAGTTTCACGAATTTAAGAACTATTCTGAGTATAGATTTTTCCACTTTTAAATCAGGGTTCTAGTTTATATACAAGATTTTTACAAGTAGAATAAAATCACAAAAAAATTGAAAAATAGTAATTTATTACGTTATTATTCATTTCAAACAATTTTTTTCTGTAAAATGTAGATTTAAATTCAATATTGAATCAGTGTCTATATGAAATTTCATTTCGGGCCTCATTTCAAGCGTCGGTTATCGCATTAGACTAAATGGTGATGTCTGTGCCTTGAATTCTGAATACTCGTACCATATTCTACAACATCAGTGTAATGTCAGATAGGATTATACGACATCTCATAATTTTAATGGTTATTACTGTAAAATCATTTTCACGTTATTAGATGTCTTTTGTAAAGTTTCCATTATATCATTTATTCTAATTATCTTTATCTTTTAAGCTGTTACTAGTAGTATTTGCATTACTTCTTCCCTTTAATATGTTTTATAAAAAGTAAAGTTTCTCAATATCAATTTTCTAAGGGGAACCGCAGTTGTTCATAGGATTTATTTCAACATAAATTTGCCGCCATTTACAGTTGGACCAATATATTAGAATATTAAATTTTAAAGAATGGACGTCCAATGTCGAGCTAATAAAGGTGGTGATTCTTTTGTCGTCGCTCCCACATCTATAAAGTGACCTGTGCTTTTAGTAGACTTTCTTTATTGAATTGAAAATTCTCAAGGGAACCTTCCTAGTGAAATTACTAGGTTTTATTACGACTTTACTCGTGTTGTCTAAGGCTTAATGGTAGTTTTAATCTAATTTTATTAACATAATGAACGGTTTTCAATAATAAATGTTTCAAATGTGGTTGTGTTTAGGTGTTCATCACGCAATCTGGTACAATAACAAATGATGTCGGTTTACACTCTAAATGGCCAATCATTTATATAATTAACAGATGAAATTGTACTGACGATGACGTCAGTGGCAGAATTACATGAATACATGTATATAGTTCTCTATAGCAATACATTTCATTGTTACGTTGTACTGCCATCGTGTAAGGTATAATATAAAGGTATCATGTCTTTACATGACGGCATCCAGGCCGGTTCAAAATTTAATTCAATTTAGCAAAATTGACAAATCAATTTTATTAAAATGGAGTTTTAAAGCCAAGGAATATCTAACATTTTTTATAATTAATAATTATTTACAAAAAAGTATTTAAGTATTCTCTCAGTCGATCTAGCTTTCATAGTACATGCTCTGCTTAGTTTAAAACTAGATGGCGTTGTATGTTAGATGTCAGAAAAAAAAAAAATTAGTATATTATGATAACGGATACTCAAATATCCCGAACGATATTTTTTCCTTATTTTATAGTTTTCTTCTTAATAATGGCTGGTATTAATCTCTTAGTTAGATTTTAATTTTTATGTTTCAAAGTAAGATTTTAATATAAAATCATGAAACTGCGGATAGAAAGTTCATTAGGAATATATAAACGTCACTATTTTGCCGACTCTTTTATCCTGTTCCTCAATGAGGTACAGCGATTATTCGGGACAGTTGACTCGATCGCATTCTCATTAATATCCACATATAATCATCGGTAAGACTGTTAATCGACAAAGGAATCAATTGTGTGCCTGAGCTATTCATTCAATTATTGAGGGCGAAAAGGGTTGGATGTTTTGGGACTTTGACTAACTAAGTTGAATTCGATGATAGAAATCGGTAATTTTTATGGTTTTGTTACTTTGATATAAAAATGCAATAATAGTCTAGATTTATGTAATTTGACCTTCATTTATACATTCATTTTTCTTAAACATTGTATATAATCGTAAAAGAATGAATGTTGATATAAAACCCTAAAATGAAAGTCGAAATACAAAATAACTTTATAAAAAAATTCCTTACCTTAATTATATTGTGTAGGAAGCTGAAATAATTTGCATCCATAAGTACCAATATTATCTATTTTCATCTCAATTCAGTTTGTTAATCAGACCGTTGATAATACAAAATAACTTGGGTACGAGACAAACAGTTTGCCAAATTGAGTACAGGCAGCAGAGTAGTTGAGATAAAAAATTATTTCATTTTGGAATCTGTAATCCTCTCTAGATGATGAGGTTTCTCTTCATAAAATAGTTTCATTTAAGGTAAAGAGGAGTCTGAACGCTGTAACCTGATGAGATTACCCTTTACACTAACATGACCAGCAAAATATATATTTTTAATTAAGTATAGAGGTTTTAAGGAAGTGCTATACTATTTGAAAATTTTGTGAGCTCGCTCCGTTTCTATCTAAAAGTATTAAAAGTTTTTGGTGGGAAATAGTAAAAGTCAATAATTTACGTGTGATGTTAGGTACTCTAATGACATAGTTAAGTGTTTGATTACTAGTCATTGCAGTAAAATTTACGCTCCTGCTGATTGGTTTACTTTTATTTTTGTAATTGAACGGAATAGTTGAGATAAAAATAGACATATATTTTACGATTTAAATCTACTCATTTCTATTTTAATTTACAAACCAGGTTTAAATAAATCCTATTTCATTATCCCATCTTTGTTTAAACACATGTGCGTGTATAAAATACAGAGAATAGTTGATTTGAAACAGACAATCTAAATATATTCTTTCATTCAAATTCACATAAATTCCGTAAATTTTTCGGACCCAACAAATCCGTAGCATCATGTATTAGACTTAAGGCCTGTACCTACTCGTAATAGTAAACAAGTATTACGACGCTCCTTACATACAGCGCGTACGAGCAATTTTGTACAGTTCCGTTCGTTAATCTCTTTCAGGCAAAATATTTATATTGATTTCAGGCGCCATGTTTATTATTTATTCAATTGAAGAATGTTAATTTACATTCCGTTTCACAGTCCTTTTGTACGTTACAAAGTTTAGACATTCCATTAACAAATTCATTCTGTCGTTTGTGTGTTATTTAAATTAAATTTAAGACCGAAAATTAACAATAAATAATATTAACCTAAAGTCTTTTGAGAATAGGTTTTTCAATGAGGTTTTATTAATTAATTGCTGAAACGGAGGATTCGAATCAAATTAGATTAGCATTAAATAAATTGAACTGCACTACTGAATTTCGATATAGTTATAGTAGCCAGAGTATGTGGTGTTTTCACTGCCGGTCTCAAGCGCCCTTCTCTGGGGAGGACCCGGACCATGTTATATCCCCCCACCCCGGATCGAAGCGCCTAGCCAAGCCCTATCCCGGGGAAAGCAGGCTTCCCTACGCCTATCGGCCTAATCAATGTGTGTTATGGTCCGATCGCAAAATGCTATCCTATCGCCTACCGCAGCAATTAATCTGCCAGCAGAGGTCAGAACTCTCTGGCAGCCTGAGGACCCGTCGACGGCTGATAACGCCGCCGTCGTCCTATACGTTCGGGATCGGCCCTCTCTCGATCCCGTTCAGCGGTCTCTTTCTGGAGCATTACCGTACCGTACACCACTAAAGCAGCGCTTTTCGAATTCCACTAGAACGAATGAAACCTTTGCCTGCTTCTGGTAGTCTGGTAGTGAAGATACAACTATTCGAGGAGCACTTTTGCACTCTTAACAAAAAGCTAATCCTTAGAAAACCGATAAGCAGGCGAGTTTACGACGATATATACGTGATCAAATTTGTGATTGTATTTTTCTCAAAGAGCTTTGTGTTATTTATGACTCGTCACCTGACCTAGTAGTGATAAATTTATAATTAATAGTTTAATACAATCTAATCTAAAGTTTAATCAGTCTCGAATAATAGAACAGGCGTATGAGTTTATTAAAATTAATATAATGGACGCGTATGAAAAATGATAGATGGACAAAAAAGATAACCACTTGGAAAGGGCCACCAGGAAAGAGAAAAAGAGGACTCAAAACAGTGGGAAATAACTGGATGGAAGTAGCAATAGATAGAGATAAGTGGAGAAAATTGGAAAAAAAAAAAAAAAATAATTGGAAAAAAATTGGAAAAGAAAAAAATTGGAGGAGGCCTTTAGAGAGGTCCTTAATAATAAAAAAAAAATTGATTTGCATGTAAAAAAGGAAAAGTTTTTTTTTGTATTTTATTAATTTTAATTCGAGTTGGCTATTTTATTATTGATCTTTTTAAATTCTTATTTATTTTAATCTTAAATTTTATTTATTTTTTAATCTTAAATGTTTTTATTTTAATTTCTCGAAATGTAATACCAAAACATGTAAGTTTTATTAAGGAATAAACAAGGCTTTATTATTATAATTATAATGGACGCTAGAATCATCATCTACAATCCATCTAAAGATTCTTGAACTTAAAACTTTAATTAGAAACAGTAATAATAATATTCCCAGACACAAACTTTGAAGATACTTGATAGATACCTCATTTTACATCTTTTTATGGATATGATATTTACCCTAAGAGGAAAATAAACCTGCCTGCCTGTGCCAAAGAGGTTTTTTTTGTTGAAAATATACTGTTTACAATATTCTCGCATAAAATGGGCATCAAAGACTTTCAACCCACACTATTCTGTATATAAAATTTATTGAAAGGACGAAAAGAAAACAGAAAAAGTATAATTTTGTGTCTTACTTTCTAACTTTAAGCAGAACAAGACATAGTACACGATCAAACAGCACACTAAAACGTTGTTTGCAATTAAATTAATTATTAACATCAATAACCATAAAAACAAATAAGACACTAAAATTCTTGAATCCTTTTACATTGTGTTTACGTCAAAAACTGGATGTTAAACAAAAGACTGACTTGGAATAATTAATATTTGACGCCGTCCTTAAGATCCGAGGCACGACGTTTCTTTGAAGATTGAATTTTCCAGTTTGATTAATTTGCATGTTAATTTTTAAAGATTGGAGTAGCATAACCCTCTTGGAAGAGATAATAACACACCAAATCAGTGAAAAATATGTACATTTCTAGTCGACAGAGGAATATAATTATATTTTAAAAAACATGCTTATAACATTTAGCTTTTAGTTATTAGAAAACCAACATTAATTTATACAGAACTTAGTCTTACGTCGTATTCGTAAACATAAAATATAGTTAAAAATAAAATCCTCAGACAGTGAAATAGCAAGAATTTAGTAAAAAATAAAACAGATACAGATAACAGATTACGTTCAACCAAAACTGCTTGTTCGACGCCACGTAAAGCGTCTGCCGCACTTGAAAAAATAAAAATACTTTCTAATATAAAGCACCCTAAACGTCTAAAATTAACATCCCCTTATTAAATTGTACAGAAAATTGTGACGAGTTAAAATAGATTTTATTTTCATACACTTAAAGTATATTTTCTTTCACAGTGCCACGTACGGTGTTAAAGGAGCGTTATGAAAGTGCCCCTGAAGAGGACGAGGTTGCTCACGATGTGTCCGATCTTGACAACGATGATGTCGGTAAGTGCTTTTTTACTTAATAAGAGACCAGACGGTGTCTAAGTGGGTTGGTTCCCGGTAACAGAGCCATTCATTGAAAGATTATACTCAGATCAATGTTTTAATTTGTGTTTAAAACTTAAGCCACTAGTAATAATTTAATGAGCGTGATATATGTTTTATTTCTTCTATATATTTGTACAGTAGTTACAAGTAAAAGCCATGAACCATCCTTTTTTAGTTCTGTTGTTATAAGTAAGTTAGATAAAATAAAAACTAACTAACTAAAAATAAACTAATTATTGTCAAAGGACCCTCTCAAGTACTTAAAAAAATATTTAATTATCGAAACTGCAAAAATACTTCATCTGCAATGTGTTTAATAATTCATCACAAAACCTAAAAATGTTCTTCTTCAACGTCCCGTCTATCTCTATACTTACCACAATTTATCGAAATTGGTTCGGTAGTTTAGGCGTCAAAATTTATCAGACGGATAGACAGATTTGTAATATTAATATAGATTATGTTTTCAACATGGGTCCTCTTGAGCAGCCAAATTCTCGATTTTTTTTATAACTTAGTTGTAATACTTTCTCAGAAAGGTATTGCTATAAACTTGCTATGAAATCCATACTAATATTAAATGCAAAAGTGTGTCTGTCTGTCTGTCTGTTACCTCTTCAAGCTTAAAGTGCTGAACTGATTTAGATCAAATTTGGTACCGACGTAGTTCGAGTCCCGTGAAAAAACAAAGGATAGTTTTTATTCCAGAAATCGCACTTTAAGGGGGTGAAAAGGATTGTAGGAGTTTGTATAGGAAATCAATAACCGCTTAACCGATTTAGATGAAATTTGGTATGGGGGATAGTTTGATTTTTGAAGAAGGACGTAGCCTACTTTTTACCGCGATAACCGACATACATGTGGGTAGAGCCGCGGGAAAAAGCTAGTGTGTAAATAAATCACTATGACATGTAATCTGAAAAGGGTATAAATTGTAGCGCTACTCGCTCTACTTATATTTTAATTTCCCGCTTACATTTTAAATCCTATTCTGGATAGACTATATTTATTAGTATCTTATTTATTAAGGTTTTAAGTTCAAAGTCGTTTGTTTTAAAAGTTATATACCAAATTACAACGAGTTTCCTATACTCTGTACATAACTATGGTTTACATTGGAAATCGCTCGTGAACTTTTTTGGTTTAATTATTTTGATCATCTGCTTTGTTAATGAAAAGACTGAAGGTACTGGCTTCGATCACTCACTAAAACCTCTCTTATAATTAAACCTCCTCGCTCTGTCTACTCTCTTTCACATTGTGAACAAAACATTATTATCATCATCAACAGACTTTAACTACCCACTGTTGGACATAGGCCTCTCCTTAGAAAGGAAGTTTTGGCCTACTATACCACGCTGGGCAGACGGGTTGGAATAGGGTTTGTTTCAAGATTTCTTTCTCTTTGCAGTGCTTGTTGTCCTGCGCAGTTTGCTCCCTTAGTCGTCTTTTATGACACCCACGGGATGAACAAAACAAAACACAACATTACCTTAAAGTAAAAGCTGATAATTTAGCGATATTCTCTGTACCTCCAAAATCATGCAACTGAATTCGGACTAGCATTCTCAGCGTATTTTTAACTTTACAATGATTTGAAGCGTTATTAATAGAACCTATCTAAAAGCAGTATTTGTAGAAGATTTTTTAGAACTTTATAAGTTTTAAATATATATATATTTTGTATAAAACTTCATGTCTTTTTTCCAAAGAGCTTATTCATGAGCTGATCTTCAGATGATACTTATAAAATACGATACGTAATCGTAATATATGAAGGACGAGATAAAATATAGTTTTCTGTCTGAGATAACATATGAGTTACAACAAGATCCTACATATTTGTTGAATGGAGGGGTCAAGGAATTTATTTACGGAAGACTTAAGACCTCAATTGGGCCAAGTGTCCTAGTCATTTCATAAAACGAAACATGGCCGAGATAAATTGTTTGCAAAAAAGAGGATTTGGATTTTATATTGTTTTTAATGTATAAAATCAAGGTTTTGTTAAGACAAATCTAGTTTTTACTAGGTATTCAATTTACAACGTTTACTGTTAATTCAAACCGTATGTTATTACGGTAATAGTTTTACTGGGAAGTAATAAATAGCGTAAGATGTTGATACAGTTGTAGTGTCTTGTTCTACCATATAATAATAAGTTAGATAAGGAGTTGGCATATTCTTGTCTATTCTTCTTCATGGTGTCTAATTGTATTGAATCAGACAATTAGCACGACTGTCTACTTTGACTAAATCTTACTTCTGAGAACTAAAAAATTTATAGATATTTTTAAAGAAGACGATGACGACGATGATTCACACATTTTTCAGAAGTACTTGTAAGTTATCTCAGCAGTAAATTATGTAATTATAACGAGTGTTGCTATTTATGATTCCGCCATCTCATTCAAAAGGAGGCCATGCACCTTCTATTTAAATATGGAACGGTTGGTGGACATCCTAATTTTAAGCGGGCGCGCATTCCAGAATAGAAGTGCTTAAACGAAGAGTTCATGAAGTTGGAATTGTAGGAGGGACATGAGAGAAGCAAATTATTTGCAGAACGAAGATTTCTGAAGTGATTAGACGACAAGAAAGAGAAGTAGAGCTAGGTAAGTAGGTGAGGATAGGGAGATGAAAATAAAGAGGTCAGAGCTCGCTGATTGCAGTTCAGGTGAATGGGTAACCAATTCAGTTGGGAACGTAAAGCAGACACGTGGTCATACTTGCGAAGGTTGAAAATGTATCGAATGCAGTTATTAAGAAGGCGATCAAGCTTACTTAAGAGGGATGTATTCAGGTCGAAATAAAATACATCACTATAGTCGATTAAAGGAATTATTAAGGACTGAATGAGAGTAGTTTTGGTATTAGGAGGCAGGCAATTCTTAAGACGATATGGTGTTCGCAGGTTTCCAGTTACTTTCTGACTCACACAAGTAACTTGAGCTCGCCAATCAAGAGTTGAGTGAATGAGTAGACCTAGGTCCTTTCGGGGCTAAAAGGTATGACTGAACCTCATCGACCAGGAATTTATGGATTGTAGGTCCTTGTTAAGGCCTGCGCTACGTCCTCCACCCTTGCCTGTGAATACAGCTGCAGATCATCAGTATATAGGTTACTGATGATGTTGTGTGATGATATTAATAAATATTAAGAATAAAAAAGGAGATAATATACGCTAGTCTCGAAGATCTCTTTCTCTAATAATATATATCTGCTTCTATTAATGTTCGTGGTTTATATTGCCGTTGAACTAAAATTAATTGAGTCGGAGGGAGGTTAGGTGTGAACTTAAAGCTTATCGAAATTCGTTCCAAATTTCACTTCAAATTTTGGAAACCCAATTTTACATACAGGTTTTTCAGCTACAGAAACAATAGTACATCACTCCATTTCCTTATGTTCATCGTGTACGAATATAATGTAAATATATATGTATGTGTATATATGTATGTAGTGCGGTAGTAGTAGCAACTAATATATATGTATATATATATATATATATATTTTAGTAATTTAACCTAGGTGCGCCTACCACTCCATCTGAGTGCCGGGTCCATCGCGATGGGGCCAACACATGCGACTGCGACATCGCCTGGGAATTGCGACCCAGGAGTAGGTTTAGGGAGTACTTTTTGCGACGCGTCAGCGCTTACCTGCACTGTCTGCTGTTACTCCCTCTACCTAACCATATTTGATACGAGCCTGGCAATGCCGCTTTGGATGTTCGTTCAAGATAAGAGCTTACTGAAGCTCTTGACAATTCAAGGTTTTTAAGAAGGTTATAGAGGGATTTAGCTGGTATACCCATCGCACCTACTAACGCAACGAAATATAAAACTTTACAAAAATTACCAAAACTGCATAAAATTATCTAAATTAAAAATATATGAACACGTAAGAAATAGACACGGCGTACTTTTTGGGTGTAACTTGACAAGGGTGAAAGTTCACCGATTGCTATTGCCTAATGACCAATATATGCATTAGTTTAATAAATAAAAGAGATTTGAAGGTTTAGCAAGGCCATGTTTTTGAAGTGTATTATAGCCTAGTGAAACAAAGTTTTCATAATACCACAATAGGCTTGTGTCCACTAATAACAAATTGCTTGGTTTATAGTTTCAAATTATAAATGAAGAGACATAGATAAGAAAAAACCAGTCTATTTCTCATACAAGTTAAAGAAAATCTTTAAAAAAAATGAATTCGATCAAAATAGGCATTAAGTCACGTGACAGCGAACACCAATCAGAAAGTGTTACGTCAAGCCACGCAAAACATCATTGTTGTTGTTGACGTTTTCATACAGCAGAGCAGGTTACTCCTTATTGTTTTTAGAATATTTTCTCACCTTAATACAGTTTCAGTTGATACTGGACACAAATGTAAACAGTTTTGTTTCGCAGACTATGACGTTATTCAAGACGCCATGACACTATTGAGCGTTTTCAAGGGATTTTTTTTTTAATACAAAATACGTAATGTAAATATTTTTTATAATATTTTTTTCTTTGAAATATTGGTTTTTGGAATAAAATAGATATTAAAGTATATAATTAACCAATTTTTCAAATTGAGTCAACTAGCCTATTGCCTTCAGGCACAGGAATCCCTTTGTTAATTCTGCTATAGTACAAATTACTTTATTTCATTAATATTTGAAAGCATTTCCTGCTCTGTTTGTCAAAGATACTAACTGGTAGAATTATTTATATACGGGCATATTAAAGTTAGTGTGGTTTGATGAACCAACTGACTATTAATATTAACACACATCGCACACAGCCGTCTGATGCCAAACTAGACAGAGTCAGTACTATGGTAACCAGGCTGCTGATAAACTTATTTAAATATTTCATCATACATATTGTAGATAAATGACATCCAGACACAGAATAAACGATCATGCTAATCTGTCCTGGGTGAAAGTCGAACCCACGACCTCTGGTTTAGCAATCATTGTCACTAATAACTAGATCAGCACGCCAGTCATTTAAAAGTAATAATGGTGCTACTTATTTATATCAAGATCATAAATATTCATACTAGAAAAAGTTGTTGAATGCGGTCTCTATGTTTACATTAAAGTTATAGAATAGAACAGAAAAGATTACGATAGAAATAAACTTTATTGTACCCAACAATATATATATATATATATATATATGAAATGAATATGTGCTTATGGTGGCCTTATCGCTAAAAGTTCGTATGGGTGGAAAATTGACAAAAAATATATGACATGAAGAAATCAGGGGTAGTTTTAGTGTTACTAGTTTTGTGAAACTCCTTTTTTCATTTATTAATTAGATTATTTTTATTTATATATTTAGTTTTCTAAACAAATTGAATGTCAATTATAGATACCTACTCTTTCAGAGAGTTTAATATGGAAAAATGGAAATGCGTAAATTGTCATGAAATTAATTTTGAAAAACAATATATTTTGGTGAATGTATGTTTCTAGTTTTTAAAGTCTCGCTATTTTATAATATAAATCCAATATGTTACAATACCCACCTTCTTTAAGTATTTGCAGTTGCGACCGAATTGCACTAATCGTAGTCCAAAACCACGTTTTTCAACATTTCTCTTAATACGTAAGTACCATTGATTCGCTCCATTTTCAAACGATATTTTCATTACTGAGCATAATTAAGATAAGTCCGATGTAACTTAACGGTTAAACGCCAATGCGCTACCAATTTTAGGTTTACAAATTCCGCTGGTTGTCCTTTCTGTAAAATTTTATAAACACCCAACAGAGAAAATAAAATAGGCAAAATAACACTATTACTGAGATAATGCTGTATCAGGAGCAAGTATTCTCAGAGATAAAACCGAACAATTGTCGATTTTCTTAACGTAAAATCTTACTACGTATCATAAAATGTTACTCTAAACTGTAAAAGCCGAATACTATAAGCAGTTGTTATATTTTTTCTTATATAACTAACAATGCAATTTATTCCAAATGTTATTTTCAATTGCCGCTTGATAACAATTCCATAAATTATTAAGTCACTATAATGAGTACATAAAGTCAAATTTAAGTCGCTCCATATTTTATAAGCCCAATCTTCTAACGTTAAATCTCTTGGCGGTAATTGGCTTCATTTTCAGCTCGATCGTCTGGTATACAAATGTGTCTTAATAATATTCTGCTGTTATTCGTTCTATACTTGTAGTTCTTACCCACGTTTCGGTAGTTTTGAAGCTGTTAACCGAGCATTTATGAAAGTTCACTGTACAAAATCCTAACAAATGCAACGTCTGCATAGTAAGCGTCCAGTAATATATTTAAATTTCATTTTTTTTTCATGTTTAACCTTATAGAACTATGAGTATTTTTGTGGTCCTTGCATACGAATCTGAGAATAACCACAATGCATGTTATGCAAGGGATGTTTCCGTATGTAACGTTGACACTAATCATAGACTCCTCTACGAGGATTGCAGATACCTAATACCTTATTATTACTAGTATTAAAGGTTTACTAATATTCCCGTTAACCCCATCCAGCTAAGCTAAAATGCTTGGGTTAGGAGTGGGTTCACGTCGGTAGTTTGGCCAGCCGCGAGGGGGCGGCGTCCGCGTGTGTCGGACGTCGCCTAAAGAGAGGAACATCCACATTGAGACGGAGCCCGCACCAGGAGCGGGCTGGCGCTAGGAGGGGTCCGGATGTCTTAACAACAGCTGTTCCCGGATCCCTCCTGTTACAGGCGCAGAGTGGCACACCGTGTGGTTTTAGTCGGTCCGAGTCCGACACACCACCCCGCCGCAAACCCCGGAGGGGTGACGGTCCGAGGGGATTTCCACACGTTAAAAAAAAAAAAAAAATGGGTTCACGTCGGTAGTGTATTGGTCAGGATTAGAACCCACGACCTCTTCATCACAAGTCCAATGCCATTGCCAGTATTGTTAATATAAAAATGAGTTTGTTTGTATGTTATATTTTCATGCCTTAACCGCTCCACCGCTCGTTTTGAAATTTGACAAACACGTTGCCTTTGTTATCCTATATAGTATTTTGACTAATACTCTACTCAACTCTATACTAATGCTAAATAACTATTTAAATTACGCACATAACTGTAAGAATAGAGATATAAGTACGATACTAATTAATATGACCGCAATACATTAATGCAAGCATATTCATTGATCTATATTAACATTATAAAGAAGTAAAGTTTGTGAGTTTGAACCGAGGTAATCTCAGGAACTACTAGTTAATAATTAACATTTACATTTATTATGTTTACTATTTTAATTAAAGTTTAATATTTATAACAAACTTATAAACTCACTTGTACAAAAAATATATAACAGAGGCTAAGAACTAGCAAAATTACACAAACTAAAAAAATATATTGGAACATTATATTAGTGTTACATAGAACTTTTAACGAGGAAGGATATATGCTGTGACCAATAGGAACCGAGTACCAAAGTTGCGAAAACGGGGAAAATTATTTATTTTAAAAGAAACAGATTAAGTTGCGCGGGTCAGCTAGTTTAAAATAAAACCTTAAACACCACAACCATCGTACACACAGCTTAGTAAGAGTAAAATTAAATTTGTTTTCACTTCAGATAGATAAGGCTTAATCAGATAATAATGTGTACCAATTACTAGTCCCTTCGCTATATTATTATCGTTAACTAAGAACTGCAGACGTAAGCCCCAGATAGCGCGCTTTATTTAATAGCATTAAATTGCGATGCAGACGAATAATAGAGTTTGATCTAAAACTAAGTTCTGTAGAGTAGATTAAGTAATCTATGTATCTTATTAAATCATTATTTATCATCAAGTTAAAACTAATTTAGTGTAATATGCTGTATTTAGAGTTTTAGGCCCGTATTTTAAACGACGTCTCAAGTATCGATTGAACGCTGATTGTCTGAAATTAGTTTTAAGTTCAGATCTAGTTTCTGATTAGTTCTAAATTTTACTCAGTTGAAACTAATCTCAATCATTGATTGGAACTTACAGTCTGTTCTTATTGATTGATTCTTATAGTATACCATTAACTAGTGTAGCTATGTAAACACATTAACAAGCTTGTTGCTTGGCTAAAATTTAACATAATAAACATTTAAAAAAAAGGCTAGTTATAGGCTTTAACGGAACTTTCAAGTTATTTATCGACACTTGTCATGTTGAATTGTCAAACAATGTTTTTATTTATTTTTCTAAAATTTATATTACTAGAATCAAAAACGTATTATAATGATATCATTGACAAGAATAATATTATAGATTGTGGTAATTTTAAAACAGAAATCGAATGTGAATTTAAGTGAATTGAATATCAATTAAGGTAAATTGAAGTGATTTGAATATCAATTAAGGTAAATTGAAGTGATTTGAATATCAATCAAGGTAAATTGAAGGGAATTGAATGTCAATTAAGGTAAATTAAAGTGAATTGATTATGTCATACGACAAGCGATTCTTTCGTAAATAAAGTTAAGTAAATCTTTTGTAATTATTCAGAAACAAATCATCGTAAAACAGCCCTTAAATAATAATAACATTATTATAATAATATTTTCGGACATCTAACACACAATGCCATCTAGTTTCAAACTAAGTAGAACTTGTACTAAAAAAGCTAGATTGACTAATATAATACTTATACACTTTTTTTGTAAATACATACATATTATACGTAGAAAACGCACCAACTGCGAAATGAATATTTTTAGATCATACAAACCGAATTGAACCTAAACACAGCAGTCGCATACGCTACCACTGCACCTCCGAGGCGGTCAAAGTAAATGCTCCACTAATCACTGCTTAAGACTAGTTTCAGCTTGTCTCACGTAAACAAAGATCACCGCTGTCAAAATCTACACCTGAGTAAAGATTTGGACAGAAACATCTTTTTAAAATAAGCTATCGCTCACTTGAGTGTGAATCGGTGAATATCGTTTTAAGTGACGTTCAATAATAAAATCGCAACTTAAATCAGTTTCAAGATTAGATTCACGACTGAGATATCTTTTAAAATACGGACCTTAATCTTACTACATACTAGTTGTCTTCTGAGGTTCATACTATTTAGTTGTTAAAATTTATACGCTTTAAATTGCCGAGTTTAGATCGGTCAACGTTGTTTTCTATTGGTCGGTAAACATTTAAAATTACAAGTTAAGAGTGTTTCATTAGCATAAAAATATTATTTTAGTTGTTGTTGCTAATATTCTTCAATATGATTAACGGAACAATAAGGTCTTTAATCTCGTCTTAATGTTGGAATAACTGTCCGAACTACATTATCTTCGCATATTCTCTAAATATTATCCAAATATGTATTTTACCTATTACCACCATGTTCATCATTTCAGGGAGTCGTTTCTTAAACATTATCTAAACTCTTAATAAACATAAAAATTCATTTCTCGTTTAGTAAATAAATCAAAACCGGGAAAAGTATTTTGCGAAATGAAGAAGCATCACATTTGCTGATACGGACTAACCTGCCCGCTAAAATGAAAAATGTGTTTCAAACTTTACTCCTCGTAAACTTGGCTACAGTATTTGGCACGTTATGAAAGGGCGTTTGATGTCTTCTTGTATTAATAAAGGACCTTTCAATAATGAATCTTATGAACAGAGTGAGTCTGCAAATAATTTATAGTCCTTGAAAATCCAGATAATTTGCTAAGAATTCGTCTGGAACTTTAGTAACACAGCTGTCATAAAAATCGTTTTTATTTTAGCAGAAAAAAAGCTGCCAAGTGAGTGTCGAGCGACGCGCAATTGCCACCATTTTTCCATTTTAAATAATAATATAAAAAGCTTAATATTTGAAAGGTCTGTATTTTGCTCGAAATTTTTAAACAGTTAATTTTTTACACCAATGTTATTTTTAAACTAACATGGTTAATTGGGCATGAAACTTTTCCTACTGAGCTTGTTTACTCGTATTTACCTACTATATTCATTATAATAATCATGTGATGTCAATCATCATGATTTTTCAGATTTTATTAGCCAACAGGTGGTTTTTTCGTTGGTGTAACGTATTTTCAGTGTACCAAAATTTTTCAAAAATAGTCTCACAATATGTCATTGTCTGATGGATACTGAATTCTACAAAAAAAGATTCTTGTTTGTTATTTCGTTCTGTAATAACTATTACCCAGAAAATAGAATTAATATTGGTATATAATAGGTGAATATGTTTTAAGCATTGTAAGAATAATATTAAAATGCTGCCCGTTAAGTGTATTACTAAACCTTTCAAGTGTATAAAGTGGGAGACAAACGAAGAAATTTGCTTAATCCGGTCTTAATTTGGGCTTGTGCAATCTACCAGGATTTGTTTGGCTCCGTGTCAGAACGGTTCTTTGCTTTGTCAGTGTAAAAACGGATTATAAGATAAAAGGTTTTCTTTAGACGGCAGCCGGTCGTGACGACTCATATTCTAAATCTATTAGTAACATTCTTTTAACAGTTAAGTGCAAAAATGACGTAGCGTGTTTTAACGACAAACGGAGTTAAGAGATAAAAAGACACCCTTTTATACGTAGAAAAGTCATTTTTTATTTTTGATGTGTAACATTTTTTATTTAAATTTTCTGCAATATTTGGGAGTTATTTTGTAAAAGGGGACGGAAGTACGTACGTACTTGGGAAGTGCTCCCTATTTGATTTCACCAAAGAGCGCGCGCGGTTTTTGAGTTGGCTGATAGATAGGTCGGTGAGAAGACAGATCTTATACATCATAAGCTACTACTGTAAGACTTGCTATTTTTTTATGTAATTTTAAGTAAAAAAAGATTTATTTTTATTTGGTTTTCTTTTCGTCTTTTTAAATCTCCAAAATGGATCGAAGTAATGATAAGATGTACAAAAAAAGAGTTTTCTGTCTATCTATCTATTTACTCGTATAAGTTGTTTCCTCAAATTGATTGTCTATTAAATCTCTTTATTTGTTTGCTTATAGCATGAGTATTATAAATCAAATATGAAGATAGATAGATAATACTTTATTTGTACAACAGGGTTTTACAGACATTATAAACTAATTAAACGAACAACAGATGTAATGAACAAAAGAAGGCCTTATCGCTTAGAGCAATTTCTTCCACGCAGCCTTGGATGGACTGGATTCATTTTGAACTGGTGATAGGTATACAGAAATTAGAGTAATAAATTGTCTTAACCTATTAAATATTTATTTTACATAAATTCGACTAATCTATATTTATACATTAATACTATACATACATAAATTACTAAATATATACACTAATTTCCAACTATGAGTAACAGATAATGCTCATACAGCACAGTTTTAAAGGTGGTTACGGATTGCGCACATGTGATAGAAACCGGCAAGGCATCCCATAAACGTACAGCTTCTACGGCAAATGATTTTGTATAGAAATTGGTAGAATGCCTAGGTATTGCCAATCTCAGGGTTTCAGAGGACCTTAGGCATTTCAACTGTGTGTCAGAAGGAACTTAGAAGCTAATAATAGCTGTACAAGTTGTAACACTTGAAGTTTCTTGGGAAGACAATTACTTCATCCATTGAAATGTTCTAGTGGCAGTATTCAATCGATATTTGTTACGTCTTATAAGCAAACTTTATCGGAACCAAGCACCTCAAAGCTTATTCAATACTTCGCGATTGTTGTCTTGTAAACATTTTGATCTCACAAGCGGCAATTTGTTCCATATGTTATTGGATTTATGAAACGAGTTATAAATTGTTACAGTAGGCCAATTAGATGAATAATTTTCGAAATAAATTAGGAAAACACGTGGTTTCAATTAGATAATTTTACAATAGATTGGGTGATTCAAATACTAACTAAGTCATTTTTCAGATGAGACCAATGATCGCTGGTGGGGAGAATCAGCGGTACCTCCAGCGCCAGCCGTAGCAGCAGTTCCTCCACAACGTCCTTCGATGTCCACCAGCCTGAATGTGACCAGTATCAGCAGAGATGAACCTTCCGCGTCACCACCTAGACATCACTTGGCTAAAGACGGTATGCCTATTTTAAAATAAAATAAAAATATAGTGACAGCATTGTAATTAATGCTGAGTTTATTATTAGTAATAACTCCTCAGAGATCTAAAAAAAGACGTATTGTCAGTTTTAATAATTCAATTTAGAGAAAATGCTGACATTACGTTTAAATCGATCCTTCTAGTCACATAGTTTAAAATATTCATGGAATTTTTAATAAAATAAATGCAATAAAATTAATTGAACCCTTTTATGGTTTTTATATAATTATGGGAAAATTACAGTATATTGGTACGTCTTAACTATCTGTTAATCTATTCAGCGTTAACCTATTACAGAGTAGGATCAAAACGTATTATATTTGGACGTACACCTGGCAATAAGTCAAAATCACTATTTGGACAGACAAAACTGGACCTACGAGTGACTCCATTTTTATCAACAAAAAAGTCTTTGAATGTTTAAACAGGCTATATTATAATCCCATACATTTATCGTTAGTGTGAAAAAAATCACTTTGCATTCTAACAGGGACATACAAAGGGGGGAAAAATTTCAGCAATTTAAGTTTACGACGTACAGAAAATTAAAATAACAATGAGTGCTTATGAATTCGGAGGACGTGTATTGAAACTCTTTTGTAGATACGCGTTATCGAGAAGAAGAGAGCGGTAGGCGTTTTAGATAAGATACTTGAGGCTAATTCTGAATACAAAATGCGAAAAGAATTTTTAAAACTTACACATTTTATGTAATTAATTAGATGATAAAAATATCTTTAATACTATTTTGATGAGTCATAAAAGTTATAGTTTCACGACGTAAGTGCGTTTTTTTCTATTAGGAAATTTGTTTTAACTTTACGCAATACTAGATAAAGTAAACAATTAAGACTTATACATTATGAATTATAAATATAACACTCTCTAAAATTCATATTAAACCACGACCAGGAAAATCCATCTTTGTGTTCACTAATACACCCTTTTTTGTTGGCGGGGTGAAAAATCCCTTCGGATCTCCTGCTCCTCGGGGACTTAGGAGCCAGGAGTTTGTGTTGATTCCACTAAAAACTACCCCGATGGCCGGCCTCAGGTGTTCTACTCTGGGAGGACATAGACTATGTTATTTTAGGTTCTCCCCGAATTGACACCATGCCTAATCAGGCCCTAACCCAAGGGAAAATACTTAACCCCTCTCTATTGCAGCGTGGCGGCCCGATTGCGTCTTAATGCAATCAGGCTGCCATTCTATCCCCTACTGCAGCAATCAATCTGCCACCAGAGGTCGCCACTCTTTGGTGGCCTTCTCCCGATCCCGTTCATCGGTCCCTTTTCCGATCATTACAGCTTCACAGAAAGAGACAACTGTGCCCTATCCCTCCTCACGCGCCAGCATGGCGGCTATGATTGCTGGCGGGGACAGATCTCGTCCAATCTCCAATACACCCTAGCAATATTATACTTTAATTCCTGTAAATGGTACTAAACTTAATTGCTTAATGCATTCTAAATGTCTTAAATGTGTAATCTCTATTATGCATAATAAAAGGATAAAAAGTCATAATTGGGTTCACCTTCCAACAGGTCAACAACATTCCCGAAGTAGACGTCTTAAATTTCCTCAGTGGCACAAATACCTTCCAAAAATCGTTTACCAGCTCTAGTACTATCAAGTCAACAATCTCGAACATTACTCAAACTTAAAGTCTTGTTTAATCTGTAGCGCCGTAGAAATCCGATTAATTAAATTTATACTGCAATGAAGAGTTTTGTTTAAGCTTTTCTTTCATATTTAAGAGATATTTGTTGAAATTATTTTTTTTGATAATTTATTAAAAAAAAATAACAAAACATGTGGCATATTTTTACTATCCCGTCTACTTTTTTTAGAGGTAAGGTAATTTAATTTGAGAGGTAATTTAGAGAAAATATTTTTACTTCAAGGTGTTTGTATCTTCTTTTACAAAGACTTTATAATTGGAAAAGTAGGACTTACATTAAATACTAGAAAAACACACAAACATATAATCCGTAGACAGAAAATCTACAATATTGTATACACTAACCAGATGTTGCCAAGACCCCTTAAGTAACTTCTTCATTCGTTTTGCATAAGTCGTAAAAACCCTTTACCTTCATTATGTATAAGAATGGAATGTATTTAAATTCTAAGCAATAATCGCTTCTTTTATACTGTATTTGTTAGTTTTTTCAGTAAAACGATATCGCTATTTAATAGGGACGATAATTTATTAAAGTTTAAAAAAGAAAAGTTACGCAGTGTGTAAATGTGTGTTTATAAGTTATATATTATTACAATTTATATAGCTTTTTCATTGGACATTAGTTAATTCAAGGGTCTTTATTGAATTTACCTATTCTACACATTTACTTAAGTTTACGAACAGGACTCAGCAATATGCATAATTACCCCTCTTGCGTAAACAAAGATAAGTGTTAGGTTGATACTACATTGTTAGAAATATTACAGGCCTTGAGATCAGAGTAAAATGGTTATAAGCAGTTTCAGAGCTTCATTAATTACATTGTTGATATTAAATTTTATAAAGTACTTATGTAAAATGTTTTAAGGACGATAAAACTTTATTGAAGCTAAAGTAAATCATTAGGTTGGGTCTCAAGTTATTTAAGCCAGGTGACTTTTTCTTAAGCAAAATAGATATTTATATAGGTTTTACTCTTTCTTACACTTAATTTATTAAAGTCAGGGGAAAACTTATGATACTTCACTTAAATTTAACTTCTTGCGGAGTCACTATTTAATTTACACTTTTTATCTTCGGCAGATGAATTCGACATGATCTACATCTACATCATTGGAGCCGTCACAGTAGCCCTTCTTTTATGTACTATTCTCGGAATAGTACGGTGTGTCATGCACAAACAAACAGCTGATCAGCCAAAAGGTCCAGACGTATCTGCCACAACTGAAATACCCAATGGATTTAACGACAGCATATCAGAAGTCGATAACGACATCAACATAACCAGTCTATCGGGACCCGTCGACTCTGTTGATTCAGGAATCAAGCAAGACATACAGTACACCAACGTTGCTCTTAGCCCCAAAATCAATAAGTACGTCGGTCGACCTGTACCGAACACGTACCCACATGTAAGTACCAATATGTACGGACAGGTGGCTGAATTCCCCATAGAAATGCCTCTACGAACTATGCCACATGGCACGTTAGGCCGCGGAGTTGCGGTCAAAACTCTGCCAAGAGTTCAAATACAAACTGAAACTGACCATAACACTCGGAGTTTATATCGATATTCCAACGCCCAGTACTACTTCGGGTGACAACAAGACAAAGGCCAGTGTTCGGACGTATCTAGAACTTACTGTTTCTAGTTGAATCGTGTAGTGAAGTGTATATAGTTCACATACTAACTAGTGAAGTTTGTAATGTTCTACTTTTAAATACGAAAACTGTGATATTAATTGAAAACTTTCCTATTGTACCGCGAACAGTTTTCAAACTGTAGACACAGAAAGACAGTGTGGTTGTAACAACATCTCTGTTTTAAAATGAGAAATCAGTGTCGGGAATTTGTTATACTGTGTTGACCTTTCGATAACTAGTACTGTTTTATTTACACTTACTGTTTTCATTTATGTACTCATTTTATTCAACTTGTAAACGCTATTATTAGCCATCTATTTTTAGATTACTTTGTTTAAATGTTCCCTAAAGCAGGTTATTTGATCGTCAGACTAAGCTTATACGTCATTATTTTATATATCTTTTTAATTAACATCGTGTTATTAAAGACATTTTTTATTAATTTGTTAATTGTGTCAAGAAAATTACTGCGAACCTATTACGTAAATATTTATGTTATATCTAGATTAATGTATATTTTATGCTACCTTAACGTGTCGTTGTAAATAATTTTACCTATGTTCCTACCTAATGTCTTCTTTTGTCTTTGTATTTGTAACTTTCATGAATGTATAGAATTATTACAAAAATAAATTATCATTTTATACTTACTCAAATCTTTTTTTGTTAAATATTTCTACGTTCAAACAATCCCGAAATCACCATTTTGAATCTTGCGAATAATTTAACTATATATAAAGTACAAAGAACAATCTTAACAAGTAATCATTTAAAAAATCAAAAACAAGACAAACCCGACTTAAAGACAATGTGAAAGGAATGCACTAAAAACAGCACTAGGTCCGACATAAACATGGCCAATTTTATCTATCAAAAACTTTTAACACCCATTTCATTATTCCTTATTGAATTTATATATATATAACTTTTTGAAATATCCTTCTTATTTTCTTGCTTGCTTGTTTTTTTATTAACCTAACACTATTTTCCAAGAAGCCGTTTTTTTTTCTTTTATTTTTGAGGCGGATTAAACAATATCTTAACTATCAAAATCTATCCAGCCATTTGAGAGATATGAGGTAATAATGAAATTTACAAACAAACATACAACCCTTCCTTGGCAGTCGGGTTAAAGGTGGGTAATATAACTTAGTCTTTCCTCACCACTGACTTAATTTACCGATTAGAAAAGAGCTATTAATCTTCAATCTGCTATTGTTTTAATCTATAGCCATAAAATTTTATGCAATTTATTTTTAGACGAAAAGTCTAAATCATAATCGATTTATCTATTTAGGAGCTTATTTTGGTGCGATGCACTAAACAAATACACAAACATAGGCTTTTGACTTATAACAAGATTCGGCAGAGAAGCATCTACAATTGTACAGTTAAAAACAAGTACACGTTCATAATGCTTCTTCAACTCATGTTCACTCAGTTATTTTAAACAAAATATTTTAACAACTTCTTTGATGGTGTTTTGTGCAGTCTCTAGTTTTTAAAGCCTTTAAATTAGCCTTTATAATTAGTCTAGTATTGTAGGTATCGTGACATTAAAACCAAGACTTTTTAGAAGAGTTTTAGAGAAGTTTTAAATTAATTTTTACATAAAAATTCCTCTTGACGCCAGGAGTTTTCAAAGTAAAAGTCGCAGCTGTGGTAGGTCGTAATTGGCACAATATTTAACATGCAATCGTAACACAGGCCTAAGAATATACATTAGGTGTAAAAATACTGGATTGAACTACAACAACTACAGGTCCTATTTATCGATTGTCAGTTTTTTATAAAAAATGTAATCAAGAAGATGAATACAGCTTGTCAACTTGGAGTCCCATCATCTACTTGATAGCAATCAACGGATATCGTAAGTGTAGTGTGTCCAAGTAATGTCAGTACAAACGAATATATAAATAATGATGACCAAACGCAGGTAGGTGCCGAAACACGCACATTTCGGCGGTGTCGTTGAGAAGTAATCAGTTCACCAGTGACCACGAAACATCGGATAACCATGATAGAAATTATAAAAACAATATTCAACAAACCTCACTTAATACCTTAAGGGGTGAGTTTTATTATAATATCCTACTTTGTATGTATGTGTCTAAGATTTCATGTCGTGCGCGAGTAAAACACCTTGTAATTGCAATCAAAATATCTATCTTTAAAAACAAATCGATTTATCTAAAGGCAAGATAATTGCATTTATTATTATGGCCAGCGTGATATAGTAGGCCTAAACCTCCTTTCTAAGAAGAGTGTTAGAAAGGAGGGTTGGGCCTACTATATCACGCTGGCCAGACGGGTTGGCATAGGGTTTGTGTCAAGTTTTACTTCTCTTTGCAGTGCTGTTGTCCTGCGCAATTAACTCCCTTAGTCACCTCTTACGACACTCACGGGATGAATAGGGGTGGCGACACTCCGTCTTCCGTCACCACACGGACTAATTTAAGACATACAAAAATACTATTTCGTTGATTAATACTAGTGAATACGAAGAGAAGGTAAGGAATCTATTAGTTGATGAAATTATTTACAAACCAATATCAGTGAAACCTATAGCTTTAGTGACCAGGAGTTACAACCTTATGCTTTTGACTATAAAATGTCTGCTTTTGAGTTAGTACTTGGTCAATTTACAATACATATTTTAGATAAATATCATTGCATTAGTAAGACAATTGTAAATTGGGCTACACTTCAGATTTTTTAAATTATTATCCGTAATAAAAACTTACCTATTCATACTTGAGATACAGAGATACTTATTTGATATGTAAATACATTTAATAAAAACAATAAAATGTTATTATACTCAAATGTAAAAAAATCGTTTTTGGAGGGACATTTGACATGTAAAATGTAAAAAAACATATTTTATGACGTATGGTTTCTAACTGCAGCTCCTGTAAAGTTACAATGGTTTCTCGTGCAGTGCAGCGGTCTTGCGTTATCATGGAGCAATAATGGTGAAGATCGATTCACCAGTCGGGGCTGTTTTACTGCCTGTTTCGCCTTTATTGTTCGAAATTCGGCACAGTAAACATCTGCTGTTATTGCCTGACCAGACCTGAGAAAGCTATAGTGAATAACGCCATGAAGAGACCACCAAATAGTTACCATTACCTTTTTATTGGTGAGCTTAGCTTTACATTTTTTTTTTTTTTTTTTTTTTTTAACGTGTGGAAATCCCCTCGGACCGTCACCCCTCCGGGGTTTGCGGCGGGGTGGTGTGTCGGACTCGGACCGACTAAAACCACACGGTGTGCCACTCTGCGCCTGTAACAGGAGGGATCCGGGAACAGCTGTTGTTAAGACATCCGGACCCCTCCTAGCGCCAGCCCGCTCCTGGTGCGGGCTCCGTCTCAATGTTTTCCTCTCTTTATAGGCGACGTCCGGCACACGCGGACGCCGCCCCCTCGCGGCTGGCCAAACTAATGCGGGTGGAGGGGAGGGGAGCTTAGCTTTACTTGGCTTAACCCCATGGCTTAACATCAATAAGTCTAAGTATTATCTTAGGCAAGTACGATTCTGTAATCAAGTTATAATTCCTGGTTTCCTCTTTTCGATCATGAAAGAAATCAATCCGAGTAAAGAAAAATATAGGTCACATCTCAATATCAACAGTATCTAAGTATTTGATATTTAAAAAAATAAGTGAGCTATATTTTGCCTGGTTGCTTATCCAGGAAAGTCTTATTGATTCTTTATGTTAATAATTTCCTTGTGTTACCTAATTAATCTTGTTGCTAGTTTATTATATGCAGTAATTATATGCACTTTGGCCCGTTTAATAGCAAGATTAAACGGGTCAAAGTGCTCTTACTGCATGCTAATTGCTAATGCTAATTTAGGTTGCAAGCGGCTTAAATAAATAACCACCTACTTATAGTAAACAGATCAGCTCATTCCAGTGCAAACTATGTATTTTATGACTCGTTTCCTAACTTCAAAGATAACATATTGAAATAGTTTGCATTATCTATCTTTTCTATCTTAAAATTTCAAGTTTTTTTTTTTATTTACATCATTATTAATATGTTTATTTACCTTAAATAATTTAGGATTGTTTTATTTTAATTTTAATAATATATTTGTTAACATTCTTCATTCAATTGGTGTATACCGTGAATTCCTTTTACAGATCTAAATACAAGTACGGTATCGTAGAATTATTTTTTTAAATATTCCATATATTTATTGTTTGAGTATCTATAACAATAAGGACTAGAAATAAATTCAAAAAACTATACTTGTTCTAGTATCGATTAATGTTATCAATTTATTTTAAGGATTTCTAAGCGGTGATCACCGATGTTGTAAAACGACTTTTGTTGTTTGGTTTCAGGGAATTATTTTACAAGTATGTACGATTTCATAGCAGTCAAAAGGTGGCTGGAACAACGAAGTTGCTCGTTTATTCAAAACTTTTGAATGTAGTCACACTGTTAAAATAAAGGCTAACTTTAAAACGAAACAAAACTATTTTGTTTCGAGAATAGAACGGGGTTTGCATGTGTACTTTGCAGCTGTTACATACAGTTCAGCAAAGGTTATTTTTATTTCAAACTCTGGAAGGTTTTCATCTTTTATTCTTCGTTCAAATTGACCTCATCTTCTATATTCAATCTTCCGATTTTCAAGGTAAAGCAGGAAACCCAATATTTTTTAAATAAAATTTTTTCATACCAAATCTAGTTACATCATTATTTCCGATTCCAAGAAGTGATGATATAAAAACACAAAAGTTGGGACATTCTAAATATTATTAATATATAAAAAAAAGGAGAGGAGGAGGAAGAGAGGGATTTATAGGAGTAATATTATTTTATCTGAAGCCAAGCTAAAGTGTTTGTAATCTGAAGAATTGAGGATCAAGATAGAGTGATACTTAAGAAAGCAGTAGTACTAGAAAATCATTTTTTGGTTTACTTTCTTTTTAGAATTCCCGCCTTAGATTATTTTTTTGGTACTATCTAAAATCGGAGCCCAAGCCGCGCCCTCCCTTTAATTGGAGGAGGAAGGGGGATAAATCAAGTCTCTTACTATTAAGAAATATGTCTGCTCGTGTGCTTCCTACACCATCAAATATAAAATAATATGCAATATCTAACATCACGTTAACATCTCAATAATGGGATAGGTACATTATTGAATTTAGATAAAGTAAACTGCAAGTGAGGACGATGATAGATGACGCAACACAGTTGAGAGTATACACATGTACGCGTCACCTGAGTCCTGTTCCGAAAAGTTTACGCTTAACTTATACTGACTAGCTTTGTTGTGTCTCAAGACACATACACATAGACTGGATACATTATGAACTACAGACCAATTCTACTGCAGCAATATATTAAATAATCATTTTTTCCCTATTATAATTTATCCCGAGGGATTCTCGAGAAGAGTCTCTACTTTCCTCTCGATGAAAGATACCCATACCTTTCTATGTATCCCTTGTGAACAAAATGTTGCGGTGACTATACGAATCACTGGGACATTCGGTGCCTTAAATAAAAACAGCCAAACAATTGCTTTAATTTATTTTTATACATGTCGCGCTTGAAGACCGACAACGGTTACGGTCATTGAACGAAACAAACAGCTCACAACGCGTTGTGACAATCGCAGAAATACCACAACGCGAAAGTAGAATACCCATTCATGGTTTCACTTTTAGACGTTCGCGATATATCCAATAATAAAAAAAAGTAAATTTTCGACCCTAAATCCCTTCAGGATTGAAAAAAAATTAAATCTTTCGAGGACTAAAACTTGAATCAATGACATTGTCATTATATAAAATAAACCATTAATGATTGAATGCAAATAAACATCGTTTCAAAATAAAATGGATAAAAAAATAATATACGTGATAATAATTCGTAATGTCGCATTTAAATATATCGCAATTTACTTAACTGTTTATTGCGTGTATGTAATCGTAGTTAATTTAGTGAATGGATACTTCAGTGTTAGTTTTGCCTTTATTTATACATGGTATCCCTGTCAAAAACATGATGCCGCAAACATTATTAAAAAAATTCTAACGACAGAGTTACGATATTTTCGTGTTTTTAATATTTTCACATTTAATTTCTCCATAACCACAAGTTCTGTTACAATATACGTTAATATTTCAGATAAAACTCAATGCAGGCTTAAAATTTAGTTTATACATATTTGACATAGCAAAAAAAATATGTGAAACTGATTTTCATACTGAAATGGGCATTCTCCTTTCTAATATGGTTCTTATGAAGATGTTCATGATGCGTTTTGATAATTACAGTAGCATCACATAGCAAAATTAGTGCATAATAAAATTATTTCTTAATACAAATATTTACTGTCAATAATATTGTAAAACACAAAGAAAGTTAATAAATAGTTTTCATTTAGTATTAGATAAATTACAGAGAATAAATAAATAAATTAAAAAACAACCAGCTGAAGCGTAATTTTAGCGCTAGTCTTTATTAGGATTTGATCTGCCATGGTACAAAAATCTAAACAGTTCCACGTACACTGGTCAATAATATTAGAACAAAATATTCAAAACGGTCGAAATTTGACTGCTATGCGATCTCTAGCTTTTTTTTGTGGACGGGATGGGAAATCCTCCTCGAGGACGCAGGATCCAGGAGTATGTGGTGTTTCCCCTTCGCGTTCAGACGCCCACGCGGGGACGTCTTCCAGCGTATGCTGAGTAGAGTCCCAGTCGGCTGCGCAGTGCTGGCATTGAGCCGTCTCCCCGCGTCCTATCCGTTTCTGTAACGTCGAGTAACTGTGACGCGACCTCCCTCCCTACTTATTCAAGCTTCGAAGCGGTCTGTAGCTACATCTCGATGAACATTAATCATAATTAATGTTCAGCCATATATTAATTGAACAGTACTCATTCCAACTGTCACTACTAAATGATCCTTTATCCACTGCCTAATTAATGTGGAACGTAATCAATAATATCTCTCGTTCTCTGTAACTTTCACCCACTCGTTAATCAATCAAAACTATCTGCAATTTGTCAAAATATTACTTTAAGGATCGGCCTAACTTTAACGTTTAATTTAAGTTCGATTCGATTCGATCGATTTTAAGTTCGTTTATTTAATTTATACATAAATGTTAAATAAATTTAAAGACAGAAATGGTACAGGTCTATTAAAAAATATAAATAAATCTAGGTGAGAAAGCAACTCATTCTACTCTTAAAGGATTTAGGAGTTTAGACTTTTCGTTGAAGACGTTGGTCTTTGGTTAAATCATCCCAAAGATCTTTGCAATAGTATAAAGATCAAGCAGCTATATCGAGATGAAGTATCGACGGCCCTATAAAATGAGTTCTAATTTCTTGAATACTGTGTGACATGGGCACGATTTAAACTTTGAAGTTAATTAGAACGCAGTATTGATACTTAGAAGCTCTAGATCCACTTATATACGAGTACATACAGGTATATGTATAATTGACAGTGTTGGCATCAACCAATCGGACACCCACATTAATGTCAAACTTACCCGATTAGTCATAGATTTTCTCGTAAATTAGTTTTCTTGTGAACTTGTGTTATATATATCTCTCTATTGCGGTGCTTAGAAATGTATATTTCTCTTGCAACTTGCAGCTAAGATCTTGAGGAGAGTGGGGTGTTATTAGGCCTATTAGACAAACTGTACTAGAAGAAAATTGAAAAAATAAAGTTAACGATATTGTTTGCTATACCGTGGCAAGATAAGGAGTGGTACTATGCACTTCTAGTACTTGAAGTAGTATGAAAAGAATTTGCTTGACACATATGTTGAAGATGAGAAAGGGCGTCAGAGCTTTATGGAGAGTTATGCTGTAACGATAATTTTAAAATTCCAAATCAATGTATGTATCTGTGTATACAAGATAGGTTGAAAAGTTTAATCGCCACCAAGGTCGGTGGCAATCGATTGGTTGGGTAAATAAAAAGGTACCGTTTCTTGTAAAAAAATCTTGTCAGAAGTTCTCCTAGGAGAATACTTTCGCAATAATCTTCGATTCACGGGGATAATTTATTTCTTCCAATAATTAACTATTGCCAAACCGTCTTGTAGTTTTTGGTATATTAGTAGTAATAAAGTATATTTTTCTTGGCTTTTTATAGCAAAAAAAAATCGCAAAAAGAAACTACATTTAATACAAGAATTGTTATTTCAATTGACAATCGATATTATTGTTTTAACATACTTAGTATAACTGTAACAACTACAACAAATAAATTGTAACATAAACCAAAGTTTTGAGTATGATTCATTCGCCCTTAAGTTATCATAAGGAAGTGTTCAGTAACTAACTGTTGTGTTGCCGCACTCTATCGAATGATAAAGACATAACAGAGTAATCTATCAACTTGTTAAGAAATTAGAAACACATTGGTAGTGCAAATGTATTATATAATTTATTATTTCAGAGACAGAGTGCTCAGAAAGTTCGGTTTACTTCAGCATAGAAATGCTTGTGAAATAATTTGCAAGTTTGCCATCAGAAGTTTAATTATAGTTGCTACAGTGTGACAGAACTACTAAATATAGGTAGTGTACCAATTTGCCAAAACAGTTATATCTAAATTTTCTCTACTAGATACTAACCTGAAAGTCAAACAGTGCTAGTTATTGACAAAATTTGTTTTAGTAACATGATCCAATATTATTTTTATTCATATGTAAATATTATTATAAAAAAGAAAAAAAACTTTGAGGTAATAGTCCATATACAGCCAAAGGTCATTAAGTCCTATTGAATATATAACAAACTGTAAAACTTTAATAGATGGATAAATATGTGATTGTGGGCTAAATAAATTTGAAAATTCGCAAATTAATGAAACTTTAAAAAAATAGCTAAAAAATCTAGTACTAGGTTGTTAGATAATTTAAATTTATGTTATAATTATTAATAGGGAAGATTACTAAAAATGATAAATTCGTGAAATCTTAACTACGACACCATTTCATTACAATCCTATACGCCATGTCATTGTTTATATATTATGTCACGTCACTAGTTCTGCTGACCGGTAGTCCTACAAGCGTGTTAACAAGGCACAAGGGAAGTCCACGTATCTGGGAGCCAATTACAGTTGCCGCTTACAATTCCAATGTTCCCTGTAACCGAATTCCTTTCAGTTATTGCATTTCAAATTTTATCTACGAGAAATGGTTTAACTGAAGCTAGCCGCTATATCAGTCGGTGCACTGCTTAGTGTGTTCAGTGAAAGAGATTTTATTACAGACTTGCTTCAAAGTATCACCGATAACCAGCGATTTACTAGTTATCTGTATTATTATTATTGTTTTTGCTACGTAATGTCGTAAGATTTTCATTTAATTATTTTTTTGCGAATGTGAAATCTTTAAACCTTAAACGGGAGACAATAAAAAAGTTAAAAGTCGTCTCAAATAAACATAGAAATAGAGAAATATGGAGACCACCGAATTTGTGTGGAATAAAATGAATGATTACTTCTCTGATTCCCTATTATGCTTTTGGTTTGAAATGGTTGGTTGAAGAATGGTTGGTTTCGATTCCCTGGACAGAAATAGTATTGTTTGTGGATGACTCTATTAAAATTCTCATTACTAAGGTGATTAAAAATTTTAAACTCACCGTGCAAATAGGTAATGTTCACACGTTATGTTTTTGCACTATTTCATATGAACAATAAAATTACTTGCAGTTTCTAAGTGACCGATTCACCAACGCAGAGCCTTTGGCAGCTGATATTTTTTTTGTAGTAAACACCTACTAGGAAAGGGTTTAATAAAAGAAATTTAACCATTAACGGGGTGAGAAAAGGGATGAACGACTGTATGGAAGTTCGTCATTTTTAAAGTTAGAAACGCGCAATAAGAAAAAGTCAGGTGAGTGGAGCCGCAGGCAAAGGCTAGTTCTTTATATATACTCATTTATAGCTTGTAACCACCTATATGACGTAATAGTATCGTAAAACTATACCACAACAAGTTAGTAACTGGCAACTGAAGTTGCCAACTAGCGTACGATGTTAATGCATGTTGCATTTAATTTGCACAGTAAGTATGTCACTCCAAGCATTAATAGGACTCGGAACTATTTGATGCAAACTATTATTAGTAGGCTCCTGGGGATACGTTAGATTGCACGATAATCTTTGCTTATGAAAAAAAGACTTAAAGGTTAGAGCAGCTTGTTAGCGAGAGCAGTGGGATATTTAAAGGTACGGTTAGCGAGGGCGGAAACTGATGTCTGAACGTGCTTTTAGAGGTATGGATTAACGTGATTTATAGAAGGCAATATAAAGACAGTTTATGGTAACGTAACTATCGATACAGTTCGCACCAAAAAAGTAACTGGTTACTCGATTTAGAGCCAAATACTTTCTTATAAAAAATAAAAAACTTAATAAGTGATTTTCACTTGTAAAATAGTGCTAAATGACTCTTTCATATATTTTTACTAGCTGTACCCCACCACGCTTCACTATGGCACATTGTGGTTGCATTGATGATAATTAAAGAACAAAACTGACACGAAATTTAAATAAAAACTCTCTTTATCTTAACTTTATATATATGTATATATATATAGCTAGGTTTTCGGTTTAATAGTTCTCCAGGTTCTTTTAAAATTAAATTTCACAAGAAAACGTTTAACATTGACGTGACTGACTAGTAGAAGCTAAATGGCTTCGAAACGATTTGATCGAATATATAACTGCACTGCAGTTTAAATGTGAATCTAGTTTAAATTGAAGTTGGGCTTAAAGCGATTATGATAACTAAGTATTGGAGTGTAAGCGACACATTGGAGTATTCTCTAGATTAAACGAGAGTTGGAAAGGAATGCCGCTGTAGCAACCAATTGGAATGAAGAAAGTTTGAAAACAGAAAAGTCATTAGCAGAAAGGTCTATACTTGAGCCAAATTGGATATGGTATATTTGTAAACAAACGATAAGTCCGCGCTGTATCGCGGGGGACTTTACAAACATACATGCAACGGACACAAAGAACACCCAGACTCAGAAAAAAATTGTTGATCACACAAAGCGTTGTCCCATGTGGGGGTTGAACCTTCAACACTCAGCGCAGAAGGAAGCGGCGAGATGACGGCTTAAACCGCTACGCCATCCGTTTATTTAGTGAAACGTTAAGTTAAGTCCTACATCTTTTGGGTCTACAGGTCTTTATGAAGGCTATTAAGCTGATGCAAAGGTTAGGTAAATTTGCATAGGTTTTCTTGCATCTACTCTTATAACGATTTTAGATATTACGTATTTTTCGTTTGAATAATTTGTACATTGTATAATTATTTAAAAGAAATGACTACGCCGATTAAAAATGTATTACTGATCATTGTAACTTCTTTTTATATGTTTCATTTTTGGTATCTACTTCATTAAAATAACAAATCGAAATATGTATCACTAAAGCCTAACAGTTTTCCTTTCAAAATCTATAATGTAAAGGCGATTAAACCAAATATTTACTTTCATTACTGGTTTACAAATTGTTTTGTTGAAGCACCATAACCATGAGCCAATTCAGCCTTGTTTATCTCGGTAAAGATATTATGTCAATAAGTGTGCGTTTTAGGTCATGTGTCATCATTTTCGACCGTCCATATTATCTACCGTTCATATAGTACGAATAAATCTTTGTTATTCTATCTAAACATCAGCCAAATTTGATATGGACTGTCCTTTTTTCACATTTTCTTCAAGGATATTTTCTTATTTAATAACGACGGGCAGGTAATTTTATTATTAAATTAATGTTTTATAAATTATGTATTTAGCAGGCTGGTTACCATAGCATAGGCTCTACCTAGTTTAGGATGCCGTATGTGAGATGTGTGAAGTTAAGTTATTATTATTAATAAATTAGGTTTGGTAACAATAGTCTGATGATGAAGCCAAGATCTCCAGGTAAATAGTCAATTTTATTTCATCCATTCATATTCATTTGTTTATATTTAAATTCTATTTGTTAGATAGGTATTAAGTTGTAGTCCATACAGATCAAATTAAATTTATCAATCCCTTATGCTGCCATTTCAATCACTTTACAATGCAGAATAATGTTTCAACAAAACCACAGGCCATGTTTGAGAGATTTATTGATACTTGAATTCACGATTTAAAATTATAGCTTTGCAAATATATTTTCTGCATACTCAGGTTTACCAATGTTACTGATTATTTATTGATCAGTTCCATTGTAGTTTACGTAGATATATTAATCTATAATTGAGTAGATATGATACAAATAGGTTTCTGATGATACTCATTATGGATTGATGATATTCAGTCACCTACATTAACATCTTGCTTTGAGGTATGTGTTTCACTTTGTGTTGAAAGACATAAGACAGTGTAATCTTCTCTATAGTAATCATCTAATCTTTACTTATCTAAAGGTAACTCGAGTCTGTAACAATTAAGCTCACAATTAAGTGCACAACTTTCTGAGTTTTTGTGTGTTTATGCGTGCTTTACAAATTCAATCTACAAATAGTTAAGCACTGCTGTAGTTGGAAATAACGTAAGTTATTTCATGTATTTAAAATTGGTTTCAAAATCTTATGACAAGTACATGTCATTGTAATACTTTACAAGCGTTAAACACTAATGCGCATTTTAAATGAAATAAAGTAAACATATTTATAAAACGACAAAAACAGGGAAATGTCTCGGTTATCAAAGAGTTTTGTCTCACATTAGATTTCTGTTTTTTTAGTCCAAATTTCTAGCTAAGTTATTATTCTTGTTACTCTTTATATATATATCGATTTTTTCCTGTCCGTTTATGCTATATGCGATTTAATAGATATAATTTTTTAAATTTATATTAAACTGTAACGTTAATTAACAAACTAGGCGTAATGTTATACGTCTGCATGAGTTCAAACTGGTGTGGTTGACCCGGTGTAAGGAACAGCGACGTCTGTAAACGAGTTACGACCCGTAACTTAATCCCGCACGTACTAACTACCCGAACTTTAACGCCGTACTGTATTGTAAAATACTTCATGGTGATATATCAGCAACGGCAAAAAACAAATAATGAATAAGAAAAACGTTATATTCTTTTGAAATGAGAGTTAAGTAACGCCAAGACTTTTGTCGACTGTAAAACACATTTGTAGAACAGACAAAATATTTTGAACACTTAGATTGCACATCGAGTAACTCTTATGTGTTAATATTCTTTCCTTATTAATTTTCATTATGAGTTACATACAGTTGTGTAAAGTAGTAACTTCTACCCTGAGATTTGCTTGCGGTAATATAATATATAATCTTAATCAATTCACTGTGCCTCAGGTATATTTAGTACTTTGTACTGGATATTAGGTAGTCCATCAATAGGTAAATTCCCCACCGCCCCCACCCGGCACCCTCACAATAAAACTTTATAATCGGTAGAGTACTGAAAGTGTAAGATACGGACAACATTACGTTAAGATAGTTAGGCTGTATATAGCTGGAAGTGGCTGATCACTGTCACTCAGTTAAGTAATAATCTACTTTACTAATAACGGAAATCAAACAAACAATTTATCATAAATCTGTAGGTAATATTTAAAACGGCAGATGAAATGTAAATCAAAGAATAACAGTTCAAAAACTTATTTTAACACTTACATACACATTATAAAAAGTACATTTATATAGCCTTATAAATCCAATTGTTTTCTTACACATACACAATCGCACAGACAACATACAACTTTTAATCTTACAAATTAAGGTTCTTATTCCAATAACAATTATTATCAACTATGTAAATTTCTGTTCTGAAAGAAAATACCTACCTTATAATGTTAAAACTTTGAAAATACTTCCTCTTCATAAATCAGTTTGCCCCTATCTTAATTGTAGCCGTGAAATGCAAGCGTAAAATTGAAATTAAATAAACATTTTTGGTAAAGTGGTTGGCCTTTTTGTGTTTTGATATAACTCTTCTGTTGGAGGCTTATAAAGTAGATAATTAAAGGTAATTAATTGCTGCAAACCTTTTATTTCTAAGTAACGGTTACCGCTTGGGGCCTCGCGTAATGTATAGATATTTGTAGCTTTTATGAACCTGAAATTAGGCCTATAAAGTTTGAACAATTGCTGTTTAATTAAGAGTATGCTTTATAAACAGTATTTTAAATAATACTCCTAAATTTAAACGACAAATAAAGAAGTAGAAGAATTGTAGGGATATAACTGTTTGTATATCTAGTACCGCAAATATCGCTGACGGAGGAACAAAAAGCTTAAATATACATATACATAAATCGGCGCAACTACTTAAATGGAGCCGATGCCGATAAAAAGCTGAAAAGTTTTGAAACAATACAGTGATACTCAATTAATTTATTAGCGTAATTTAATTATTAATCACTTCATTCATGTAAGAACTATGAAAACAAAATCGAATTTATTAACAGTTTGATTATTAGTTTGACGACCTAATGGCGTAGTGGTTTGTGTAACGGACTACTATTCTAAAGGTCGCAGGTTCGATTCCCGCTCAAGTCAAACATTTGTGTGCATGAACATTTAATGTTTGATTTGGTCTGGGTGTTTCTATGTATAATATGTATGTATTTACAAAACCCATAGTACAACCTCTGCTTAGTTTGGGACTAGATGGCGTTGTGTGAATGTGGTACAATATTATTATTATTATGATTCAATACCTACCCTTAAACACCACTTGGCTCGTCGTTTATTATAAAAACGGATTCTCGTTCGAACGGATCTATACGACTGTTGGTAAGAACTTGGTATACATATTTAATTGTAGTGACTGTTCTTGTTATTGACGGCAGCTTTTATTAAGGAAAACCACGACAAGTTTTGCTGACGTCACTTTTTTTAAAACAACCTCGACATCGGTCCTCCGTCATTTATGTTATAAATTTAAAAATGTCTCCTATTAAAACAGCTATGATCGTCAAGTTGGACGACTTTAGACTTGCGAACACCTGAAATTAAAACTTTTGATAACTCCTTTTTTTATCTAAGAGGGGGCAGACGAGCAGACGGGGTACCTGATGGAAAGTAAGTACCGCCGCCCATTAACGCTTACAACTCAGTAGTCACAAATTTCTGTTACATTGTGCATAATTATAAATACAAACGTTCACTGTGCGACCTGTTTGTATAGTAAAAGATTCTTAAATTGTTTTAAAACTCATCTGAACACAAGATGAAAATAGTTTGTAGGTTTACACAGAGTTTATTTAAAATGGCTGTTTTCGTAGCGCACGAGCTCTCTCCATAATTAATCTGTATTCCCATGTGTTTGCATTACTTTCATGTTACTGGCCAGATGTTTTGCTTATTTTGTAGTCAAGGTTTTAATATTAAAGTGTATATAAAATGATTTTGCTTGTCTCTGTATTTTAGATATGAAGTTTTGTTTATTTTACGTGTACAGAATATTGTATGAGAGGGTTTCCTGAATTAATTAATCACAAAATTTGCATAGTCCTGTTGTTTCACATATAACCAATTATGTCTGAGTTCGAATCTCAAGTTGGGTCTCGTTTAGATGCTTCATCAAGAAATTCTTGCTCCTTAACATGTACTATCTACCTATACTTATAATATATTGCTACAACTTCTTTTTTATTTAATATTACAAAGGATTAGGTAATATTATTAGGATAAAACTTTTATAAGTGGTACACCTCACACTCTGAGTGTGACGAATGACATCGGTGCCGCCGAACGTTTCACTCCCTGTAAAAGGGACCAGGTCGGCAACAATTCAGGCACCCCTGAAATACATACGTGAGTAAAAAGTTTATCTTTAATAAATAGTTTATATGCCGTAATATTCTTAGCTAATATTCTTCTAATATAAAAGATTTGTGAGCCAGCGCGTTAGCATGAAATCACAATACAATATCAACATCAACAGGGATCGAACAAGACTTTTAGTAAAAACGTTATCTTCAAACTCAGTCAATGAATATATTATGTCAAGTAGTAAAAGTTCGGGGAATTCCCAAAAGTTTAATTCTCCCCAAAAAATATGAGGAAGAAAATTATTGTTCGTTGTTTTTTACTAAACTTAAACAAAGTTAAGAAATGTAATAAGCTGTATACATTTAATAATATTTTTAAAGGCGTGTTGGTCTTCACAAAAATCGACAATGAGCTCATAGAGACTGTAAATAAAGCTCGTGCAACCTGACCGAAACTTCTGGCAATTCAAACATATGTAGATAGCTCTCACAACGATTTTGTTAGTTACTCTAACGGATTCCCTTAAACTCACGTTTAAGCCTCGTAACATTACAATACTGCATTTAATAGAAATAAATGTTACATTCATAGCAAAAGATATAAAATGCATAAGTGTATATTCGTTAACGATCCTTTACGGCACAATACCTTTGCAAAGCACCCATAAAATTTAAAGCAGCTTATAATACGAAAGCCGTACGCTTAAATAGCAACACTACACGGTTACCGAACGAAATTAAAGATCTGACCGCCCTAAGGTCGTAATTTTCAATGTGTTACCTAATAAATGTTCAATAACGTGATTGTACGCAACCAGGGCTCTTTGGTCAGGTAAATTTTCCTGTCCCTTACAGGAAGAACGGACCAATAAAAATCATTAAATTGCGGGTCCCGGCTGACCGGCTCAGGTTGGACGCGGAACGCAATATGCCAAGGTGAACCAGAATCTTTAATGTTGGTCGCGTATGAGAATTTTCTGAATACAATGTTATGAATATTATGAGAATTGTACTGTTTATAAAGTGAATCATCCTAAATATTTTCATATAATTATCACATTTAAAACTTTATTTAAAAATTATTATAAATTATTTTCAAACATTGCAATAATTAAACGTTTAAGTATTGTCAACAAAACGCATTCAATGCATTTAATCTTAGTTTTTATAACTTATATTGTATGTTTGGACATCCAATGTCGATGTATGTGTTTGATTCGGGCCGACTTTAAAAAGTATTTGTTGGCATGAATAAATCTGTACAAGTCTGTCTGTGTTTATGAAAAATAAATCTATACATTTGAAGAAATCCATCATCAATCATCAACAGCACTTAATAATCCACTGGTGCACATAGGTCTCTCCTTAGAAAGGAGGTTTTGGCCTACTATACCACTCTGGCTAAACGGGTTGGTATAGGGTCTGTTTCAAGTTTCCTTCTCTTTACAGTACAGTTGTGCTGCTTAGTTTAGTCGACCAGTCACCATTCGTACAAAAATCCAGATCTGCTTGTTATTAAATAATATTATTGGGACGTGGAGGCGTTAACTTATACGAACCAGAACTTTATCATTATTAACAACAACACCATATTTTATTATGGGTTTATACTAACTCCGCGTACTGTAAATATCAACTCATTTATAATTATTATTTTCTGTCCACTATATAAAAATAATGTCAAGCGTGCCTACCTTCGAGAAGTTGAAAAGCGAGCGAATAAGGAGCGGTGTCCGTGGCATTTTTTTTCACCAAGTTAACGCCGTTGGACTTTTTTAATACTTCACCCATCCTCTATACAGCCATATCTGTAAACTAGCCGTCTCTTTAACTATAATAATATATGTTATTGCTCGGCTTCTGAGGGTAATCGTAATATAATGTTTAATGTTCCGAAATAAATATTGTATCCAATCTATCCGTTCATATCATTTGCATCATCATGTATCTATCATTTATCATTTTTTAATCTGACTAGTTCTAGAGATTTACTAAAATTATTTCAAACATTAAACAACATTCATAATAAAAACTCTTCAACTTGATAACGTAAGAATAGATAAGTATATATATTTCCAACCATTAATTAAACCAGTATTTTACACTTATCACATAAAGGAGAAACGGTTACGACCTTGTTCATTTTCGCATACAAATTTCAGATGGTGATGCCAGCGATCCCTTTTCAAACTTCAGAATAAAAGCCAAATAATTCTATAATCATGGTAAATATGTTCCAGTTCAGGCCGCACTATATACTACATTCATATCACGTTTTAGAAAGGTGTCTCGTCGAGGATAACTTCCTATTCATGAGAGGCATCATTCCCTTGACCTGCGAGGCATGATTTGCAGTTAAACAGGGACCTGTGGAATGGGAGAATTGTCTGCCTTAATTTCATTTTAGTTTTATTGGATATTTGGGTTTTATTATCATAAAGACGGGGCTTCAGCAATATGTAAGGTACCTTGTCTATTACAGAAATAATATAAATGAGGAAGATTTATGAGTAGAAACTCATAAAGTCATATAATTTAAAATAAGCTGGTACAACTGCAGCTGTAACTTCGTAAATTAAATAACTTTTTCATTTCAAAGATTTTTAAAAATAATTAATTTTTGAGTCGCTTGTCAACTAAGAGCTAAACGAATTTAGTGTATTTTTTTTGTATCAAGCGGTTACTGGTGCGTTTTAATTGAAATGAAACACATGGCATGAAGTTCTGACGACTATTTTTTTCTATTCTGTTTCGGTTCAGTTCCGAAAACCTTAACTTAATCGTCAGCAAAAATCAATATATTAGTAATATTGGCTGTCTTTAGAGTGCAAATACCCTCACAGTTAGAAGATTTACATAAAATTGAAATTAATCTTTTCCTTCTTTCTTAAGTCATTTGTTCTTCCTCTAGCCTATTAATATGCCCAAATTTGAGTTGAGTATTCCTTTTTGCAGCATTTTTATTAAAAAGTATTATTAGTAGTACTTTTATAATGTTTAAAAATACCTTTTTTTTTTTTTTTTTTTTTTTTTTGTTGACGGGGTGGAAAATCCCTTCGGATCTCCTGCTCCTCGGGGCTAGGAGCTAGGAGTATGTGGTGATTCCACTAAAAACCACCCCGACGGCCGGCCTCAGGTGTCCTACTCTGGGAGGACCCGGACCATGTTATTTCAGGTCCTCCCCGAATTGACACCATGCCTAGTCAGGCCCTATCCCAGGGGAAAATCACTTCCCCCCTCAATCGCGACGTGGCGGCCCAATTTCGTCTTAATGAAATCAGGCCGCCATCCAATCCCCTACCGCAACATTCAATCAGCGACCAGAGGTCCCCACTCTCTGGCGGCCCGCGGCCCCGTCGGCGGCTGGTATGGTCGCCAACGTCCTCTACGCTCAGGATCGGCCCTCTCCCGATCCCGTTCAGCGGTCTCTTTCTGGAGCATTACAGCTTCACAGAAAGAGACCACTGCGCCCCATCCCTCCTCACCCGCAAGCATGGCAGCAATGATTGCTGGCGGGGACAGGTCTCTTCCGATTTGGCCGACCAGGACTTCGCGTTCAGACGCCCACGCGGGGCAGTCTTCCAGCGTGTGCTGGGCGGAGTCCCAGTCGGCTGCGCAGTGCTGGCATTGTGCCGTCTCCTCGCGTCCGATACGATTCAGGTACTCACCGAAGCAACCATGCCCAGTGAGTACCTGCGTCAGTCGATAGGTGACGCGACCTCCCTCCCTACCTACCCAGGCTTCGAGGTTAGGCAGAACAGCGCTGACAGCGCGTTGGCGTGCATTCTGTGGCTGTTCCAGCCGCACGCGCCACTGCACCAGTGCATGTTGGTGAGCGTTCCGCCGCATTTCGAGCGCGTCCTGGCCTTCCCCGCTCTCACCCCAGCGGATCGCGCGAGTCTGGTCATAGACCCTCGCATCCATATCCGCCAGGATATCAAAGGGCGGGAAACGTGCCAGGACTGTCGCCGCCTCCGACGAAATAGTGCGGTACCCTCGTACGATCCGAATGGCCGCTATCCGCTGCGCTTGATTGAGCTTAGCTCGGCAGCGGGAGGAGGCCGATAGGCGCTTGGCCCATATCGGCGCTCCGTAGAGGGCCATGGATCGTATCACCGCACAATAGAGGCGGCGAACTTCCTCCCGCGGACCCCCTAGGTTAGGCAACAGCCTCTGTAGGGAGCCCGCCACCCCACGAACTCGGGGGATCATCCGCTCGAAATGCTCCCCGAAGCTCCAGCGGCTGTCTAGGGTGAGGCCAAGGTATTTTATGTGTTGGCCAACCTCGACCTCTGTTCCCCCCACTCTAATAAGTGAGCGGGTGGGAACTGCACCTCTGCGTTTCCTGTGGAACCATAAGGCTTCCGTCTTATGAGGTGCAACCCTTAGTCCCAGACCGCTGATGCTTTGGACGACACAAGCCACCCCTATCTCGGCGAGCTCAAGGGCCTCCTGGAAGCCATGCCCCCCAGCCAGTACTAGAGTATCATCTGCGTAGCAGACGACGCTCAATCCTGGGGGAAGGCTGGTCCTCAGAACGGCATCATACGCGAGGTTCCACAGAAGTGGTCCTAAGACCGATCCCTGGGGAACCCCGCATGTGACTTCCCTTCGACATTCTTCGCCGTCCCGACCCATATACGATATGGATCTGTCGCGGAGATAAGCCCCGATAATGTCTCGCAGGTAGGGTGGCAACTGATGATACACCAGTGCATCCCTAATCGCCCACCACGGGAGAGAGTTAAAGGCGTTGACTATGTCAAGACTGACGGCCAACGCCACTCCCCCCCGACAGACAACCTCTTCCGACAAAGAGCGGACGCGTTCAATCGCGTCCAGCGTCGACCGTTTCTGTCGGAAGCCAAATTGGTTGTCTGATAAGTCGGGGCCCACTCGCGACAGGTGCTGGTTGATACGGGCGGCGATAACTCTTTCAAAGAGTTTCGCCACCTCGTCCAGCAAGCATATCGGTCGGAACGCCGAAGGAGAATCTGCAGCTCTGCCAGGTTTCTGGATAAGTACCAGCCTGGCTTCCTTCCAGCCGGCAGGGAATACGCTATTACGGAGGCAGCTGGTAAACAGCCGCCTCAGCCTATTCCCTAAGACCGCCAAAGCGCACCCCCAAGCTCGCCCCGGAATCCCGTCAGGGCCCGGTGCGGTGTTGCGGGCGGTGAGTCGCTTCACGGCTCGGTCTAGCTCTTCCTCTGTCACGTCGAAGTCGTCGGACCTCGCAACTGGATCCGACGGTGACGGGGGGCGTGAGGGACTACTCTGGACCCTTGGGAAGAGGGTATCTATCACTCTTCCCACAAACTCCGGGTCCAGGGTCTGCGTCAGCGGGGGGACCCACGGTCTGAGCTTGCCCAGTACAAGTTTGTAAGGGCGCCCCCATGGGTCCCTGTCCAAACCCTCTATGAGCTCCTTCCAAGACCGAGCCTTGGCTTCCGCGATCGCAAGGCTAATAGCCTTTGCGGCAGCGCCGTACTCCCGTCTTCTTTCAGCGATCTCCTCGGCTGTAGCTCGCCGTCGTCTTCGGGTTCTCTGAAACTGGCGGCGGGCTCTCGAGCACGCTGTGCGAAGTTGCTCGAGTTCCGGTGTCCACCAGTACAGAGAACCTCTCCCACCCTTCGGCCTGACCCGTGGCATCGACGCGTCACAGACGTCAGTCATGATGCCACGGAACCAGACAGCCTGCGCTTCTGGATCGGACAAGACCTGTACTTCCTCTTCCTCTGGCCAATCCGCGACGATGGCTGCGGCGATGAGCATATCTCGGTTCAACCGCTTGAGGGCCCATCGTCGCGGAGGGCAGCTACTGCGGCGGTCCGCGCCTGCGCCCGGGTGGCGAATGGCCACATTGAACACGATGTGGCGGTGGTCCGATAAAGTGACCACCTCTTCCGCGACCCTCCATCCTGACACCCGGTCGATGACCGAGGGAGTCGCCCATGTCAAGTCGACGATTGACTCCCCCTGCCACCGCACGCAAGTGCTGACCGAACCCCGATTCAGAATGCCGAGGTTCAGTCCCGCCGCCCACTCGATGAGTGTATCTCCTCTTACGTTGTCTAGGCGATCACCCCACTGTGTGGAGCGGGCGTTGAAATCGCCCAAGACAAGTACTGGACGAGACAGGAAAGAGCAAATGCAACTCCTAAGTCCGTCCAAGTACGCCTCGAACACGGGGAGGCCGCAATTCGGAGATATGTAGCAGCCCACAATGACCATGGGGCCCCACTCTACTGCCACAAACCCCAACCCTCTCTGAATAAGGGTGCAGTGGAGGCCGTTCTCCACCCCTGCCCAGTATATGGCGGCGGTGCCGTCATCCGAACCAAACCACCGGGGGTGATCCGGGACGTAGTACGGCTCCGCCACCACCGCTAGGGCAACCGACTGCTCCGCCAGCGTCTGCATAAGCAGGTCTTGTGCTGCGCGGCAGTGGTTTAGGTTGCCCTGCAAAACTTTCTGGGGAGGCGCGAATGTTAGGCCTCCATTGCCTCCTCTGCCGGACGGGTATCCGGCTGTGACGGTCTTGTGCTCGTCAAGGCTTGGGCAGGAGCCCTTTTGTTTTTCTTCGGCGGAGAGCACTTCTTGCTTCCCAGCCGATGATCCGCGGGTCGGCCAAGGTCTGAGCAGACCGGGCACCTCGGTGCTATTGCGGTGCATGTGCGCGCTATGTGGCCTGTGCCACCGCACGCGTAGCACCGCGCGCCACGGTCTGTCTCATTGGGACACTTAGCTCTCACGTGTCCCATTTCGAGGCACCGATAGCACTGCAGCGGACGAGGTGCTAGTGCCTCCATCCTGGCCGAAACCCATCCCACCTGCACCCGTTTGGCGTTCGCAATTTTGCGGACCGCCGCAAGTGGGCAACGGACCCAGGCCGTGCCTAGCCGCGACGGGGAGGCACGGATGTCTCCGACTTTGACGTCGGAGATGGGACATCCCCCCGCCGTTGCTATCGCCTTGGCAACTTCGGCTTGGGTGATAGACTCCTCCAAGTCCAACACCCGTAAGTCTCCTGTCTTGCACGGACGCGCAATAATAGCGTCCGTGCTGGACAGTACCTCCCGCAGGCGTGCTGCCAACTTGTCCGCTAAGGCGGCGCTACCTTCGCCGGGTACCTGTAATATAAGGGCTCCGGTCATGGCTCGTTTGGTGCGGAGCCCGCCTGGGATGCCAAGATCACCCAGGTTTATATTGGCCTTTGCGACCTCCATCAGCCTAGCTATCGACGTCTCCGAGCCAGGAGGCACGGAGAGAGTGACAGCCGCGGCTGTGGGAGGCCTTGGCACAGCCCTTTTTTTAAGATGCGACGCCGGAGGGGCAGCAGTACGCCCCGCCGGGTGGGTCGTGGCTGCCGCCTTTTTCGCGGCCTTAGCTTTGCTCTTTCGGCCAAGAGCTAAGGCCCAGGTCTCCCCCACCGTCGGAGCCGCAGATTGTTGCTGCCTCATTGCCGCAGAGGGAAGCGGTACCAGTGTCTCCTGGGTAGCCGGCTGTCTCCTCTTCCTTCTTCCCTTTTTTTTATTTTTGGGCGGTGTAACGCCGTTGGCACCCGCCGCCCCCCTACTGGCTATGGTTGGGGAGACATGGTGTTCCCTCCTGGGTACTGCTCTCCCAACATCTTTGCCCGAACCTCGGCATATACACGGTCTAGTGTGGCCCTGTATTGGTCTCGGTCCGGAACTGGGCTTGTCTCGGGCTGAGTCACTGGACCTCTGCGTTTGTTCGGAGTCCTGGCACTGCCGATCTCCTTTCCGGTTCCCGCAGGGGGTATTTCGATAGCCTTTGGACCCCCACGGCGGAGTTTTCCTATCTCCTTCTGTAGGGAGGCCATTTGGGAGCGGAGTGCCTCGTTCTCCTGCTCTAACCTCCCTACTGCGTTTGTCAGGACTGATGTGTCAGCTCTCCTGAGGAGTTCCGACACACCAGCCCTGATGGTGGTCATAGCCTCTTTGGCGACGGCTCTTTTGCCGCCCCTGGGACCCTTCGTTCCTAAAAATGCCTTCTCAACCGCCGACAGAGACTCCTGTATTTTGGAATCTACATTGGCGGTTGGTTGACCTTTTAGCTCGGTCGCAACTTCTTTTGCGCGGGACTGCTCTCCTTCTAAGGCGATTGGGGAAGTGGACAGACCTGTCGCGCCTTCGCGCTCGGTCTCCGTCCCGGTTCCACTCCCTTCGCCACTTGCTGCGCCCCTCCTTGGCCGCGCAACCTTGGTGGGCCGGCTTTCTTCAGCCGAACCCTTCGGTTTGCGCTTGCGGGCCTGGGATGACCGCGAGGAGACAGAGAAAAACGACGAAGCGTCGCTATCCCCGGAATCCCCTCGCTGCCACTCCATTCCTTGGCCTTCCACAGGCTCTGTTGTTGGGCGCTCTATTATTGGCGCTCGCCTACTTCCTCGTTCGCCCGACTTGGCGTGGGAAGACGCCGGACTCGGCGTTCTGGGGCGCACAAAACTGGACGTGTGCGCCCCGGTTGGTGGGCCCGGACTCGGACATCGCTGTGCACGTAACTGTGCCCCCCCAGAATACGGTGGGCAGAACACTCCGGTGTCAACCACCGAGGTTGAAGCCGGAGTGCCGAGGGATTCTCCGACCGCGGCGCGGTCGGTACCCTCCTGGGGTATCATGTTTTTTTTAGTCACGTCCATTTTATTGTTTGCTCTTAAGCGTGAGCTAACGCGTTGTTGCCCTAGCGGCTGGGATACCCCCCCAGCCGTTAACCTCTTCGCCGGGCTCCCTCAGCTTGGGTTAGGGGTAATTTTTTATAGAGGTTTTCTTCCTCGCGGCCTTCTCTCCCCTCCTCCCCGTTCGAGAAGACCCCCGCTCCCGATTGCTCGGCGTTTACGGGTTGGGCCGATCGGTTGCCGGAGTTCGGCAGTGACCGCCGCCAATTACTCCATGCGGAACTTTTGACGGCAATCCCGTCGCCCCCATGAGACGTCGTCTTCCGACGTAACCCTCGCACGTGCCCTCTGCGTAACAGAGGGACACGTGGAGAGATAAGTCTTGGTATGTGGCCTAGGCCACCCTACCCTTGTGGTTTTTATAGAGGTTTTCTCCTCTTGGCCAATCTCCTGTCTAGAAGAAAGACCCCCGCTCCCGATAAGTCGGCGTCTGCGGGTCGGGCCATCCGGTTGCCGGTGTTCGGCATTGACCGCCGCCAGTTGAAATCTCTGCTTAATGCGAGACTTTGGCGGCTGTCCCGTCGCCCCTCTCGTAGCCGTTAGGCCACACTCCCCGTGCCAGGGACCACATTGGCCGCGCCAGTAACATAATGTCGCGTGTACCGCCTTCCGCGTGCAACTGTTGGTCGTTGCATCGGACGCCGTGGTTTGGTCTTTGGAAGGCATGTTTAAAAATACCTAGTTGCAATTTTGTTTAAAAATAGAACCTGTGCATGTAGAATACAAAATATTTTGTGCGGCTAAATTTGGACCACATGTTTTAAATTTTAAATAAGGAATATCCATTTATGGTCTTTAATCACATTACTATGTCATCCATTATAAAAAACACACCTGGGCGCACAGTGGACTGCAATATGCTTGAAGAATACTGTTATTACTTATTCTATTTGCGGAAGTATTAAGTATTCATGGCAGTGAATCGCATGAGAATTTCTTTTCCAAACAGTTTGAATAAAATATATAAAATGAAATGAAATATCAATAAGAACATGAATCGTTCTGTTGAATAAGTTCAACTTGGCGAGACAAAATGCCAATGAATTATTAGCCATGCGCAAATACCGAGAAAACTTGTTTAAGTTGTAAAACATGCTAAACTTCTACTACTCAACAAAAAGCAATGCTAACATTGCGAGGCGAGCCTCATCACTTAAAACACTGTCGTGAATAAGAGCGACTAATAAACATTTACTTACATATTTTTAAAATAATAAAGTCGGCTTGGAAGGCAGGAAAATCATTTAACCTGTTCTTTTAAAGTTGTAATGTTATTATTAACAGGATACTTACGCTGTTTATGTTCGGGCATTAGTTTCCAATATTTAGGCACTGTTGCAAGCGCCATGATCACGGATGAAATGCTCATCAGTTCTGTTTCTTAAAACTTGTCAAGTGAAAATAACCCTGGTAGTAAATAATTACATTACTCTCCAGGTACAAAAAACTCTATTTCTATAGTATTTTTAATATAGTACCATATTAAAAAAAACTTAATTACATTATAAAACTACTCCTGCTTTGTATCGAGTGGCAGAAGTTTTATATATTGTTCAACATACATTTTAATATTAAAAAGATATTTCCTCTGTTGGGGATTAAAGTTAACCTTTATGTAGTCATAGAAGTGTATTATTTTTTTCTGTCGATATTTGGCGTTATTGACAACTGCAACAGAGTGCCCATGAGTTTTTAAAAATACTTTTTACATGTAAGTTTGTAAATAATCATAATTTTAATGGCAAATTCGGCCATTCGTCGGCCTTCGATCGCTTTGAACACCTTTTTCTTTGACCCATAAAAATTGAGCTTTCATTTTGTTGACTTTTGTACCAGACAGGTCATGATATAACCTGTTTGGTATGTAGCCATTTTGACATAATATTTTACTAAATTAAACACATTGTTTAAAAGTATTATTTTTAAATGTAAAAAACATATACATTTTAAGTTTCAAGTTTTACATTACTGTCCGTGAGCGATTACTTAAAAATGTGCACAAAGAATTGTCTTCACGTAAAAATAAAAGTATATTATTTGTATTAGTTGTTTGATTAAATTAAATCCTTTTGTTAAATAAAATGACAACTCATTTTTTTTGCGTAAATTTGATATAGTTAAACATAGATTTTCTTTTAACCAATCCATACCAAAGTAGAGATATTTTTTATAAAAACCATTTAAGGTTTTAGCCAGCACAGTATCACGGTGACCCTATAAAATACTGTTAGAAATTGGATGCCTTTTCCGAATATCACGTAGACTACGTGCAATTTTTGGAACACTCTCTAGAGACGCTATGGATTTAGATAAAGTCAGCAAACATCAATTTTCTTGATATAGAAAAAGGTTTATTTCAAATTAGGTTTTGCATATTCACGTTCAGATCTCATATTTTTGGAATCTTGTTTTCGTGCCTAGGTAAAAAGCACAATGTCGCTTTCATATTTGTATTAGGTACCCTGTATCCTTTTCTTTTACTGTTTTTTTTAACTATTGTATTTGTAATAAGGCGACTACTAGTGAAAACATAGGCATCTTAATAACTACAACATAACAGTTTTTATTAGGTCCCTAATTACTATAACCTCACTAATGTTTTAATTTGTCAAGATTTTATTCGTGATAAACTTTTGAAATCGACAAACGCCCGATAGTACTTTAGTTATTGAATGCAGGATGTTAAGCTGAAAAATAGATTGCATTAGGTAAACGCTGCACCTGCTTTAAGACTAAATACTGAAAGTGTTGATGATTCTGTTGCATTTATTTCTTTGTGGAGCGTACTAAGGCTAGTTAGCTTCAATGTGTTAAAACCGCATCCAGCTAGTTACAGTAAGTTGGAACTAAATTTCGTCTACCCGTAATACACTTACCGTGGAGTCCCCATTTAAAGCTGACTTTTGCTACCGTAGGGGGCTGGCTATTGCGTCATGTCTGCCGGTGAAGAATGGTTCTTTGGGCGCGATCAAAAGGCAGTAATATTGACTTTGTTGCACCACCCTATGAAGTTGTGAAATAAGTAAGTATTGATTGACACAACGATAAATACGCTTGCCTTAATGATGTGTAATCGGCTACATTGCGAAAACTCTTAAATAATAATATTAATTTTCGTACTGTAGTGCATAATAAATCAGTGTTTGCGGAAATTCAAATTTTGGTCAACAATGACACCACGCACGCACATAGCTGCAAAACATATGCTTTGCAGCTATGTGCGTATAACTTTGGATTAATAATAGGTATGTTTATACAGCACCAGGGACTTCCTTTCCAGGGTATACCTGGTTCCCCGGCTATTAGTACCCGAGACGGCATGCGGTTTTAGTCGGTTCGAGTCCGACATGCCACCGATAGGTGGTATCCGAGGGGATTGCCGCACGGAAAAAAAAAAAAAGGTATGTTTATACCCCTCGTGGTTCCTCGTGGTATGTTCATACCTTATGTTTATAGCTTTCGAACTCAACGAAAATATTTTTGTTTTGCATTTAATATAAAGAATTTAACAAAAGTTGTGAAAAATGTAAATTAAAGTCAACTTTAAGAAAAACTATGGATAAAATAAACTACGTTGCGAAAAGTTCGTATACTGTATGTATACATAGTACACAGACCTTAATACCTATTCTATTTGGCTAACTGCCATCATGATACAAAACTATCGGGCTTCATTGCTTGTCTATGGGTCGGCTATTCAATGGGATGATATTGTAATGAAGGTAAAAGGTCTCGGTTATGGATTGAAATTATCGTTCAAATGGTCAAAATGGACTTGTTTATTTTTTTTTGCTGAAGTTTGTTATGTAGTTTTGAAGTAGTTGTTACGTCACCGCTCTCGTATGAGAGTAGACATTTCATCGATCGAACAGATTATGTATGAAAGTATTTCAACTATAGTAAATTTTGCGAAACCCTTTAGCTCCTGATATTCCATTATCTTGTGTATAGTTGGTAAATGTTTTACGAGTATCTACTTAAACTGAAATTCATTTGTTTTATAGCCTAACCTAACCTACATCATAAAAAAAAAGAAACTAAAGTTCCGTTAGTAGGTTAAAAATTTGCCAGTTTTGACCTTTCAGCTTACATTATATATTTTTAAACATAGACACGAAATAAGCTATTCTCTCATATTTCATGCTCAAAAAAAATATTATCGTGTTTTTAAATTGTAACTTTAAATAAATAAGCGGTACAAAAATTGGACAAGACGTTAACTGAAAATATAAAAACAAAGCAATTCATGAGATTAGGCCGACACGAACGAAGTGATATCACCGCGTCACAGAAAACCGGTGTTAACCAATTCTTGCATTACTTTTCACCTTAAGTGACTGAGTTTACTGGAACCCCAAACTCCGCTAGGCAATGAAGGCAACGAATTTGTGACTTAGTTGTAGGTGTCCGTAGGTGGCAGTGGCAGTAGTCACTAACTATCAGAGAACTTTTTTTTTTGACATTCACATCCACATTCAGCGTTTCGATTTGCAATGCCGCATCCGCACGCTTACCAAACCTAAAGAAGCCGTCACAAATTCAAACGTGTGGATAAAGCGTTTGACTTGGTTTGTGTAGGTTTGCAAGCGCTTGTAGCCGATCCGTCAAGTGTCGGTTTTTTTGTCACAAATCAAAGGGAATTTGCCGCAAGCCTTTGCGACTCGTTCACACGTTTGCGTGTACTGGCGGCGCACAGACTTATGGGTCGTCTTGAGTACAAATATGAGTGACTAGTCAAATGAAGACATTTTGAACTTCCATGAATGTTACCAGGCAGAACCATGCATTTGGGACCCGGGAAATACTGATCACAAGGACAAAATATTATTGTATTTATAATAAAAATAACTTGATTCCGGTTCCGGCGGTCAAACTGAAAACATGTACGTCAACGTCGTCCGCGGATTTTAATCGTAAAATTGTGTTTTAAAGCAACATTTTCGTGCTGTGAAACGTAAAGACATTAAAACGAGGCTCATTAGCCACTACTAGTGAAAGAACACAATAAGAGTGCTAAAATTCGTGCGATAATTGTTGAAAGAACACCCTCGGAAATATAATTTAAAAATTAGTCACGGTCATAGACAATAGACTCGTCTCAGTTTAATACCAACATTACGCCAGTGTGACAGTGACTTGACGGTGACATTGCCAACAGTAGTGTTGCCACGCAAGAAAAATAAAAGCTACCAACCAGTGATACCACACAAGAAACGAAATTTCCCTAGTCATGGATAAAAACATGGAACTACTTCTAAACAAACTCGACGAGAAACTTAAAAATCAAACCGAACTCATAACACACTCCGTAACTAAGAGCGTCATGGAAGCTTTAGACGAGAAAATGAAAACTATCATGGAGGAAAATACTAAACTCAAGGACAAAATTTCAGAACTTGAATCTAAACTTAAAAGAGCAGAGATAGAAAAGAGAAAAAACAATCTTGTCTTTTTTGGAATCAATGAAAATATTAAATTGGAAACGGAATTAGTGGATTTTATCAAAGAAATAATTGTGAGTATGGGAGTTCATTTAGATAGCCAAGAAATTAGCAAAGTATATAGAATTGGGCAGAAAACAAAAAATAAAAACCGTCCAGTGATAGTCACTATCACAACTCAATGGAAAAAACATCTTATACTGAAAAGTAAGCCTAACCTTCCACAAGGCGTCAACATCAAAGAGGACTACCCCAAAGAAATCCTAGACAAACGCAAACAGTTACAGCCGCAAGTAGAAGAAGAAATAAAGAAAGGAAATATCGCATATATAAAGTATGACAAGCTCATCGTAAAGAAGCCAAAAGAAAATAGAGAGAAAAGGAAAAGAGAAACTTCTGACTCACCAAAGGCACCAACAGAAAAGAAAACCAACAAAAAAGCAACACTGAACAATCCATCAACCACACTACCCAAAACACATACTAGAGAAACCATAAGACCCAACATGCTAAACTATGTAGAAAGAGCAAGCTCTGATCCGCAAATAAATGTCTCAAAAAACTAAATATGCCCCCGGACCACCGGAATCAAATGATAAATACACCAACAATTAATTATATACACAAACCATCAACAAAATGTCTTCCACCACGGCTGGTCCCCGCGGAAGACTTAGACCATCACCCTCTAACAAGAATAAAAAACAAAAGGAATGAGAACAAGCTATACATAGCAACTCTAAATACCAGAACTTTACGAACACCAGAATCTTTATCAGAACTTGAAGAAGCATTGAAGGACCTAAAATGGGATATTTTAGGCATTAGTGAAATGAGAAGAACAGGAGAATGTATTGAAGAGCACCAGGGCTTCATATTATTCAACAAAGGAGACATCGAGGGACAAGGAGGGGTCGGATTCATAGTTAAAAAGCACCTAAAAGAACAAATAATAGAATTCATTGGAATTAGTGACCGAACTGCCATACTCAACATCAAATTACCTAGCTTCAAAAAAACATGGACAATAATCCAAGCCTATGCTCCTACGGAGCAAGCAAATGAACTTAAACATGAGTCTTTTTACAATGACCTATCCCAAGCTATTATAAGTAATTACTCAGAAAACATGATTATAGTAATGGGAGATTTTAATGCGCAAGTGGGAATAAAACAATGTAAAGAAGAATATGTGTTGGGAAACTTTGGCTACGGCAAAAGAAGCAAAAATGGGCAAAGACTGGTTGAATTCCTATTAGAACACAATCTAACCCTCCTAAATAGTATTTTTAAGAAAAACAAAAACAACAAGTGGACCTGGATCTCTCCAGGCAGGAATCATAGAAACGAAATAGATTATATTATAAGCAGCCACCCAAATCTATTTACAGACACAGCAGTCATATCAAAATTAAACTTTAATACCGACCACCGCATGGTAAGGGCGTCACTCAAGACTATACCACCCAAAGGATCCAGAAAGTTTGCTATACATGACACACTCCTGACATGTAGCACAGAACCCAACAAAACAATGCAGAACTCCTTGTCAATACTCAGCAGAGAACTATCAGGAACCGATGCAATAGAGGTAAAATCAAGCTACAACAAACTACAAAACAAAATTACATGTCAAAGAGACCAAAAAAGGACACAACATAAATACAAGTTAAGTAATTCAACACTACAACTTATAAAAGATAGGAAAAGTTTACTTGACTGCAAAATAAGGAAACAGAACATCCAAAAAATAACTAACTTAAGCAAAAAAATCAAAGAAGGCATCAAAAAGGACAGGAAAGTCAAAAGGTTGCAAACCCTAGAAAAACATATAGCGAGGACAGGAGGAACTAGAAAAGCTTTAAAAGAACTCCGAGAATCAAACCAATGGATCCCGAAATTGAAAAACAACCAAAAAAACGTAACAGGCCGAAAGAACATATATAGAATAGCTACAAAATTCTACCGCAATCTTTATTCCAACCAAGACACCACTACACATGTAAGTCGAGAAACCCTGAATTATAATCTGCTCTTAGTAAACCCAGAACCTGACATATTACCCAGTGAAACTAGGAAAGCCATACTAAGCCAAAAGTTAGACAAAGCACCAGGTCCAGATAAAATTACAAACGAGCTACTGAGAGGAACTGTAGAAGAACTGGTCCCCATTTTAACTAAAATCTTCAATGGAATCCTGAGATCGGGACAGATTCCAGATCAATGGGAGACATCCCACATCATTCTCATACATAAGAAAGGACAAAAAGACGACATAGGGAACTACAGACCAATAAGTCTGATGTCTAACATATATAAAATTTTCTCCAAAATTATTTTAAGTCGAATAAGCAACATACTTGATGAAAACCAACCGAAGGAACAAGCTGGCTTTAGGAAAAACTTCTCCACAATAGATCACATCCACACAGTCAAGCAAATTATGGAAAAATACAAGGAGTACAACAAATCACTATATATGGCTTTTATTGATTATTCTAAGGCATTTGACAGCATTAGCCACACAGCCATATGGGAAAGCTTACGAAACCAGGGAATCCCGACAGTGTACATAAACACCATTAAAAACATTTACTCCAACAGTAAGGCAAGAGTACAACTGGAAACCTTGGGTGAGACATTCCAAGTAAAAAGAGGCGTCAGACAGGGCGACCCGATGTCCCCAAAGCTGTTCTCGGCGGTGCTGGAAAACATATTTCGAAAGCTAATCTGGGACCACCATGGACTAAATATAGATGGTCAAAAATTAAACCATCTTAGATTCGCTGACGATATTGTTTTGTTTGAAGAACAGCCAGGGATCCTAGAAGAAATGATACAAGATCTAAATAAGGAGAGTGAGAAAGTGGGCTTACTTATGAATATAAACAAAACAAAGCTATTAACAAATTCAAACAAATATGAAATAAAAATTAACAACCAACCTGTTGAATATGTAGATGAATATATCTATTTAGGACAAATCATCTCACATACAGACACAACTACAAAAGAAATCAAAAGACGAATAGCTAACGGATGGAAAAGATACTGGTCACTGAAAGAGATCATGAAATCCACAGATCTCAGTATAGGTATCAAAAGGAAGGTCTTCAATACCTGCGTTCTCCCATGTATTACATATGGGTGTGAAACCTGGGCTCTTACGAAACATCACAGAAACATGCTGGAACACTGCCAAAGAGCTATGGAACGAAGTATGATAGGTATTAAGAAACAAAATAAGATACGAAACACCGTCATAAGAAGTAAGACAAAAGTCACAGACGTACTTACTAGAATAGATAGTTTGAAGTGGAGATGGACTGGGCACTTGCTGCGCGGTACACAAGAGAAGTGGAGCAACATCATAACAGACTGGTACCCTAGAGATGGGAGAAGGAACAGAGGAGGACAAAGCAAGAGATGGGAAGATGAATTAAAACTGACGGCAGGCCCAAAATGGAGAAGGGTTGCTAGAGACAGAGTACAATGGAAATTGTTAGAGGAGGCCTTTGCCAAGAGGCACACTGAACTCCGAGATATTTTATAACGAAAGAGACAACCACAATACAAAGAAAGAAGAAAGCAGTTCAGGATAGGAGGCTTATTATTATATAATAAAAATAACTTAAGCCAAATGATAATGCCGCAATCTCAATGTCCGTCATGCTTGCTTCTTCAGAACACAATATCTCACTCGCAAGCGTGTGGTGGTCTGTCAAATCAAGCCAAACGTTTGTAGAGGTTTGGAGTTTGCGGCAAGCGGCAAGCATGCGGACGCGGCATAAAGATTTCAGAGGTCCAAGTGCGATTTTGTTTCACATCTTCTCAATCGTCACGGTAACCGCGTTTTGCCCCGCACTGATATCTCCACAAATTGCAATGCTAAACGCTCGCCGTCAAGAGCGAGTTGATATGAAATAAACTTGCATTAGGCCCTCAGTGCGGGCCAATCGCAGGACCAAACGCGGTCACTGTGACGATCAAGTAGATATGAAATAAACCAGCACGTTTGTCTCCTTATAAAAAAATCTTTTTCATTACGATGAAACAAAAATATTCATTCCTAACATACTTTGTCATGTTTCGTCAACACTTTGTTTAATAATGTTGAAATACAAACTCGGTGTTTCATAATTATTTTCAATTACAAGGCTTCTATGTTGAAAGTAACTTTCCACTTCTTAAGATTTTGTTTGAGAGTATCGAACCGTTGAAAGCTTCACATTACAAAATTGTAAATGACTTCAAGTGAAAATTGGCTTTTGACTTCTATGTACGAGGAAATAATTAACTAATTTTATATTTGACCTGCAGCGTGGGAAGTGTAAAAATACGTCATGATTATAAACTATTTTTGTACTTTTAATAAATAAAATCACCTTTTGGTATACTTATATAGCTCTTGTCATCTCAGTTAGGTGCTACTAAGAGAAGCACCCACCCCTGGGAAACAAATGTTGGAATTCTCTATTCAAATAAAAAACCAAATGTACAAATACATTTGAGTGATATGATTATAAAAATGAATTATATTTACACTACAATGTATGACAATTACTGACTAAAATTATAGTCAACAAAATTTGCGTTTAATACGACTCTGTCTAAGAGGTAGACAGAGTCGTATATCATAATATCGTCGGGAATAACAGATATGAGTGTATGAGAACCTGTTTATTTTTAATTTTGTTTTAATTGTGTATACTTAATTACCTTTACAACACAAACGCAATTTGACAACTCAAACGCCAAAACTCATCTAGCCGTTTAGGTGAAAGAAATAAACATGAACAAAATCACTCCAAAAACATCCCTCTCCTATCCCTCCTTCTGGCACAGTCGCATAAAAAATACTGTTTTTACTTGTCGGGTTGTGTTTGTTACTTGTCGTTAAATTCGTTTTAATTGAGAGTGACACAAATTGATACACACTTTATAAAATTTTAAAACTTAAAAGCTAAACTCGAAAATTCCCAATTCTCGACTATGCCAATGTCAGCTACCTGAATGTCACTGAAGCACAACTTGATAAGCTTGAGCGACTTCAAAATCTCTGTATACGCTTTGTATTTGAGCTCAACCGTCAAAAGCTCAAGTGACTTCCGATTTGCTCTTGCCGGAATACTCATATCCACATTTTTTTCTATAACATCTTGTTCAATCCTAGACATTTTCTATTTATCAATTCCCGATAACATGTGTTTAAGACGACTTTTGTATGTATTTACCCAAATTATTTTTAGTCTTATGACTACTACTACTTTCCACTATTGTTTTAATTCCCCGTTTTCCAAGTATCTGTAGAGCAAGTGGTCAGATGTTACCCAGAAAAAGTTTATGGTAAAAACCAGTCTAGATCTTTGACAATATTCTGTGAAATATATCTTTACTACTGTACTAACTACTACTACTAACTACCTGTACTTTAAGACACACCATTACTACATTACTACAGCTGTCTTACAGGCCAGTAAATACAAATGAGTTTTATACTATCATTTTATTTATTCTAAAATTTCAACACCCATGGTGTCTTTTAGCACTTTTGAGATTTATTATCCTCAAAAGTTTAGATTTGTTGGAATGACATACATAGGTCTACCGACGTTCGGAACTCGGTGTGTAATGCTAATTAGGTGGAATTGTTAATTAGCTCACAAATTTTTAATAAACCATTTTGTTTTTAGTATTTCTACTAGTAGAGAGAAACTAGTAAAGAGACATAACGAAAAAGGAGAGAAAAAAAATATTCAGATTTTGCTCTCTTTGTTTTTTCTTTAGCACATTCAACTTTTTTTCGTAGGAGCTTAAAACTGTTTTTTACAACTTTCGATACTTTTTTTTTGGCACCTTAACTGACAATATTGTACTATAATTATTATTGCAATCAATTCCTGATAGTTGAATAAAATATTTCTTTTCGATTCAATCCGAATTTTCTGCACCAAAAAGCTAATTCTACCTGTTTATAACTGTTACGGCAGTAATACAAAACATTGGGGGCAAATATCAATGAATGTCATTAAAATTTTAAATTCTGTTCTAGAAAACTGAAATTAATTAAATTATAGTTATAATAAATCTTTCAAACAGCAGTCTAAAATGTGAAGCAACCTTCTATTTGTATTAAGAAACTTTCATATACATAATATACATTTATATTTTATTATTTTTTTCAGCCAACCGCTTCCTGATGTATGAAATTATAACAATTAAAAGCTATAAGCTTAGCTAAAGCTAGCATCAAATACTCAAAGCATAAACCTGACTAAGATCTGGCTGAAATCTGATCCGAAGTTTGTATTTAAGTTTTTTTTTAAGTTCGAAAAGAAAAATGTGTAATATTCTGTAGAGACTTCCACATACAGAGAAACAAGCAACGTACTACAGCGCCATCTGACGAGGAAACACCGAACTACGGAGTAACTGCTAATCCTTTATCGCGATATGAATAATCCTCTCGCCGATAAGCATAAAATAATATACAACTTCCCAACATGAACCGCTGGGTCACGGCCTGCCAAGAATGATTACCTACCTTACCTGGTCGGAGGATCCTCCCTTAGTATTTGGGAGACATAACACCCGTTCCTCCACATTCTGTTATATAATTGTCACCCCAAAATATTTTTCTGAAACAAATAGCGGTAGAACGACAACGTTTTGGCGAATTGCTTTATTTATTAATTGGTTAATAATTACTATAGACAGTAAAAATGATGTTATAAATTAAACAAATTCAAAGATAAAACTGATATACTTAAATAGTGTATTAGTATTCTTCGGGCCTTTAGAGGCTTTTTAAAGTTACTAAATCATGCCGTCCCCACATCATTATGTATATATTTTTATACAGGGTCATTGGTTAAGTCGACCTAGATACTTTAGGAATTTGTAGTAGCCATTATTTCTAATAGATTTCAATATCAAATACCAAATCACAAACCTTAAAATTTTCAAGACATTGCACTTTTAGATTTTTTATAAAAATTGCCGAAATTTTGACAAATACAATATGTATTTTTTTTCGTCGACCTACGACTTAACCAGTAACCCTGTATATATGTATTATGACTACTCATAATCTAGGACAATATATCTTTGCTGTCAGTTACAGCTGTTGTATAAATTGGCAAGCGTCTTAATAAATGTCACACAAACATTGTCTTCGGTTAAGTGTCTAAACGGTTGAGGTCACGAGCTCGTTTAGTTGAACGTGCTGTTGCGATATCAGAGCATATTCATATCTCCTATCTACTATTTATAAAATTAACAGTAGGTATGAATTAACTTTTATTCCAATACGAATGTTATTACTTAATATTCTAATACAAAAAAAAATGTTCTAAATCTTTAGTAAACTTAAATAAGTAGTAAAATATATTATTATGGTAAAACATCAAAAGCGTTAAAAGCATTTTTAAATTTTGACTACTATAAATTTTGATCTAAATTATACTTTTTATATTTAAGCACTTTTAACGTTTATTATGTGGCTACTATAAAAGTCTTACCCTTTTCATATTTAAAAGCTTGCTTACTACGAGCCTAGGGTTTTTACTTTGTTGGCCCCTAAAAAGGCCGGTTGATAATGGTTTTAATTCAACTTTACGTATCCTTTACATATCCATAGAAGTTTTAGGTCTTGAACGATACAAAGAAAACCTCGAAGTTTTCACTACGTACCTTCATATACGAGTATTAGGATAATTAACAATAGGGATTAAAGTATGAAATTGCCGTTATATAGTAATATATACTTCGAATTAACATAATAAATTCATTTTGTAAGATTTTCATGTGAAACTATTTCACATTTTACCTATGAGGTTGTTCTTTTAAAAACTGTGCAACATTCAATTTTCGACTTTCAATAGCTTTTTTTTATTCAGCTTAGACGTGAAAGATGGATACTCCGAAAATCCGAGTCATTTTTGAATACGAGTTCCAACGCGGAACTAATGCGGCAGAAACGGCTCGCAATATCAACGCTGCGTTTATAGAGGAGACTGCTAATGAACGCACCGTGCGTTTTTCGTTTAAATGCTTTCGTAATGGAAACTTCGATTTGAAGAACGAACCACGAGACCACAAGACTGCCCACAGGACACAGGTGCATAAGGCAAAATTGAAGTAGATGGTGGAAACTGATCCTAGTCAAACCACCCAGGATTTAATGTTTAACATTACCCACAACATTGACTCATTTGCATCAAATCAATAAGATGAAAAAAGAAATAATGAAAAAAATGGTGCCTTGAAATTTGACTGATAGGCAGAATAAATGTAACTCGAAATTTCGAACCCGTTACAAACTCACAAACTTTACCTCTTTATAATATTAGTATAGACATTTTAAGAACAATTTATTCTCGTTTACGAATTTTTTACCTTTAAGAACAATTTATTCTATAAAACATAGTAGGTAACTAGTTTTTATAATCACAATTATAAATCAACTATCCTAGTCTGCCCAAAAATAGCTGATTTGAAATTGAGTCTTAAAACTTGATACTATTTTTGAAGCATAATAAACTACAGTTGTTACTCATAATATCTGAGATCCAGGAAAAACATCGATCTACACTTTATGCGGTGCTTAAAAGAAAGTTACTAAACCAAACCACTTGCGGTCGACTCGGCTGAAAACATAGCGTAGCAATTCAGTATGTAGCTTGGGAAATATTTTTTGTTAATAAACTAACCTCATGTTATACGTCGTACGTTTTATCTATACAAATAAATAAACTTGAAGTATCTGTTTGTAATAATAATATAATATATTCTAATACATACACACAACGCCATCTAGTCCCAAACTAAGCAGAGCTTGTACTATGGGTCCTAGAAAACTGATATAAACACATATATACTTTTTTTTTTTGTAAATACATACATATTATACATAGAAACACCCAGACCAAATCAAACATCAAATGTTCATGCACACAAATGTTTGACTTGAGCGGGAATTGAACCCGCGACCTTTGGAATAGCAGTCCGTTACACAAACCACTACGCCATACAGTCGTCAAAATAATAAGTTTTTTCATGCTCCCACGGTTATTTCAACGATACCTATGCCTAAAAACCAGTTTAAATATTTTTTGTCTGTCTGTCTGTTTGTGCCGGGTAATCTTCAAAATGGCTTTACCGATTTTGATAATATTTTACTAGCATGGAGCTGTCTATATAAGGAGTAACTCAGGCTATTTTTTCTCTCAGGAGAATTCTATAATTTTTTTCGGTCCGTGTATAAGTGTGTAACCACAAACATAAGTGAAACTGCGGGAAATGATTAGACATAAACATCCTATACTTGTTGGTTCAGATCGATTAATAATTTCGACCGTTCTCCAGATTAATGGCATTGTCGGCGTGCATCAAACTTAGATTACCATTTAGATGGAATATAAAATGGAACATGTACTAGATATAATAGACAACAATAGCTTGGAAATTAGTGTCTATACTATCTAGAAGTACCTGCGTTGTATAATTTCAAATTTACTAACTTTTAACACTGTTCAACACTCTGGGTAATTTAGACTATAGTTATTACAAGGTTGGTCATAACATGAAGATTAAGCCAACTGAACTTGACCGACCTTAGACCTTTCATGCATAATCTTAATGATGATGAATCACACGGTCACATTTTTTCTTTGTTTTAAAATGTAGTCTGAATTAAATATGAAGTAATATTAATTCTGCTACTTATAATTCTTGAATTTAACCTCCAACTTGTGTTTAAAAAAATTCTCACTCCGATTACCATAGATACAACTTCCCAACATCAACCGTTGGTATGATCACCTCGCCTGGTCGAAGGATCCCTTTGTGTCGGAGGGACATGACACCCGTTTCTCCACAATTGTTTGTTTCGAATCAAAGTAGAAGGTTCTGTTATTTAAAAACTGTATTTTCTGAAACACCTTGATATAAAAGGAAATACATACTTTATGAACAGCATGATATTTACTAGTTTTCGTTTACCGTGACCGGTGATATAAAGGAAATGATATTTTTATTTAAAAAAAGCTAGTAAAATACGACCATTAGTAGGAGTAGAATTAAATGTAGTATGGTGTAGATTTCTATTTAAACTAACAGGCTAATTAAGCCGTTTTCACTCTACCTCCTAATTAAGTATTATAAATTATTTTCATTTAAATGAACTGTGAATTTTATGTTTTCTTAGGATTCTTAGGATGAAACTCCAGTTACCGAGACTCATCTCAATAAAATGCTCGTGTGTCGTTGTTCCAAATAGCTTCAAGTCAGGTCGGCCTTATATTTTAGAGTTAATGTACACAGTGGTGATGGGACACACGGTTCTTATGATTGGCCAATCGACCATCCAACTGATAAAAAAACATTTTTAGTCTTTATTGTAAATTTTTTGGCACCGTGCCAGCGCTTAAATAGTAAAACAATATCCTTGTTCTTTGACCGTACAGACATTAATCAAATAAATTAATGCGTGATATACTAGATTTTTCTTCTTTGATTTAAATGTTGTAGGTAGTCTGATAGTTAAATTATTAATGGAATCTTGATTTATATTTAATAGCTTTCAACTTAATAATAATATTTTTTTTTTGTAAAAGGCCTCAATTAGTTATAAGTATATAAGTAATAAAATAGTTGCTAAAATACATGTAATAATATTCGCATACCAGGGAGAGCCGTGCTTCTTGTCATATGGCACGGCTCCGCCGCCGCGCCGGAGCGAAACCACGGCCCCTCAGAAGGCCCCGAGTGAGTGAGGTTTCAGGAGCTCAACTTCCACTTTCTCAATTTTTAAGTATTGTCTTGTCATCGATACTTAATACGAACAAATCGAGTTATTCAGGCGAAAATCTCCATTCTTCTCTCTTTTTTTAAATTCCTAACTCTCAAAAGGACAATGGCAGGTCCCCATACATGATTTTATTTGAACTGAAATGTTAGCGTTTAAATATCAAAAAATCCTTAACACTTGAGAATTTATTCTTGACCAATCTCATATCAAAATAACTTGCGAAAGAAGTCTAGGAAAAAAGATATTGGATTTTGAATGTTTCGAGGTTAAGTACTAACATATTGTTAATGTTTTGTTTGAAACTAGATGGCGTTGTGTGTCAGATAGCCGAAATATGATTTTCATTATTATTACAGTATATGAAATAAAAAAAATAAAAGCATAACATCTATTCGAGTTTAACACTAAATTAAACAAAAATAAAATAACAAAGAGTGGTGGTGAGTCCGGAACTTGACAGGATCTAAACCACAGATAAAGAGATATGTACTAAACGACGACGTATCGACATTTTGAAAATATCGATGTATGTCTATTTATGTGTCGATATCAATGACAATGTATTTTTCTCATCACAGTGTGTAGTGGAAAATAACGTAACTATATTCTATTTCTTTAGTGTGTTTAAAATCGTTTAAAGAGAGTCAAAAATATTTTAAATCATTTCTAATTATGTTGATTCAGTTACTCTACCGTACAAGTGAAGACGTGGGCAGAAGCAAATTCATAATCATAATAGTGAACCTTCGGTAAATATTTCAGCCAAAGCTATAAGAATCGATTATCGATAAATTGTTCCATAATATAATATTGCCACCACGCATCCCTAGTCAGTTATACGTGATGGCGAATCTGACATTACGTACTTAGGTCAAATAAAATCTTCAAAAATATCTTATCTCTTATAAGACTTATACAACACATGGTGGTGTAATGATAAATCATAGAAAAAAAATTGATTAAGTTTACTGTGACTTGATTTTTTAAACGCTTAAGTTTTAGGTAAATATGTTTCTGCCATTGTTCTTTGTGATTTTTCATGGTTTTTTATTTTAAAATTTATTTTATTATTTTCTACACATATCCCTTCATAATATATACATACTTGATATGTAAACACTTTGTTTCAAAAGTTGGACTATTTTGAAATCTGTGTTTCACTTATGTTAGTCACTACAACTGCGTAACGTATGACTTGTAGGAGCACCAAGTACGGCGTTCTCGGAATCTCCTTTGTACATGACATACTGAGTATTAAAAATAAACTCATTATTTCAGGTTCATTTGGTTCTAACTGGGTTGACGCAGTTTCATAGCTAAAAATACTCGAGTTAATGACTGCAATGTATGAGCTGTTAGAGTAAACAGAGAACAAGAACGTATTACTAATGTACTCAATGTACCAACGCGTTTGTATTTGTTTTTTATTCTTTAAGAATATTAAGTATTTTGTGAATAAACAACATTTTTGTTGACATGAGGTTGGACGATAAAAAGTCCGCCAGCGGGTGTAGACAGTTTCTAGTTCTACGAGTAGAACTAGAAAACTAGTTCTCCAAAACAATTGCAAAGAGAGTAGAAAATACTAACTTGTATCAGTGAGACTTGCAAACTTCAAATTATTGTGTTCAATGCGACTGATTTACATACATTGTATTTACATCGTGCATAAATCGGTATATTGATTTAATCCCAAAATTATTCTCAGGTTTTAAATAGGATAATCAAATTAAACACAATATGCACATATATCTAAATTAGCTGCATAACAAAAATAAAATAAAAACTAGAAAGAAAACCAGATTCGAACTGTGCGCAGAAGCGAATTTTAATAACATACTATACAAGAACTGACGTCAGACACGCAGCTCGTAAAAAACGATAGCCAAAACTTTTCAGTAATATGAATAAGAATAGACATATTAAACCGTCCCCAAGAAATTGGGATAGCGGCAAGAATATGATGATTGTGCAATATAATTTTATGTAGTTTGCGTAACCTTAGACCTGTACCATATAAACTACTTTTCATCAGATTAATAGAATTTATTGGAATAATAGATTAATTCTACTACTACTATTAATAGTGTACGAGTTATGTGTTCAAAAACTAAGCCACTCATTTGAAATACTGTTAACCTAATGTCGTACTCATAAATTTTTGGTAGGTGAACTTCAGAATAGAATTCTTGAAGTAATAAACTTGTCAACGCTGCATCAAATGGTTTGTTGATTTTGCTATTCATTAGTTGATTTAAGAAATAATAGAATTGCAGAACTCATGCTATTGAATAAATTCTTAGTATTAAGGTACAATATACTTGTGGCTAATGGAAAATTGAAGTGTAAATGATGAAAAAAAATGCACTCAACACAAGAATACCTTATTTCAACAGAAAATGGGTTTAAAATTGAATGTCAAGTTATTCTTTCAGTAAAATACAAATTGATCGGACATTTGATATTAAAATGCAAACTGTTTTAGCAGTTTCATTAATTTCTTTATTCTACGAACATTTGAAATTGATTAGACTAATGTATTGGACCAATGGATTAGTAATCGGAACCGATAATATTATTGTTTTCATCGCTTTGTGAATTTTAATGGGTCTCTGTATTTGATCACTTTGTTTTTCCCCTTTTATAATATCTATTGCAAAAAGATTGTTTTTACCTGCATAATTATGTAATGTTTTAAATGATGAAATTACAAAAAGAGAGTTTTAGGGTAAATATATTTGTAAGTGTAGTTAATATTTATTAAAGATAAATCGATTAACAAAATGATAAAGATTAAGAACTGTATTGGTCTAAAAAAAAACTTATTTCAATGAAACACAACTCCCGCATTAGGAATATATCCTGTGTCGCGGGGGACTTTACAAACATACACGCAACGGGCACAAAGAACACCCAGACTTAGAACAAAAATTTGTGGATCACACAAAGTGTCGTCCCATGTGGGATTAGAACCCACAACACTCGGCGTAGTAGGAAGCGGCGTGGCATCCGCTTAAACCACTACGCCATTGGTGCAGTCATATGTCAATAATGGAAGCAGTTTGTCATCTATTATATTAGTTAAATCTAAATAGTTAATATTATTATTTCATATAATATGACCTGTGCTTTGTGACATACCAATTGTATATCGAATTTTTAAATCCAATTTTTTGATTCAAAACGAAAATTCTGATCTTACATTCATTATTTTTTATTGCCTACAAGATTTACTTAATACCGTGTCAAAAAATTCTCTCAAAAGATAAAAATAACTATTTCAAAAATATTTATAAGCAAAAAGGTGACATAAATCATACTTTGAAATTTACTAAATTCAAGTTAATGGATTTTTTCTTCCTTCAAGGGTCGTATGACATGGAATATGAAAAAATTGTTATTCGGTAAAGGGTTCCGTCGTTTTGATTACTTTCATAGAAGGTTAATCTAAGGATAAGTGGGGTTGGGTATGGACGATTCGCTAAATAACTTATTTGTGGCACAATAAGATTGCATACTACTTTGTTAAGTGTAAGTTATTTTCAGTTCATTACATGATTAAAAACCTGAAAATCAGGTATTCGTTAAAGAAATTTAAATTGTTATCGTTGCAATTGTAGATAAGTAAATAAAATAAAGTAGTCAATTCATGAAAATTTATTCAGAATTTTTCACCGACATAATAAAAGATAGCGTAAGGGTTTACTTTAATAACTATATGACATTAGTGTAAAAATATAACTGTTGTTTAGTTTTTTAGATTTTTTTTCTAGGCATCTAAGTTAGGAGACTAATTTACGTTATCTTAATAAATGTTGTTTGACCACACAATGTATTTTTAATTATATATGTTTATAAAATATAATACTGATACACACTCCAAGCTTTAATAAAATAATAGTTAGAAATATAAATCTAAGATATAATTTGGAAATACTCTCTTCTAAAATGTCTCATGTACTACCACGTCAGTACAATTGTGAAACAGGCGCTAAGACCCGTTATGGAGGATTGGCTCGAGAGGCGTCACGGGACCCTCTCATACCGACTGACGCAGGTGATCACTGAGAAAGGATGTTTCGGGGATCACCTGTGTCTGATCCGCAAGGAGCCAACGCCTGAGTGCCACCACTGCGATGGCCAGACCGTGGACACGGCTCTCCACACGCTGGCAGAGTGCCCGGCGTTGGTTGAGCAGAGGCGAGGCAGAGAGAGTGGGAGTTCTCTCGCTCGATAGTGCGGCTATCGTGCGGAGCGAGAGTGCGTGGAACTCTGCCGTTTCCCTCTGCGAGCAAGTTATGCTCGCGAAGGAGACGGCGAAGCGGGACCGGGAGAGGTTTAGGACTCTCCCGGCCCGCCAGGCCCGGGAACGGGCCAGGTACCGCAGGCGACTCAGGCGCCGGAGGTCGCAGAACGACCTCCGTCCTCCATTAACGCAGGCCTGGGGGTGACAGGTGAGGCCATCTGTCACCCTAGCACAAGCAGGCCGGGGTGGAGGCGAGCGCGTTGCGAAGCGCGCTCGCTTCCAAGAGAGCACAGGGAACATGGGGTTCCCACACGGGGGGGGGGGGTCGTCTACTCGTCTGTAGATGACCCGAGGTATGTCGGGGCACCAGGGACTTCCTTTCTAGGGTATACCTGGTTCCCCGGCTATTAGTACCCGAGACGGCGTGCGGTTTTAGTCGGTTCGAGTCCGACATGCCACCCGGTGGTATCCGAGGGGATTTCCGCACGAAAAAAAATAAAAAAATTAAAGTACAATTGTGAAAAACAGGACACGTTATATGTGGATACTTTAATATATTTTTGACAAGACTTGAGAGTTGTTGTCACCTCCGTACCAACAGATTTGCAACCTAAATTTTGTATATACGAATACCACTTACATACACACACATACGAAGTATACCACTTCAGTAATTTAATTTTAACTTGATGTTTTGATGAGGAATACCAACTTGTAAGGTCAGACAGACGGATGTCTAAATGTAAACGAAATTGTCCCCCAAGGATCACGTTTTTATCTAACTAATTATTTAAAAAAATAATTTAGCCGTAACGAGATAATGAATATGCCCAGAATAAATGTTACCTCTTTTTTAAGCTGCGCATAATAAGAATATTAAATTAATCCCCGTTTCAAAGTCAAATCATATAATAATAATTTTACTTGGAAATAAATCCGATTATAAATTAATTAGATCCACTTCTATGGAGTAACACGTTCTGAATTATGAAATTATATTACCAAAATGAACTTGCGTTTCCTTTAGTAATTACGAAAAGTGTTGATTAGAAATGACCTTAAATGCAAAAAAATATATGCAACAGTGTTTTAAAAACCTTATTTTCGTGCTGAGTATCTACTATAAAAACGAACTAATGATTATAATTACGGTTTTAGGTGTTCAAAACAACAATATTACTTTTTCTTTTGGTTTCAAATACGAAGATTTATTTAATTGCTTAAAGGTCCATGTGGTGACGGATACAGGATCCGGAGTGTTATCACCCCTTTCGTCCCGTGGGTATCGTAAAAGATGACTAAAGGAGAAAACTGGGTAGGCCAACAGCAGTGCAAAGAGAAGGAATACTTGAAACGAACCCTATACCTGTCTTGCCAGGTTGGTATAGTAAGCCAAACCTTCAGCTTCAAACGAATCTAAGGGTAGTATGAAATTAAATTAAAGTTGTGTTTACCTTCTAAAACGCTCCACCTAACACTCCTTTCTGCACACTTCTGAGTCGTTACTTACCTGACCTGTTCAAAAAATGTACATACATACGACGCTATCCGCATCTACGAAAGGACTTATCCCTATAAGCCCTTTCGTAGACGCGGTCTAGAAGCCGTAATCTAATGCACATGTAATCAAATCTTAGAACTGACCATTTCATGATGTGTTTTAAGATTTATTGTGTTTCGTTATGTAGACTGAGACTAGTAATGTCAATTAAATTTCAACGTTTGTGAATATATCAATCACCGTTTAATAGAGTTTAAATTATTGTAAATGTTCCAAATTTAAAAACAGTTTACGTTTTGGTCTTTTTACTTCCCACAATGATATTTTGCGACATTTTCTTTTTAGTTCCAAAAACTATCCCCTTGAAAATAAAACAATTGTCCGGCGCCATAAAGAAAATGATAACAATGCCTCTAATCTTGAATAATATAACAATTTATGATATGACCATCAATGTTTGAACACATCATAAAGTAGTCGTAAGTTTGGCTGTCCATATCATCAAACGCAGATTATTCATTGATCTTCAATGGCCAGACGATTTGTCATAAAACGAACTACCATTTGATGAAATACGAATATTTAATGAATAAGACTGAATGAAGTTTACATTATGGTTTCTACCACTTTTCACTCCGCCTTTTTTTGTGAGTTTGTGTGTTTTTGTTCGTAATGTTGTAATATTTGTAAGCTCTTTTTTTCACGTACGTTACTTTACTCATATTTATTTTAAAGAAAGGTCACAGAAAACATTTCAGACATTATTTGTTTTTATATACAAATTTTATTAAGTCAAATAAAACCGTGTAAGTATAGTCGTAATCGTAAAAGGTGTAGTTCGTGAGTTAAATTTCGCCATAACCCAAAGCTAAATCTTGATATTGCTGTTTGTTTCTATGTGCGGTCAGGTAGTAGTAATAGTATTTGATATAATAAAATGTATATCACCAATAAAAATGGTAAAATACAAAAGAGACCAAAATTTATAAAAAGTTATTCTGTAAACATAAAAGTGACGTGAGGTTTCTAACTAAATTATAAAAAATAGAAAATGTAAAAAGTAACAAATTGCATTTTCTCTTTAGCAAACTTGATGAATAGAATATCATTAACTTACTTATAAAATTTGTGTCTGTATTTAATATTTTACTATTACTTTGTTACTATCGATCGTGATAGAAAAATTGCATTGCATATAAAAAATACGTCAGTCTTTTTAAGCAGAAAAATAGTAATAATCCCTAGGAACACTTAAATAACTTCCCTGACTAACAAATTAACTAATAAGCGGAGCCCCAATCAATAACTTGTTGATAATATTTTAGAAAAATAAACTGATAATATTTTAGACATACATAATTTTCTTTAATCCAATCAACATCACACTTTCTAATTCAGAGGCAGCGAAATTTGAATTTTATAAAACATACATTACTAGCTCGTAGACTTGTTGTCAATGAATTGAATTGATTAATAGCAATAATTTCTAACAATAGAATTGTTTAATATTTTTTTATAACATTCTCGAATTATAAAAGCACATAGGTACTATATGTGTGAGTCAAGACTTGATCGCAATAAAGTTTAAAAATTACAATTCCCTGACACTTTTTGGTTACCTAGCGTTACGATAAACACACTGATCGGTGCATGATTGAAAAGCCCGTATTTACTTGACAATATTTCAATATTTAAAATGTTATAATAAAAAGGACCTAAGATTTTTATCAACAGTGTTATGATTGCTATTCCAAAGAGACTTTATTAATTGACACAACTATAAAATTTGGCTGTATTTTAATATAACGTTTGATTGTATTGAAACATAACAAGAGGAAAAAGAACCGTTCTGAGAACTATAAGCCGAAAACATCTACCACAATGTTTACAAAAAGAACAAATTACAAACAGATAGTCGTCGTCCAGAGCCATTACTCACGAGAAGAAGAATGGCGTTTAAGAACCCATAAAACATATTCGAGCAGCTTCGAACGTTAGTGCTATTAAAGGCAACTTTGATTGCTTTAAATTTAGGCCACGAACCCATAATGTGGCTCGCAGCTTTTCGAAAATTCCTTGCTGAATGTAAATTGTTTAAAAATCTATTAGATTGAAATTCTTCCTAACACTGCTAATTTGTCTTTTCTTTTTCTAATTATTTTCTAATGATAGATTTCAAAAACTGATGTTAATAATAATAAAATGCAAAAACTAACACAACAGTATTTCCTCTATTATTATAGTAGTCGTATTAATTAATCTAAGGTTAATATGTCACAACAATAATTGAATTAAATCATTCTACCAAATCAATATCAAACGAAGAACATGATTTTGGTCAAATTTTACATAACACTCATATAAGTGGGAGCAATCTTTATGATAAGAAATAAATAAATCAAAACATTACAAAAAAACCTAAATTTGGTTTTAGTCTGCTATTTATTTTACTATTTCCCTTCTAGATTCTCTTTAATTCTCAGGAGAAAAAGTATCGACGTTTACATATTTATGGTAATTATATGGTCATATTTCAAGAGAATTGACACTCAATTTTCTACTACATATTTTGCCAGCCTTGTAGGTTATTTCATACCATTAAATGTGCAATAAAGTTAAATTGTAGAAGCATATTTAAGAGACTACTACTACTACTAAATAAATCTTCATCATCATCATCATCAACAGCCTTTAACAGTCCACTGCTGGACATAGGCCTCTCCTTAGAAAGGAGGTTTTGGCCTACTATTATCTTAGGAGGTTTTGGCCTACTACTATAATCTTAGGGAAGATCAATGTTCTTACCAATATGCTGATTATTTAACGGGTTACGGAAACAATGTAACTTTATTTTATAGTATAGGGAAAACGGTAACCTAACTCACTCAGTGAAAAGTAACGAAAAAATTGGTTAACACCGGTTCTTTGTGAGGCCTTAGTATGACTAGTGAAACTTGCCCATTTCTCAGACGAATATCAAGATTCAATCTATACATGAATAGCCAAACAGAAATAGCCACAAGACTCATCTTTGGTTAGCTTTCTGATTTATGTAAATGTCACTGACTATAATAAATGTGTGAATACTGTATTAACTTTATTAGTCTTTTACTCGTAGACATGTCTGTTTATAATTGATTAGTTTTCTGAAACAGTACGGACTTAAAATCAAGATATTTATTCCATGTATGATGAAAGGAATTGCGAAATGCGCACGTTTCATTGAGTTCGCGCCAACCATTGTATAGAGCGATCAATTTTAATAACGTAGAAATTCCGGGGCTTTACAGGGTATCAGGAAATCGTAGCACGTTCACAAGTGTAAACGAATAAATTGTGTGTTCCTATTTCGCAAGTCACCGAATCCGTTCAGCATCCTACCAAAATATTACCAACTTAACGTTTTCGCCAATGCAACATTAGGTACATTGCTTGTTAGCTTACAGCTACATGAAATGAAATGGTACTGATAGGGCCATGTATATTGAAATTCCAGCAGTAATAACATGCGGTTGAATGTGTTAGTAAAAGATTCTTTTGGTCCAAAAATAAAGTCCATTTAAACATAGTAATGGAATAAAACGTGATTTTGTACTTGAATTACTGTGTATGATGCAAATGTTATGGAAATAAATATACGTTGATGGATTTGATTTATTCTTGCAATTTTAATATTGGGTATGTGATTTTAACAAAGTATAGAGTTAATAGTTTCTAAGACATCAATAGGGTTGTAACTTAAAATTTCTAGAATTTTCGACATATCAAAATAAAATTAAGTAGTAGTTGTCAGACCAGATTAAGTAGTAGCTTTTAGCCTATACTAAGATTATAGCTATTCTATTATGGAATCTCACGGTAAATTGATAGAAACCCTTATCTTCTGGTTTTGACAACATCAATAGATATGATTTTCTCTTCATCTGTTCGTCATTTTATGGCTTCAAAAATCTGTTGCTTCCATTATTTGTTTATTTTTCACCATTTTATGAAAATTTTCCTTTATTATACATATAAGGAAAATCTGATATGAATTCAATAGATGTGTACGGTTTTTTTTCTATTTGCAACAATACAATTTGTGTTATTATTATGTATTATTTAGTCGAAGTTTGTATGTTTTTCACGTGATCTCCCTTATATTTCCTTTACATTTTTTATTCAGTTCATCTATTTTTTTTTTTTATCAGAATATCATTCCAAGAACAGAAAAGTAGGATAACGTAGTTAACTGTAATATTAAATATAGATACAGAAAAAAATTGATCTAATTTTCAAATTGAAATCACGAATGTTGTCATTATCTATTTGTAAAATAAACCAAAGAAAAACGTTTAACAAAAATGGGAGGAAATGGTCTTTAAAACTGTTTAATTGTTGCCAACTAGTAAACATATCGATTGAAGTCTGCCTATGTGAATCCGGGTCCTTCCCAGGTGTCCACACGAGGAGCCAGGTATGTGTACCCCACCTAGGGGTCTACATATCTGGCTCCTATGTCGGAGGCTGGAGCTCCTCGGGGACACAGGAGCCAGGTATGTCAGGTATATTCACGTTTGTATTTTATTGTGAAAATCCTTTCGGATCTCCGGTTTTTTAAACCTCTTCAACAAAAAAAGGTGCACCTGTTTTACAAACAAAACTATTCTGCCTCTGAGCATAAATCCTGTCTGTCCCATAATCCACATTCCGTGCATCATAAAATATTTTAATTCCTTTCCATTTCACTTTCTGTAACGTTCTCTTAAAAATATAATATTCGGACTGCAAGACTAAAATATTAACAAGCTTATAACAAGTTTATTTAAATACAATTTATTTCTATAAGGTGCGCCGGTGAAAGCATGAAGTGTCACAAGTTACTTCGTACATTTGTAATAAATAGTAACATTACGCTTATTTAATGAAGTGCGATATAATGATCTCCGCGTTTGATCGATGTTTGGAATAAAGCTGACTTATCCATGTGCAATTTCAGTTGATTTTACGGGGTATATTGTAGTTTTTCCGATAGAAAACTTTATGTCAATAATATAATATTTTGTATTTGAGCAGGGCTAACAAAAGAAATTGTGGCACAGCAAAATAACTTTGTCAAAGCAAAGAGTCAAGGCTAACATTTATTTGCAAATAATTTCCGACCACAAGAGGCGTTGAGCGTCATTAAAATTTGGCATCGTGCCGAAGGCAGCTTCGAGTTGTTCATTTTCTCGTGTCAATAGTTCATGCCTCATAGCCTCTGTATTATTAACCGACTTGGTTCACACGAAAATGTTTTTTTAGCTCCTGTTCGACTGGTAGTAAATTGTGTTTTCAAATTGTTTTTGTAATGGTACACATATACATCTAAGTACCACTGCTAATGTACATCACTTTTTTATGGCAGTCCAAAGCAGAGCAGTTTCAATTCTTTTAATACAGTTAAAACAGTTAATATTCGGTGCATTTTGAATGAAAGTTACCTATGCCTAGCTAATCTTTCTAAACCATATCAGTTTAGCGATGCATTCAACTATTCGAGACATGTTTTAAATCGCACAACCAATGGAACGTGTGGAACGGGTGCTCGTCTGCGGTATTTCTGGACCGATACAACCTTCAAGAAAAGAGCGTACTCCTTCCTAAAAGGCGGGCAACGCGTTTGTGACTTCTGAGTTGCAGACGTTCATGTGCGCCGATGGTCACTTTCCATCAGGTGACCGTCTGCTCGTCTGGCCCTCTAACATAAAAAAAATAACAAAAACATAATGCTATTATTATGTTAACATGCATACCTATCTTTCATCTTTCATCATTCTTCAGCCATACACGTTAAGTTTCCGTTATTTGATATCTCTCTCTCTCTCTCATTCACCAAGTCATCATCGCGTCAAAAATAATTTCTAAAATAATCTTTTAAATGTATGAGAACTCCTGTTTTCGTATGTCGTAAAGTCACCTTATTAAGTTTGTACCCTTAATACGTTTTCAAGATAAAAAAAAGTGTTATTTAAGTACTCTGTAAAGTTGTATTTATACATGATACAGCAAAGTTAAACACATTAAAAACGTACTGGTTCTTAATTTAGAAATTTAGCAATACGCCGACATTATACGATTCGTCTCATTTCTTCCTGATTTCCTGATATAAAACAAGAATAAATGAATTCCTGTATATTTATCCATTGACCAAGGTATAATGTATTAGTTAACCGCAACGTTTTCGTCACGAAACGTGATTTACAGCGACGCGGACCCTTCCTTTCCTTATAATTAAGAGAAAACCGACACTTGCCTCTACTACGATCTATAAGCTTATAAGAATAAACGAACCCCTGTTCCTGTTATATTACTTTCTGCTATTGTCTCTTAATTAAGGGTTATTTGTAGCTATTGATTATATGGATTATAGATTTTCTTTATTAAGTATTGTAATTTTAGAATTTATTAACAGAAGAATCTCAGTACAATAAAGAATAAATGGAAATAAATGATAGATTCTGGATTATATTACACATTTAAGTATCAGCGCCCCTCCTACTTACTATTTTTTTATGAGTAACCTTTTCATCAAATCGCTCTAATACTCCTTACTTTCTGAATAGTTGTAGTCTTACTTTTGCAATAATCGTAAGATATGTTTTATTTATAATATTATATTATTTATCATATTTGAATCTGAGAGTAGAGCTCAACAGGATTTAATTTTCTGAGTTATTTAATGTCAGTAAGCTTTTCGAATTTAACTACTTACTTTTTTTTATTATACTTTCAATGATAACACTTTCATTTTAATACGCCAGATAAATAATTATGTTCACGTGTAAGTACAATATACCTATGATTACATATTATAGTCACACTTGAACATAATGAAACTAAAACGTTTTATTAAAACGTAACATAACCCGTATTTAAAGAGGCATCCATCTAGCATACAACAAATCAGTTAACTTCCCCTTATGTAATCGGAATGTTAGGGATACTTGGAATAATATTACAACCTTTCAATATCTTATTGACAGTTCATAAGGTTCTATTCTATATGAGGGTAAGTAGGTTTTCGTCGTGTATATCGTCATTTTACTCAATAACAGTATTTTATGATATTTCAAGAAGAGAAACTCTGGAATATTATGTTATTTTAGTTCAGTATCTCGTAACCGAGTTATTACTCGATGAACTTACTAGAACATACATGAGGTACCTAAAGATTTCTCTAAGGCCAGTATGTCGTAAACTTGATGTCAACAGTAAAATGTTCGGCATCGTTATTTGTCGTAATGTAATTAATATAATTAATGAGCGTATGTGATTGAACATGGATTCAATCTGAAAAGATTCTAGGAATCGTAATAAAAGCAGGCGCAGATCCAGCTCTTAATCCTAGAAGATGGTTTTATTTATGTGTACCTGTGATATCTTTGATTATCTAATTAGAACCTTACGAAATAGACCAGGGGGATCATAACCCCTTTGATACCCATCCCAAGTCCGCCCTTGAATATTCATATCATATCATATATGTACTACACTAGACCTATCACTATACACTTTATACACTATTTTACGTAGGTATGTCTTTATAACAAGAACGTTTATCAAATGATGTTTTTTTTTGTTTTTTAATTAGATATATTTTAGGAATACATTTTTGAATCAAAAAGGTTTTCGCTTGACTGGACTGTTTTGACTTGAACATTAGATTTTTATTCACTTATGGTGGTAGTGCGTATTTGCTCGACTAATATAAGCTTGTATGTTTCCAATATTGTATGTTAATAGCTAATGCAACCCCTTTTATGCTTCCTTTGTTGACGTAGTAAGACTAGTAATTTAAAAAGTGCTGTTTAATTCTGAAAATAATTTTAAGATTGATGTAATGCACAATGTTAAGTTTTCATGAGTTGTCACCTTTAAGAATTAAAAGGGAAAAGTGGGAGCGTATTGAAACAAAATGTAGAAAAGGAAGTAATGATAGGCATAATCTTTATATATACATAAAATTCTTCTGTGAGTGCGTATGTGACTGAACACCTTCTAAACGGCTGGACCTATTTCGATTAAATTTTGTGTCTGTGTTCAAGTGTGTCTGTATCGAGAATGGTTTAGATTCACGATTCAATCTACTACAAAATGATTTTTTAATTAAGAAGTATGTACAGGACAACGTCTGTCAGGTCTTCTAGTTGTATTAAAATTGTGTTGTAAATATATATAAAATTCTAAGTCGAATTAATCTCGAAGTTATATTTAATCGTGATTCTCGATCGTAGTAGTGGTAGCAGACAACAACATTTTTAAGTAATTATAGACGAAACCGACACGCCTTAGTGTAAAAGCAAATAAAATAAACCAGATCTGAGCCATCGAGTTTTTTCGCATTATTTTGGGTACACTGACTTCTTTCAAAAATAGCTTCCGTCCCTTAAATCTTTACTTACGTAATAATTAGGTATTTATTTAACAGAACCAATTTTTCTTAGTAGTAATCAACTTTGAAATACTCAACTCAATGGTGATTGTCGCTTATACTCGTATAGCTAGCTTAACTATAGTTATAGTTTATAACTACAATGCTAGTGCCATACAGCGATTACTATTTAACAAGGAACTAAAGTCAAAGTTATTGAGTCTCAAAATTGAGATTTGTTCTAAATATACAAATAATATAGTATGCATATATCCTGAGTGTCGTACCAACATTTTAAGAATACCACGGGCTCACACCACCACCACCACTAAAACCTGACATTGAATTATACCAAGTCAGTGAGATAGCCAATATTTTTAAAATAGTGTATCAACTAATGATATTATGTCGATGTTTTACAAGTATCGTTCTCGTTCGCCAGTTATACCTATTACAAAAAAGGTCACAAATCGACATGTTGCATTTCCTAAAATGAAAATACATACAAAAATACTCTAACTTCATGTCGTTTGCGAGCTTACTGTACGAACGAACGAAAACAGCACAGCGGCCTCATCACGAAATCTCACTCTTTGTATGAATCGACAAGCATATTTCCCCTGACGACGTTGCACGGTTGACGGGTTATTTAGTTACCGCATGCCGGATTTATGCACGCTAAAATCGCCACTGTTTGTTTGCAATAGTGTTTGTATTGCTTTATACCACAAATAGCACCGGAGGTAATTCAGATTATTTTCATAATTTTCATACTGAAAAATGTAAAAGTTTCGTGTTCTCTTTATATAATTATAGAAGTCAAAATCATTTATTTATCTCGATTTGGAATTATTACGTTTCAAAGAAACTACTTAGGTTTCGGAAAACTCCAAATGCCATTCAATACCATTTGTCACAGAGACGGATTTATTGACTCTTTGAACCCCAGGGTTGAATGAATTTGTTCTACTTACAACGCTTGAGGCGCACTCTGGAATAAAAACAGGTAGGAGACGTTACAAAAATTGTGTGGTTTATTTATTATTGGTCTGTTACTATATGCTATATATATATATATATATATATATATATATAGGTACAGCATCTATTGTTCGATCTTGAATAGAATATTCAAGTATGAAAATTGAAATTTATAAAATCCTTAAATCCTCATGGTCTGTTTTTATTAGGATGAGTCCTAAGTTTTTAAGTAAAACAGTCTTTATGAAGTAAATAATCATCATATGCCATTTACTGCGTGTACACAAAATTAATTTATTGCACTAGTAAAGAGAACACCTAACAACACTAGTGCTGAAAGTGTTTATAAACGCCGTTATATTTCAATATTACAATAGTGAATTGTAAACTTTTCTTTTCAATATAGTCCCAATTTTCGCAGGAGGCAAAATATAGGCCTGAGTGTATTTATAAATAATAAATAATAATATTTTCACACATCTCACACATGGCCGCCTGATCCCAAACTAGGCAGAGCCTGTAATATGGTAACCAGGCTGCTGACAAACATACTTATATATTTCTAAATACATATATATTATAGATAAATCACACCCAGACACAATAAATGATCGTGCTCATCACACAATATCCTCCGGCTTAGCACTCAGCGTCACTAACTTAACTACACTCAGTTCCAAAAATTACGGGTCAGTCACAAAAATTAAAAACTTCATTAGAACAACAAAATTTAAAAAAATGACTATTTTTAAAAACAAAATTTTTGTTTCATTTCATTATGGATGCTTTCCATTTCTATTCTGTCACAAAAAAAATTATCGTGAACGTCTTCCACGTGCATAATTATTATTCTGTGAGGTGAAGCATGGCAGTCACGCTAGAGGAATGTACCAGAATCCTAACTTTTTTGGAACTTGGGCGGAGCCAGCGTGAAACAGCCAGAAACATTGGTGTATCTTTGTCGACTGTTCAGCGGGTAGTCCAGCGGTACCAAGAGACCGGATCACACCTTAGAAGACCAGGAAATGGCAGACCAAGATGCACAACAGCCAGAGAAGACAGACAACTGGTGGCTACAATGCTCCGAAATCGTTTTCAAACTGCTGTTGGTCTAAAAACTCACTTTATTCGCTTTGGAGGTGGCAATTTAAGCGCTCAAACAGTAAGAAGACGTCTTGCTGAAGCAAATTTAAAACCATTGAGGCCCGCAAATGGCCCCAAACTGGAACGGGGACATCGAATTGCAAGATAGAGATACGTGCGCGAGCACCTAAACTGGACACTAGACGATTGGTCTAGGGTAATGTTCACAGACGAGTCTAAATTCATGCTTTATGAGCATGATGGTAGGCAGTTGGTGTACAGAAGACCAGGAGAGCGCTTCCATCAAGCGTGTGTGGATTAAAAAGTGGCGTACGGTGGAGGCTCCGTACAAGTTTGGGCTGGGATTTCTACTGAGGCCCGCACCGAGCTGGTACTCATTCAAAATGGAACTCTAAATGAGAGGTACGTGGAAGAGATCCTCAATGAACATGTAGGTCCTTTCATGGCCAGGATGGACCGACATGGCATATTAATGCATGATAATGCGCGTCCCCATACCGCCAGAATTGTACATGACTACCTTGAAGAGGTCGGTATCGAACTCATGCAGTGGCCAGCGCGAAGCCCGGACTTAAACCCCATCGAGCACGCCTGGGACGAGCTGCAGAGATGCGTGAAAGGTCGAAACCCCCCACCAATCACGCTTCCCGAGCTCAAACCAGCACTGGTGGAGGAATGGGAAGGTATTCCTCAGCACCGGCTCCGAAATTTGGTGTACAGCATGCCTAATCGCCTGGAAGCTGTCAGAAGAGTTCGTGGAGGCAATAGAAAGTATTAAATGAAGAAAGTGATGAAAAACAGCAAAAAAACAATCATAAAAAAATGTAATCTTAAGAAAAATATGACTACTTTAGTTTTTTTTTTTAATTTAGAGATAAGTTAAGAGTTAGAGAGTTTAGATTTAAGTTTTATTTTATTTTTTATCTGTATAATTAAATTCTCAATTGAACAGTCTTCGTTTCATTAGGATGGCATATACGTAGTTCGGGAGATATTCGGGTTTATGTGACTGACCTGTTATTTTTGGAACCGAGTTTAGACTTACAGGTCCGTAAACCATTGAAAGAACGTGAAGTAAATCTTTATTATTTATTCCATAGACCCAGGTGGTTTACAAAGCTTAACTTATTACTGGCCATGACTGTCTTAAGAGTAGTAAGTTTAAGTTAAGTTATACTCGTTCAAACTTGAAGCGACTTGTCTGTGAGAGATCAAAACCCTTCTGATATATAAGTAAACTGGCCTATACACTCTTTGGGACTACGAAATTTAATATTTTGAACAGTGTTTTGGGGTCATTGGACGGAGAGTACATTAGGATGTATATACATAATAATTAGTACCTGGATGACCGAGCTTTGCTCGGTTTTTTTTCTTAGGTAAATTTTGTAAAAATGAAACCAGTCTAGATCGATTAATCACCCCTGAAACCCCTGCATACTAAATTTCATGAAAATCGTTGGAGCCCTTTCCGAGATTCAGATTATATATTTATATATAAATATACAAGAATTGCTCGTTTACTTTGACTCCACTGGGCATCATCTATTGAGACATTGATGACAGACTCTACAACCGATTTTAAGGTTATGTCAAAAGAAGATACTTCCTCAAAGCATAACCAAATCGGGGCAGTTCTTAACAAGTAGGTGATTTACGAGAGGGCGAAACATATATGCAATATGACAATCCTACATGTGCGGCAAGTTCTTTACGATGTACAGGAGCAGCAAGAAAAAAACGTATTCTGGTCGTAATGGCCTGAGGAACTGCGTTAAGAAAGATAGGAGAAACTAAAAGGGTGAATTCAGAAGATGTAAGTTCCTTGAGGCCCGGTACAAGGTACGAAGAAGAAAACCGAAATGAGGTAAGTGCCATCCCCGATAGTGCCATCCTTAATTTTAGTTTCAGAAATCTTTATTCTCATAAGAATTGTACATTCACTTACATGAGAATTTATACATTAATAACTATTAAATATTCCGATGAGCATGCATGGGTAAAAAATTAATATTATGTGACGATGAGGGTCTAAATGTATGTACGCATGTGAAGTAACAAAAAATTTGAAATAATTACCTTTTACCAATTTTAACAACAAAATCCTCAAACAGTATCAAAGCTAACAAAATTCATCACAAATAATATGTGGTTAATAACATTACATTTAAAAAATTAAATAAAGGAGGTACACATACATAGGTAGTTCTACTGACTTAAATTTTAACAGCCCAAACAGAAACGAAATTATTTTAATCCTACCTACATTCAAACATTAGACCAAATGCTATGCACACATTACAAAGATAGTAAAACACTAGATGCGATACATTATTGACTAACAAGTTCAGCTAAGCGTTGCATCTTTAATAAGTGATTAATTTAATTGTTAATTTATGTATTTCTAAATTTGACAATGGGTTACTTTTAAATGGATATAGTTAGTTTTTTTTTTTTGTTTATTTATTTTCGTTTAGCAAGTGGGCTTTTAATATTTTTTTGAATGTATTTAAATGTCTTTTATCTTTAATAGAACTTGGTAAATTGTTAAATAGTTGAGCACTCTTTCTCTCGTTCTCACTCTCTTCACACTTGAGGTTATATTACCACGCGTTTAACGGAGAATTAAGCTCGAGAATGAGTAGACCCTAGCGAATACCCCTGCTGCGCTCCGACTTGAGAAGTAATGAGCTTATCGTGGAAGAAGAGATTAGAAGGGAGTCTACAACGAGACATGATGAAGAAATGGATGGAGTGAAGGAACTTTCTCCTTAACCTCCCCCAAAAGAACGTCCCTTTCCTTGAAAGCATTGCGAACATCGAGTTTTTGTGTAATGCTTCTCCGAATCCATCACAAACGCTCGCGAGGTGTGCATGGCCGCCTCACAATCCAAGCTTGTGCCGAAACCTAATTGGTGTGGCCTCGGTACGGTAAAAGGTACTCGGCCATCTCGTCTCTTACGGTACGACAAGCTACTTTGGCAGTTTTTTGGCTACCGACTGCGATAGGTCTTTATCCACCGTCCTTCTTGGCCAAAGCAAAGAGCGATATAGAGCCGTATAGATACGGACACATTAATGGGTTTAACATCTCCTCCAACTCCAACCTCTGAGCAGGAAATCCACAAGTCTTGTCAGGCACCCCAAAAGGGGCCCCCCGTTCTCACCAGCTGATACTGATGTGAGTTCCTTTTCCGGAACGCTGTAAAAAGAGCCAAGCGCCGACACCACGTCCTCCACTGTAACAGACATCATAATAATTTTATCATCATATCATTTAATGTCAGTGTGGAGTAATGAATTATACTGTTATGATAAGACTACAAGACATCTTTACATGCAATATGTATAGGCCCGCTCCGCTCCTGCCAGCCGCTGCCACCCAGGACGGACGAACAGCCCGACGCGGCGACGGCCACTTTGCCCCCGCATTTTAAATCTCTGATATCTACTAAGATATTTACCTTAATTATATGTTGTTAAAGACAAATTTGATCAACACTCAATACACAACATACCTATTACATTTCTTTGGATAAAGAATAATACTTTATTATTTTAAATAACTTTGGGTTAACTTTAGGAGACAGACATATACGATCGTGGACTTTTTTGTAGATCTTTTTAAGAAATACAATCCCGTAGTTTATTATTTTGATATACAGCGTTTGAAATGTAAGCGCACAAAAACATGTTTTTTACGACTTCACATCACCACCAACCACCAACAGCCTATAACAGTCCACTGCTGGACATAGGCCTCTCCTTAGAAAGGAGTATAGGTCGGTATAGGGTTTATATCCTTCTTCCTCCGAGAAGTGGTTGAGGGCCTTTTCCCGCAACGAGCGGAACACACTCCCCCGGCGATGGCCTCCTTGGCCGGAGACGACGGGGAGCACGAGGAGGATGATGTTCCGCCGGTCCGGGATTCGGAGGTCCGTTCCAAGAACACTGCCCCTGGGCCAGACGGGGTACCGGCCCGAGTGCTGGCCCTAGCCCTCAACCACATGGCAGACCGCCTCGGGGAGGTGTTCGACGTTAGCTTGGCGTCGGGACGTTTCCCTAAGTGCTGGAAGAGCGGGAAGCTGGTCCTATTAAGGAAGCCGGGACGGCCTGCCGATTCCATCCCGCCCAGGCCCATCGTGCTGCTGGACGAGGCGGGTGAATTGTTTGAGAGGGTTCTCTCTGCCCGCATCGTCCGGCACCTCTACGAGGTGGGCCCCGATCTGTCGGACGCCCAAATTGGTATTCGGGCGGGGCGTTCGACAGTCGACGCTGTTTTGCGCCTGAGGGCCGTGACCGAAGAGACCGTGAGCTGTGGCGGCGTGCTGTTGGCGGTGTCATTGGACATCGCCAACGCATTCAATAGTCTGCCATTCAGCTGCATCAGGGAAGCACTCCACCATCATGGGGTGCCAAAGTACCTGAGGCGGCTAGTGGCAGACTATTTAGAGGAGCGTACCGTCGTGTATGAGGGCCGAGATGGTAATTCGAGGTGTCGGCCCATGTCGTGCGGTGTTCGACAGGGGTCTGTTCTTGGACCCCTCTTGTGGAACATAGGGTATGACTGGGCCCTTCGAGCCGATTTCCCCCCCGGGCTGGGTGTAATTTGTTACGCAGATGATACTCTGGTGACAGCCCGGGGGGCGAACTTCCAAGAGGCGGCGCGCCTGGCCACAAGGGGAGTCTCCCTGGGGGTTGGGCGCATTGAGGCGCTGGGCTTACGGGTGGCCCTACATAAGACGGAGGCTCTCTTATTTCATTGGCCCCGTCGTGGTCCCACCCCCTGGCGCCTCAATCGTGGTCAACTCGGTCCTCGTACCGGTTCGGGCCCAGATAAAATATCTGGGCCTGATCCTCGACGGGAGGTGGCTCTTCGACGAGCACTTCCGACAGCTTGCTCCAAAGCTGGTCGGCGCTGCGTCTGCCCTAGGGCGACTTTTGCCCAATTTGGGTGGACCCAGCGTCGCGACAAGACGGCTGTACACGGGGGTTGTCCGGTCAATGGCACTATACGGTGCACCGGTGTAGGTGGCGGCTCTGACCGCCCAGAATAGGGCACGCCTCTGGCGCCCTCAGAGGGTATTGGCGGTCAGAGCCATACGTGGTTACCGCACCGTTTCGACGGAGGTGGCTTGCGCGTTGGCCGGAACTCCCCCGTGGGATTTGGAGGCGGAAGTGCTCGCCGAAGTTTATCGGCGAGTGGCTGACTCCCGGGCAGAGAGCGGATTTCGCCCTCAGCCCGAAGACGTGCGCGAGTGGCGCGAAGCCGCTCGCCGAGCCACGATGGCTCGTTGGTCGTTCCGGCTGGAGACTCCACGCGCTGGCTTAGCCGCCGTGGAGGCTCTCCAGCCGGTCATCGCCGAGTGGGCAGGGCGGCAGCACGGGACCCTTACATTCCGGCTGACGCAGGTGCTTTCCGGGCACGGTTGCTTCGGAAAGTACCTGCACTCGGTCGCTAGGAGGGAACTGAGTCCCGCCTGCCACCACTGCGACTGCAGTGAGGACTCGGCCCAGCACACGCTGGCGGTCTGCCCCGCATGGGCGACGCAGCGCCGGGCCCTCACTGCAGTCATCGGAGTGGATCTCTCGCTACCGGCCGTAGTACGCTCCATGGCCGGTAGTGACAGTTGTTTTACCGCGGTCGCAAGGAGGCGGCGGAAAAGGCTCCCGGGCCTCAGGACTCAGGACGACCTCCACTCGGACCCGATCCGCCGCCGGCGAATCGGGTGGGGGAGGCGCGCTCACCTGCGCCTCATTCCGCCCTGAGTGTGGCCGCGGGTGGACGGGGTGGGTTTCCCCTCCACCCGCATTAGTTTGGCCAGCCACGAGGGGGCGGCGTCCGCGTGTGACGGACGTCGCCTAAATAGAGAGTTTACCGAAGGTGGTGCCCGAGCCGTTGCGAGCAGGCGCTAGGAGGGGTCCGGATGTCTTAATAACAGCTGTTCCCGGATCCCTCCTATTACAGGCGCAGAGTGGCACACCGTGTGGTTTTAGTCGGTCCGAGTCCGACACACCACCCCGCCGCAAACCCCGGTGGGGTGACGGTCCGAGGGGATTTCCACACGTAAAAAAAAAAAAAGGGTTAGTATCCTTGGTCGGCTCTTACGACACCCACGGGATGAATAGGGGTGGTGACATTCCGTGTTCTTAATCCGTCACCACACGGACAACCCGACCTATCAACAAACACCGTTCACATCACAAACCTTTGAAATTCTCGCATTTCTTCTTCTAGAATATGCATGTATTATACATATAAACCCGCGTCTTGAACCACTCTCTGCTTATTGGCGAAAACTGCACTAAAATCCGTTGTTTAATTATAAAGATCTTAACATACAAAAAAAAAAATCCAAAAGCCGATAATATTGTATCAAAATTACACTATTACAACTAGCATAAATAAGCAGCTCCTCCTCTCTCCTGATAATGCTCTGCCCGACAGGGTTAACTCAACCTGGCTGCGAAGAGGTGCTGCCGAGTGAGAGAGAGAGAGTCTTTATAAATATTGCCGTGAAGTGGACGATATTTTATTTAAAAAACAAGTGAAGGAAATGTTTTCCCAAAAATCAATTAACTAAAATTTAATTAAAAATACTAGCGGCCACATTTTAATAGGCAACCTCGTAGATATATAATCTCCTAATCATAAAAACTATGCCTAAAAACTAGGTTTTTAGCACATACTCGATGAGTGCATTAATTCTGCAGCCGGATCTTAGACTATTATGGAATGCAATAAATTGAATTGAATTAATATGTGTACATGTTAGGTTTATTGCATAAGCACAGTACCAAGCAATTTTTAGATAGAATATTATATTGCATCAACATATTCGCACCCTCCCAATTTGTGTTTAAATTATAATATTTGGAGGAAACAAGCCTTCAACAAGTTTCAAAAGCCATTCAGTAACATTTGTCAACGAGGTGGATTTATCGGTTCCTTGAACCATAAGGTTGAATGAATTTGTTTTGGTACAAAACTGGGGCGTTCTTACGAATAAAATATACGTCAAAGTTAAGCAAAATTTCGTTAACATATTTATGATTTTGTAACAAAGTGTTTGCTTCTAATGTATTTTGTTGAGGAATGTTAAAACTCATCGGAACGGAAACATGCCTTAATAGGATTTTTTTCTTTCCAAATATTTTAAACTTAACAAGTCAAGAAATATATAACAAAACTATATATACATAAATATTTTCAAAAAATATTTTAATTAATGATATACAGATTAAAATATAGATTTAATTATGAGAATTGTTTCAGTAAAGGTTATTATTATACATTCTCCATAGCAAATGAATGTGATAAATTAAAAATATATTGACGTAAAATATTAAGGAACCTTTTTGCTTTCGATGGACGCAATCCTAAAATTACAAATGAATTACAATTTTAATTCTTTAGGATAAAAGCAAGTTTCCAGTTAATATCCACGGTGAACAAGGTAAAGTGATCAAATATTGCAGGTATATAAGTTTAAAGAAACCAATCAACAGAATCCTCAACATTTATATTTTATCGTCAAAATACTTTACAAAATTAAAATCATTGCAGGAATTCTGTGTCCACCATTGCACGCGTTAGTGATAAAATTAGCTCATGTACGAGTTTTGGAATGAACAAAAGTCCGCACCATAGCCAGATGTGACTGCGACAAATATAAACATCATCGGTATCCAGTTACTGCAAGTAAAGCTGATCACACGCATACGAGTACCTTGTCAGAGAACGTATATTCTTATATTTGGAAGTAAGAGCTATCAGTTGATTTGATAAGTTCGACAATTTGTAAAACCTTTATTAAAATTCTTGACTACCGTAATCTTTAATCCTAGGAAGACAATAGCTTAAACTTTTTTATTTTTTTTGTGGATATTGTAATTAAAAGATTGTTATTACTTGTTCTCTGATTGCTAGTTGTGAGTGTTTAGTTAAGAAAAATACCTGTTTTTGGGAATACAATCATAATTTATTCCGTGTGAGTGTACACGTTCTTTATATTAAATATTCCTGGTATTCGTGAAGGGTGGGACGATCAGTTTTGTTTTATTATATTTCAAAAATGAAGCATGAAAACTATTCTTTTGCGTCTAGTATTCTTTGTCGACTGCAATATTCACAAATAGTTGAGATAGGATAATATTTTTTTTAATCAAAGAGTATTATTTTCTTTGATCATATGGCTGTAAGCTGTGTATAAAATATGAAAGTACTTATTTTGTTCTTTATTTTTTGACATCTTTACTCGTTTATTCTGCTGATAAGAAGGCTATTGTATTTTATGAATTTTTATAGCAGAGTTCCTTACCACAGGATGTTGAAATGCTTAAACACCCTTCTTTAACTATAACTTTATATCTTTACAACTACAACCTACGAAACGTAATCCTAGAGTCACTGTCGTGGGTGTACCCGTAGCCCTGACTGAAAAAGAGGTACTTGAATGCATTTACGAGCAGAACTTGGCAGACAAGTTTCCTGGCGCTTCTTGCGAGTCCTTTCTCAAAACCATAAAACTGAGCCACAAATCTGGTAAGAAAAGCCTTCCTACCTGTAACTATATACTTGAGGTGCCGGCTAACATTAGAAAGGCGCTTATCAATCAAGGGAGAATCTACATAAACTGGACTTCTTGTCCAGTTAGAGACTTCACGCTGGTGACTAGGTGCTTCAACTGCCAGCAGTTTGGACATGCCGCTAAATATTGCCGTGAAACCAGCCCAACCTGTAACCATTGTGGAGAGCTCAGGCATACCTTTAAGGAATGCAACAAAAAAGCTGCACCACCTACTTGTGCGACGCGTTTCAAAAGGACAAGTGATCACCAAACTGGTGATGGAAGTTGCCCAGCACGGAAATACGCTGAGGACAAATACATCAACTCTATAAACTATGAGGGCGCCTAAGAGCGCCGGTATTAATTGATAGTGTAAGCACTTATACCTTTTTATATTTTATTTTAATTAATAATGCCTAACCAGTTGTTCTGTGACCTAGATAATTTTTCTGTGTCTGAGGTTAATTATTGTGAAGTCGAAGACTGTAAACAGTATGTGCCGACTACTGATAATTTACTCACAATTATTACACAAAATATTCGCAGTATACACAAAAACATGAATGGTTTTGAGGTATTGTTACATACTCTTGATATAAACTGTGATATTATCATCTTGACAGAGTGTTGGTTGTCTAATCAGCATCCGCGTTTACCATCTCTTAAGGGTTACCTACTGCATAAGAATGATATAATATTGAACCAAAACGATGGATTAGTAATATATACTAAAAATAACTTAAATATATCTGTAGACGAACCCAATTTTCCGGGTTGTAATTCCTTAATTATACGAATAAAACCGGATACAGTAATTTTAGCCATATATAGACCACCTTCACAAAACATTGACATATTTTTAGAATCGCTTGAAATTCAATTAAAAACCCTCTCGTCATATAATAATATAATCTTAACTGGTGATATCAACATTAACATTGCTTCTGGGAGCACCGACACTAACGCTCAAAACTACTTAAATATTTGTTCATTTCATGGACTTTTACCAGCACACTACTACCCCACCCACCAAAGTGGCTCATGCTTGGATCATTTCATCATAAAAACCCATAAACCTACCCTTACATTAATAACTAACTCCACTCTTACCGACCATCAGACTGTTTTATTAACACTACAATTATCTTTGTTTAGAAAAAGATGCATGCACAGCTATACTAAAGTCAACATTCAAAGCCTTAAAAGTGATATAAGCAGTATTTGTTTTGACCCCGTTTACAACTCGGACGATCCAAATGATGCCGTAGATTATTTTATTAATTTATTGCAATGTACAATAATGAGAAATACTTCCGTAAAAACCATACCTAGAAAATATAAAAATATAAAGCCATGGATCACACCTGGACTCGTACGTTGCATAAGACACCGAGACAAACTTCACCAAAAGTCTAAATTAGAGCCTGATAATATTGTACTTTCTATATCTTATAAAAGGTACAGAAATTACTGCAACAACCTTTTAAAGAAATTAAAGAGCCAGTATGAGAAAAGTGAACTGCAGAGAGCAGGTAAAGATAGCAAGCTTGTCTGGAAATTTATTAAAAATCATACATTTCAGTCGAAACATTTTGAACCGCCTCTAGACTTGCTGCTCAGCGAGACTAGCCCGTCCGAAGCAATTGGCAAGGTCAACGAACATTTTGCAAACACAGGCAAAAACCTTGCTGATAAACTCTTTCAGAATAGTACTGCCGACCCCCCCCCCCCCCCCCCCCCCCCCCCCCCCCGAATTAAATAAATTCATGCCGTCGTCTAAACTGAACTCCTTTGTTTTGCTTAGTCCTGATATTAATGAAGTATTAAACATTATATCCGGCTTAAAACAAAATTGTGCTGTAGGCTGGGATAACATTTCCAATAATATACTTAAAAGTCTTAAACATATAATTGCCCCCCCCCTTAACCTATATCTTCCAATTATGTTTAGAAAAAGGTGTATTCCCTAGGTCGCTTAAAAAAGCGGTAGTAACGCCTGTATTTAAATCAGGATATAAAACATGTGTAAATAGCTACAGACCAATCTCAGTATTATCGGGACTTTCGAAAATTTTAGAGAAACTTATAAACAATAGGTTGATAAAATACCTTGAAGACAACAACTTGCTTTCCCAGAACCAATACGGCATTAGTCAGAAAAGATCGACTAATCATGCAGTACACCACTTAACAAACTACATAGCTGGTTGTCTGGATGGGGGAATGCACGCCATCGGGATTTTCCTAGACCTCGCCAAAGCTTTCGATAGTATATCTTGCTCTATACTTTTGAATAAGCTCGAAGCACTTGGGATACGGGGAACACAACTTCGGTTATTTTCGGATTATCTTAGTGATCGCCGTCAATGTGTAAAAATTGGTCAATACTTAAGTACTGAAGCAAAGAACACTGGCTATGGTTTTCCCCAGGGCAGCGTTCTGGGCTGTACCTTGTTCCTAGTTTATATCAATGACCTCTGCAGCCTGAAGATACCAAGTGGTGTCATAATATCTTATGCGGATGACACAGCTTTATTATTTGCAGCGAAATCTCGTAGTGAAGTTTTTGAGCTCGCTCAGACAGGCTTTAACATAGTGACTAACTGGCTATATAAAAATCTACTAACCCTAAATACAGATAAAACCAAATACATTATATTTTCAATGAGGGGTACAAACATACCTATAATTAGTCCAAAGATATACGCACATAGCTGCAAAATATCTGCTGACTTTGCGTGTACCTGCCCTGCTTTAGCAAACTCCGATGAAGTGAAATATCTAGGTGTCATCCTTGACCAACATTTGAATTTCCGTAAACACGTTGACTTATTATGTACAAGGGTACGAAAATTAATATATATATTTAAGAGTCTTCGCAGTGTAGCCGATTACACATTATTAAGGCAAGTCTATTTATCGTTGTGTCAATCAATACTTACTTATTGCATTACTTCATGGGGTGGTGCAGCAAAGTCAATATTACTGCCTTTAGAGCGCGCTCAAAGAGCCATTCTGAAGGTGGCGACATTCCGCCCATTCATATTTGCCACACACAAGCTTTACATTGCATGTAATGTACTAACAGTCCGACAGTTATTTATATTGCACAGCATTCTAAAACAGCATACTGAACTGCCCTATAACCCCATACCATCAAATAAGAGAAGGAAAGACATAGTGTGTAGCAGGCCTCAAGCTAGTCATACATTTGTTCATAGATTTTATTTATTTTTAGGACCTTTTTTATACAATAAAATTAATAGAATACTAAATATATACAGCCTCAATAATAAAAAATGTGTGATCATGTTATCAGAATATTTAGGTAAATTTAACTATGCAGACACAGAAAATGTATTGGCAATAGGGAATATGCATGTATTTTTTTTATTTTTTTAAACGATTCTACTAGTTATTACATTACCAAAAATAAATATAACACATCCGAAATATAAACCGTTAAGCAAAAAATTTTTATTAAAATCACTATCATTTTGGGGCAGTTTGAACACGTCCATTTTGGCGCGCTTTTTTTGTGACGTCAGATTACACTTTCAGACGAATTCGATGTCAACAACGGAGTGAAGTTCACAGAGTTTATGAAAGTTAAAAAAGTGAGTGATAAAAATTAACTTATTACCATGGAAAAGCCAATAAAAACTTATTATAAATATTGTGCCGTTCCTTTGTGCCCAAATAATATCAAAACTGCACCTGACAAAGTATATTCAGTCATTGTGTTGAGTCTTTCTACACGGGAATTTAATAATTTAACACTGAAAACGTATTAGTTATTAACTTAAAATGAAACAAATAATCACCAGAAATCAAATATTACAAATACACACAACTTGTTGACACTCTTGACAGTGTAGGTTGACGTCACGTTTTATTCAACCAATAGCGTTGCGTTTTAGAAATTTGCGAGGGAATCTTAAAAAAAGCCAAGTTTTGATGATTAAATTTCACTATTAAATTATAATAAATTTCAAAAATAATTGTATGGGTATCTTTTTTTAGCAATAAAAATTACAAATAAAAATATTTTATCCGTTTTGGTGTCACGTGTATATTCCCTATTGTTAAATGAGTCTTAAATGGTTTTTGTATAATATTATTTTCTATTATTTGCTTTCGTACGTGTACACTTTGTAGTATTTTTTATATTTCTAGTGATCTGTTATGTTTATCTTGCATTTCCACCTTAATAATTCCATGTCAAGCGATCGCCTGAAACACAGGTTTACTCTAGTTCAGGCAGGCAGCGACTAAAGTTTTTAACAAAATCTTAATATCTTTATGTGTAGAAAATCATACAATATGAATCATACTACACAGTCATAAGAATAAAATAACACTACTATAAATTTACGCTAGTGTAATTTAGTCTAATTATTGTCTAAGATCTATGTTAAACTGAAATGTCCTACACTGTAATATTTATATTTGTCAAATAAAAATTATTATTATAATTATTAACTACGCCGAGTTTCCGTTAATGAAGGTTTTAGGCTATAAAATATTAATTGGCCCGAGGTACGTCGGGGCACAAGGGATTTCTTTTCTAGGGTACACCTGGTTTCCAGGCTACTGGTACCCGAGACGGCATGCGGTTTTTAGTTGGTTCGAGTCCGACTTAGCCACCGGTGGGTGGTATCCGAGTGGATTGCCGGACAGAAAAGAAAGAGGCTATAAAATATTGTTAAGTTAAATGCATTATTTTAACTATATAATATGATGTCCCTCGCGGCTATAATATTCGTATTCTGTTAAGCTGCATGTATTTGGTAGAAACTAAAATCCTGTGAAAAAATCTATAGTGATGTTGACTATGATGCAGTATAACGTAATTCTTTCTAATACGACATCTAAGAATTTAACTGTAATTATTAAATAAACTTAGAGAATGAGTACCCCCCAGTATCCGTGTAAAGACCTGAATATGATATATTGACACCATCCTCAATAGAACTAACAAGATATTTAAAAAAATATTCATATATTTTCACTACCAATAAGAAATAATAATAAACATGTTTAAGTTTACTTAGGATAAACTGTACCTAGTTATCGATATTCCCTACGTAGGTATCTAAAAAAATATATTTTACTTTCATAATAATTTATATCATCGCCGCGAGTCACACAATTTCCGTCCCAAAAAAACTGGTAATAAAATATCGTATGCTTGTCACAGCTGCCAAGTCTGGCTTCAAGGCAGTTCGCATATTTAAGTAGTAATATGCGACAGTGTTAAAGTTAACGGACTGCTATTTCAAAGGTCACGGGTTTGATTCCCGCTCAAGTTGCGAGTAACACTTAACAAACCCTTATTTTAAAAAGCAACTTAATATTAAGGCTAAGAACCGTTCCATTTATACATGTTGTATTGTGTACGAGTAAGTAAGACGCCTAAATTTTACAAAAGAAATGTTTAGACACTGTACCATTTTATACCAACCTCAATGGTTTAGGGGTTGGCTGGTATGGACGGTATCGCCTAGATTTAATTTGAATATTAGAAAAAAAACATGGCAAACGAAAAAGAAAATAAGGGTTAAAGTATAAAAATGCCGTTGTATAGTAATAGTTTGTGGTATAATAGGCCAAAACCTCCTTTCTAAGGAGAAGCCTATGATGTGATAGTACTATTACTATCACATCATCACATCAATAGCCTCATCACCATGAAGGTTTTATGTTAATTCAAAGTGTGTATATAGATACACGCTTTGAATTAACATAAAACCTTCATGGTGTGAGATTTCCGTGTGAAACTTATTTTACATGACAACTAGGAGGTTCTTCTTTTAAAAAATGTGCAACATTCGATTTTCAACTTTTTTTTATTCAACTTAGACTTAAAACGATGGATACTTCGAAAATCCTAGTCATTTTTGAATATGAATTCCGACTAACGCGTCAAAAACGGCTCGCAACAACAACGCTGCGTTTGGATAGGAGACTGACTAGGAATTGGATGAAATGAACGAGTTTTTGGTTAAAACGCTTTCGTAATGGAAACATCGATTTGAAGAACGAAACACATGGAAGACTGCCCACAGGTGAATAACGCTGAATTGAAGGAGATGGTGGGAGCCAATGCGATTCAAACTTCTCAGGAATTAGTAGCATGGTTTAACGTTACCCTGCCTACAAATATTGACTCATTTGCATCAAATCAATTTTTGGCATCGTTGGTAATCCAAGCTGCAAAATTGTATAAAGGGTTGTGTTACCAAAATAAACGTTTTTTTTTTCTTTCTTTTAATAAAAAAAAGCTATGATAACTGTTTGGTGGTCTCTTTATGGTGTTATTCACTAAAGCTTTCTCAGGTCTGGTCAGGCAATAACAGTAGATGTTTACTGTGCCGAACTTCAAAGAATGATGGCGAAACTGGCAGTGAAACAGCCCCGACTCGTGAATCGATCTTCCCTATTATTGCTCCATGATAACGCAAGACCTCAGACGGCACTGGAAACTCTTGTAGCTCTACAGGAGCTGCAGTTAGAAACTATACGTCATTCTCCGTACTCGCCAGACCTTGTTCCAACGAACTACCATTTTTTTCGTGATTTGGTCTATTTTCTACGTGACAAAAAAACTTCCCAGGAAACAGTACAAAATGCTTCCACACAGTTTGTCGAATTTAGATCCATAGAGTTCTATACCAGTTAGTCTCTTGGATAAATATTCAAAGTGAATTTTTAAAACTAAATTATAATATTATTTGGGTCCTAAGCAAATTTTGATTAACTGTCCAGAATCAAATCTATAAAAACACAACTTCCTAATAAAATCTTTGATAAGCTAAGTGGGCAGAATTCCTGTCATGGCCATAGGGAGGTGGAAGCACATAGATAAAGGAATGAATAAAAACATTTATTTCTAGGAATTGAATAACCAAGATCGGAAGTTTTCATTATACTCGGTGGTAGAACCAGAATTAAGTCATTTAATCAGAAAATAATAACTAGTTCTCTCATACTTAATCATTATCAATCAACTGCACATGTCCGTATGTACATGTTTTAGTGTATGTGTCGGAAATAAGAAATTCGTCGTAAACGTTATGTGGGTCGCCCCACAATGATTTCTGCCTCGCCCCACCAGGGCCTCAAATCTGCTATTTTAATATTGCACGAATAGTTTTGCACTTTCCGTATTCTATCAACTATGCAAGACCAATCATAATGACCCGATGACTTGTTACTGAACTGCCATTGATACAAATATTGTCGAAGTCTTTGTAAAAGTTTGGTAAATGGTACATTTTAAATTTGTAAGGATATGATATATTTAATACCTATTGCAGTTATGGCAATGTTGTCGATATCACTATTGGTGGCGCATTGTCACTACATAAACAGTCTATTGACACTGTAACTTTATGTTAGTAGAATACCGATATTTTTTCATCACAATGGCATCTATAGCGTGTCAATGTAATGACAGTGACTTGTACTTTAATATAAAATAGCAGAATTGAGGCCCACGTGATGCTCCGCCAGCTGTCACTGTAATGCGATGCAACGCATTTTACCTTTATTCACAATAAAATATTTTTGTTGCATACCTATACCAATTAAACCAATGAACTTTAATAGCCACAAAAAATAACGTTGAAGGGAATTGAAGCCTCGGAAGTTATATTAAAATCCTCTTCAAATTTTAAAATATTTGAATATCTATAAATTCTTGTTGAAAATATTGTTCTTAAGTAGTATATGCAGGAGATGAGTACCAGTCCAAAGACAATATATGTAGATAGTTTATGGTTTTCGGTATTATAGTAGTAACATCAACATATGTATTTATAAATTTAAAATTATTTGCCCTGACTGATTCATCAACGCAGAGCCTAAAGCGCTGGGGTTTTATGTTGTAAGCACCCACTTAGAAAGATTTTTTAGAAATTTTACTGCTAAAGCCTAATTTAGCCAATACGGTTGCATGAAAGTTCATTATTTTCAAAAACAGAAACACGAAGTAATCACGCGAGCGAGTTATAAAGAATTCTAGGATTTAGATCAAAGCCTTATAATTCTAACTTAGCATACAAGCAATGACGTACATTTGAATACGAAACCATTTATCAAAGCAATGGCAGATCTATTGTTATTTATTACAAGAACAGAAAAAAATACAATAAATCTTTCCTGCCAGTTTAGTCCCTTCAATTTTTACGTGTCACACTGTTCATAAAATCGGTCAACTAGTATCGTTTTACTTTACAATTTCTCATGTTAAGAATTTTAATCATTGAATATATTAAAGTTATTATTTACCTAAATATTGTTAGAGTAAAGATTTTTTTCAAGATACTTCATTGCAGTTCTGTGGTTTTTCGCTAAAACGCGGTAAAATATTTGTTCTGCTTTATGTTATGACTATGCCATCCACATACAGTATAACAAATGCTTTGCTCTTCTTCGTAAAAGGGTTACGTATCATTGAAGTGCACATACTAATTAAGTGTGAAATATTTTTATATAATTATGTCATTAACAAAACCATTACGTACAGACAATATAAACACAAGTCATTTTAGTCAGTGATAGACACCTGACTGATATTCTGAGGTATTGTATTTCATAATACTGTCAGTATTTGATAGTTCTATTGGCTCTGTACAAATATAAAATGGTTTCAAAGATTAGTTCAAAGGTTATTTAAGAAAAAAAAAGTTTACCTACCAATGATACTTAAAATTTGCAAGAATATTTTGAAAGCACAGTTTTTAAAAGTAAAACATGAAGTTGAAAAAAATATAAACTCGTTTAAGTGGATAACCTAAACCTTCTTTCTAAGGAGAGGCCTATGTCCAGCAGTGGACTACTAAAAGCTGTTGATGTGATGATGATGTGTAATGAAGTGGATAACTGACTTCATAACTTAACTATGTAGTTACTATAAGTTCTCTGATTTAGCAATCACTTTTACGCTAGCTTGCTCCATGATGCAATAGTAAGATGATGATGATGATCATGATGCATTACCTATAAGTGAAGTAACGAGATCAGGAGGTATTACATATTTCTGCACTGTCTGATGTTGAAAGTAGTGGTGTTGTCACTGGCTAACTAGTTTAGCGGTTCACGTCGTACGTCATATAATAAAATAGAAGATTATTTTATTGGAAAAGATCTTTTCATTTCATTTCATTGATTTCAGCTACACATTTTTAATGTACTTATTTTATATAATTGTTTCAACATATAACATCACATACTGTACTAAAAGTTGTCCCTAATATGTAAACAAACCAATATTCCCTATTCTGGCGATCATTGAATCAATATTCTTATATCGCTGGATTTCCTAGTGTAGATATTTTAAACCGTATTTGCGGTTAAATTGAATTTAAAAAGCAGTTATATTTAATTATTGTCTGAACAATTTAACCGTATTTTAAACAGTGGGATAAGGTTGTATGGCACGGAATGTAAAAAAGTTTGGCTGTTGGCTTTGCGGTGACGTGTACAAATAGTCACCATTTTTCACACGCATCTGATTAAAGTTTTCTTGAAGATGAGATTGTGCGCATAGATACCCATCCAAAGAAATTACGAAAAGTTTGAACTGTAACAAAATTAGAACGGTGCAAGATATTTAGATATGAAGATTTATCTATCATTGTAACTTCAGATGAAAGAATATTCTACAGATATGTATACAAATATAAAGTATATGAAAGCATACAGGGAGGATAAAGTGCTACTAAAACTAAAATTTAAGTCCAAATTATGTTGGATTTGTTTTAACAAACTGTAAAAGTACAAGGGTTCAAAATTTTTTTCAGTTTGTTTTTGTATATTTCATATTTTTGTGACAATTTTATCATTTTTTTTCATTTTACAATTAAACTAGTACTCCTAGTAAATAGCTTTTTGTTTTAAAATTATTTTAAATAATATACATCTTAAAATAATTTGTTGCATATATGAGTAGATTACACTTTATTTTAAGAACAAGCTAATTTACGACATAAAATACGAAAGTTATAATTTTTTTATTCTTATTTACCTCTACATTTTAATTCAAACTATACACTCGCCATATATATATTTTCTTTTTGTATATATAAAAACATGTCATAGAGATAATGAACGGTAATAAAGAGTAAAAATTAACTATTAAAACCTATTTCATTAACGTGTTATGGTAACTGCTTACGTTTTTACATCCAATTACGTTATCAAGAAACTGACAAAAGAAAATAAATTAATGGATAAAGCACAATCAATGTAATCATCGCATTTTACTGAAAAAAAAAACTATCTAGAGAATATATTTGCGCCGTGATAATTTATTATTTTAAATGCGGCCTAGTTAAATTAGCATAGTGTGACAGACTGCAAATTGAAATTGCAAACGATCTGCTTTCCAAGGTAACTGTATACCGATGATTTAGCGTATTTAGATGTCGGTTGTCTTTGGCCAATTAAAAAAGATGATATTGCTATTTGACAGCTGCTGTGAAAGGAAATCTAGCAGTTTAATATTTTATCAAAGATAACACATATCAAAAATTATGTGCAAACGCCTCAAAAGGTGGAACGATTTAGAAGCGCAACGAAAAACTTTGACCGCTAGTTTTGTCACTTGGTCTGTTCAAGTGACTGAATAGAGAAATTTCTAAAAACATTATCGAGTGTTCTAGTAAAAAGCTGGTTGTTATAAACGTTATTATTGAAATTTGTTTATATTTTTTGATGAGCTATTACCGTCATGACAGTAGACGACGACATGTAGCACTACACTCTCTTTATCTAATGTGTTTAAACAAGTAGACTATTATTTAGTCCTCAGGAGCTGCAACTATACATGAGACTGATATCGTCGTACTGACATGGATATCATGGATTCGCTATTGAGAATATCACAAAATTCTCAATAGCGATGGGACAGGAACAGGAATAAATTTTAATTTATTATTAATATTGCTTTGCACTTATCAATACACACAATACGCTACAAAATTTGTAGATTTCGGGATTTCAATATTACAGAAGCATTTAACCTTTCTTAGACCAAATGAATTTTGATCCTTGTATCTACTTCTGTGTTAAGTTTTAAATTTTTGCGTTCCATATCAAATGTATAAACATATAATTATGTATACGGACGACAATTAAGTGATCAATAAGTAATAAAAACCTTTGAACTGGCTAACGTATCGTAAGATTGCACTGGCCCTGTTCATATTAACTAAGTTAGCATGTTAGTTACCTTTAGTCCGTTGATTGCCAAATAAATAACTGTGATAACAATAAATAGTTGTCTATCACTAAAATGTTCTTTTACGATTACTAGCTAATGCACAAGTTGTACACTGGTGGACTTAATGCCAATGGCATTCACTCCCAGTCGCCTTCGGGTGATGTAGAAATATGATGAATAAGGTGCAAGATAAAATAGAATTAATTTCAGATAAATCTAACTTAGGTATAATATATTACTACATACTCGTACATATAATTATCCATATACACAGTCAGGTACTACTTCACTATCATAGATTTACTAAAATGTTAACGAGAACAAAACTTTCAATCTCCCTTAGATAAATATAAAACAAAAGTTCTCTCATATCTGGATCAAATATCATTAAATGCTTACGCTAGTGATATACCGACTATTGTCCTCTTTGCTTAAGTGCTTACAGAAAAAAAGACAATAAAGAACTATTTCTCCCATGGTTAAACAAATACTTTACATCCGGGACCGCAATCATGAAAAAGCTTCCCGTTTTCTATGTCAATAAAGGGTCAAGATAGGAAGGTCCCAAAAAAGGGTAACTTTGTATGTGGGTTGGTATTATTGTGGTCTCAAGAAAATATGCTATGTTCTGTAAATAGTTGTTACTCTCCAAATGTGGGGCATAAAGGATTATTTGCGTTTTGTTTATTAAGCCGAGTGTTTTGTGGATCTCCAAGGCTTTTTACATGTTTGGACTCAATAAACTTTATTGTTTCTCTTTTGTTGATGAAATAAATAGGAAAACAGAATTTCCTTTTATATTTTATTTTATCCTGCAACCTTGACAGACATAAGTAAGTCCACTAAATTATACATCCTGGAAAAGTTTAGGTCTTATGGCTATGGCTGGTCTTTGTGATATTTTTACAGATAATAAAGAATAGAATAATTGAAAAAAATATTGATAGGCATCTAGCAAGCCAAAGTTTTTCAATGATAACGGCTTTTAAGAAAGTTAAAAGCTTCTTGAGAAATTTAGGTTTTGTGAAATAATTACCTATCTATAGGTATCTGTATGTTTTCAAAAACATAAAATTACATTACAATACAGCAGGAATTGTTAATTCATCAAAAAAGTCAAGTAATGACAGAATATGGGTTTGAGATTTCTGACTTAAGATATATACAGGTAACTATTTCAGAGAGACAGATATAATAAATAAGAGTTGACTTATTCCAGGATTACAATGTAAAATTTTTGCGGTAATAAAGTATCCAAAAGATATTTGAATATTCTATTATTGTTTTTTTAGTAAAAAAAAACAATTAATTTTTGCTCCAAATTTAAAGTATTTGCGTAACTATTTAAACTTGCAAGTTTGCAAGAAACAGCTCTATAAATAATGAGCGTGTAGAATTTATTTAACGAGCCATTTATGGCTTATTGAATATCATTTATGAAAATGAGTTTGATAACAAAAGGGAGGTTAATTAACTTCGTCAATAAGGAAAGGACGGAAGGAAATTAGTACAGATAAAGTTACTTGATGAAATAAAATAAAAATGTTTTTATCTTTCTGTTGTATTTAACAGCAACGATGTCTTGCATACTATCAAAAATGTAAACTACTGTACAATAAATGAAATTAGTGCATTTTATAAAAACAATAGTAGTGAAAGTTTTTATGTAAATTTTTATACCTCATAGTCTTACCACCACCTCTTTATCCAACTGTCATTCATAGTCATATTTGATTTATTAGCAAAAATAATGATTTCCACAACGATACTTCTTGTAGTTCACATTATTTATTAAAAATACAACTTTTATCATATTTAAAGCTTTATTTAAGCAATAAATTAATAACAACTTTTCTGATCCAAATTTAGGCAGAGCCAGACTGCTGATAAACATACATTTATATTATATTATAGATAAATTACAACCAGATACAAAAAAAATATCGTGCTCATCACACAATTATTTGCATTGGGTGGAAATCAAACCCACGACCTTTGGCTGAACAGTCAAGATTATTAACCACTAGACTAACAGGCTAGTCACAATTTCTAAATTATAAAGTAAAATACAGAATAAATTTATAATTTTCACTACCCCTAAAATTACATTCTTTTTGGTGTATGAACTTATATAGAAGCAAGATATAAACGCAAATCACTTATTTTTTTTGATCAAACTTGTTTTTTTATTGATTATCCTATTATTTGGTGGGGACACCTAAGTTTTTAATAAATATATATGACATAACAAAAAAGCGAAAGCTAAGACTGTATCAGACTATTATAATGTTATGCTATTTGTATATATGCTGATTTGTCATAGCTAAGTATAACTATATTATACTTAGCTATGACAAATCACGGCTCTATTCATCTTCATCATATAACTATATCATATGTTAGAACACACTTCTTGAAGTATTTTGTTACTTTTTTTTAAAATACCACCACCTGTTTAATGATATCAATGTCAATGACTATCCAAAGCGTTATGACGCCCATTTTTTTATTTATTATAGTCTTGTTTTACTAACTCTGCACCTCTTTCGCCGATCATCATTGATGGTCCATTGGTGTTACCGCTTGTAATGGTTGGCATTATACTTGCGTCGATGACTCGTAGATTTTTCACACCATGCACTTTTAGCCGACTATCCACAACTGAAGTTTTTGAATCAGTTCCCATACCACATGTTCCTACTGGATGGTACACAGTTTGCACCGTACTTAAACAAACACACTTCCAATAGTCTCTGCTATCTAATTCAAACTCATTACAAGGGGGCCATTGCATTCTGGCTAAAAATGCACCAATTGACTTGAAGTACTCCGTTTCTAATACTTTTGTAATGTGTTTAATACCAGTAACAATTGACTCCAAATCTAAGCGGTTTTTAAAATAATTAGGGTAAATAAATGGGTGATCTTTAGGATTTTTTGAACGTAAAGTAATGTTTCCTCTTGATTTTGGATGCAATAAATTAAAGGGAAAGAGAAAACATGTATAGTTCTTATTAAGATTTATTAGGGGCTTCGCGACCGTGTCTTTAAATCTAAATACCTTCTTCAATACGCTGGGAAAATTTGGATCATTTTGCCAAAAAACAATAAAATGACTTTCATAGTCCGGATAAGAAGCCATCTGATCGGCTGAAAAAAATGCCAAAATATCAGAAATCCCGCCTTGTGCTAAATAACCCGTTCGGTTGTAGATATACTTTATGACGTCGAAATTTTGATCCTCAATAGTTTCAGGATTGGATTCATTGTTAAAAAGTGGAATAAATATAAAACTATGATCTTGTAGATTTTGTCCTACCATTGGCGCATGAACTATATGCTCAATTTTCTTTGCAGCAAGGTAATCTCTGTTACCTACTCCTGACAACATTAATAGTTGAGGTGAATTTATGGCACCTGCACTTATGATCACTTCCTTAGTGGCCAAATATGTATAACGCTTTAAGCCACGTTGTACCTCAACGCCGTAAGCTACTTTTGATGAGCGCCTTATTAAAACCTTTGTAACAAAACAATTTTTCAGTACCTTTAAGTTTTTTCTATGAAGCACAGGATTTAAATATGCTTTATTCGAGCTTTGTCTTTCTCCATTTGCAGCTGTTACTGATGTTATACCTGATCCTAAAACGTTTGCAGTATTCAAGTCAGGCACATTCTTAATTCCAATATCATCCCAAGATTTAAGAATTTTTTTCGTCACAATTCTATATGTGCTATTAAAAGTATTGATTAATAGCGGACCGGTGTGGCCATAATGTTCGTAAATTCTTGGATTTTGGAGCAAACGCTGGTTTTGGTAGCTTTGTCCTTTTTTAAAGCACCGTCGAACATCCTGTACACTCCATTCTAAATTACCAGCATCATACCAACTTTGATAATCTTGGTCATTACCTTCTATATAAACCATTGCATTGAGATTACTAGAGCCTCCTAACATTTTACCTCTTGGCCAATTTAAAGAATTGTTTATAATGGCTTGATCTATTTCTCCATCACTTGTAGTAAAGTATTGCCAATCATATTTTGTCCTGCGCATGCTTTTTGCTAATGCTGGAATCTAAAATTAAAACATATAATTTAATTGGGTTAAATTTACATGTATATTTAAATGTTTTGCAAAATATGTAGGCAGTCGATGCTAGAAAAAGGAGATTAATTGATGATAAACTTTCTCTATTTATCATATTATTATAAGAATTAATTGCTTATTTCATAGAATTTCATTTTTTGTATGAAATATGTATCAAATTTAAATGGTGGTACTAACATTGGCTTCTATAGGAGGGTCGTCTCCAGCTTCTAAGAGTAGAATTTTCCATTCGTTTATTTCGCTCAATCTATTTGCTAGTACGCTTCCTGCTGATCCGGCTCCTACTATTATAAAATCAAATTTTGTATAACCTGTAAATGTTTAAATACGTTCATTAGAATCAGGAATTGTACTTTGTATAGTTAGATATTTTTACTGTAGGAGTTTACGGCAGAAGGTTTAAGAACCAATTACAATCAAAAGATTAATGAAATAGGATGATTTTTCGGCTCCAGCTTAAGTAATTTCATTTATCAAGTTTCTCAATAACTACTACTGGCTATAAGGGCTGTTAAATTTGATGTTTTGGTTGGTCTTGAAGTAATAGTTTTACCAGCCGAATTTGTATTTGGAATATTATTAATTAATATATTTTGAATGACTGATTTTACTTCATTGATCAGTATAACTTGAACTGTAATAATATGCTTTTGCACATAATAGATCAAAATACGAGTTTTCATTGGCATCCAATAATATATATGTATAAAAATATCGCCATTGGGACGTCAGACACACAACGGCATCTAGTTTCAAACTGAGCAGGGCTTGTACTATGATGGCTAGATTGACTGATAGAATACTTACATATATTTGTTTGTAAATACATACATATTATACTAAAAAAACACCGAAACAAATATTTGCAGATCATACAAACATTTGGTTTGACCAATTGAATCGAACCATATTTTAAAAGGCATATTTGATCTGATGATAATAATATAACATCTATTTAATTATCATGAAAAAGCTTGAACATGGGTTTTAGAATACGTCAGTAGCAAACCGGCAGTTACTGTTTTCCACAAGGTTCGTCTAAAATTTATTGCAAAGCCAGTCATAATCATGATTTGCACACCGAGGGTTCTGTACAAACTTGTAAGTAGATAGTTTGTCCGATGTCGGGAAGCGATTAACATTCTTTTTGACATTTTTTTTTCATTTTGTCCTTTTTTTACAGGCAAAGAAACAGAGAGAACAGAGATAAACCGAAAAACTGATCATAATAATTCCTTTTTCCCATTCAAAGATAAGAACCCTGAAATGTCCAATATATTCCGTGTCTACCATATAATTACATTAAAGTGTATTTTTAAACGTTGCCTTACTGTCATACTATCTATAATAATTTATCTCAGTGTGAAGACCACTACATTGTCCTCATGCATATGAGCATACCTTATACATCTTCGGATATAACACGGAGAACGCTTATGATATAATTAACCAACGCAATAATTTAGCGGCTATTAATTACAAAGTCACCTTGAAGAATATTATATAATTATGCATATTAAGACCGTCGTCATCATGTCAACCTCACTTTACAAAAATATTATTAACATATAATCTAATGTAATTAAAAATAATAAAAATGAACTGGTTAAACAAACTTAATACTCACTTGGAATATTTTCATCTTTCAAAATTCCTTCTGTAAGGAAGCACTGACTAGCTGCAAAAAACTGTACAGCAGAGGCAAAAGTATTGGGAAATCGTCCCGTAGTCGGTATCTCACAAGGTGTATTGTAACTATTTCACAAAAAAAGGATTGAAAATGAGTGGACATTTGAAAAATAATAATAAAAGTTAGCAGTAGAAGTTATTATTTTATTTTGTTATTGTTATATAAACAATACTACAAATTATAAATGTTTTCATCAAGCCTGTAGCTGGTACTTCTACTGATAAATTATTTGCCAATTAAATTTAAAAATATCATTCAAGGTAGCTTGACATACTAATTATTTCAAAGTCTCATACATCTCGGCAAAAATGCACTATTTGGTTAATTTGGTAAATATTTCATTTATTGAATTATCTCTGTTGTGTGTGAATAGTAAAAATTACGCTCCCAGGAGCCATGACCCATTAAACAATCAATATTAGAACATATGCGTGCAAGTCAAACAGTCGAGTTGACAATGTGAACGGCAGTAATAGGCAAATTAAAACACGAACTTTAGCATTTTATTTGCTAATGACAGTGCGTCTATCATAAGCTACTGTTCTATTTAAATTATTCAAATAAATGAAATAATAAAAGTGAAAGACTAACACTGATCAGCATTTTGTCTTAGTAACTCACCACGACATTTTTAATCACTAAATAAATTAAACTACACAAGACACCAAACCATAACAGTATTATCAACATTATTCACAATTTCATACAAGTAAACAGCCACATTGTTTTATTACATGACGACACATTGACTAAAACTTAATACGTGGCAACTAAAACATTAAATGAGACTTTAAATAAATACACTTGTCTTGAAGTAGGAAAACACGTTAAATAGATTAGGTCATAAAAGGCAGTAACGATTATGAATTAGAGATTGAGAATCAGGTAACGTTGGTCATGTTCCACTGGTCGATACATAAACGGTAATATATATTCATCTAGTTGTTGACTCTGCGTACAATTATACAGTTTTTTTGCAAGACCTTCAGTTTAGTTACCAAGGCCACGCGCTAATCATATCGGTAACAGCCATTGGAATGCCAAGACCGAGAGCTCTACGTGATTAACAAACGAACTTTATATGCCGTGTAAAGCTGCTTAGAAAAATTATATTATATTAGTGTATATTTTAAAAGAATATCACAAACCAACATTATTTAGGCACCGACCATTGCATATTATGCTTAGGTAATCTTAATACTTTACTGTGGTATTATTTAATGGAGAATCTCAAGTCAAGTTGAGTTGCATGCATTCATGGGTGGTAGTTACTATCCATCAGGTAATCGTTTGCCCCTTGTATCATTAAAAGGTGAATAGATATTAATATTTCTAGCCATGAGTGACTTAACAATAATATGTTGTAACTACTTACTTCAGTCTATTGCCGTCCACTGCTGAACAAAGGCCTTTCCATAAGAGCACTAACCATCCAACTACATAATGTTACTAAAATCTATATTTGATTATATTCTGGTCAATAAAAATAAAAATTTATAATTATCGTCTGTAAAGCCAAGTAAGCGGAGATACTTCTGAGAGTATGTTTTTAATTATACCGGAGGCGGATTATGTTCGTGTCTTTTAGATAAATTATTTAACATTAAAGTTTAACCGTAACATGCAGGTAAATAACAGGTTTCTTCCACTGCTTTGTTTGTTAAAAGAGACATAAATTTACAATTCATTATACCTTTATTATATAAACAGAAGTATATTATGTGTTACTCAAAAGTATGATATTTTAACTTCGTATAGGATAAGGATACGATTACGTACATAGAAAAGGGATCTAAGTATTAAAAAAACAGATTTATATTTCAAATAACTTAATTTGAGACTGATGAATTTAACTTGAAACTTGACTGATAAAACGGAAAATGATCACAGAGAATGTTAGCTTTTTTATGTTATTGGTAAGGAAAGGTAAGCAAATATCGCTGCGCGGGTAGGCCCATATGTGCCAAAGTATAGTTCTCTCATGGAAAAAAAACAATACCATTGAGTTTTAAATATGTCGCGAAAGCCGGCTATAATATTGTGGCTTTTGGCACCCAAACACCTTCACCCATTGGCCAGTTTCATTGCGATTTGCCAAAGCGATCTGTTTGCACAAACGTTGCTTTACTCGAAGATGCTACGCTGTTACACTTGGAACGCTTCATAGAAGCAATATCAACGTCGAAAGCAAGGTGATGCGGGCCCTACTCTATTTAATGATGATTGCTTCTATTTGCGGTTGTCGCTGGTAAATGTTTATAGATCATCGTCATCTACACAATCACAATCACTACAAACTGTTAACAGAATAACGTGCCCAACATTTTGTACTGCGGTCAAGAGCTCAATTTACTTTGAAAACCATGCTCATTGGAACACGACAATCGTTAAAGTAATTATTTCTGCATTTTCAATTCAGATATGTACATTACTTACTATCATAGTTCAAACATATCTATATGTATTTTGTTCTTGCGACTGATCACAAAACGAAACATATTTCACAAAGTACCTACTTCACAAATGAGTATCAACTCAACGCAACCCATACATCAAAATTCAAAGCTTAATTGTTATTTTATATATATATTAATAGCTGTAACGCTTCGCTGTGGCACATTACGGTTGCAATAGTGAGAAATAGAGAAAAATAGATAAAAAAACCTTTCAATCGGGTTGTTAGAGCTCAATTTGCGCAAACCTTTATGAGATTTTGAAGCGTACACTAACCAACTTAACATTTTTATATATTTAAAATATCATAACAAAATATTGAACTGAATAAATTCTTTTTTTTTTTTCATTTTATTACATTAATAAAATTCTAAAACTAAGGGTAAGTTAAAAGTTAACATGACGTAGTATGTAGAAAGTGCGCCTCTTCAGATAGTAATTTTATCTTTTCAAAGACAAATTTGAACTATTTTATACAAAAACATATTTCAAATTTATGTAAACTTAACCAACTATTTTTGTATTGCTCATATGACAACAACCGAATAGATGAGATAACAATATTCATAGGTTAATATAGAATTTTATCAAAGTGGGCCAATCTACAAGGTTTTTCATTATGTGGGCTTGGAGAACTTGGAGGTAAAAATAAAACGAGTTGTGTAATTGATTGAAAGATGTGAATCATTACATTGTTGTTTTACTAGGATTCTCGTCAAATGGTGCTATTTATTTAATTAGGACATGCCACATTATTTTTCATTCAAGTTGTTTTTCTATTGGCGTATAAATAACATTAAAATATACTGTAGAATGCATAAGTAAGACATTACTTTGATGATGGCGTGTGGCTTTGATGATTTATATTTACATAATTTTCATCCCTTATAATTCATATATTTCTCCAAGGATAGAATACTATACAGCTATTAAATAGCAATTAGTCCTATAGTTAATATACTGTATATAATTAAATGTGGACAATGTTATAATTATATTCCTAAAATATGTTATTATTAATTATACTAATATTGATATTACCCATTTTTACAATAAAGTAATTTGAATTTGTACAATCATGTATAATATGTATGTATTTACAAAAAAAGTACAAATAAATTTATATTAATTGTCTAGTACACATAGTACAAGCTCTGTTTAGTTTGGGAATGTGGTACAATATTATAGTCTATGTCCAGCAGTGGCCTATTAAAGGCTTTTGATGAGGCATATTATTACGTACATGTATGTATTTTTTTAATATATTTGTTAAAGTTCACGAGGTATTTATTTATTTACTTACTGCCATACTTTGTAAAACGTATAAATGTTTACTGTATGTCTGTATACTGTGTTTAAATGTCCAAAATGAGTGGGTTGCCATCTTCATGAATCTAAAGAAGTATAATTTGAATAAGCTATGAAATGTCTTACAGATGACTTCACTAGACATTCAATACAAAAGTTTTTCAGGCGGCAGTCGGCAACATGCGCATTAATATTAGATATATCAGGTCTAAAGATAATTTACAAAATTAAGCAAAATAATTGTCACAAAAAATCTTTAAATGAACATGGAAACAAAAAATCTATGTTTTTATATTAAGTTAGATTATTTCCAAAGTAACATACGGTTTATTGTCTAAAACTACTCAATGAAGATGGCATGTTTAATCAAGAAATACGTTACATTCAATCAATCAATCTTTTTTTTTTTGCCAACCAAGTGGACATAATTGGTCTCATAATAATAATTAGTCTTAACTTAGTAGCCTTTTCCAGTCATTGCAAAATTGAGAGAGAATACTGAGAAGCGTATTGTATTTCCATCTTATCGCGACGCCAATTCAAAGGATTTATTTAAAAAAAGTATGTCTAAAATATCTGTTTGTTTCAATCCTTTCATAGTGTGTTATTGAGACTTTGAAGTTTAGAATTATACTAAATATTTGCTCAGGTGTATAAATAAACTTGTTTGTCATGTTTCTTTCAATACATGCATGCATTGAGTCTCCCTCGTTTTGGCTATGTCCAGTCTCGAAAAATCTGTGCGTTATAGACAAATTTAAAGACAGCTGCCATGTTATTGCATATAGGGCCAAAATGTACCTGTTATAAGAACAGGTACATTTTTTGGCCATAACTAACATCCGAATAAAGGTATATCTTTATAATACCTCGCTTCTGTTCACTCTTCATAAATTGCAACAAACAACTCCCAATTTCTATGCAGCCTCGTTCTGCGATTTGGTAATGCCACACGTAGCAATATCCTTTTTTATGTAGAGCGTCAAATATTGTAAAATTGTTGTATTTTTCATTATAAAGTAGATACAGTAGATTTCGGAATACTTAACACTTTTTGCAGGTCAAATATAGTGATAGATAGAAAATGTATATCTAAAAATTCACGATACTAAACCTGTAATCGCGTTAACCAGGAATTTTGCTCAAATATTTTACAGTAATTACCTTACTACCTTAATTGTTATAATGTATTTCGTTATTTATCTAGTAAATCAAAATAGATAATTTACGAAAAACAAAAAATTTATAAGGAAAATTGTGGGAAATTACGGTAGAAAAAAACATACATACATGTATCCCGGCCCATAGAAAACAAAAATGTTAAAACAGTCAGAAGTCAGCAATAGTTAATACAGATTTATTCTTTGGGGGCGTCGATATGTGATTTGTTAAGTGTGTTTTGCTACAATGTATTCTTTACTATAACGTAATACTGAATGTATATACGTATGTACTGAAATAATCATTTTGCTATTAAGAATGCTTTTAGTTTTTTTATGAATAGTGTAATCTTAGTTTCCATTTTTGTGTGGATAGGTACTTTATTGTTATTTTTACAGCATTTCAATTTTTTTGGTGGAAGGTATATATACATGCCACAGAAACAGACCTGTTTCTATGGCATGTATTGAAATTTTAATTGTCTTTTACTCTTGTGAAGTGATTCATGTTCTTGGATACAAATATGCAAATGTCAAATATGTATAATGATGGTAGTGTGAAGGTTTTTATTTGATAAGTAGGGCCTACAACTGTCATGATTTTCAATTTGTCCGATAACTCTAATACATTATTTCAGATACATCCTTTCTGTTTCAAATTATTTGCTTTTAGGAGTAGATCAGTGATTAAAAAATGTATTTGCCAAACATATGTATGACAATGAGGTTGGCAAATACATGAAAGATGCTAGTGTTCAATTCTACTCGTATTCACCGTAGGAGAGTCATGCTTTGTTTTATATGGTTCCAACTAGACGGAGTAAGACTTCGGCCTTACAGCAAATTGATGTTAAGTGTATCTTGATGTCTTCTTGCTTTTCACCGAGTTACCAAGTTTACCGGAATCCAACCCCCTGTGGCTCAAGTTTTGCCACCCTTTGATTGCCTCTCATCCAAAGGCGGGGCTAGCTATTTTACCATCAGGTGACCCGCCTGGTCACCTGTCCCCTGTACCATGACAAAAACCGGTCAGGTACGAGTCGAACTCGTGCGCTGAGGGTTCCATACGTACCCAGATTTTACGTAGATTTTCGCGAAAATTTGTAAGTACCTAAATTTTTCTTAATTTTCACCTTTTCGTGAAAATCGAAATTTGCCCATATCTTTTAACCTGTTGACTCAGGACCTTGATATTTATACACCTAATAGGGACCATAGACCTCAGTATCTGCTATAAATTTCAACTTGCTAGGTCTACCCGTTCCTGAGAAAATCGGTGGTGACACACGGACAGATGGACAAGAAAGTGATCTTATAAGGGTACCCTTTTTACCATTTGAGGTACGGAACTCTAAAAAGAGATTTAAAACGACAAAGGCACCTTTTGAGATATTGTAATATATAATAATATCTGCGAAAACCCTTTATTTAAAAAAAACAAGAAATTTTTTCTGAACATTTTCAAAAAGAAACTTTTAAACAACAGTAATTAATGAAAATTTAATTATAAAAATTACTTACAATAACAATATTTTAATATTTTTCGATTTTGAATTCTGTTTCATCAACAGCCTTTACTAATCCACTGCAGGACATAGGCCTCTCTGAATTCTGTTTGTGTTTATTTAAAACAAAGGATTATTGTATTATAAAGCATGTTAAATTATATTTAATATTATCTATTTATTCACATCAGGCAATTCTGTAGAGCATTTATTATCATCTGCCTACCCTTATCTCAATTTTATTTGGGGTCGGCGCAGTATGTAGGATTCTTCCATTCTACTGTATCATTCGTCATCTCATCGTTAACTCCCTTCCTAGCCATATCCTCTTTCACACCGTCCATCCACCTTTTCTTTGGCATTCCTCTTCTCTTGTACCCTTCAACTCTTATACCTAGAATTTTTATGGCCACATTTTCTTCATCCCTCCGCATGACATGTCCATACCAAGATAACCGTATTACTTCTTAACTTTTCATCCTGTGGCACTACTTTCAGACACCTTCGTATGTACTCATTTCTAACATTGTCCGTCCGAGTCACACCAAACATCCATCTCAGCATTCGTATTTCGGCTACGTTCAGGCGTCTCTCATCCGTTCTTTTAATGGATCAACTTTTAGAACCATACAGTACGGCAGGTCTGATGATAGTTTTACACATTTCTTTTTTCAATGTTAAGGGGAAACTAGGGTCACAGATTGTTTCTGTTACCTTCCGCCACGTCATCCATTCCATATTGATTGTAAGAGTTAGCCAAGGTACTTGAAATTAGAGCAGACTGTTATCGCTATCCTATACAGCGAAATGCTTTCAGGACTGGAAAGACCGCCGAAATCACAGAAAATGTACTCAGTTTTCGTTCTGCTGATTTTCAAGCCAACATTCTCCAGCCTTTGTTGTCATTTTTCCAGTCTGCTCTGGACCTCACCCTCGTCTTCATCGACCAACACAATATCATCTGCAAACAGCATGCACCAAGATGCATCCTCCTGTATGTCCTTAGAGCCGATCCTTGGTGCAATTATACAGAGACATTGAATTAATCAATGTTTCCCGTGACCGACCTTACTTGAGTGACCTCTCTGTACATAGCACGCATCAATTCTACATATTTGACAGGCACTCTTTATTCTTTCAAAGCCCACCACGAAACCTCTCGGGGTATCCTATCATATGCTTTTTTGAGGTTCACATAAACCATATGCATTTCTTATATAGTTGGCGCATTGCAAATATGGCATCTGTTGTCCCGCGTCCTGTCATAAATCCAAATTGATTTTGGGTTATCTGACTCTCATCTCTTATTCTTCTTTCAATCACTTTCTTCCAGACTTTGATAGTATGTGACATGAACTTTATTCTTCGATAGTTATTGCATTCCTGAACATCTCCTTTGGGTTGGGTACGATTGGTTTGACACCATTCCTTTGGGATTACCTCTTTAAGCAACAACATATTGAGGAATAGAGTCAGCCACTCATATCTGTCTTCTTTCAGTAGCTTCCACTGGCATACCGTCGGGACCCACTGCTTTTCCATTTTTCATACTTTGTCCTGCCAACCTCATTTCATTTACACGAATCTAGTTCACCAGTCCGACGTTCACATCCACACCTTTTAGCACTCCGCTCCATTCCTTCTCTTCAAGTTTTTCAAAGTAACAAAAAAATCCTTAATTGTTACTACATAACTCTTAAGGAATTTTTTGTTATGTGGTTCATAGTAACTGGTGACGTTCATTCAAATGGATTTATTATTATACTCGTATCTATTTTTATAAAATATTATTTTGGTCATCAAATTAACAAAAAAGATATTTCATATATGCTGAGTTCTATTTAATAATTTCTGCTCATTATTTCTTTATTTCATCAACCCATGTGAAAAAACAGGTGCCTTTGTTCCAATCAATGGTGTAAGAGAACGATGGGATTTTGAGATTGAACAGACAAATCACATTCACGCGCTGCTATTGTGGGATGATTCGTTTCATGTTTGAGAAGGTTTTATTTATAAACTAGCTGATCCGGCGAACTTCCTACCGCCATATTTTTGTTTTCGTGAATACTTTCGAAATTCCTGAAATGTTACCTAATTTCACTATTTATGCCCGCCTCGGCATCAAACGGGCAGTGTACAGTCGCGGATTAAAGAAATGTCACACTTCCGGTAAATTCAAATAAGTTGGATTATCAATAATTCCATATATTGACATTAGATTATCGAAAGTTATTAACCCGTCAAATTAATAAGTACCGGCAATGTTACACATTACGTGCTTAATTAAAAAAAATAGATAAAATCTTCCGTTTACAATACGACCATGTAATTAAATAAAATTGTAAAAAATAATAATTCGACCTTAACCTTTTCTAATGTATAATATTTTCGTTTTTCCTTCTGTAGAAAAAAAACAAATAGTGGCGATGGTTTGCCGACTCTTAAGCACGCAACATACAACTGCCAATGCGAACAACACGGTAATTCAAGGTTTATTCCACACGCTTCTAACGATTGGCCTTGGGATTTATTAATAGTCATTACGAATTAACTGATTATGCTCATGCAAGAGTTGTTGCAGCTGTATGATGATCTCTCTCCTGCCCAAACGATCGATAGCACAGCGTTGGTTTACTTCAACTTCAGAATTGCCTAGGAAAGAAAATTGGAGAAACTTGTAATTACCATCAAGTAATGGCAACAATGCTCCTACATGATGGTGAATTTGTCCTTAAATCTGTTATATTGAATATAAGGAAATATATAAAGAAATATTCTCAATAGAATTTTCGTATATGTAGGTTTATATAATGTGTCACATAGTAAACAAAAAATACCTTAAAAGTTGGATTAAAACCACGTTCTTTAATTATATTTGCAGCAAATTATGTCATTTCGAACGCACTATTCTAATTTTGAATATTCTGCAAGGAATGTTCAGGTTCTTTGATATAGGTTCTTGTCCTGAAAGTAATGAATTTTGGTTCAGGTGGCGTCGTCAGTTGTGGTAATTTGATTTTTCCATTCGCACAACATAATCCTGGCGATTCAAGTCGAAACCTTAAAGCAATGTAATATTGACAAACATTGCTCATTGCACCAAAATCAACCGATAATCGACTGTTGTATTACATCTAAACGCCAAACGTTCATAGGTAATTTTTACGTTTGATCGTCTGTTTTGTTGCCCCTCTCTTGAAGTCGATGGTGTAAGTTCTTCCGGAGTCGTGGTAGATCTGACGACTGGATGGCGTAGTGGTTTGTGTAACGGACTGCTATTCCAAAGGTCGCGGGTTCGATTCCCGCTCAAGTCAAACATTTGTGTGCATGAACATTTGATGATTGATTTGGTCTGGGTGTTTCTATGTATAATATGTATGTATTTACAAAAAAAAGTATATATGTATTTATATCAGTTGTCTAGTACCCATAGTACAAGCTCTGCTTAGTTTGGGACTAGATGGCGTTGTGTGTATGTGGTAAAAAAAAAAAAAAGATCTCGCTTGACAAATTCTCATTCTGTTTGCCTCTCAACGCTGCCTACGCTCTTCTTTAGTCTTATTATATCTTAGATTGTAAACTCGACTTGCTTTACGTGTACACCGACCTATATTTTGACATCTCACTAGAGGACCAGGACACTAATAGGTAAGCTAATTAGCTTTCGATCTGAGAATACGCGCCTGAGAGTGATGACGATCAAACGTGAAAGTCTATGGGCTCTGTGACACATGAGATGTACTGTTGAGGACTAATGGTTGTCTCCAAGAATGCCTGTTTCGTTTGTGAAACAGGCATTCTTGGAGACAACCATTAGTCCTCATCATCTCATGTGTCACTCATCTCATGTGTCACAGAGCCTGTAGACTTTCTAAAGCAGAAAATGTATGCATTGGAAAATAGGATAAGACGGTATAAAAAACGGATGGAAATGAGAAGTGGGTGAACCAGAAATGGGAGGAATCGGATCCATGTGTTAGTGATGAGCATAAGCCAGATGAAAATGTTACAAATACATTTTGGCGTAACCTCTGGTCGGTGCCTGTCGCTCATATACATAGAAGGTGATTGGTTGCGAGATGTCAGACGCTCATGTGTGTCTATAAGACCCATGGAACCTGTTTATTGATAAAGATGATAGGATATATGAGATATAAGCTGTGCAGTTCGTTCAGCACCGAATTGGAAATCACCTTGTCCAGACGGAGTACATAACTTTTCCGAAGCTCACATGCGTGTTTGGCATCTCATTTTCAGGCAGCATTTAATTCAGGTTCATTACCGAAATTTCTAACTACTGGCATAACCCACTTTTTCTAAAAGTCTTTTAGTTTGATGGATCCCAAATTTTTTTGATTTATCACATGTTTACCAACCATGTATAAACTTCTAGCAACTATTCTGAGATTCAAAATTACACATTAATAATTCCAGTTTCCAATGGCCTCCTTTCTAAGGAGAGGCCTATGTCCAGCAGTGGACTAGTATAGGCTGTTGATGATGATGATGATGAATCCCAGTTTCTCAGAATGGATGTAGAAGTGGGACCCGTGGCTATAAAGTGCTTCTAATCATACACATGACCATTAGCCAACAGGTACGTCGTAATCGTCGTACCTGTTGGCTAATGGTCCTGATGGTACAAGTGGCAAGGTAAGAGTTTGGATGTCGGTAGACTGCGGTAAACGATGTTCTAATAAAAGTCGAGGGTATATTTCAAGGTAATAGTCTGAGTCCCTTTTGGTTTTGTTTGGCTTTGAACCCTCTCATCACTCTATTAGAGGGTCCAGGGTTAGGCTAAAGGTTGCAACAAGATGATCAAGTTATATCTCACCTCCTTTATATGGATGATTTGAAACTACTAGCCCTTACTAAATTACAATTGACAACGTTTCTAAAGGTTACAGAAAAGTTTAGTAATATCAAGATGGAGTTCGGTGGAGACAAGTGTGCATGTAAAGAAGGGCATGATAGTAGAAACTGAAGGAATAGAGCTTTCAGATTCAATAAAACTCATATCTTTCTCTTACACTGAAACGTACAAGTGTTTAGGTATATCAGTCTTTGGGAATACCAGAATCTGACATGAAACAAACGTTGCAGGAACGATTTTTTTGGCCACCTAACAAAAGTACTTAAAAGTCTTTTATCAGGGTACAACAACATGCGAGACCTGCCGTCCACCGTTGGGTCATGCTGGTTCTGATGTATTACTTTGGTGTACTCAGACCGAATCAGATGTCCTTGACTGGACTGCATTCCGAATACACCACCCACGTTCATCGGTTATGATGATGATGATGTGATATCCCACGAAAGTTTGGGGGTCGCGGACTATTAAATATCAAGACCCTACACAATCGCGAGATAAACCATCTCAGAGAATATTTTCTACATACTGATGCGGGAGTGCATCGCAGTGTAGTTGCAGTGGATACCTGATTCACTCTGCTTGCTCTGGCTAAAGAGAATTGGCGCAAACCTGTAGTACTTGGTACTAATGATCGCAGGGAAGTATAAGATATAGACTTAAAAGCATCTACGACTTGGCTACGGTATAGTGATCTCTTCGGAGAAAGTAAAGGTTTTGTTTGTGCGATTATGGACGAAGTTATGCTGCTGAATAACTATGCGCAATATATACTGAAAGGTGGTATGGTTGACATTTGTCGTGTATTATTTCTGGATGTTCTCGTCTCGCTAACGGTGAATATTTGCATAGGCATAACCAAGTAGCCAAGATCGTACACCAATAGCTTGCCCTTAAAAACCAACTTGTGAATAGGTGCCATATTACAGGTGTGTGATCGACCCAGTTCTCGAGAATGGTCTGGCCACGTTGAATTGGGATCGATCCATTATCTATTTATTTTTAAATGTATTTGTATTTCTTTTGTAATATATTTAAAAACGTAAATGTATTTTAAAAATATATATATATAATGTAATAAAGGGAATAATAATAAATTCGGACATTTTACACAACGTCATCTAGTTTCAAACTAAGCAGAGCTTGTACTATGAAATCTAGATTGACTGATAGAATTCTTATACCCTTTTAATGTTAGTACATACATACATATACAGTAGATGCAATACGTACAATAATACCCAAACTCCGAAAAAATATTTGCAGATCATACAAACGTTTGGTCCTAACCGGGAACCACGTCACGTGGCAGTCGTTCTGTTTTATTGTTTCTAAATTTTTTTGAATGCCACCACCCATTATTGTTTTGTATTTTTGTAACAGCAATGACTTTATTATATGGCTTTGAGTCATTTTAATTAGGCTCTTTATTACAGTCATAGCCGCGATAAATCAAGGCTATAACTGTAATAAACTATAATGTAATGTAAAAAACTGTAATATACTTTCTACTGTCTTTCGTTTTATTTGGTTACTTTTTTTTTAAATACCACCAACCATTAAATTATGTTACGGCAACGACTATTTGAAGCTCTATAAATCATTACTTCTTTACTTATCATAGTCTTCTTTCACTAACTCTGCACCTCTTTCGCCGATCATCATTGATGGACCATTGGTGTTACCGCTTGTAGTAGTTGGCATTATACTTGCGTCGATGACTCGTAGATTTTTCACACCATGCAATTTTAGCCGACTATCCACAACTGAAGTTTTTGAATCAGTTCCCATACCACATGTTCCTACTGGATGGTAAATAGTTTGTACCGTACTTAAACAAATACACTTCCAATAATCTCTGCTATCTAATTCAAAGTCATCACAAGGTGGCCATTGGATTCTGGCTAAAAATGCACCAATTGACTTGAAGTACTCCGTTTCTAATACCTTAGTAATATGTTTAATACCAGTAACAACTGACTCCAAATCTAAGCGGTTTTTAAAATAATTAGGGTAAATAAATGGGTGATCTTTAGGCTTTTTTGAACGTAAAGTAATATTTCCTCTTGATTTTGGATGCAATAAATTGAAGGCAAACATGAAGCAAGTGTAGTTCTTATTGAGTTTTATTAGAGGGTTGGCTACCGTGTCTTTTAACCTAAACTGCTTTGCTAAAGCGGTCGAGATATCAGATGTATTTTTCCAGAAAATTATTAAATGACTTTCATAGTCTGGATAAGAAGCATTCTTGTCAGCTGAAAAAAACGCCAAGATATCACCAATACTACTTTGTGCCAAGTAACCCGTACGGTTATAGAGATATTTAATGACGTCGAAATTGCGATCCTTAATAGTTTCAGGATTGGATTCATTATTATAGATTGGAATAATTATAGAACTATGATCTTGAAGATTTTGTCCTACCATTGGCGCATGAACTATAGGCTCAATTTTCTTTGAAGCAAGGTAATCTTTGTTACCTACTCCTGACAACATTAATAGTTGAGGTGAATTTACAGTACCCGCACTTATGATAACTTCTTTAGTGGCCAAATACGTATAACGTTTAAACCCACGTTGTACCTCAACGCCGTAAGCGACTTTTGATGAGCGTCTTATTAAAATCTTCGTAACAAAACTATTTTTCAAAACCTTTAAATTTTTTCTATGCAGCACGGGATTTAAATATGCTTTATTCGAGCTTTGTCTTTCTCCATATGCAGCTGTTACTGATACTATACCTGAACCTAAAACGTTTGCAGTATTCAAGTCTGGCACATTCTTAATTCCAATATCATTCCAAGATTTGAGAATTTTATCCGCTACAATTCTATACGTGCTATTAAAAGTATTGATTATCAGGGGACCATTATGGCCATAATGTTCAGTAATTTTTGGATTTTGCAGCAAACGCTCGTTTTGATAACTTTGTCCTTTTTTAAAGCATCGTCGAACATCCTGTACACTCCATTCTAAATTACCAGCATCATACCAACGTTGATAATCTTGGTCATTGCCTTCTATATAAATCATTGCATTGAGATTACTAGAACCTCCTAACATTTTACCTCTTGGCCAATTTATAGAATTATTAATAACAGCTTGATCTATTTCTGCATCTCCTGTGGTTAAATATTTCCAATCATATTGTGTCCTGAATACGCTTTTATCTAACGCTGGAACCTAAAAAAAAAAGATCAAACTTAATGGAATCAAACTTAAGAAATCAGGAATGCTCACCACCGGTTGACATTACAAAGTGATCATAGCCTGTTTACTATGATCGTGTTAGTTCTATACACATATATACATATATATGTATAGAACAGCTTATAGAACTAACATGGCTGTAACTTGCATACTGTGTTTTTAGCTATGACTACTGAAGGCATTTTGAAGCCTTACTCTTAACATAAATTTAAAAAAAGTATTTTGAAAACGACTACGAATGATAAGCAAAAACACTAAAATATTTACAGCAACCGCTCTATAATAAAAGTTCACCAATCTACTAAGAACATTAATACATAGGCTAGGCTAAATCGTGTGGACTGCTTGCCGACCCCAATAAATAAAAATCTCAAGCAATAGTTATTGGTGGCAGATACATATACAGTAGACTAAACCATTCCACACTACCTCCAGTTTTTTACAACAATGTTCTCATACCTTACTCGTATTCTGTGAAAAATCTCGGAGTTTTCATTGACATTTGCATGTCATGGACTACACATGTAACTGAGGTAAGTAGAAAAGTCTTTAATACCTATCATTCCCTAAAGCACCTTTAAAATTTTCTTCCCTTTCAAACTAAAATGTGTCTTTCACAATCCCTTCTCCTTCCCCTTTTAGACTAAGGTGATGTCTCCTTTCTTCTCGCTACTGAAGAACCTAGGGATAAGCTTGAGCGATTGCAGAATTGATGCATTCGCTTTATATTTGGCCTAAGAAAGTATGATCATGTGTCGGAATTCCGCAAGCTTGTGTGTGTGTGTGTGTTTGTAAATATTATAGTTTTATTTACATGATATTCGGCTATTTCGTTTATATTTCTATTTCTGTATGTATTATATATTGAGTTGTATATTCTATTCTGTATATTTTCTTAAATTTACTGATATACTGGCCGCAATGGAATGGAGTGAGTGTGCTAGGAACTCCGCCGTCTCCTGCGAGCAAGTTATGCTTGCGAAAGGGGTTGGCGGAGCTCGACCGGAAGAGGTTTAGAACTCTCCCGGCCCGCCACGCCCGGAAACGGGCTAGGTATAGCAGACGACTCGGCCGCCGGAGGTTGTAGAACGACCTCCGTCCTCCATAAGCGCAGGCCTGGGGGTGACTGGTGAGGCGATCTGTCTCAAAAGGACAAAGGGAACATGGGGGTCCCCACACAGTAGGGGGTCATCTACACGCCGTGGATGGGCCCGAGATACCTTTGGGGTACCAGGAATTCCTTTTCTAGGTTAAACCTGGTTCCCGGCTACTGGTACCCGAGACGGCATGCGGTTTCTGGTCCGAGGTCGAGGTTAAGTCCGATCCGAAGGGATTATTATTACTACTACTAAACTACATCCTTCCTGTCGACGATAACAATGCTACCAAGGCTAGAGAAAACATATGGCGTGATAAGTTCCCTCTCTCAGCTTTCGTCCCTTTGGCAGAAAAACTACCTCTAGCAGATAAACTTCCCTGGCCAACCAGGACAGCGCTCAATAGGGTGGTAGTGGGTGTGTTTCTCATACACACTATGATCCAGTTTTTGCGGCAGTTAGGCAAATCTTTCATCGGCTTTTATTTTTATTTAGTTCTCTGGGTGGTTCTCAACTCTGGCTGAAATATTGGTTACTATAGTATAATTACAATAGGTTACAACAGTAACCACTATTGCAGCCAGAGTTGAGAACCACCCAGAAAACTTTTTATGTCATCTTGTGTGGTTATTTTATATTCCTCATTTTATTTACTATCAAAATATAAACTAGAGGATATTTGGCCTGTGTGAAGAGTTAAGTTCTGTCTGTTTTCATTGATTTATAATTTTTATTTTTATATTTATTTAACGTTATTTATTTTATAATTTAATTTTTTAACCTAACTTGACTTTTAAACACTACTAACTTCTGATTGGATTACGGACAGCACATCTTCTTCGCTCCATTAGATATAGGTAACTCACTGTATCTTCTATTCTATTTCATGCGGAGGTTCTGAGTAAAGTACTATAAATCCCCAAATGAAAAGATTTACACGAGGGCTAAGTGTGTAATTAATTTCACCTCTTTTTAAAGGCAATGAATTTTGAAATTTAGCTTTGAATACCGAATGACAAGGCAGAGGTTATTATACTCACGTATATAAACACATACATTTAAATACCTTTATACAACCAAAACTAAAAATTGACAAAAATAATTGAGAAGGGAGTCCATGCGTGAATTAATGAACAAAGAGTTTATATTGTGGTACTAACATTGGACTCCACGGGAGGGTCGTCTCCAGCTTCTAAAAGTAGAATTTTCCATTCCTTTATCTCGCTCAATCTATTTGCTAGTACGCTTCCTGCTGATCCACCTCCTACTATTATGAAATCAAATTTCGTATTACCTGTAAATGTACGTTCGTTAGAATAAGTGAATGTAAATTAATGTAATTGTATTTAAATTATTATTAAAAGAATTTAGTGCGATTTTTTTTTTTTTTTGTAGGGCTTTACGGCAGAAAAAAATTCGAATTCAAAGATTAATGTAACAAACCGATTCCTCGGAGCCAACTAAATCCGTTTTTCATTTTATTTTATTCGCATAAATACATGCATGTGTACAATTTGGACTGTTTTTTTTTTGTGGTAAACGAACAACAAATCACCAGCTGGTGACTAGTACCACACGTGGAAACACAAGTGCGTTACCATCTTTGAGTGCTAAGAAATAGTTAAAGTATTCTGGTTTTATTTCATTGAGTTGAACTTGGAGAGGTTATTCGGACTTATTCTCAGTGGCGTTATTCTTGTTGATGACCAGTTGCTTCGTTCCCACTGGCAACTAATTGGAAAAAAGCACATATCGAGTGTGTGTGGTAACGGATTAAGACTATAGTGTGTCACCACCCCTATTCATCCTGTGAGTGTCGTAAGAGCTAACTACACAGGACAATAGCACTGTAAAGAGAAGGAAAACTTGACACAGATCCTATACCAATCCGTCTGCCCCGCTAACCAGACGGACTTTTTTTACCAGCGTCGTAGGTCAAAACCTCCCTTCTAAGGACTGGCCTATATCCAAAAGTGGACTATTAAAGGCTGATGATAACGTATAGAGTTGTTTTTGATCTGACTTCAAATACTTACTTGGAATATAATCTTCTTTTACAATTCCTTCTGTAAGTAAGCACTGACTAGCCGCAAAAAACTGAACAGCAGAAGCAAAAGTATTAGGAAATCCTCCCGTAGTCGGTATCTCACACGGTGTATTGTAACTAATTTAAGAAGGTTGAAAATTAGTTGATATTAGAATGATAACAAAATCAATAATATTAATCAAATTATTTAGCAAAACATGAAAAATACAAATTGTAAATACTTTGAATCAGCCATAGGTTCTGCTGATAGTTTATTTTCAAAATAAATTAAAAAATATTATAAAAAGTATCAGGACATACGAATCGTTTACGTGTATTGTGATTTATTTTAGTCACTTTCCATCAGGTGGCACGTCTGCTCGTTTGCCCCCTCATCCATAACTAAATTAAATTAAAAGATAAAAAAATATTTATATTTTGTACTAAAATACTCACCACGACATTTTTAATCACCAAACAATTTGAAATAACCAAGACACGCTCTATAACCAATGTACTACACAAAATTGTGAATGTTTCACAATGTTTTACATGTAAATAGCAGCATTGTTTTATTACCTACTCAAGACACATTAAACAAAAGCTAATATGTGGCACTTAAAGTTTTAATTAGGACGTTGAGTAAATACGCTTATGGCAAAAAAAAAACAATTAAACTAGATCATGTTATACAAACGGTAATAATACCCGCATCTAAGTGTCCACATAATGTAAAACTATGTAGTTCTTTGCAGTACCTTCAGTATACTTGTTAAGGCCACGCGCCAATCATATCGGTGATATCCGTAGGAATGGATAGGCTGGGGGCAGGGTTGTTGACTAATTTATTTTATTTTACCCAAAATATGTTTTATCAAGCAATTTTATAAACACTGACAAGAGATGACTGACGCGTTTTAATTACAAAATAAAACCTATGAAGCTGTAACATGTCATCTCGAATGACGTCACGGTGTGCAAAATAAACATCTGTTTGGTTGAAGTGTTATCAAAAGAAAAAAGTAAAATAAATAATATAAGGTGGATACTAATTTTTAATAGATACTAATTCGGCGTCAAGTTGACAACTAAGGTGGGCACTGAAATTCAGTACAGAGGCGGCATTTATGCATCGCAGTGCATACTAAGGGACCACTTATTTTCCAAAACACGGCTTACAACTCTCAGCAACATAAAAGTTTTTGGTTGTACATAAGTAATATCTCACAGACACGTGATCGGAAACGTGGCACGTTGACGTGTTATGTCAGTTGTCACTATTGTCAGTGCTATAAAGGAATGACGCATTGAGAAATGTTACTGTTAAATTTTAATTTGTTTTTTTTTCTTTCATATAGCTAATTATTTATCTTTTATTGAATTACTTTTTAAAAATTACTCATAAACTTTTTCTTTCCTTGCAAGTTCTTCACTCAATGCTATTGCGTTCATGAAACAGCCTTGCAACTGCCTTACAAAGCAATGCAGTCGTGATGTTCCATAAAACGAATTATGTTGTTTTTATCGTCAACAATCTATTTTACTATTTATAACATCCACCGTAGTTACTAAGACCGAGTTGGGCCATCATGTTTCCATTGCTCATAACTTTTGACGTTATCTCCTTATGCTCGTAATGATCTACAAAAAATCAATCATTTGCCAATCGCATCAACATTTACTAATTTTCAATGGTCTTAACCTTAAAATAATTTTGAATTCAAGTAATAAAAATACTGTTACATTTCGTAATAAAATTATACATACACGGCAAAAATTGGTGTTAGTTGCAAACTACTGCCATTTAGTTTTATAAAACCTAGGTAGGTTTATTTTAGCTAGTTTTTGTAGTCAAATAAACTCTGTAGATATAAATGGGAATGCTATTATTTTACCGCAAAATTACTGGAAAACTATAAGTGTTCACTGAGAAGTCGTTGAAAACCTGTTGTGTATACCATACTGTGACATCACGCTTTCTGATTGGCGCTTATTGTTACGTGATATTGATTTATTTATCAAATATATGAATGAATATTAATTATGTCTGACCCCTACATCTACATGGTTACCATCAGCTCAACCCCCAGGGCAGCGCTCCTGGAGGTGAAATACTGCTGGATGGAAGAATGCTTGCTTGAGATAGATTATTTCAGTAAAAAAAATACGATGGAAATTTCCATAACATCCATAACAAGTTCTTTAATAGAAAATTATTGAAGCTATTTCAACTATGCATCAGCCTCATAATGCTCCTCTAATTATAAGCTTAACATTCTGCGGCAGACTGTATAGGGAGCATACGATTACGTAGATTACTTACTTTTTAATACTATTTTGGTCTTAAGCATATCAGTACACATGGACTTTAGTTCGCTTCAGAAATTTTGATCGATATCGATGAGGCTAATTTTTTGAAATTATGTGGCAAGTTTCATTTGAATTTTTAAGAATTTAAGAAATGATACGTGAGGACATAAAGCGGTGAGGAATTTTGACCTTTTCAACGTAAATCTTAACTAATGCGTTTCATGTGTTATAATAATAATGTACGGTAATTAACGGTAGGCTGTCGACGTTGAGTCTGTCAGCCTGTGACCACGGCTAATATCACTCGATGGAAACGTCAGGCAATACTAAGGTATGCCTTTATTACGTGATCACATTATTTCCCGTACAGACACACATTTATTTATTTTTAGAGACAGTCTTTAACCATTAGTTTCTAAAATATACATACTCCAAGGTTATAAAAACCGTGACACCGATATTTGGTATTATTCATACGGCATCTATACAGACCAGATATCAGTATTCACAGTAATTAAAAAGTTTTACCAAAGTGGGACAACTACCTACCTACAAGGTTTTCCATTATCGAACTTTGAGGTAATGAAAACAAGCTATTTAATTACAATTACTAACCAAATAGCGTTTATTTGAGACATGTTACTTTTTTTTTCATTTAGTTACTATTTGGTATAAATTACATTATAATTTATTGTTATACCCATACTTAAGACTTGCTTGATAATTATGGCAAGTAGATTTTAATAGTATAATTTGTATCCTACCTCATGAACATGTTCCTCGAGAGCAATGTAGGTAGACGATTGCATGGAGGATTGGCTCGAGAGGCATCACGGGACCTTCTCATACCGACTGACGCAGGTGATCACTGGGAAAGGATGTTTCGGGGATCACCTGTGTCTGATCCGGAAGGAGCCAGCGCCTGAGTGCCACCACTGCGATGGTCGGACCGTGGACACGGCGCTCCACACGCTGGCAGAATGCCGGGCGTGGGTGGAGCAGAGGCGAGACATCGTGGCGGTCATCGGAGTGGGAGTTCTCTCGCTCGATAACCTGATTGCGGCTATCGTGCGGAGCGAGAGTGGAACTCTGCCGTCCACTTCTGCGAGCAAATTATGCTTGCGAAGGAGATGGCGGAGCGGGACCGGGAGAGGTTTAGAACTCTCCCGGCCCGCCAGGCTCGGGAACGGGCCAGGTACCGCAGACGACTCAGGCGCCGGACGTCGCAAAATGACCTCCGTCCTCCATAAGCGCAGGCCTGGGCCATCTATCACTCTGGCAGAAGCAGGCCGGGGTGGCGGCGAGCGCATTGCGAATGCCATTGTTTCGGGAGCACAGAGGGAACATGGGGGTTCCCATACAGAGGCGGTTGGTCGTCTACCCGCCGTAAAAGGCCCGAGGTACGTGGGGGCACAAGGGATTTCCTATCTAGGTTACACCTGGTTCCCCGACTACTGGTACCTGAGACAGCGTGCGGTTTTACTCGGTTCGAAAGAAAAAAAAGAAAGGAAGAAGAAAATAATTGGGCATTTAGAAAGTAATGAACTACCAACAATTAGCTACAATTTTAGGATGAAATTAATTTTATAATTAAATTTCCATTAAAATAGAATGGTTATATGTATGTGTGTTATAAAACTCGCACTTTCTTATAAAAAAAATCAGACACACTAATGTGAATAATGCGCTTTTAAACTGATTATTTTTAAATATTACCGTTACTTTGGCCAATTGTTTAGCCGAAGTAACGGTACATTAAATCTTTGTTATTAATCTACTGTACCCCGTGCCGTTACCCACCATTTATCGGATATGCTCATCCCACCGAAATACTACATTTATTCGGGATAAATAGTGGCCTTTTTATTAACCCAACCTATCAGTTTCCTCCATACTAAATTTTATCAAAATTGGTCCAGACGTTTAAGCTTGAAGAATTACAAACATACAAACACACACTCACAAACTTTCATTTTTGTAATATTAGTGTGATTTCATTTATTTATATTTCATTAGAAAAAATAATAGCTTCGGAATAACATTATAGTTTAGTAATAATAATAACTTAATGAATTTAAATAACAGGAATTTAAATTTAGAAACTTTTTAGCTCTTGAATTGTATTGAACATAAATAGCGTTGTTCAATCCTTAAGTAAACCGGGCCCACAGGCAGCAAGTGTAACGCCCCCGCCACTGTCTGTCACCCCGCGGGACGGTCGCGCACGACGTTGACGGACTATAGTCTTGTCGTTTGACACTTAAGCCTTGTATCCACTTGAGCATGCTCGGGCGAATGAGCCGCTCATTCGCCCGAGCATGCTCAGAGGAACAAAATGAATGTTTTGGTCGAACGAGCCTCAACATTGAAAAAGCTGTGTTCAGGCTGCTCAGTATATGTTCGGCTCCGTCATGTCTTCACGTGTCCATGTAGCGGCTGCTGCCTTTATAATCATTCACTGTGCCATAAAGAAGAAGAGAAAACCACCAAGGTGGTGGATGAGAGAAATGTATCGTCATCGAAGAAACAACTCGGCTAATATAATTCGTGAATTGACTTTCGAAGGAGATAACGAACCATTTAACAACTTTACAAGAATGTCAAGGATTGATTTTGAATATTTACTGTCATTGATCGGACCGCAAATTAAAAAAAAGATACACATATGCGTGAGGCCATATCACCGGAGGATAAGTTACTGATAACTTTAAGATTTTTAGCTACAGGAGATTCCTATACCAGCTTGCAATACATGTTCAAAGTATCTAAACAAAGTATAAGCCGTTTTGTTCCGGTAGTGTGTGAAGCTATTATACAGGCACTCAAAGATTACATTAAAGTAAGCTAATTCGATTATTTATAGTTATTATGTTTTTTTTTAAACTAAGTAGGTAGGTAAGTTTATCAAATAAATGCAAAATGCGGTTGAATATTTTTTATTAAATTTAAAAATTAAAACACTAGACCGTCACTGGAAGCTTTATTATGAGAAGGCATTTCCGTTTCCGTCATAGTTCTACCAGTTTACCCTCTTTTTAGTACCTTGTACATCCGGTCCAGTAGCGACACCTGGCGGTCGTGCGCTTTTAGTTGATGTAAAACGTTTGGGGCGCCATTTTTATCATTGGCGTTTCGTTTCCCGTCGAAGCAACACATACGCAGCTGCTCTGTGACTGCTACTGTTGCACTTAATATATTACAGTAATATAAGTGATATTATAGTATTGCAATAAAGCAAAGAGTGAATTGTGTGAAAAAGAATAGTGCATTTATTATATTCTGGTGAGTACTTAATCAATAAAGTTTTGCTTTTTAACGGTTATGCCGTTTGAATGTAATATATTTCATACCAAATAACTACCAGTATAACTGTTCTTAATGTATGTAAAAAATCATTAGAAACACGTGGTTGTTAGAGGTTAGAATGTTTGAACTTCGATTATAATTGATCTTGGTTAATTTTGTTTATGTATTTTCTATTTTGATATTAAATTCCTTTCTCGTGAAAAGTAACGTACATATTTTAGTGGTAGCTGGCTAAAAAAAAAAAAAAAAAAATTATGGATAATATTAATGAAGAGATAGTGCAAACTGTCACTGATGCCGGTCCAAGTAGGGCTCGTAAACGTCGAAGCGGATCGAGTAGTAACAGCCGCCGAAATAACTCAAAGCGAAGTAAGCATGACCCTCGATTGAACAAACTGATTCAGGATATGAGTGATTTACTAAACCTCGTTTCGGAGTTTATAATATCTGGTAAAAATAATCAGCCTTGTAATGGCAATATTGAAATTCACTCGGAGATTAGTGGTGATCTCTATGAACAATGTCATACTGAGAGACAAACGGTACATTACAATGAGGGCCATAATTCCGATTGCGAGTTAAGTTTCACATTCGATATTGAAACTAAGTTAAAGGAACCCTCGGTTCCCGAAACACCTGAGAAGTTTTTAAAAATGTTACGCGAGGTCCAACGCTTAGGCAGTACTTCTTGGTCAGACGTAAGATACGCTGACACACAAAAGACTTATAACTACTCTCCAGGTTTCGTAGACCTTGATACAAATGAAGAGGTAAAAATATACGACACCTTACGTCACTTATCGAACACCGAAAAATCTTATGCAGCCATAACTTTTGCATTTTAAAACAAAAAAGTATTACAGGAGAATATCCGTACTCTTCTTAACTGGCCACTACATACAGAATTAAATTTTGAAAATTTGAGTAGTAAAATAAAAGACTTCAATCCAAAACGGTGAATTGCATAAGGTTTCTTCGGACCTTCTTCAATTAGTTCGCGGTCATCGTGCTAAAACTATTGAAATACGCCGGGAATCAATTACAAGTCAAATAAGAGATCCTTTTATAAAAAAGCCTCGCTAATCAGACCATCCACAACTTATATATTTGAGTCTGAACCATTTACTGCCGTATTAGAAAAGGCTGGGGGCGTTCGCAAAGTGTTTTGGCCTGCTAAATCAGATATATTCTCGCAAGCTAAATCCAATCAAATCAATAGCCGCCCCTCGCGGGGGCAAAGCATACGAAGACCAGTTGCAGTTCCATCGCGTGGAACTTACATAACCCCTCAAGGACAATACAATTCCTTTACTAACTACCCTCCCTCGCGGGGTGGTCACCACAATAATGATCAAAACAGAGGTCAAAGCAATTACTTTCAATATGAGAGCCGTAATGTCAATGGACGAGGCTCCTTTCATAGCCGCCCCTCGCGGGGGCAAAGCATACGAAGACCAGTTGCAGTTCCATCGCGTGGAACTTACATAACCCCTCAAGGACAATACAATTCCTTTACTAACTACCACCCACCCTCGCGGGGTGGTCACCACAATAATTATCAAAACAGAGGTCAAAGCAATAACTTTCAATATGAGAGCCGTAATGTCAATGGACGAGGCTCATTTCACAATCGAGGCTCGCGGCCCGAACGCGGGAATAATCATGAACGCTACAATGTTCCAAGAAGTGGCAGAGGAAATACAAACAATGACAGGTTGACATTCCAAGCACCCGCTTGGAATGGCAATTTGCCATTGTGGAAGGAAAAACTCCAGCTGACCCCAGCTGGAGTTTTTCCTTCCACAATGACAGAGAATGGGGGCCCCGCAAATAATTTTAAAGTTGACTCAGGCATATCGCATTCCGTTTGCTCGAATCCCCCCACTTGTATATCCAATGTCAAAAGATCAGTTTTACACTCGCGTCTCACGAGAGATGTCTGCTGTAATATACAAAATGAAAAACAAAGGCGTTTTAAAAGTAGTGCAGCGCTCTCCAAGCTTTGTATCCCCAATGTTTCTGGTCTCGAAGCCCGACGGATCGGCTCGTCAAATATTCAATCAGAAAGCGTTAAACGGTTACGTGATGAGCGAAACATTTCACTTGATAAACATGTATCGCATTCCGGATTTTTTGCAGGCCCAAGATTGGCTATGCAAAATAGATCTTCCCAAGCCTATTTTCATTTGAGTATAGCAAAGTCGCACAGACGATTTCTACGCCTTGTATACGACCAAGAACTCTTAGAAATGACATGTCTCCCTTTTGGGTTAAGCACAGCGCCCAAAACCTGCGCTATACTGACGAATTGGGTGGCTCAAATGCTACGAATAAAAATGAATATAAGAATCCTAGTTTATCTAGACGGCTTTCTGATTGTAAATCAAAACCAGAACAAAAATCTGTTGCAACGTTAAAAGATTTGCAGAAAATAGTAGGTTATTGAATTTCGCCAGTTTTGTAATTCCTCGAGGGAGACTCAATCATCGACAGATACTGATGTTAATGCACTCGCTCCCACAAAAACCAGCTACACATCAAGAACCAGACAATATTCTCCAGGAACTAAAGTGGTGGTTAAAGAATTGCCGGTCGTCATCACTGATACATTTTCCACCTCCAACAAACTTTCTCGTGACGGACGCGTCAGATCAGGCGTGGGGGGCACTACTAAATGGCCAGACTCTCTCCGGTGTCTGGTCTCAAAAAGAGAAAGCATTACACAGCAACCAAAAAGAAATGCTGGCTATATTTTACGCTCTTCAAAGCCAAGCCCAGTTGCTGCAGAAAAGTTCGCTTCTCATTCAATGCGACAACAAGACGGCAGTTGCTCATCTACGAAAAGGAGGTACAAAGTCGCTTCCTCTAATGAAAATAACTTATCAAATTCTAGATTTATTAGATCAGCACCAAATTTACGTCAGTATGCACTATATCCCAGGCAAGTACAACAATCATGCCGATCATCTGTCACGACTGAAACAACTGCCGGAATGGCATCTATTACCAGCTTGTGTGGACAAAGTGTTTGCAAAGTGGGGAACCCCAATGATCGATCTGTTTGCATCAAAAACCGCGCATGTAATTTGCAATTACGTGTCCCGCGACCTGAAGGACCGTCAAGCATTATATCACGACGCATTCAGTGTCTACCACCCATGGGACTACCCACTGGCGTAGATATTTCCACCTCCATTTCTCATTCCGAAAGCACTTGCGCACGTGAACCAGTCATCGGGCATATTCCTAGTAGTTGTTCCACGTTGGGAAATGGTGTTTTGGAGAGCGGATCTGAGATCCAGAGCACTGACAGCACCATTTACTCTGAAAAATCCTCAGACACATCTAATCGACACGTCAACGGGGCTTCCACCTGTGATGGTCGAGGACATAACTCTCGAAGTTTGGAAATGTGGGGGTGGTCGTCCGCGATAGACTCGTGGAACACTGAACAATTAGGTTTGCTTAAATACTCTTGGCGGAAGTCTACTATTAAAACTTATGAAGTAATTTGGAAACGTTGGATTTCTTGGGCTAATTTTAATAAAGTCGATCCAAAAAAAAAAAACTGGGGCACAGTAAGCACAATTTCTATCGGATTTGTATTTGATTAATAAATTGTCATTTAATACAATACTGTTACATAAGTCTGTAGTTTCCACACTGTGTAATACTGAAACATCGAGTCGTCTTAGCTCTCATGTATTGGTAAAACATATTTTAAAATCGATTGCTCTTAAAAAACCAATCATTTCCAAACCACCGATATGGAACGTTAGTGAGTTAAAATCATTTTTAACTAATTATACAATAGACATCAATAATTGGTTTCAAATATCGCGTCATACCGCGATATTGTTATTACTTTGTTCCGGTAGACGTATACATGACCTTACGTTGCTAACAGTAGATGCGGAGCATTGTATTATATCGGATGAAAGTATAATATTTTGGCCACAATTTGGCTCTAAAACAGATAGCAGCAATTATCGACAATCGGGTTGGAAACTCTTGCCAAATATTAATCATCGTAATTTAAATCCCCTATTTTGGATTCAAAAAATGATAACATCATTGACTGAAAGACTAATTGCAGCAAAATCATGAAATCTATTTTTAACCATAAAAGGTGTGGCTAAGCCTGCCAGTCGAACAGTGATAGCAGGTTGGGTAAAAACCTTGTTCAAAGAAGTAGGCATTGGTGCAGCCCCTGGAAGTTGTTCCAAAAGCTGGATTGAAAACCATCCCTGTGACGAAATACTAGCCCGAGGAAATTGGCGATCTGCCAATACATTCCAGCGGTACTACAGACGAGAAGTAGTACCTAATAATCAATCTAAAAATTTAATTTGATTAGAAAAACTAATTCATAAACACATTTTGATTACGTGAAATTTGTAATAATTTCAGTCTTCATAATAATTATGATATTCAATTATTTTTGTCGGAAAATAAATATATATATATATAATTCATTCATACATTTTATTATTATTTACCCTATCGTCACATTGGCGTTTCTATAATAATAAGAAATTACAAATAGCGACACCAGGCGATAACAAACAGATCTCATAATAAAGCTTCCAGTGACGGTCTAGTGTTTTAATAGCAGCGTTTTACCTGAAATAAAACGCATATTAAAATACTTACCTCACTGGAAGCTTTCACTTTATATCTGCCTGGTGCATATTCAATGAGCCAATGATAAAAATGGCGCCCCAAACGTTTTACATCAACTAAAAGCGCACGACCGCCAGGTGTCGCTACTGGACCGGATGTACAAGGTACTAAAAAGAGGGTAAACTGGTAGAACTATGACGGAAACGGAAATGCCTTCTCATAATAAAGCTTCCAGTGAGGTTAGTATTTTAATATGCGTTTTATTTCAGGTAAAACGCTGCTATTATCATAGAATAATTATGTAGTTTTTAAATGTTAAGAAAATTCTGAGAGGTTAACAGCGATTCCGATTCAGCGAATTGGTTATCAGCATTTGATGTTTCTGCTGGTGATGGTCGATTAGTCGATTCCAAAGTTGGTGACGGTGGCGCAGGTGGCGATGAAACAGTTGATGTACTTGTAGTATACCCATATTGTTGTGGCTCATTGTAATATTCACGTGGAAAATAGACATTTGGTGAATCATTTCCCATATCTGCCTGGAATATTATATTATTAATGGCATGTTTGACACAGGCCAAGGTACCTTTATCGTATTTTTTTAGTTCGTTGGCAATATGCAATCCATAACTTGTGTACGGGTCATCATTGTCCGCTGTTTTCTTCAAAAGTTCATATGCACTCTTTACCATTGGATTGTCATAATCTATTTTCTTTTTCTTAGCACTTTTTTGATTTGGAGGGAGCATTTCACTGCTTGCTTCATTGTCATTAATGCCTTGATTATCAGCATTTTCAACATCCAAAACGTCTTTGGTTCGGTTGTCCTGTGAAAAAAAATTAATTGATGCATTGTAATTTGTTAATGGTTTGTTATTCTGCTTCAGGTTCCTCGAGGGGGTCCGTAGCTGTAGAGGAAAACGGTCTTGACAAGGAGCCGTCCTAAGTGCTTGTCACCTTTCAGTTCAGTTCAGTTCAGGTTCCTCGAACAGAAAGTGAATGGCTAGATATATCACGAAACTTGGAAAAAAAGTGGAACTACCCTCATTGTGTTGGGGTAATGGATGGCAAGCATATTCAAATCATAGCACCGCCTCATAGTGGAGCTGAATATCGAAACTATAAAGATTTCTTTAGTATTGTATTATTTGCGGTAGTATATGCTGACTATAATTTTATATATGTTGATGTTGGATGTAAGGGTAGAATTTCTGATGGAGGTGTATTTAAACATACCAATTTATATAGAGAACTTGAAAATAAAACTTTGAATATTCCGCCACCAAAGATATTGCAAATTCCTTATAATGTAAAAGTACCTTATTGTATTGTAGGAGACAACGCTTTTGCTCTTAATGAATATACAATGAAACCATTTGCTGGTAATAATTATATACGAGGTTCTCTCGAACGAATTTACAACTATCGACATTCAAGAGCTAGACGAGTCGTCGAGAATGTATTTGGTATTATCGCATCCGTTTTCAGATTATTACGTAAACCGATTGCAATGGACACTAATAATGCGGTTTCAGTTGTAATGGCTATTACGCATTTGCATAACTTCATGCGTCAAAGAAACTATACCAGAGAATACTACTGTCCCATTGGGATTTTTGATAGGGAAGAAAATGGCGAGATAATTCCAGGTACATTCAGGACCGATGAGCCATTCCAATTCTTCTTTTCTTTGCCACACGTACGCAGGAGATCTAACAACCAAATCAAAGAAATTCGTTTGCGTATCGCACGGCATTTTATAACAAATGCAGAATTACCTTGGCAATACAATATTAATTAAATTAGTTTACTTAGAAGAATTTTATGAAAATTAGCTGAGCTCAAAATTGCCATAATATTTTCTGAGTTGGTTGACGCAGTTCATTACAGTTCGGCTAATTTTCACAAAATATATAACCACCAGGAATAGTGTACCTTTATATTAGTGAAAGAATTATCCATATTGGACCAGAAGTACCAGAGTAATCTCCGGTAATGTTTGCGAGTTTCTTGTGTTTGTGAGTTCCAAACTCGCAAACATTACCTCTCTATAATATCAGTATAGATTATGAAAATAAATAAACTTACATTGGAACTATCTCGAGTTTCATTTGGTTCACTTTTATCCATTAAAAATTTCATCCGATCAAATGCAAACCATTTTGACACATACGCTTGATCTTGACCTGAAACAAAAATATTGAATTATGTAATTCATATATATGTATATGGTATGTAAATAAATATAACATGTTGACGGATCAAATAAACACTAATAACACTTACCACTTCCCGTTTTAGAACTTCGTTTTTGCTTTGATCGTTCTCGTCTAAATGAACCTGTCAGGCTTACATTTTTGTTTTACATCGTCTACACTAATGTTTAATGTATCACTGATATCACGCCAAGCATCTTCTTTTTTTATGCAATTATAGTATTCTTCGTATGTACTATCCCATAACACCCTCTTTGATTCATATGCATCAATTAGTGTTAAACAAGTCTCTTATCCCACAAGCCACTCATTTACGTTACGTTACGTCTTGCAGTTCCTCGTGGGACATAAAATTATCATTGGCGCTGATGTCAATGCGTCATCTTCATTATGGTATGGCAAGTTGCGTTCAACCGACACGGTTCGACGTTGTGCGGTTGAAGATTTCATTGCGGAAATGAATCTTATTATTCACAATACCCCCGATGCACCACCAACTTTTTGCAACCCAATGGGTGAGTCTTCTATTGACGTGACGCTTACGCGCAGCGACGTCTCGATATCCGGATGGCGTGTCCTTCCGGACGCATCCTGTAGTGATCACCGCTTGATCGTGTACGAATTCATACCAAGGGTTGCACAGGATCCACGAAGGGCCCCCTATAATTTTAGATATAAAACTAAAGGTGCGAACTGGGCTTTGTTTGGTTCACTCTTTGCAACTCATACCAAAGACTTCAGTCGCAGTAGTTTATCAGCTGAGGAAAGCGCAGAAATACTATCAGAAACTTTTACATACTGCGCTGATGTAACTATTGGTCGCGGATCTATCACTAAGGTGTCACTCTCATTTGTTTCACTAGAGTCACTATCTCTTTCACTAGAACAGTTACCTACGTTTGCTTGGCAATACCTTATTATTGGATCTCCATGCATGTTGGCAAACCCATCAGCCATAGATCGTCTAGTAACGCACTATTAAAAAAAAACAAAACGCAAATCCCGGGACTTGGGGTATTTTTTAAAGAATGTTCTACCCAGTCCAGTGGCGACTCATCCCCCATAGTAGTCCATCCGGAATATTAGGTGCTAGCAAAAGTACCAAGTGCAGTATTCATAATACTTTTAACTAGGAATTAGATTTAAAACATATTCCTAATGATGACTTTTTTTTTATTTTTAGTTTCTGCGTTATACAGCCGAACACATTTTTACAATGTTTTTACAGTAGCAAAGTACGTGTTGACTGACTTAAATTTTTTTTTTCAGACAAAACATATTTTGATTTTATAATAGTAGGAGCGGGGTCGGCAGGAAGTGTTATAGCAAATAGATTGAGTGAAATAAAGGAATGGAACATTTTACTTTTGGAAGCTGGAGGTGATCCGCCTATTGAAGCCAGCGTAAGATTTTTTTTCCACCTATACGGGGACGTACCTTCAATACATACCTGCCTACTTACTGAATAGACTGAACACAAAATTTGGGTCAACCTTTTTTTTAAGTAAGGAATGTTTTCGCATCATACCCTCCGTTGGAGATACGGCGGGCATGAGGGTGACTCCCTGAGAACCGGTCTACCCACTAAACCCCACGACGGCCTACCTGGGCAGTCGAGAGTAGCTAGAAGATCGCATCGGTAGTTTCTGGATGACCCATGACTACGGCACATCCCGGAGTGACCGTAGTCACTCTCCTTAGAAGTTTAATCGTTCTTCGTACGTAGTGTAAAGCTAAATGTTGTTACCGAGTTTACATGTATTACCTATATATTATACCAGTTTTTTTTTTTTTGTGAAATAAATTCTTGCTATTTACTGTGTAGTATGTATCCGTGTGGTGACGGATTAAGAATAGAGTGTCACCACCCTTATTCCACCGCGTGGATGGCGTAAGAGCTGACTAATTGAGTAAACTACGAATAAGAATCGAATAAGAATAATGTCCTTCAATATATTGAAGGACATTATTCTTCTTTAAGACTACCACGCAGCAGTATACTCCTGCGTGGTAGTCTTAAAATGTATTGTGCTATTATACCATAGTAAACAATCCATAATAAGTCTAAATAAGCAAGAGCTTTCAGACTTAAAATTAATGCTTACATATTTCGCAGGTTCCAGAATTATATAGAGATGTGAGTCTTTCAAAATACGATTGGCAATATTTAAGTACAAATGATGGAGTTATAGATCAAAGTGTTATAAACGGCTCAATAAATTGGCCAAGAGGAAAAATGATCGGGGGCTCTAGTAACATCAACGGTATGGTTTATGTAGAAGGTAATGACCAAGATTATCAAAATTGGTATAATGCTGGAAATTTGGAATGGAGTGTACGAGATGTTCGACGATGCTTTAGAAAAAGTCAAAGCTACCAAAACCAGCGTCTGTTACAAGATCAAGCCATTTCCAAACATTACAGTCGTAATGGTCCACTTGCTCTTAATATTTTTAATGCGACATATAGACCAGTTACTGAAAAAATTCTCAGATCATGGGATGATATTGGTATCAAGAATGTACCTGACGTAAATGCTGCCAACGTCATGGGCTCAAGCATAGTAACAGCTACAGCTGCCAATGGGGTGCGACAAAGCTCAAGTAGGGCATTTTTACATCCTGTGCAAAATAGAAAAAACTTAAAATTTTTGAAAAATAGTTTAGTGACGAAAGTCTTGATAAAAAACCCATCTAAAGTTGCTTACGGTGTTAAAGTAAAACGTGGATCAGAAATGTACAAGTATTATGCCACCAAAGAAGTCATAATAAGTGCCGGAAGCATAAATTCACCTCAACTAATGATGTTGTCAGGAGTTGGCAACCGTGATCAGTTGGCCTCAAAGAAAATTAAGCAGGTAGTTCACTCACCAAGGGTAGGACAAAACCTACAGGATCACTTAATTGTACTTATTCCGATTTGCAACAATGAATCCAATCCAGAGTCTCTTAAGGACCAGAATCTCGGCGTCATAAAATATCTCTATAACCGTACGGGACACTTAGCACAAAATTCGGATTCAGATATTGTAGCGTTTTATTCTGCAACTAGTAATGCTACTTATCCAGATTATCAAAGTCAACTTTTACTTGCTTGGAAAAACCAATCTGACTTCAAAGACATAATGACGAAGCTTTATAGACTCAAAGACCGTGTGGCAAAACCACTCGTAGATCTAAATAAGAATTATACGATGTTCATTTTTTGGTTTATTTTACTACATCCAACAACGAGAGGAAATATAACTTTACGTACCAAAAGCCCAGAGGATCATCCGTACATATATTTACCCGAATTATTTTAAAAACCCCTTTGATTTAGAATCAACAGTGAATGGTATTCAGAAGTTAACTCGCGTATTGCAAACTAAGTACTTCAAATCGATTGGTGCATTTTTAGCCAGAATGAACGTGCAAGAATGTAATAAATATGACTTAGACAGCAAAGACTATTGGCGATGTATTTCTTTAAATACTGTACAAACTGTATACCATCCAGTGGGAACTTGTGCCATGGGAAGTAATATAAGAGTTTCAGTAGTGGATAGCAGGCTAAGAGTACATGGTGTTAAAAATCTTCGTGTTATTGATGCAAGTGTAATGCCTACTATTGTAGGTGCTAACACAAATGGACCCGCAATGATGATCGGTGAAAGAGGTGCAGAGTTATTAAAGGAAGACTACAAAAACTAAATCTGACTAAATAACTAAAATTTGAAATGTTGTAAAATAATTTAATTGGAGGTGGTAAATAAAAACTTTAAAGACATAAATCCTTTTAAAAAAAAACCGGTCAAGTACGAGTCGAAATCCTGCGCCGAGGGTTCCGTACCTACCCAGATTTTACGTAGATTTTCGCGAAAATTTGTAAGTACCAAAATTTATGTTAATTATCAACTTTTTTTTATTTTTTGGAATTATTCCTTTATTTGTGCTGTAAGACGTTTCTTTATGCCAAATTTCGTGATTCTAGGTCAACTGGAACTAAGATATAGGTTTTCGTCCCAAAACCTATGGGGTATTTCCGGCTGACGTAGAATTGTCAATTTTGGTTAAAAGCAAGGTCTTACAGCATTAGTAAAGAGAAAATTCTGAAAAATAAAAAAGTTGATAATTAGGGTAAATTTTGGGACTTACAAGTTTTCACGAACATCGAAATGTGCCCATATCTTTTTATCTTGTTGACTCAGGACCATGATTTTTATACACCTAATAGGGACCATAGACCTTAGTATCTGGTATAAATTTCAACTTGCTAGATCTACCTGTTCCTGAGAAAATCGGTGGTCGACACACGGACAAGAAAGTGATCTTATAAGGGTTCCTTTTTTACCTTTTTAGATACGGAACCCTAAAAAGTTTAACCGAGTTCAAACAGTACTAACAAAGAGCACTAAAAATAATTACAAATCTAAATGAAAAAACAAAATAAGTGCGATTCTCAATATAACGGGTAACAATATAATAGCAATCAATTATAATAGCAAGTGGTGCCAAGCACAATAAGTTACTAAGTGGCGTGAGAGTCTTCATGCTGAAAATGCTGCAAAACATGCTAAACGAGCTTAAATATATAATAAAAAAAGCTAAATCATGTTATTTTGAATGCATAAATTTGCGTAGGTCAGGTAGCTCAGGTTGGTCTTTCATTAGGATTACATTGAATTAATTCTTTATTGAGCTAACATAGACCCTCGGCTTCAGTTAGTGTAAAACACTATGTACTGTAATGTTTATATTACCTAATATTTTTCTTGCATATTTTTCTTGTAACTACACTAGATATATAAAACATATACAAGGTACATCACAATTTACAAAATTAAAAATAAATAAATAAATAAGCCTTTTATTGTTTCTCATTTTCATGTAGTTATACAATATTTATTTACATGCAATAACAGTAACTCATCAAATGTATTAATTAAAATAATCATCAAATTTACAAAAAAATATATATTCGGTTTATTTTGATTTTTATGATTCTCTTGTTATATTATAGATTTGTAGTATTGATTATGATATTGATGAAACTGTAATATTTTTATTATATAGAATGATTAATTAATTATTATTTTTTATTTATTTAAATATGATAATCCTCTGTAGGGTAAAGGCCTCCTCCATTTTTGACCTTTCTTTTCTGTCTTCCGCCTTTGATTTAGATTTATCTCCTGCTATATCTATGATGTCTGTCCTGCTATATCTATGATGTCAACCCGTTGGCGGCTGGCCAACTAATGCGGGTGGCGGGGAGAACCCATCCCGTCCACCCGCGGCCACACTCAGGGCGGCATGAGGCGCAGGTAAGCGCGCCTCCGCCGCCCGGTTCGCCGGCGGCGGATTAGGTCCGAGTTTAGGTCGTCCTGCCGGGCCTTCTCCGCCGCCTCCTTCTGCGAGATTACCTCCTCGCAGAAGGTCTTCGGGCGGAGGGCGAAATCCGCTCTCCGCCCGGAAGTCAGCCACTCGCCGATAAACCTCGGCGAGCACTTCCGCCTCCAAATCCCACGGGGGTGTTCCGGCCAAGGCACAGGCCGCCTCGGTGGACACCGTGCGGTATCCGCGTATGGCTCTGACCGCCAATATCCTCTGGGGGCGCCAGAGGAGCGCCCTATTCTGGGCGGTCAGAGCCGCCACCCACACCGGTGCACCATACAGCGCCATGGACCGGACAACCCCCGCGTACAGCTGCCTCGTGGGAACACTGGCCCCGCCCAAATTAGGCAAAAGTCGCCCTAGGGCGGAGGCAGTGTCCACCAGCTTCGGACCAAGCTGTCGGAAGTGCTCGTCGAAGAGCCACCTACCGTCTAGGACCAGACCCAGATACCTCATCTGGGCCCGGACCGGTACGAGGACCGAGCCGACCTCGATTGAGGCGCCGGCGGGCGGACCACGACGGGGCCCATGAAATAATAGGGCCTCCGTCTTATCCAGGGCCACCCGCAAACCCAACGCCTCAATGCGCCCGACCACCTGGGAAACTCCCGTGGCGGCCAGGCGCGCCGCCTCCTGGAAGTTAGCCCCCCGGGCCGTGACTAAAGTGTCATCCGCGTAGCAGATTACACCCAGCCCAGGGGGGAGACGCCCTCGTAGGGCCCAGTCGTACCCGATGTTCCACAGGAGAGGTCCTAGGACAGACCCCTGCGGAACACCGCACGACATGGCCCTGCGTCTCAAGACGCCATCTCGGTCCTCGTACATGACGGTTCGCTCCTCAAGATAGTCTGCCACCAGCCGCCTCAGGTACTCCGGCACTCCGTGGTAGCGGAGCGCTTCCCTGATGCAGCTGAATGGCAGACTATTGAAGGCGTTGGCGATGTCCAAGGACACCGCCAACACCACTCCGCCGCAGCTCACGGCCTCCTCGGTCACGGCCCTAAGGCGCATCACGGCATCGATCGTCGAACGCCCCTCTCGGAAACCGAATTGGGCGTCTGACAGATCGGGGCCAACCTCGCAAAGGTGCCGGACGATGCGGGCAGAGAGCACCCTCTCAAAAAGTTTACCCGCCTCGTCCAGCAACACGATAGGCCTATAGGCCGCGACCGATTCGGCAGGCCGTCCCGGCTTCTGCAGCAGGACCAGCTTCCCGCATTTCCAGCGCTCAGGGAAGCGTCTGGACGCCAGGCTAGCGTTCAACACTTCCCTGAGGTGGTCCGACATGTAGTCGAGGGCTCGGGCCATCACTCGGGCTGGAACCCCGTCCGGCCCGGGGGCAGTGTTCTTGGATCTAATCCGTAGAACAGCCGCCCCCAACTCCGATTCCCTGACGGGCGGAACATCAGCCTCGCTGCCTCCGTCGTCTCCGGCTGATGCAGCCATCGACGGGGGTGTGTGCTCCGCCCGCTGCGGGAATAGGCCCTCGACCACTTCCTGCAGGAAGCTGGGCTGGAGAGTCTCCGTAAGGGGGGGGGCCCGACGTGCGGAGCTTTTGACGCACCGCACGATAAGGGCGACCCCAGGGGTCACGCTCGAGACTCTCCAGCATCTCCTCTCTACATGCATTCTTGGCGCGGCAGATGGCCAGCCTCAGAGTTTTCCGAGCTTCTCGGTACTCCTCATGAAGCCGGTCCACCTCCTCACCGACCCCGCGGTGACGTCGCCGACTACGGGTGAGGGACCTCCGGGCACGTACACAGGCCGCACGGAGGTCCGCCAACTCCTGGGACCACCAGTAGACCTCCTTCCTTGGAGGCCGACAACCACGAACGCGGGGCATGGCCGCATCGCAAATCTGCGTAATCGCATTGCAGAAGCGACCAGCCCCCATGTCGACCTCCTCGGTCGGGGCCTGCGAAGACAGCCAAGAGTAAATAATGGCCGCCTCCTCTAGTAGGTCCCTGTCGAGCTTGGCGATAGCCCACCGCGGGAAGCGGGAAGGGCGCCGCGCCGCGTGACCCCTAATGGGGTCCTGGGACCGGGAGAGCTCGAATCGGATGTACAAATGATCCGAGAGCGTCTCGACCTCTTCCAGGACACACCAGTTCCTTACTCGTGCGGCGACTGCAGGGGTAGCGAACGAAAGGTCCACTATCGACCCCCCCTGCTGTCGCACGCACGTGTTGGTGGAGCCCCTGTTCAGCAAACAGAGGCCCACTGACGCCGCCCACTCCTCGACGGCTTCGCCCCTGGCGTCCGTCGCAGGGGAACCCCACGCAATGGACTTTGCGTTGAAGTCCCCCAGCACGAGGACGTGCCCAGACACTAGTCGCCGCATCGAGGCCTCCAAGTTGTTAAGGAAGACCTCGAAGTCGTTCAAGCTCCGGTTGGGGGAGAAATATACACCATAAATGGTGATTCCCCCCCAATCGGCGGCAACATATCCAGTACCCTTGTCTCTTAGCGACAAGGGCGGGGAATGAGCCGCCGTGGAGCCGACGACTGCCACGGAGCCGTCCCGGTCACCCATCCAGTTTGGACGGGGAGGGACAAAATAGGGCTCCTCGACTACGGCAACACCTATAGACCACTGTGCCATGGTTTGCAGGAAGAGATCCTGCGCCGCAGCACAGTGGTTCAGATTCGTCTGGACCAGGAGGTTGGAGACTTGATCCATTACTGGATCGTCTCTACAACCTCCTCCATGGGCGGGCAGGCTAGACCCCGGCGTTTGCCGAGAAGCGCGGGGAGGCTTGCAGCCCCCCTGCCCCATCTGGTGATTGGCGGGCTTTTTACCCGCCTCACACACCGGGCAGTGGGGGGCGGCAGAGCACTCTGCCGCCTTGTGCCCGGGTTGACCGCAGCGGAAGCATAAACCGCTGCAGTCAAAGCAACTCTCGCACTTGGTGCGAGTGTGTCCCGCGGCTAGGCACTTGAAGCACCTCATCGGCCTCGCGGCCAGAACCGTGATTCTGGCATTTACGAAGCCGACGAGAATGCTTCCGGCGTCGCCCAGTGCTTTGGCCGACGCCACGGGACAGCTCACCCACACCGCACCGAGGCCTCCCGGGCCCGGACGGACGGTGCCGACTCTGATGGTGTCCGCGGTGCACCCAGTCTTCTCCATGACTGCATCGCGGACATCCTCCGACGTGATGGAGTCGTCCAGGCCCGAGATGCGCAGTTCTGCGCATTTGGTGGGCCTGGCGATCTTAACACCGTCCGTGGCGGCGAAAATTCCCCGCAACTTCTCGGCGAATTTGTCGGCCGTCGCCGCGCCTTCAGCCCCAGGGAACTCGAAGACCCGAGCTCCCGTCTGGGCGCGGCGCAGCCTCATCCCCGCCTCCCCGAACTCAGTGGCGAGACCGGGCCGGGCCCCCTTGAAGAGGGCCGCATACGTGAGCCCGCCACTGGCCGCCTCCGGCGACAGCGTCACGACTACAGCCGCGGTTTTGGGCGGCTGCAGCTTCCGCGGCCTCTTTTTTGAGGCCGTTGCCACCGGTGGCGAAGGCTGGGCTTGGGCTGCTTTCTGAGCCGCCCTTCTAGCCCGCCTTCGGGACTTCTTTGAGCCCCTCGCCTCCTGCCATCCCTCGTTGCAGGGGGCAGGTGCGGAGGGGCCCGGCAGGGATGTCGGAGCGGGGAGCGGAGGGAAAGCCACTCCGCTCCTCTTCGCCGCTTTAGTCTGGGCCGGTGCCTGGGCCGGCGCCTTGGCCGGTGCCTGGGCCGGCGCCTTGGCCGGTGCCTGGGCCGGCGCCTTGGCTGGCGCCCGGGCCGGTGCCTTGGCCCCCTTCCTCGGCCCCTGGGGAGCCGGTGGAGTCGGGGCCGACGCCGCCGCCGCCGCGTAGGACACGCGGCCTCCCACTACGGGGAGCACAGTCGGAGCCGCGGCGCCAAGCCGCTGCGACGACGCGAGCGGGGGGCGCACGACCGGCGCAGGAGGCAGTCTCGCCTCCAGACCGGCCAGACGGCCGTCCAGCATACGCCCAACTGCGTCGAGAATTGACCGCAGTTGGGCGAAACTTGACACAAACCCTATACCAACCCGTCTGGCCAGCGTGGTATAGTAGGCCAAATCCTCCTTTCTAAGGAGAGGCTTATGTCCAGCAGTGGACTGTTAAAGGCTGTTGATATGAATAGAAAGGTTAACCGCCAGACCCCGTGCGTGCAACGGAACGCTCGAGCGTGGAGAGAAGGCTCATGATGAGCGACATAACCACAGATTACCCCCTTAGGGGTTAACGTTTTGCATAACCCCCTTAGAGGGTAATTTGTGGATTAGTGTGGATACAACCAAACTGGCAGACACATATCGTCGCTGCGCCTACAAAAATCGCTATGTGTTTTTTATCTACTTTTCAGGAGACACGAAAACGGGTTTACTCGGAATCCATTAGAGATAGATAAATGTTTTTTTTACGGAAATTTTGTTAACAAATTTACGTTATTTTAGATTATTTCTGAAAAGATAGCAAGAAAAGTAGCCTGAATAAAAATTATTTACTTATAAATTTGTCACATAGTGTTATTTTTTTGGGTCTGAAATATTCGATATGTACCTCAATGACTCATAGCTATTTTAAAAACGACAAATTTCATACAAATAATGCACTCAGGGCTACATAGCCATTTTATTCATATTAATATTGTAAGCAAAGTAAGTCTGTCTGTCTGTCTGCCTATCTGTTTGTCTGCCTGTCAGTCTGCCTGTCTGTGTGACTGCCTTATTTGCTTTCACGGCTAAACTGCTAAACTGATTTCAATAAAATTTGGACTCGATCTTTTTCAGAGTGTGGGAATGAACGTAGAATAATTTTCATCTCGTACAATTGCAGTTTATGAAGGAATACGCAGACGTTGTCACGGGCAGATTTATATTTAAAATTTTATTAATTTTGTTGCACAAAAATCCGCTTTTGACCTTATTGTGTCTCTTTGCCAATGTTGTTTTATATTTTACTGGAGGACAAACTTTGATGGTTCTTCTTCTCCCGCTGTTTATACTGGGGTTGTACGTTAATGTAGCATGTATTTTAACAACTGTTTAGGGCACTGAAGGACGCTTTGCATATCCATAGACACAACAAGCACCTCTTCAGATATTTGTTGGATAGCCTCGGCTTTTGCTGCTCGAGCCTCATCTTTTTTTATGATATGCAGCTCATAAACAGCATCTGTAACATTTCCTTGTTTATAGAAAACGCATAAGTCACATTGATCCTTGCGTGGCTTGAAAATAGAGACCTTTTGTTCATTTAATACTTCTTGAAACCTCTTCCTTTTCACTGCGTACATTTCGTTTGTCTGGCACCAAGAAGTATACACAGAGTGCATGTGGCTAACAGATTCAAAAGATTCTTCGATGTATATCCTGGTGCTATTTGCTCGGCAGTAATGTCTCGGTATTTTCGGTATTTAGTCCAACCACTTCATAACAGAATCAGATTTAACCGTTTTGGTTGCAGTGTCAGACCTATGCGGGGTTTTATCGATTCTTCGGACATTATTACTTTGTCCATTCTCTGTATTTATATCATAATTAGACCGTATCTATAGCTGTAACGTGTCCTTTTTAAATCGAACGTAGCAAGAAACATTCGTCAATAAACGCGTATCTTAACAAGATTAATGGCGGGCAAATATCAGTCAAATCCATGAGACTTTTTATGTACACCTACAGAGGTTTTTCGTCGTCGTAATATATTTCGCACTTGAGTCAATCCATTAATATATGATTTTTTCGCATCCCACGACGGCAATTGCCAAAAATATTTAAATATATCTTGTCGCATTTCATCACTTATGGCAGAACAACAATAGCTTCTATCAGACTTTAAAACTGCTTCATGGTCACATGGCTTGTCTCTCATCCTTCTTCTTGCCTTTGAAACTTCTTCTAATTTAGTATTTTGATCAAGTTTAACAACCTTATGTCCCGTGTAATTCTTTCCTAACATCCTGTTCTCCTGATTTCTCTTTCTCTTTCTGCTTTCGCTTATAAAACCCTCTTCTTCTGAGATGTTATCAGAAATATATGCTTGTTCGATGATGGATTCAAAACAACCAGTTTGTTCATTTAACCATTGCATTTCGTGATTGGAACTTGGGATGGGCTTATTGGCTGACTCTGAATCGTTACGAATATCCGAGCAAGGATGAGACATCGTTATATCAGCTATTGTTGAGGTAAGAGTTTGAGTTGTGCTGGTGATAACTGAAGTAGTTTCATCTCTCCCTATTAAGTTACCTAGTTCCGTAATAACGGTTCCGGTACCAGTGTCCTCTATCTGAGTATACTCAAAAACTTGTTGAGGAGTTAGTCGACGAAAATAATACAGAAGATTCTTCTTCTAATTCTGTAGCCAACTGGCTTATCGTTTGTCGATCTTCCAAGCATAATGACACGAGTTGTTTGCTTCTCCAAAATCTTGACATTTTTAGTCAATTCTGTAAGCGCAAGACAAAAAAGCGTTAACTAGTTACATTCCTAAGCCATACTTACTTTAAATGCTTGTGCATACGGATTTCAGTTAGTCACGTGATGCTGTGATTTTGTACCAGCTTGCGATATCACACTATGAAAATAAATTAGAGATAGGAATGAGAAAATCGCACCCAACAGCTCGCCTTATAGCTAATATTTAAAAAGGCAATCAAAACTTTAATGGATATTAATTGATGAATCGATTATGAATCGATTATCGAAATCAAGCAGTATTTTTTTTTTAATTAAATAGGTCTAAACTGTCTAAAGGATAAAAAATATGTAGTTCAATATAGGTACTTACATTTAGGTAATGATTTTTTACACTTTAGAAAACACAAGTAACTTTTGAGACCCCTAGTAATTATAATCACCTTTAAATGCACAGAGTTTACCAAACGCTCTTACTTCATTAACAAAATAATCTATGTGACGGTTGACAGGCGCATTTCATGAAGGCACAGGTCGAGACTTGAAACAAAAAATTCGCTATGTGTCAACAAACACATAGATGGCGCAATTTGTAAAGATTGTACGCGATTTATCTTGAACTAAATTTAGCTATGTGCGGGTAAACACATGTCGGGCGCAATTGATAGATTCTCGTTGCAATAAACCAAAATTAGTTATGTGATTTATGACACAAGGCGGTTTTAAACGAACATTGAATATATGAACATCACATGGCTACTTTTGGTAACTCCGTCAATATTGAAGTTAGCACTTAACTGTTTTTGCAGTGCGTACGTATCGAAATAAGGATTAAAATGGCATTAAAACTCAAAAAAAAAACACATAGCGATTTTTGTAGGCGCAGCGACGATATGGGCAAACATCGTTGACGGTCGTCTCAAGTGCAAATACATTTTTGATGCCAAATAGTGTTGTAAATGCGATCTTTGTACCTTCATAAAAGTATTTAGGTATTTCATGACAGTAGCGTTTTGTTATTAAAACAATCCTGTATAAATTACTAAGTAATGTTTTTGTTATTTTTGAACTTGGCACCGACTTCAAACACATCAGTAGGTTAGACACCTATTATATATTTTCTTTAAATTAATAGATAACGAGTTTGGACAAATTGTCACATTGTATTGGTGTAAATAGATAATTATAAATTGTAATTGGGTCTTAAATAGTTTATCGTAGGTATAGTAATTAACTTCACTATTTATAGATTAGTGAGTATTTAGTTTAGTTGATTTTTGTACTGGAATAGTAACATTAATTTGATTTAAAGGCAATCGTATTTAAAAACGAATTATTTTTAGGTTTTTAGATCCTGGGTGTTTTTTGAAGACGCTTTTTTTTAATTAAAAAATAATTTATTTTTTGCTTTTTAGTGGTGTTTTATAAAATAGTTATAAATAGTTGGGCGAGTGGGGCGTTCGACGATCGACGCTGTGTTGCGCCTCAGGTCCGTGACCGACTCAGAGGATATTGGCTCAATTATGTACAAAGTAAATAAAATTGTTGACATTTTTAAAGTTACGTTTCGTTGGTGCAGCGGGTTTCGTTTGAAAACGCATGAAAGTATTGTCTGTGCTATATTGTATTCATACGACCAGTACTGTCTTTTCTTTTTTAAACATTTTGTGTTTTTGTAGTATGTTTGTTTAATCTTATTACCTGTGGTGTTAGCTGGTGGGTGGTGCAGAGGATTATGTTCGCGCCAATAGAGAGGTTTTGGAATATATTATACGTACTAATAATTTGATTTATACATTTATTTTTATAGCAATATTTATATTATATTTATTTTTAACTATATAGATAACTTGTAAAAATTATTCTGATAATACCGCTTATGAGTCTGCTGTATCCTCTGACGACGACAGTTTCGTTTCCACTTCCTATCCTCTCACAGGCTATATTCTTGTTCGTAATGATCGAGTCGGCAGGAGAGGTGGCGGAGTTGCCATTTACATTCACTGTTCTCTTTCTTTCAAAATTTTGTCTTCTTCTCCTCCCTCGTCTGCTGCCGCTGAATCTTTAGGGTCCGAATATGCTTATCACGTCATCATGGGAGATTTTAATACAGATCTAATTCACCATACCTCTCGTTCCTGTAAACTCCGTCAGAGTGTAGAGTCTGCCGGCTTGCAGATCTTGTCCCTACAACCAACTCATCACAACAGCCTAGGGGAAGACACCTGGTTGGATTTAATAATAACATCGGACCCAACACTTGTCCGTAATAAGATAAGTTAGGTGGATTTGTTCAAAGATAGTAGTTTCCTGGATACCAAGAAGACTGTAGTTCTGTAGACCCGTTAGTCTTCAGTTTTAAAGTTTCTTCGTTACTCGTCTTGTCAGGGAGCTCCGTAGAGAACTAAAGCTTATGATGCTCAGTAAATCTGTGCCCTCGTGATGACTCGACTCTCAATCTGTACTGGTGAGACCCGCTTGTGGGAGGACTGCTAAACCAATTCGCTATCACACTTTATAATACACAAGATCACTCAGCATCCGGCTCGAAGGACCATTTAATGTACAGTGTCGTGAACCGTACACTACTATTAGTTTGTAAGTTTAGGTGTGAGTGTGCTGGTGAGAGGAAACTCTTCACGTAGTAATTTAAAGTCACAAGTTACGTAAAATGATATAAAGTGATTCTTACAACGGAGTGAACGAAGTTAAAGTGCACACTGAGTCAAATTAATTATTACGACGGACGGAAAGCAATCGACCGTTTTGCGTAATCAGCTAAATAATATTTTTGCCTAAGTGTACGTAAACCGTACATGTATGCACATTGTACCTAAATGTTTTATAATTTTAATGTAATTTTGTAAATTGGATATCGAACAATGGACCAAACTAAATATTATATTATTGTACAAAAACGGTAATCCAAACGACATTGGAATTTACCGTCGCATCAGCCTACTTCCGAGTCTCTACAAACTTTTCTCACAATGTATTTTAAGCAAAATATCTACAAAAAGGTAGAGGATTCACTACCGCCGACCATATTCAAACATTGGAAAGCTTAATAGAGAAATACAAAGAATCCCAAAGACCTCTCTACTTAGCCTTTATTGACTACCAGAAGGCATTCGACTCTATTTCACACAACTTAATATGGGAGGCTTAAAAGGCGAACAACATAGATGACACTTACTGTAATATAATAAAACACATTGACGAGAGCCGTACAAATAGAATCAGCCTGGAAACAAGTGGTCCTAAAATAAAGATCAATCATCAAGCCAATCAAGGCATAAAACAAGGTGCTCCATTATCTCCTAAGCTCTTTATTGCCGTATTAGAGACGATTTTTAAGAAACTTGACTGGCAGAATGGGTATTTTAGTAAATAATGAATATCTTAGCCATTTGCGCTTCGCCGACGACATAATCTTATTTTCAGAATCAATTTTACAGAAGAAAATATGATACAATATCCACAGACAGAAAGCGCACGCGTGGGACTAGAAATGAATCTGCAAAAAACTAAATTGAAGACCAACTCTTAAAAATCACCAATAAAGATAGGAAGCAAAATCATAGAATATGTAGATACTTAGATAGATTACTTAGATAAGGAAGTCTTCTTTCACTAACATCATCATCATCATCAACAGCCTTTAATAGTCCACTGCTGGACATAAGCTTCTCCTTAGAAAGGAGGTTTTGGCCTACTATACCACGCTGGCCAGACGGGTTGGTATAGGGTTAGTGTCAAGTTTTCCTTCTCTCTGCAGTGTTGTTGTTCTGCGTAGTTTTTTCCCTTAGTTGACTCTTACAACACCCACGGGATGAATAGGGGTGGTGACAATCTGTATTCTTAATCCGTCACCACACGGACTAACACTTCACTAACACTTAGAAGAAATTACCAGAAGGATAAAAATATCATGGCAAAAATACTGGGCTGACAGAGAAATAATAAAAGGAGACATGCCACTTTCAGTAAAAAGAATGTATCCGATAGTCCTCCCCTGTCTAACATGTGGATCACAAACCTAGACATACACAAAACAGGCGAAAGAAAAAAATAGAATATGCCAAGCCGCCATCATCAATCATCATCAACAGCCTTTAATAGTCCACTGCTGGACATAGGCCTCTCCTTAGAAAGGAGGTTTTGGCCTACTTTGCCACACTGGCCAGACGGGTTGGTAAGGGTGTTTTGTGGCAAGTGGTGCGTTTGCGCCCTTAGTCGGCTCTTACTTCACCCACGGGATGAATTGGGGTAGTGACATTCCGTATTCTTAATCAGTCACTACACGGACAGCCGCCATGGAACGATCCATATCAGGGATACGGAAGAGAGACAAAATACGCCACACCAAGAAAAGAGACAGAACAAAACACAATTTCACTTTCACTCTATTTCACTCTATCAAATGAAAGTGGAAATGGGCAGGACGAAGCGTGCAGTCGCCTTATGGAAAGGACCAAAAGGAAAAAGAAAAAAAGGCACGCCGAAGGTGCAACAAAGACATCAAAGACATAATAATAATAATAAAACCTTTTTATTTCCCATCACCTGAGTATTACATGTAAGTATATATAATTTCACTTATGACTATTCACTTAACTATTGTTTCATATTATTTACTGCATTTGCGCTTAGATAGGAACCCCTGTTTGGGTATAGGCTTCCTCCAGTTTAATCCAGTTTTCTCTGTCTTTCGCTTGCTTAATCCACTCCTTGCTGGCTGTAGCTATGATATCGTCGCACCATCGCTTCATAGGTCTTCCTCTCCGCCTTTTTCCGTTTGACCCTTTCCATCTCCTTACTTCTACTGTCCATCGCTTATCATTGTAACGTGTAACATGGCCAGCCCATCGGCACTTTAAACATAGACAGTAGTACAGGACGTCTGTTAGGTTTGTCTTCTTTCGTATGGATTCGCTTATTTTTTGTATTTTCCTTATTTTTAAAAGGCTCCTTCCCATCGCATTCTGACAACTCACTCGTTTTGTTTTTGTTTTAGCGTTATAGGTTCTGGCCTGGCATCCATACGTGAGAGTCGGCAGAACGCATGTATCCATCACAATTTTTTTAAGGTGGAACGGATAGTCACCTTTCATAATTTCTTTAAGGGACCAGTATTTTTTCCAGCTCATATTTATTCGGATTTCTATATCGACTTCTACGTTTCTGTCTTGGAAAGATATTTCTTTTCCTAGATATATGAATTTATTTACGTATTCCAGTTTTATTGTCAGTCTCCTTCGAGTTTTATTGTATTCGAGTAGCTGTTTGTCATTAGTTTTAGTGACCTACTTTTGCACTTTGTTCGTTTAGTTAGTTTATCATTTTATCCAGGTTTCTGCTGGTTTCAGTGAAGAGGACTATGTCATCTGCGAACCTGAGGTGACTTAGGTGTCGGTTGCCGATTTTAATACCTTCATTTTCCCATTGCAGGCCCTCGAAGATGTTTTGCAGTAATGCTATAAAAATCTTGGGGGATAGAGGATCTCCTTGTCTAACTCCGCGTAGAATTGGTATTTCCGGTCCTCGTTTCTCTAGTTTCACACGGCTGGTGCTATTGTCATTTTCCTTTTTCAGGATGTTATAATACTTAAAGTGGAGGCGGCATTTATTTAGTGCCTCCGATATTGCATCATGTGATATTGTATCAAATGCTTTGGCGTAGTCGACGAAGGCTAAATATAACGGTCTGTTGAATTCGTTGTATTTTTCCATTGTTTTTGCATTACATGGATATTATCTATTTTTGAGAAACCTGCCCGGATTAAGAAACTTAAATCAGAAAAAGTCCAGGACCAGACTGTGTACCAAATGAGGCTTTAAAACTTGGAATTACCTGCTAGCATATCCACTCTCCCGCCTATTTAACAAGGTTATTACAACTGGACAAGAACCTGAACAATGGAAAAAATCTGTTATAATCTTATTGTACAAAAGGGTGATCCTCAAGATATCGGTAAGTAACGGCCAATCAGCCTTCTTCCTAGCGTTTATAAACTGTTTACCTCTGCAAAGTGGAATCAGTATCAAGATAGAAAATCTTCAACCTATAGAACAAGCGGGGTTCCGGACAGACATCATAGATATAGCAGGAGATAAATCTAAATCAAAGGCGGAAGACAGAAAAGAAAGGTCAAAAATGGAGGAGGCCTTTACCCTACAGAGGATTATCATATTTAAATAAATAAAAAATAATAATTAATTAATCATTCTATATAATAAAAATATTACAGTTTCATCAATATCATAATCAATACTACAAATCTATAATATAACAAGAGAATCATAAAAATCAAAATAAACCGAATATATATTTTTTTGTAAATTTGATGATTATTTTAATTAATACATTTGATGAGTTACTGTTATTGCATGTAAATAAATATTGTATAACTACATGAAAATGAGAAACAATAAAAGGCTTATTTATTTATTTATTTTTAATTTTGTAAATTGTGATGTACCTTGTATATGTTTTATATATCTAGTGTAGTTACAAGAAAAATATGCAAGAAAAATATTAGGTAATATAAACATTACAGTACATAGTGTTTTACACTAACTGAAGCCGAGGGTCTATGTTAGCTCAATAAAGAATTAATTCAATGTAATCCTAATGAAAGACCAACCTGAGCTACCTGACCTACGCAAATTTATGCATTCAAAATAACATGATTTAGCTTTTTTTATTATATATTTAAGCTCGTTTAGCATGTTTTGCAGCATTTTCAGCATGAAGACTCTCACGCCACTTAGTAACTTATTGTGCTTGGCACCACTTGCTATTATAATTGATTGCTATTATATTGTTACCCGTTATATTGAGAATCGCACTTATTTTGTTTTTTCATTTAGATTTGTAATTATTTTTAGTGCTCTTTGTTAGTACTGTTTGAACTCGGTTAAACTTTTTAGGGTTCCGTATCTAAAAAGGTAAAAAAGGAACCCTTATAAGATCACTTTCTTGTCCGTGTGTCGACCACCGATTTTCTCAGGAACAGGTAGATCTAGCAAGTTGAAATTTATACCAGATACTAAGGTCTATGGTCCCTATTAGGTGTATAAAAATCATGGTCCTGAGTCAACAAGATAAAAAGATATGGGCACATTTCGATGTTCGTGAAAACTTGTAAGTCCCAAAATTTACCCTAATTATCAACTTTTTTATTTTTCAGAATTTTCTCTTTACTAATGCTGTAAGACCTTGCTTTTAACCAAAATTGACAATTCTACGTCAGCCGGAAATACCCCATAGGTTTTGGGACGAAAACCTATATCTTAGTTCCAGTTGACCTAGAATCACGAAATTTGGCATAAAGAAACGTCTTACAGCACAAATAAAGGAATAATTCCAAAAAATAAAAAAAAGTTGATAATTAACATAAATTTTGGTACTTACAAATTTTCGCGAAAATCTACGTAAAATCTGGGTAGGTACGGAACCCTCGGCGCAGGATTTCGACTCGTACTTGACCGGTTTTTTTTTTAAAAGGATTTATGTCTTTAAAGTTTTTATTTACCACCTCCAATTAAATTATTTTACAACATTTCAAATTTTAGTTATTTAGTCAGATTTAGTTTTTGTAGTCTTCCTTTAATAACTCTGCACCTCTTTCACCGATCATCATTGCGGGTCCATTTGTGTTAGCACCTACAATAGTAGGCATTACACTTGCATCAATAACACGAAGATTTTTAACACCATGTACTCTTAGCCTGCTATCCACTACTGAAACTCTTATATTACTTCCCATGGCACAAGTTCCCACTGGATGGTATACAGTTTGTACAGTATTTAAAGAAATACATCGCCAATAGTCTTTGCTGTCTAAGTCATATTTATTACATTCTTGCACGTTCATTCTGGCTAAAAATGCACCAATCGATTTGAAGTACTTAGTTTGCAATACGCGAGTTAACTTCTGAATACCATTCACTGTTGATTCTAAATCAAAGGGGTTTTTAAAATAATTCGGGTAAATATACGGATGATCCTCTGGGCTTTTGGTACGTAAAGTTATATTTCCTCTCGTTGTTGGATGTAGTAAAATAAACCAAAAAATGAACATCGTATAATTCTTATTTAGATCTACGAGTGGTTTTGCCACACGGTCTTTGAGTCTATAAAGCTTCGTCATTATGTCTTTGAAGTCAGATTGGTTTTTCCAAGCAAGTAAAAGTTGACTTTGATAATCTGGATAAGTAGCATTACTAGTTGCAGAATAAAACGCTACAATATCTGAATCCGAATTTTGTGCTAAGTGTCCCGTACGGTTATAGAGATATTTTATGACGCCGAGATTCTGGTCCTTAAGAGACTCTGGATTGGATTCATTGTTGCAAATCGGAATAAGTACAATTAAGTGATCCTGTAGGTTTTGTCCTACCCTTGGTGAGTGAACTACCTGCTTAATTTTCTTTGAGGCCAACTGATCACGGTTGCCAACTCCTGACAACATCATTAGTTGAGGTGAATTTATGCTTCCGGCACTTATTATGACTTCTTTGGTGGCATAATACTTGTACATTTCTGATCCACGTTTTACTTTAACACCGTAAGCAACTTTAGATGGGTTTTTTATCAAGACTTTCGTCACTAAACTATTTTTCAAAAATTTTCAGTTTTTTCTATTTTGCACAGGATGTAAAAATGCCCTACTTGAGCTTTGTCGCACCCCATTGGCAGCTGTAGCTGTTACTATGCTTGAGCCCATGACGTTGGCAGCATTTACGTCAGGTACATTCTTGATACCAATATCATCCCATGATCTGAGAATTTTTTCAGTAACTGGTCTATATGTCGCATTAAAAATATTAAGAGCAAGTGGACCATTACGACCGTAATGTTTGGAAATGGCTTGATCTTGTAACAGACGCTGGTTTTGGTAGCTTTGACTTTTTCTAAAGCATCGTCGAACATCTCGTACACTCCATTCCAAATTTCCAGCATTATACCAATTTTGATAATCTTGGTCATTACCTTCTACATAAACCATACCGTTGATGTTACTAGAGCCCCCGATCATTTTTCCTCTTGGCCAATTTATTGAGCCGTTTATAACACTTTGATCTATAACTCCATCATTTGTACTTAAATATTGCCAATCGTATTTTGAAAGACTCACATCTCTATATAATTCTGGAACCTGCGAAATATGTAAGCATTAATTTTAAGTCTGAAAGCTCTTGCTTATTTAGACTTATTATGGATTGTTTACTATGGTATAATAGCACAATACATTTTAAGACTACCACGCAGGAGTATACTGCTGCGTGGTAGTCTTAAAGAAGAATAATGTCCTTCAATATATTGAAGGACATTATTCTTATTCGATTCTTATTCGTAGTTTACTCAATTAGTCAGCTCTTACGCCATCCACGCGGTGGAATAAGGGTGGTGACACTCTATTCTTAATCCGTCACCACACGGATACATACTACACAGTAAATAGCAAGAATTTATTTCACAAAAAAAAAAAAAACTGGTATAATATATAGGTAATACATGTAAACTCGGTAACAACATTTAGCTTTACACTACGTACGAAGAACGATTAAACTTCTAAGGAGAGTGACTACGGTCACTCCGGGATGTGCCGTAGTCATGGGTCATCCAGAAACTACCGATGCGATCTTCTAGCTACTCTCGACTGCCCAGGTAGGCCGTCGCGGGGTTTAGTGGGTAGACCGGTTCTCAGGGAGTCACCCTCATGCCCGCCGTATCTCCAACGGAGGGTATGATGCGAAAACATTCCTTACTTAAAAAAAAGGTTGACCCAAATTTTGTGTTCAGTCTATTCAGTAAGTAGGCAGGTATGTATTGAAGGTACGTCCCCGTATAGGTGGAAAAAAAATCTTACGCTGGCTTCAATAGGCGGATCACCTCCAGCTTCCAAAAGTAAAATGTTCCATTCCTTTATTTCACTCAATCTATTTGCTATAACACTTCCTGCCGACCCCGCTCCTACTATTATAAAATCAAAATATGTTTCGTCTGAAAAAAAAAATTTAAGTCAGTCAACACGTACTTTGCTACTGTAAAAACATTGTAAAAATGTGTTCGGCTGTATAACGCAGAAACTAAAAATAAAAAAAAGTCATCATTAGGAATATGTTTTAAATCTAATTCCTAGTTAAAAGTATTATGAATACTGCACTTGGTACTTTTGCTAGCACCTAATATTCCGGATGGACTACTATGGGGGATGAGTCGCCACTGGACTGCGTAGAACATTCTTTAAAAAATACCCCAAGTCCCGGGATTTGCGTTTTGTTTTTTTTTAATAGTGCGTTACTAGACGATCTATGGCTGATGGGTTTGCCAACATGCATGGAGATCCAATAATAAGGTATTGCCAAGCAAACGTAGGTAACTGTTCTAGTGAAAGAGATAGTGACTCTAGTGAAACAAGTGAGAGTGACACCTGTGTGCCAGTAACGTTTCGGCGATAGTGATGTGTATAATTGTGACAGTGACATTAGCGACAGCGACGCTTTTGTGATAGTGACGTATGTGCCTGTGTTTTGGTGTGACCTCCGCCGCCGCTGCAGTGAGCACTATCTTGGGTGTGTGCCACCACAGTTTTGGGTTTCATCGACGATACACTCGTCGTCGTGTATTTTGCCGACGTCCGGACATAAAGGTGCGGGCGTAGAAGTGTAGGTATCCCATCGATGACATCGAGTTCTACATCATTGTACCTTAAGGCGCTCTTGCAGCGCGGTGTGTAGGTGTGCAAACATTACCTCACCCCCGCTAAAATATCGTACCTATCGTATGCAAAGACGCAGCGTGTCAAAAAGCTGCGCGAGTCGGCTGCGCGCCACTCAAAGTTACGTCCATATATTGTGCCACAGTGTAGTGTACTCATAATGCAGTAGTTAGAAAAGAATATCATGTTTGACGTATATAATTCTAATTGGCTTTTGCACTTTTAAACTTTTGTTATTCACTTGTGTGTTAGCTTTCTACTAAAATAGGTATACACGAAATTAAAAAAATATTGGAACTAAATGACCGTTTAAACAGGAGAACTAAGGTTTATTAGTTATAGGATATTAGGTCATTACTTCCTATATATATAATTTGTTTACTCAAAATCTCATAAACAATGATGTTTTTTTAATACCTTATTCTACAAATTTCTCTTACTTCATGAGTCTATCAGCAGATTGGGTACCATAATACAGGCTTTAATTAATAATACACACAACATAAGTTGAAAAATTCACATAACTTTAATAAAAGATGATGATTGAGGGGGAGGTTTTATTCTAAACTTTGTTAAGTTCTATATCAATCATGTCAAAGCGCAATAGACAAGCGGGCTTTCCTATTCGCACAGCATAGTTAGCTTACAATAATGCGTTTCGTTACAGTGCTGTTTGAAGAGAAGAGACCTTATTTACCAACATACTTAAATTGGTTCTATCAATATATAATAATTAATATTTCGCTTTCTATTTCAAAGATAATTTCAAAATTTAGTGTACTGTATAATATTAGTGTCAGATACACTCGGAACTGAAGCGTATGTTAAAGAGCCTGATGATGCTTCATTTTCTTTTCCTGAGGTAAAAATATGTTTCGGATTGGCATGCCAGGCGTGTGCCTTGGGTCAACCAATTCCGGCAGTAAGCAGGTCAAATAAAATTGAACCAACCTTGGTTTCATTTTTTCTTTTCAGAATTCGTCGTCTTTTTCAATATATTGTATAAACACTGGTTCATTTTATACCCACAAACCAAAAAGACATTTTTAATGGCCTGTGACATGTAACTGACCTTGAATTTGATGAAACCAGTTATCGATTTTTTTTACAGCGGATCAGCTGCATTTTATTATTTTCTAGGGCTTGCTGCAATTCTTCTTTGGCAGCACCTAATGAGCATTTCACTTCAACCAACATATCATTCCCAATCAAGCCATCAGGTGTAGCTCCAATAAATGGGTATTGCTTATCAATAAAAAGTCCATATGCTTAAATTTTCAATTGGTTTTCTTGCTGAATTTGTTGTATGGCTTGCTTTTCATTTTCAATCCCATGAGCTACCGAGGTTACTTGCGACAAATTGTTTTTGTACAAAATATTTGAAGAAGATGTATCCGTAGAGGGTTTTCTTTTGCAAATATTTCCATACTCGAAGCTGTTATTTTTTTTCTTATTTCAAGCCACTCACTCGAGTCCCTTTGTAGGACGGTCGATGACCATAGTCGTGCTATAGGTCGTTATTAGCGTTTTGAAATCTACGTATCTTTTTTACTGGATGTTCCAAATCCAATTTACGTTTATGGGCCCTTTTTTTTCGATGTACTTCAAAACTCTCCTTGAAGGACTTCTATTTAACATTTTCTTTTGCTCAGCTGAAACGGCGGAATTCCCGATAAAAGATACGACTGCTGCTGCACATCTTCCTTGGTACAATATGATAAAATATGATTGGGAAATTATATTTTTTCAACAGTCAAATTCTGTGTTTTGTAGGGTTTCACCTTTAAAATTTTAGCATATGTGGAAGAGTCACCATTTGCTATAAGTCTTTGGTATATTACTCCGTACATAGCAATAGATGTTTTAAAACCCCCCGCAATTATATCTGCTTCCATAGAGGTAGATGACCATCATAGTTTTTGAAGCATTTATGTTCTGGAGGCGCTATGTTATTTTTACTAACCCGGCTACAAACCAAACAGTATTAATTTTTTACACCAATGTACTAGACCGCACCTGTTTTTCTGCCAATAATAGCAGCAGCGCCAGAAAGGACCTTAAAATTGGTGCCATAAGAGCGCGCACTCCATGCTCCATCGGCACACACATCGATCACTGGATATCCACCTTTAGTTCGACTTTCGGATACGGCTTTTTCTCTCTCCTTATCTATTACTGCTTGCATAGCATCAGCTGCTGTCAGTTCCCAATGTTCATATACCTTGTTTTGCAACCGTGCGTATGTGTGTGTCGAAAAGACGGGTATGTCTATTGCAGAAAATAATTTTTCTAACTGCCCGATGCCTGTTGCCACGACCTCATGAAAGGTAACCTTCCCTTATGTCATAAGCGTAAGCTCATGGACATGTGCATCCTCCCCATTCTCAGATATGGTGCACAAACTTGGTCTCTGACTGGACAGCAGAGGTCCGCGCTGAAGGTTTGCCAGCGAGCCATGGAGCGTAGTATTCTGGGCGTACAGCTTACAGACCGAATAAGAAATACAGCACTACGCTCCAAAACACAAATAGCAGATGTCACTCATAAAGCCGCTGCACTCAAATGGGACTAGGCCAGAAACGTTTGCCGCATGCCGACAGATCTATGGGCAAAAATTAGCACCACTTGGGTCCCGCAAAGCGCTAAACGACAACGTGGTAGGCCCAGGCGACGATGGCGGGATGAACTCGACGGTTTCCGAAAAGACTGGTCCGAACTAGCATACGACAGAGAGATGTGGAATTGAGAGAGGAAGGCCTTTGCCCTGCAGTGGGACAATACAGGCTAAAAATACATAAATAAAATAATAGATACGTACATGTTGAATTGCCGTCCTAAGTGTTTATATACAGGATGAAATTGGGTCATGTTGTGACTTTGTTACTACTAATCCTACTTTTAAGAATATTTTTCTTAGAAATAGGACTAAACAATTAAAGGCTTTCAAAACAAACTTGATCAAAAGAGAACTCACTAAACAAGCGTCTCAGATGTATTGGGTATTTCAAGAGAATCCTGAATTTCTGGGACAAAGTTTTGCAATGACCGGACGCTATGCAGCCCCAGAATGGGGAGAATGCATAAGAATTAGAACTACGTGCCATCCTGCAGCCGTCTTATGATTATTTTTTTTTATTTTCATTTAACACTTAAACGATGTATGTAAATAACATTTTTGTTTTTGGTACTGTAAAACTATTAAGGTTTATAGTAAGTACTGTTAGTGCATTTGCAGATAGCAGTTTAAGTGATACATTTCTATTTTTTTTTTTACAAAAGACGTTCATAAATAAAAACCTTCGGGGCAAAAAATAAAAAGTAATAGTAGCTAAGATAGCTTAGCATACGAGAGTAGACAAATACATTTGTCTGTTTACCTGTGGTTGTGTTAGAAAATAAGACCTGAGTTTATTTTGAATATTATTCATGTTGAGGTTAGCACGTAAGTCAGTGGGTAGTTTTTTGATCTAACGATGAATGAGGTAGGCTGCCCTTCTTTCGTAATACTGTTAGCGAGCTTTGTGCATAATTGGTTTCGTGTGAATGCACGCGTGTATACAGTATGTTCAATTTCTTTTTCAATTTCCGTACAAAAATTGTATTTTTTATAATGCATATGTTACTTGTGTTTGAACCGGTAATGTCGACGTGTGACGTCGAATATTTTTGGGAACTATATTTTTCAGGATTGTTACTTGGAGGTTATATATTTCATTAAGGTACGTTTTGTATGTACGACTCATATGACATTCTGACTCATTGGGCGGGGTTGGGTGTGCTCCAATAGGCCAAGATCGCCTGGAGCGGATCCAATCCTGGTACGCCCTCCTGTCCGGAGGGCGTGCACGGCGAATGGTCATGGGGGAGAGCGCAACAGTCGTGTAGATCCCCATGGCAAGTCTGGGTGTCATCCTTCCCGTGGTTGCCGCCTGTTTTAGGTCTGATTCCCTACGAAACAGATATAACAGAAACACCCAGACGCAATTCCATCCCACAAAACCTATCCTTTCCCATTTCCTATCCCATCCACACCTACTGCGGACACTAAGTGGTTGGTGCCTGCGGCCTCACTATCAACAAAGACTGAGAGTGAGGGGGAGGGGGGGCAACCACCCGCATGTTTGTGCCGTGTGCGGGGACCCGTAAGGGAGGATGAAGGGATCCTGGTAGTTGAGCTGAAAGGCAACACACTGCTTTGGCCTGGATTTCTCTTTACACGGGAGGCTGAAGGCTAGCCACCTTTGGTCAATCGGCTGTAGTATCCCGTCAGAGGGCTGCTGGGCGAGAGCTCTTCCCTGGTGGGGGTGGACGACGGGTGGGACGACCAAGTCTTCCTACCTAGTTCGGCCTGCCTTCTGCCAGGGAGATGATCTGTTCTGATGATCATGTTCACAAACAAACGCAGCCTAGGAAATCTCAGACTTCCCAAGCTATTTGGAACACAACTTACTCTTACCAAAGAGGTCAAATACCTAGGAGTAATACTGGACAGTAAACTCCTGTGGAACAAGCACCTCGATGAAAAGAAAGCTGGGGACTATCACCCAAAATCACTTTATGGCTATACAGGACAGTCATAAGACCAATAATCACTTACGGTGCTGTTGTCTGGTGGCAGAGAACAGAGCTAAGCACCGTGATAAACAAACTGCAGCAATTCCAGCGACTCCCATGCTCCGCGGTCACTGGCTGTATGCGCACAACGCCTACTGCCGCACTGGAGGTGGCTCTTGGTCTGCCACCCCTGGATCTATTCATACAGCAGGAGGCCGCCATGGCGATCATTAGACTCAAACACCTGGGTCTATGGCACAAACGTGAGGGATCGCACTCTAAGTTATGGGATCAATTGGTGGAATACGAACCACTGATAGCAGCTCCATGCGATAGAATCCCAAAACACCATATCTTCACAAGAAGATACTACATCCAGATACATGGAAATGACCGAGATCAATCCGGCATTAACGAAGTCCGAATTTACACGGACGGTTCCAAGACTAGGTCAGGAACTGGAGCCAGAGTTTTCTCGCAAGACCTAAATATAAACATATCACTAGCGTTAGGCCAACACAGTTCCATATTTCAATGTGAATGTGTGGCAATAACTTACGCTGCCACAACGGCCATGTCAAGGGGTATCAAGGACTACAACATCCGAATAATATCCGACAGCATGGCCGTCTTAAAGGCATTGGAGGGCAATACAATGACCTCTGGTATTGTCTTCGAATGCCACCAAGCACTGGAACAGCTCGCTATATTCAATGGGGTAATCCTCCAATGGATTAAAGGGCACAGTAACTCACACGGGAACGATGCCGCAGATGAGTTGGCAAGGAGGGGCTCGGCAACCCCAACCTCTGGCCCAACTCCACTCCTGCCCATATCGTTTAACCAAATACGATGCTGGGTCAGGCAACGGACCTGTGAAGCACACAACCGGAGGTGGAAAAACTCACCCGGCTGCGGACAGTCCAAACTGGTGCTGAATCAAGTCACACCACGACTCACCTGCAGACTGATCAGTCTTAGCAGACCGGAAATCAGAATGGTCGTCGGAACTATTACAGGACATCTAGCCCTGAACCGACAACTATTCATAATCAATGCGACAGACAGTCCCCTGTGCAGGGGATGTCTGGAAGCTGAAGAAACGGCCGTCCACGTAGTCCTGGAATGCGAGGGAGTGGCCACACAACGGGCAAGTATCATTCCTGATATAAAGTCGCTCCTAGAAGCCTGTGAACGCCCCAGGAGGCTTCTGCGCTTCTGGAAGGAGCTTGGCTGGCTCACCTAGTCAACCAATCCTCGACGCATAAAGGACCACTCTGAGTCTAAATGCGGAAACCGAAGCCCATTACCAATAAAAATACCAATATGACATGAAGTTGGTGGAGCCATGGGGAGGTGGTGAGTCTAAAAAGAGGAAGCTTTAGAGATATTAAATACAAAATAGTCCAGAAAAGGCTAGGAGACTAAGAGGAAATTAAGAGGAAGAAAAAATATAAAGAATGCTTATGAAAAATTAAAGTTTTGATAAACAACACTGACAGACGTCAGTGTTGTTTATCAAAACCAAAACAAAAAGGAGTTTGGATAAGGTTTGTCAAACAAGCGATTGCAAATCTCTGTACACCGAGTTTCTGGCGTAGAGGCGCCCTCGGATGATTTTGAACACATAAGTCCGCTTAAGCTCATAGAGATAAAACATCAATATTGATATTTTATTATTTTATAAATCATGGTAAGATTGTATATGTATATCTAAACATAGTTTTAATATTATAAATAATACCTACTTTTAACTTTAGAATTCTTCAAAGCTTCTTCCGGAACTAAGCACTGACTCGCTGCAAAAAACTGCACAGCAGAGGCAAACGCGTTAGGGAATCCACCACTGGTTGGTATTGTACACGATGTGTTATAACTGTTTTATTCATAAAACAATAATATTTACATTATTAAATTTACATTAAAAATACAACTGCAATTCTTCAAACGACGGCCGGATGGCGTAGTGATTTCTGTAACGGACTGCTACGCCAAAGGTCGCGTGTTCGATTCGCGCTCGAAGTCAAACATTTGTGTGCATGAACATTTAATGTTTGATTTGGTCTGGGTGTTTCTATGTATAATATGTATGTATTTACAAAAAAAGTATCTATGTATTTATTTCAGTTGTCTAGTACCCATAATACAAGCTTTGCTTAGTTTGGGACTAGATGGCGTTGTTTTAATGTGGTAAAAAAGAACCTAACAAATTCAAGGTATGGTTAATCAAAATAACTGTAGTGACCTACCCAAAACAAAAGAGGTAAATAGTGTCCAGAGCTTTATTTAACCTAAACTCATTTCCTTTACCAAAAATATTATTCATAAATCTGCCCTACATAAATAGCATAATAAATAAATATAATATAATTTAATAACTAAATATTATGGGACATCTGACACAACGCCCGCGCCATCTAGTTTTAAACTAAGCAGAGTTTGTACTATGAAAGTTAGATAGACTGAAAGAATACTTTTATACTTTTTTTGTAAATATATACATAATTATACATAGAAAACACCTAAACTCCTAAAACAAATATTTGCAGATCACATAAACATTTTATACGACCCGGAAATCCAACCTGAGACCTTAGCACAGCAGTCGCATACGCTACCACTACACCGCCGAGGCAAAGGTATGTATTACTTGATTTATTTAAGCTTACATGACAGACTGATAGACTAAAGTTAAAGTACAGAATCATAGGTTTAATATATAGCTAGCATATGCTCGCGGCTACGCCCATATGAATGTGGGTCATCGCGGTAAAAAGTAGCCTATGTCCTTCGTCAAGAACCAAAGTAGCACCATGTTGAATTTAATTAAAATCGGTTCAGCGGTTTAGCCGTGAAAGCGTAACAGACAGACAGACTTACTTTCGCAGTCATAATATTAGATTTTCAGTAATGCATTCTAGTAAGAAACAGCTTCCAATGAGAATACCTAATACATTTTGTAGAATTTCAGTTTTTGATAAATATCATGCGATTGCGTTGGAAATAACGATGGGATAAAGAAATTACAAAGTTGAATTACAGAGTTGAAAATTTAACTAAGGTGAAGTATTATTGATTAATCTTTATACGCTTATAATTAACTGATACAAATATAAACAAAAGTAGCATTTAGAAAAATAATAGCAATAATCAGTATTACTTTATGGCATATTTTTTCAGATACAAACAAATATGTTATAGTTATATCAATGTGTAATAAATGCCCAATTAAATATTAGAGTAAGAGGAAATAATATAAAATTGCGACTTATTACGAAGTATAAGAAAACATTTAGAGAAGTAACAAGTAATAGCTACTCGCTATGCCTACCTCATTTAAATAAAACATAAGATAAAGAGCAATGTATTTTTTCTGAAGAAAAATAAAAGTCAACTCACCACGGCATTTTGACCAAGAGTGTTTGACATTTACGAGGCACTGAACCGAAATAATATGATACTACTTTTGTATTGCACTTATTTTGACTTCGTAAGTGATAAGTAATGCTAATAAATATAAAACCCGTTGTAGACAAAACTTTATATTAGTTAAATATTTACTCATATAAAGCACGTCTATTATAACTCATAAACTCGGCCTGAAGCAAACTAAGTCAGTCTGTGACCGCGGCGAGGGCAATCTGAAGGCCAATTCTCGTAATAAAAATTCAGTCATAATTCAGTTGCGATCTACTCTGAATCTCACAAATTCTACGAATAATGAGAAATTATTATTCGTAGCACAAATGACATTAAAGGTCATTAAACGTAGACTGTAATGTGCTTATATCGTATTGTGACCGAAATCTGCTAGTCTAAGTAGTACTTTACTATTTAACTACAAAAATACCTTTTATGACATTTGTGAAAATAGAATAGATCACAACAGAATTTTGATAGTATTTTTATTACGAGAATTTGGCCTTCTGGTCTCAATGTCAGGCAATTCAAAGGTATGGTGTTAATACCTATCGTATCATAAGATAATTATATATTATCTGTATGTTGTTGTTTTTGATGGTTGGTCGCAGTCATAAGTCCAGTAGCACTTTTACGAAGTTATAGCATTATAACTAGTTGGACTTAGGACCTTCTTCTATAAACGTATTTTACATACACATACACAGGCTACATGCGTATGATTATAGTAAATGATAAATGATATTTATTTCTGTAAGTAAATCTTTTCAGATATTTTTACAAGTTGGACTTTATAGCTAGAAGGAGCCGGCATTTCCTAAGACTCACTTTGGGAAGAAACGCCGAAACAAACCACAGATGTGTCTTTTTTTTTAAGTCCGTAAACAAGGTTAAATAAAACTGTGCGAGTACAGTATAGGGTCTGGATAGGCCTTTTGAGGAAAGGACCGTAGTTTTGAGTCAGCCTGTCCATACAGACGGCATACAGGTTTCAGCCATCGTGTAGCCTAAACGATATTGGTCAAGATCAACGACCCGAAGCATGACACTACCGCCACCAGGACACTTGGGTAGGCCGTGGAAACACTCAAAACCACCAGAAAGATAATAAAATATGAATTAACATTACAAGCCTACACTATAGTCACATTTACATACTTACACAAAAAATAAAAAAAATAATATACAATTCAAATTCAACGAAAAATAAAATACGAAATAAACAAAATAAAAAAGAAAAAAAATGTCCATCACTGTCAAATTTAACAACAAAGATGTCTACACTACATAAATGTGAGCAGCATCAATCCCAAGCAAATTTGTCGTCTAAATAATCTGTAATAGTGGAGTAAGCCTTTTCACACAGTTTTAGCTTTACTAAAGACTTAAATTTGTTAATACTTAATTCATGTAATTTGCTTGGCACTTTATTGTAAAATCGCACACCCTGACAACGAAAAGACTTGCTTACTTTTTGTAGTCTAGTGGTTGGTAACACGAGTTTATTTTATGAATGTCGCTAAACTTTGTGAATAAATGATTATTTTTCTTTACATACACTAAATTTTGATATATGTATTGAGATGCGACTGTCATGATACCAATTTCTTTAAACTTATCCCTCAGTGACTGCCTATAACTGAGATTATAAATTGCACGAATAGCTCTCTTTTCCAAGACTAACATTATAGATCTGCTTAGCAGTGATCTTAATTTTTTGAAATAAATAATAAATCCAATGAAACATGCTAATTGTAAGTTATTTCGTTCGATTATGTGATGTTAACTGTGGTTTATTATTTTATTTTATAATCTCTTAAATGTTGGGTCAAAATGTAACAGTCAAAATGTGTAATAAGAATATATTTCTTTAGAGAAAAGCTGTGAAACGTTGAGTGAAAACATTGTTTAACTAGCCGCTACTTAATAATCAGTCTAAGCAGCGGTTTATTGTTGGTGACTATGAAACAAATAGTTTCATACTAACTAGGTCCCAATTACGTTGAGGTTTTGAACGACGTAATGCTACCTACTGTGAACAATAGTAATCCTGTGGAAGACATTAGTGAAAGTGTTTTGTTTAAGATAACTGTCTGATATTTCGTGCTTGTTGTTAGTGAATGGTTTCGACAACATTCGGATATTAAGGTTATTCCATGGCCAGCGCCATCCCCTGATCTAAAAGTTATAAAAGCGTATAGGGTTTAGTGGCCTCTATGCTTCTACGTCTTTTTAGTTAGGCAATAACAATTGGGGTCACACTAAATTTTAATATTATTTAAAAAAAAATGTTAAATTTAAATAGAAATACCCTTTTCTCAGGGCAATTTAGGGGATGTTCTGGCTGTGATAGTAATACCTTAGTTTATGATAATATGAAGGTTAAGTTTCAATCTTCTTTTCCTTAAGAAAATGGACCAATTAAGCTATAAACCCATATAAAATAACAATAACAAATTGTAAAGAAATCAAAATGGTTTACGAAAATATTACATTACGATGTTTTTATTTTCAAAGCTTTGTTTCTTTCAAAGTATTTTTTTAATAGAATAGGTTGCAAACGAGCAGGCGGTTCACCTGATGGAAAGCGACTACCGCCGCCCATGAAAGCTTGCAAACTCAGGAGTCACAAGCGCGTTATCGGCCTTTGAGAAAGGAGTACGCTGTTTTCTTGAAGGTCGTATCGGTTCGGAAAAACCACAGACGATAATCGGTTCCACAGGTTTCTAGTGCGAAGCATCGAAAGCGAAAATCGAAACTCGGCACTCTTATTCAACGTCTAAGCTGAATAAAAAAATAAATAATTGAAAGTCGAAAATCGAATGTTCGCATTTTTTTTAAAGAAGAACCGCATAGCTTTCACGTGAAAAAGTTTCATACGAAAATCTCACACCAAGAAGCCTTTATGTCAATTCAAAGTATATTATACTGTTTAACGGGCATTTCATACTTTAACTCCTATTAGTTTGAATGTCGGCAGCATTCCCTTACAGTAGAATACAATACGAAATTATGCTATGCTAGAATAACTGAAGTAAACAAGTCGTGCTGTATCAACATCAGTCAAGTCTCGAATTTTTCTTACTGCGTATGGTGTTGAGCTGAGTCTACTCGATAATTTATCTTCGACTGGAACTTCGTTCCGATCGGGGGTCCATAGACCCCTAACGCTCTTTTTTGTTTTATCATTTATTGTTTATTGATCCATACTTATACTATAAATGTGAAAGTTAGTTGGTTTGTTTATTTGTTAGGTTTTCACGCCTAAACCACAAAACCGATTGTAAAATTCTTTCAGATATGGAAAGCTACTTTACCACTGAGAAACACTGAGTACTTAACCGCGATTCCCGACATACACGCGGGCGCTGGCAACAGCTAGTATAAAATAAATATAACAAAATACATGTGACAAAGGTCAATGTATAAGAAATAATTTTAGAAAGACAAACTTAAGTTAAAAACTCTGAAAAAAATCTTCGAGGAGTTGATTCCCGAGATAGAAAAACCATTTACATTCACATTTTACTGAGCTCATAGGCTTTGATTGGCCCTTCATTAACTTTTCAGGAAAGAGACAGACTATTAAATATTGGACTAATAAATTTAATGCTTCAGATACTCCAGAACATATGTGCCAAAAAATAAATATGTGTTTGAGTTCATCCCAATAATCTCTTATTTAACTCGGAAAATACCGTTAACAGCTTTTATAACGATATGCGAAAGGTTTATACAAACGAAGATTTAAATTACCCAGTACTTTGAACCCTTGACACAAAAACATTGCGTAAAATGTGTACTGAACCTTTTTTATTAGCTGTGTCAACACTTTTAAACATTCCCAGTTATAGTAGATGAAAAGTAATTTTCGTCGGTCACACGTTTTCGTTCTCACAATTTTAAATATTGCCGAGTATATTTTGATAAACTTAGACTATTAATGGAACACTGATATTAATTATTTTCGAGGTTTATTAATTTGCTACAGTTTCCGACTTTAATATTTAAAACTAAGCGATTTGGGTTGACGTTTGATTTTTTTTCCTTTCCTGTAGAACATCATTCCTTTCTTTCTGGATGGTTCTAATATTATTATTATTTGTACGTTCTTTTTTGTATGGGTACCTAACAACAAGTACGTATTTTTTCAGACTAGCTTCTGCCCTCGACTCTGCACGCATTTATGTCGATTATCTTAGTAAAAAGTAACCTATAATACTCAGGGATAATCTACTTTTCTATCAGTGACAGAATTTACAAAATCAGATCAGTACTAACGGAAATTACCCCGAACATACAAACTCACAAACTTTATCTTTTTATAATATTAGTATAGATAATCGATTGAAATATAATAAAGCGCATAAAATACGAACAAACGTCACTACGTTTGCGGTTTAGTTTTGATTTATATCTAATATTCATTTAATTATGATCTTGTACTTATAAAAGTCTTTAAATTCTAAAAAACTAAAAATTGATGAGGCAATTTCTGGGTATTATCTCGCGCCGTGCCCTAACTTAACCCTTTTTACTTTTTACTTTAGTCCGGTTGCAGAAGGAGAGATAACGAAGATTATCCTGTCTATCAAATCCCAAGCAGTTGCTTGCATTAATCGGAGAACGATCACTATCACGATCACGCCCGTTGCCTAAAACTCCTAATCAGTCTCTTCCCACTCATTTTCGTCCAATTTCTATCCTACCTTTCCTCTCCAAAGTGCTAGAAGCCTGCGTCCATAAACAGTTCTCCCACTTTATTTACAGTAAAAATTTACTTAGTCTTTTCCAGTCAGGGTTTCGACCAGGCATAGCACGGGTTCCGCTCTTCTTAAAGTGACTGGCAACATTAAGGTTGGGATGGAGAATATTAAGGTTATACTGGTAGATTTTGCCAACGCCTTTGATAACGTCAGTCATGAGATCCTCCTTTGCTGTCCTATCCCATTTCTCGGTCTCTCAAGAAGCACTGGATTGGTTTTTATCTTTGGTAAACAGTGACTTAGCGTACATTAAACATTGGTTCGATATGTTTAGCGTTTTCGTGAATCCGAACACATGTCAGGCCATTGTCATCGGGAGTAACCGTGGTATGAGCCTGCTCGACCTTGCTACACTTCTACCACTTTTCTACGATGGTATGGTTATTCCATACTGTGAAAGAGTAAACACCTCGGACTATATATTGACACGACTCTTACCTGGCGGAAACAAGTTGCATCTGTGTGCCAGAAAGTCACATGCTCGTTGCGGGCCCTCTATAGGCTTAAGAACTTTCTGCCAGAAAAAACTAAGGTAATGCTTGTTCAGACCCTTATATTCCCTATAACCGACTATGGTGATGTGTGTTACTTTGACCTAAATCCAGATATACTCAATGAGCTTGACCGCCTTCTCTATAATTGCATTCGATTCGTTTTCAATTTACGCAAATATCATCACGTGTCTCAGCATTGCTCCCTTTTGGAGTTGTTTCCAATTAGCTAACGCAGAGAGACTCGGGCATTTGTTACCCTATATTAATTACTCTTTTCCCCAAGCTCTCATTCTTACTTAATTAGTCAACTTCAATATTTAGGTGCAAACCACGCTATAACCCTTAGATCTTCAAGCAACCTGAAGTAGGTTCACTGTCCCACTCACCGCTCTGACTTCGTACATTCTACTTTCCTGGTACAATCTGTTCTGTTATGGAACGCGCTCGAGATCAGGATAAAAAAAATTCGGCAAACTCGTAAGTACTGGTTGCGGAAATATTTATTAAACTCCTTATCAGATCCACCTAAATTTCTTACCCTCTCTTCTAGAATTTATTAAGTGGATATATATATAAATGTACACATATAATATAATTATATAAGTGTAAAGACATATATAAAAAAGCCGTGTGGTGTCGTGGGACACCCGATAGGAACGAAGTTGTGACGATCGAGTAAAACTGATTCGACACGATTTTAATTACAACGCCATCTATGAAAGCGGCTATCACCTACATATTTTTCAGTTGGTTTCTAATTAATATAATTTATACATTGGTAAAATCTTCTTGAGAAATGATTTCCTATCGATTCGATAGATGGCGCTGAAGGACTGACAAGTGACAATTCAAAATAAATACTGAGATGAAAAGTAATGATTTCCTATCTATTCGATAGATGGCGCTGAATGACTGACATAAAAAGTGTCGTTACAACTTTTCGTGAGATTTTTTCCGTCTAGCCCCCTCACATCGCGCGATAAGGAACTTCGTTCCAAAACTTATGTATTGTGTGTGTTAACATCAATATTACTTATTGTATATATTTAATTTAATAAAAATTATTCTAATGTAATCAATATAAGTACACTGGGTATATGAAATCCTATTATACTTACTATATTTTTCATAAAATCACATTTTCAAGTTTTGTGCATCTACCATGTTTTAGCTCTGCATCGCCCTAAGATTGGCTGGGACGGCATTAAGTCCGCATTTGTCACATTTGTGCATGAAAAGTAAATAAATAAATAAATAATCCATACATATAAAACTAATTGCTCTGTCTGACTGACTGATTCATCAAAGCCGAGCCTTAACTACTCGAGCTACAAACTTGAAATTTTTGAAGCTGATGCTTTTTAGGTAAAATTAAACAGTTACATTACAATATTTTCTCAGATTCTTGATTTTTTAATCTGGAATTGAATAAACTTGTTTTTCGGCATGGAAAGTCGATCGGTTCTTGCAAGACTGTACCGGTTTATGAACTTGGTTTTTTCCGCTTTTAACATTTAATATATTAGGTTTCTTTTTTCTTATTTCACCGGTTCTAGTAAAAGTAGCAGTGATATACGAATAGGAAAAAAATAGCTGTTTATCAACCGAATATTTTTTTTCTATTTTTACTGGAGTGTGAAACGACAGATAGTTACTTGATGAACTTTAACGGCTAAGTTCACTGTAAACATGCGCAAGCGTGACGCAGTTATATAGTTAGTAACACGTTACATAAGGACCACAAGCTATTAGACAACATTTGTGTCATTCATTCCTTGACATTGCTTGTCGTCATATAATAAGACAATCTTATTGAGGATGGTAGTGACGATGCACAATAGTGTAGTGGTTTGTGTAACGGACTGCTACTCCAATGGTCGCAGGTTCGATTCCAGCTCCATTCAAACAATTAGTGTACAATTTACATTTAATTTTTAAATTTGGTCTGGGAGTTTCTATATAAAATAAGTATATATTTACAAAAAGAAAGTTATAAAATAGTACATGTAGTTATATCAGTTGTCTAGTACCCATAGTACACGCTCTGAGCTCTTAGTTTTGGGGCTAGATGGCGTTGTGTGAATGTGGTATAGCATATTATTATCATTCGGGTTACTAATAAAACGTTAAAAAACGAGCATTATATTTCGAGAAATTGCAATTGCTAATAACTTGTAATGAAATTGTTCATCACAACACAAAGTGTTGTCATATCTCTAAAAACTCTTTCTTTTCTCTCAGGACACAGCAAAATTTAAATACTCAATAAGGGCAACGTCTATAAACTTTACTACAACAAATATTAGAGAAAGTAAACAAATACACAAAAGCCAAATCACTATTCTACAGAAAATATCACTAACAGGCGTGAAAGGACAGATAAAGTTATTCATCAGATTTAAGCTTTATTCTTCAGATAATAGCTACCTGACCATTTAAAAACCCAAAATTACGCTAACTGTGTAAAAATAGCATTTAATCTAACTGTTTATCTGAGGATTAAAAAACCATTCCTAAGTCTTGTTAGTTTTTTTAAATTTATTTTTAACGTATTAAAAATAAAATCATACTGATTTATTATAACCTAACAGTATTTAAAATTCAACTCAACAGTTCCAGAACGACGCCGAATGCAAAAGAGTTCTGTGTCAGTGTAGTTTTCTTTTATTTAAACGACTTAACAGCGCATTAGCTCTGAGTATTTTGCTCAGGTACGAGAAAAGTTTTATTGAAAAGTATAAATCTGATTCATCTATGATGAAACTTGAATTAAAGAGTATCAGCAAATAGTAAAAGTCGAAATCAAAGGTAAAAGAAGAGTAAGAAGTTTTATAATTATTATGACTTAATATTTAGGTTTACTATTATTGTCTTGTTTTACATAACTCGAAAAAAATCGAATAAAAGAACCCTAAACAAGAACACGAAAATATCCACAGATTCAGCCTGCAATTAGTCTAGTCATCGTTTTTATTTTAATTTTGTAATACTAAAAATCATCAATGTCACGACGTCAGTAAAAAAAAGTATTCTTCTTCTCCAGAAAGTCTTATTATCAGCAACAATATTATTTATCTGTTATATAATGGTCCATTCAGCATTCAGTTGCTTGACCGAATCTTTTCATGTAAAAATAATTTGGGGGCATTATTTATTCTACGGCAGCCCTATAAAAGCGTTAGTGATGCGTGGCCAGGCAATGATTAATATCCGGCTGGCCTCCCATGGCGTAATGCTTTAAAGGTGTATTATACTATCAATCTTCCAAAAATATAGATATTTGCGATATTTTATTAATCTTTGCAGGTTATTTTAATCCTTAAGTTAGTTAAAAGTACGTAAGTAGGGACGCACACACTAACAGTGTACTGGAGAATGGAAGTTTTGCTGTTTTTGTCAATTAAAGTTTCTTCTTCTTCTTGCTTCTTACAAAAGAGCTACTGGATATCTTCGTTTCGCAATAGCCAAAGACAAAATAAAAAACTGACTGGAGTATGTGAGACTACATAACCATACTTATAAATAGATATTTGATCACCACGGCTAAGTTGTTGATTATTTTATATGTTTTAAATAAAAATATTAATAATATAATCCTAAATTTCTGGGTTTGATTCCATTCTATTTCATTTAGTTTTAAATGTCAATAAATGCATAAGAATAAATGCTTTTCAAAATTACAACCTCTGAGAACCCATGTTAAAGGTAAGTTGTGAAAAATATGATGATTGATACAAGGTAATCATGCATTAAAATAAGATTAAAATTTATACCCTTATTTTTTAAATTGCGGCCATTTAAAATACTTCCTTGTCAATTATTTTAATTGACTGTGTATAAGATCTCTGTAAAAATCTTATCCTGTTTTGTCCTGTGCGGAAATCCCAATAAGAAAAAAGAATTTATAATCTAACAGTTTAAGTGCCTGTGCAATAAATCATATTTATTATTGCTTCACGCCGGTACAGCTCTATATTGTGCAGGTACTTAGAAACATAGATTAGTTAGCACAATTGAGGCATTGTGTCTGCGCCATGCTCATAAAATAACTTTACAGACGTCACTCGCCTCAATTGCCCCGTATAAATTTTTTAAATAGAAACGAACCTGACATACTTTTTGGCGTACATGATTACTTTGTAATTTTATTATTACCTAAGTAGTGTAGTTTATTCGAAGGTTGTCGGTGATAAGGCCGCCAATTGTGCTACTAAAGGTGTAATGTGTCCTAGATACGATTCTTAATTATTCTATGTGAAAACTGTAAATTGAGATACATGCCAGTGGAGTCTAGCTCACCTTTTAGTACTCTAAATATTGAACGAAATATGAGATGTTTGCTAGTTTTAGCACTAATTTACTATAGTTACATGTTAAACACGGCTTCGCTGACGAGAATATTTCTTATTTCGTGTTTCTAACCTGTGTGTGATAATGACGACCTTTCATACAATTATTCATGTCTTATTTTACTCACTTAGGTGTAAAAATTCCTTCTTAGGTACTTACAACATAAAAAGCAACCGCAGCCGCCAAAATTTGACAATATTAGGAAAAGTAATTTTATATGTATGAATATGAATAAATGAATGTCAATGACCACTTTTGATTTCGCTGCCATGTTAGTCGTGCCTCATGTTTAAGATTTAAACAATTTTTGTTTATATTTTATAACATTTTAAATTTAATAATATAAAATCGATATCTCGAAGAGGAAAGAAAAACTATAATAGATTCTAGATAGTTTTTCTTCAGTTTCCTTTTCTTACTAGTGTAGGAAGTTAATATTTAACATGACATGTTGTTGCTTATTTATGTCGTAACCAAGACACGTAAAATGTCTAAACCTGCCTGGCTTTTTTTGTGCAATTCGACTGTGACATCAACGTTGGCAGTCATTGTTAGGTAATTGATGTGATGTACAATACTCTGGCTCTTGGATCTCACCTACACCAATTTTTGAACATATTCCCATGCCCGATGAAGCGACAGCGAATTTTACTTTGGCTTCGTACCTTCGCCAAAATATCTTTGGTAAGAAAAGTCTTTCTCGTTCCACCGGGATCGATTAAGGTGATGTATGCTATTCGACCTGAGTGCAGATCTACTCAAAAAATTTGATTGAAGAGGTTCGTCAGCAAACCACTAAAACCTACATCGAATTTGCTTGTGACTCTTTTTGTCACATTTGTAATAGGTTATGAGACTTACTTGATTCAAATTTGTATCCTGCTGCTCTTTTATTTTTAGTTTAGCGTCGAGTTCTCGGTTAATGATTTCTAATGTAGTGATCACTGAATCAGATTCAATAGGCGCTGTGAGTAATAGATGGCAAACTTTATCAGTCTCGCCGTTTTAGCTCCCGTCGATTCAAGTTCGGCAAATACGTTTTCAAATCTGTAAAAGTGATCTTTAAATTTTTCATGGTTTTGACATTTTATTCGTGAGAAATTTCTTCCAAAGATCGAGTTGGTGAAAAACTCTCTACTCTTTCTCTTCAATATTTCCTCAAGTTTTGACATCATATCAGCCGCATTTCCCGATAATTTCAATGTATTTATCTGCGACACATTGTGCAATGGTCCTTCGCGCTTTAGAATCATCATCTTTGCTTAATTCATTTTTCACGTTAAGTGACGACTCTAATTTTCTTTCCTCCAAGAACTACCTAACGAAATTTCCAAGTTGCAAAGTTTGATCCTTCTTGTTACTTAGGTAGCGGCAAGTGCAGACCAAACTCGTTTTTATTTTAAAGACAAATCCGACTCTAGGAATATAGGGACTTAACATACATACACGAAACGGATACAAAGAATACCCGGACTCAGAACTACAGTTCGTGGATCACAAAAAATATTGTCCCATGTGGTGATCGAACCCACAACACCAAACGCAGTAGGAAGCTCCTTGGCGACTGCAGCTGTATTCATCGCCATCTTCACAATTTAAATATTGCAAATAACACCGAGGGTGTAGTCGACACCCAGACAGAGTGGAAAGAAAAACAAACTAAGTGATGGCTTCCATATTTATTGCAGAGTACAGAGAAGACTATAACATATAAAGTAAAGAGAGATATAACATATAAAAATAAAGAGTAGACAGTTCCAAAAACTTTCCATCATAGATTAATAATATAATAAATAATATGTTCAGATATTTTACACACAGCACCATCTAATCTCAAACTAAGCAGAGCTTCTACAATGAAAGCTAAATTGACTGATAGAATACTTACTATGTATATTTTTTTTTTGTAGATACGCACATATTACATATACGAAACACACAAACTCCGTAACAAATATTTGCAGATCATAGAAACATTTGGTTTGACCCGAGAATCAAACCGGAGACCTCAGTTGCATCCGCTACCACTGCACCACGTGGCAGTCGTTCTACTTTATTTTGTTACTTTTTTTTTAAGGAAACCACCACTTATTATTGTTTTGTATTTTTATTACAACAATGTCTATACATGGTTTCGAGTCATCTTAATTAAGTTATTCATTACAGTTATAGCCCTGAAGAGGAGAATGCCAGGTCGTATTTAAAAGAAAGATTTAGTAGTTTAACAGGAACAGACGAGTGACGGGAGGGCAAGGTTCCGAGCCGCGACCTCTGTCCGTTAAAACGAGATGGAATACATAGGTACTGTTTGACAGTATATAATAACGAAACGCATTGCTCTGAAACTTGCCCCCAACAATTATGTTTAACTTAAAGGTTTTCAACATGCCCCCGGGCGTTGACATTCCTGCTTGTCAACCAGAAATTCTTCATTCTTCTTTCGGAAGGACGCAGATTTTGTCAAAAGCTCTCCGCACAACTCCGTTCCTTGTTTTTATATCGGCTACTCGACTGATGCCATCTTTACCGGTATAATGCCACAATGCGACCCAATCTCCACTTAAGCGGCGGAAGGTTGTCATCCTTCAGAACAACCAAGGCGTCGATCTCTAGATGGCTGTTACCAGATCACCATTTCACACGCTTCTGGAGCTCTGCAATGTATTCTCGGCTCCACCGAGACCAAAAATGTTGGCGAAGCTACTCAATCCGATGATAACAAGATAAGCTGCTGACAGACTGGTCTAGAAGATCGAGAACTGGGAGAGCCGTAAGAGGGCGTCCAATAAGGAAGTGGCCAGGAGTTAATGGCGTCAAGTCATCTGTTTTCGACGAGAGGGGTGTCAGTGGACGAGAATTTAAAATTGCTTCTATTTGGCACAAAACACAATAAAGTTCCTCATACGTTAAACGACTATTACCCAGCACTCGATTCAAATGGTGTTTGGTAGACTTAACACCTGCCTCCCAAAGGCCACCGAAATGAGGGCTATACGCAGGGATGAAATTAAATTTGATTCCCTCATTGGCTGCACTTTCAGACAGAGAATCACAATTATTTTTTAAGAAAGCTGAAAGTTCGTTATGAGCACCAACAAAGGATGTGCCATTATCTGAAAAGATTTCTACAGGCTTTTCGCGACGCGAGATAAAGCGATCCAAAACAGACTTGAAAGAACTACTTGTCAAATCTCCAACCAATTCCAAATATATAGCTTTGTTCGAGAAGCATATAAATAAAACTATATACACTTTAAGAAGTCTGCATCCGCGACCCTGACGACTAATAGACAAAATTGGTCCGGCATAGTCACAACCTACTGTTTGAAAAGCGAAACCTGGGGAGAGGCGTTGCGCTGGCATATTACCCATAACTGGCGTAGCTATGTTTCTTTTCATACGTGAGCAAATTACACATTTTCTATAACAATACTTTACTAGATTACGACCTCCTATAGGCCAATAAGATTCCCTGATAGACGCTAAGAGTAGTTGCGGACCAGCGTGCATGAGTTTTAAATGTTTATGACGAAATAATAATTGAGTAAAACGATTTGTGGACTGTAAAATAATAGGATTTTTTTAATCATAATTAAAATTATTAAGACGACCTCCAACACGCACGATCCTTTGATCATCTAAAAATACATTTAACTTTAATAATTCGCTCCTTTTTTGTAAAGGTTGATTATGAAGCAATAAATCATATTCCAAAAATGATTGTTTCTGTGATATTTTAATAAGAATATCTAAAGATTTTTTAGGCTCTTCTGCAGTTAAATGACCTGTATTGGTATTTTGTCTTTTACATTTAAGATTAATAAAACGGACTACATATTCTATGCAACGAATAAGTCTCAGAAAATTGGAAAAACGAGAAAAGTCAACAACCTCACACGTGTTGTTAACAGTTGCATGCAATGAAATTTGAGTTTTAATTTCTGGTAGGGCGTCGGTAACTATAGAATTGCTTGGCCATTCGGATTCCTTCTTCCGAAGAAAGCTCGGCCCTGACCACCAGAGATTGAATGACTGTAATGAGTTATCGTTAATGATTATCGCGAGTGGGAACGTGCCGCCACGTCGAAATATTACAAGTTTCTATAATTTCTGCCACCCGATTCCTGACGAAAGTTTGAAGTTTACTTGGCACCATATTTAACCAGGCAAATACTATCATGGAATCCGTCCAAAAAATAGAACGCCTAGCCTGAATCCGAAGAGACTTGATGGCTTTCTCGTGAATACGAGAGGCAACTAAATCTGCACAGAGCTCGAGTCTTGGAATGGTCGTTGGCTTCAATGGTATAACACGGCTTTTAGACATTAACAATTGGACTGATATTTCACCATCACTTCCTACAGTAAGGACATAAACACAAGCTCCATATACCCGCTCAGATGCATCTGCGAACACATGTAAATCTACAAATTGATAATTATCTTAAACAACACGTCTTGGAATGTTTAGAGAATTAAGTGAAGGCAAATGACTGATTAAATCAACAAAGTCCTTATGAACATGTGGGGGTAGTTTATCATTCCACGATAATTTATGCAACCACAGTTGTTGCAGTAACATTTTGAGTTTAATAATAACAGGAGATAAAAGACCTAAAGGATCGAAAATCTGAGCAATAGTTGATAACACATCTCGTTTGGTAGTGTCACCAAACTGATTACTACTTACCGAAAAGTTCAGTTTATCAAAATCTATACTCCAGCTCAATCCCAACACTTTACAAGTACTTGATTCAGAACTACTGAAGTTTAAATCTATAGCCTTATCACTAACAGACATTAATTGACGTTCGTTAGATTTCCACTTGCGAAGAGGCATACCAGCTGCTGCAAGAGCAGAGGTTTCTTCAGATTTAAAATAAATAACCTCTTCGAGGCTATCCCCTCCACTTAAAAGGTCATCTACATAAAAATCATGGATAATTATTTCCCTAATTCTTCCATCGGTGTACTCTAATCCTACTTGCTTAAGACAGCGAGTGGCTAAAAAAGGAGCACTAGCCGTATGTAAAGAAGATTCTGGATTATCACGCCAAATTATTTTTTGAAGGTGTCTGTCCTGGGGGTGTACAACTATCTGTCTATAGAATTTACAGATATCAGCTGAAATTATGAATTTATGTTGCCTGAATCGAATAAGAATAGATAAAAGATAAAAGATCATCCTGCACAGTAGGCCCCACCATCTGAAGCTGATTAAGAGACGTGCCAGTAGAAGTAACGCTGCTCGCATTAAAGACTACTCTTAATTTGGTAGTTAAACTAGACTCTCTAATGACTCCATGATGTGGAATAAAGTAGTCTACAAGATCTTTATTGAACGGAGATTCTACTTTGGTCATGTGCCCTAGAGCGATGTATTCGGACATGAAATCTTTATACATATGATTTAAGGTAGGATTTTTACTATTCCTACGCTCTAAGGATAAAAAGGATGTTTTTGCCTTCTTAAATGAGTTTCCTAGTAATGCAGGAGATTGCTTAAGAGGAATCTTAACACAAAATCGGCCGTCGTGCAAAGGAGTTGTGTTTTAAACAAAATGATCCTCACAGAGTTGCTCTTCGGAGAAAAAGATGACTTATGACAAACTTGTTCGAGCTGCCAAAAACGCGATAATAGGTTTTGAACGTCATCGTTAACCGGGTCATTATTAAGAGAGTCAACTGAAACAAAATTACATTTAATAGTTTTAGAGAATGACGACACTTGTCCACCGTATGTCGGGCCAGAGATAAACCAACCAAGTTTACTTTCTGATAGTATCGGCATCTCATTACCTAATCTGATCCTACGAGCACACAGTAAGTCCCAAAAAATATCTATATCTAAAAGTCTGGATGGCACCTTATCAGTAATCGTTTCTAGTACAAACCAATTAATTTCTGTTGTAAAATCTTGATAATGTGATTTAATTTTAAGTTTACACATCTATACTAATATTATAAAGCTGAAGAGTTTGTTTGTTTGTTTGTTTGTTTGAACGCGCTAATCTCAGGAACTACTGGTCCGATTCGAAAAATTCTTTCAGTGTTAGATAGCCCATTTATCGAGGAAGGCTATAGGCTATATATCATCACGCTAAGACCAATAGGAGCGGAGCAGCAATGAAGAATGTTACAAAAACCGAGAAAATTTATTACTATTGAGAGACGCAGACGAAGTTGCGCGGGTCAGCTAGTCTTAGCTATGTGTGAAGAAACGTTATTAATACCACTCAAAGAAGTATGCACTCGAATTATAGGCAAACTTAATCTTTGACACAGGGCCTCAGTCATAAGACACGACGTGCTACCGCTGTCCAAAAGTGCTCTCGCAGTCATTTCATTATCACAAAAGTCTTTTATTTTGACTAATGCGGTAGCCAGAAGTATTTCGCTATTGTTACTGTGAGGGTGAGAAATGGCATTAGCTGACAGCGATTTAACCATGGTGTCGTTAAGTTGTGCGCATGAGCGGTCGTGTTGACTGTTCTGATTAGTATTAGCCTTATGCAATTGTTGTTTAAAATCAGCAACATGTATCAGGGTATTGTGTTTGCGCTTGCACACACTACAACCTAGCTTCTTGCAGCGATTGGCGTCATGACCACTTCGGAAACAATTGTAACAAACTTTTAAACTAGGTAATATTTCCAGCTTATGATTACGTTGAGAGAGAGATAAAAATTGAGGACAATTAATTAATGTGTGATTTTCAAAGCATTTTGGACATTTTGTCTGATTCAGTGAGTGTAAAGTAGTACGAGTAGTAGTATTTTGATTTGAATTATTTTGTACTGAAACTAAAGCCTCTTGTTTAGAATTAGTATTAATATTTGATTTATTCGTATTACTGGATAATTGATTAACAGTATTTCGTTTTAATTCTAAAGTTTCTATTAAATCTGCTTTAGTTTTAAGAAATTTCATAAAAAATTCAAATGTTAAAGATTCACTTTTCTCCATACTAGCCTTCACCTCTTCCCACTCACGATAAGACCTTTGATCAATTTTATTAGATATTAAGTAGATTAATAATGTGTCCCAACTCTTAACTGGTTCTCCCAAAGATTCCAAAATACGCAAATTTTTATTTACTTGATCAATCAGAGATTTTAAACTTTGTGATGATTCTTTACTTACAACGCTTACGTTGAATAGTTCACTAACATGGTTAAAAATAAGAATTTTCTTATTATCATAGCGATCCAACAGACATTGCCACGCAACTTGATAGTTTGCTTTAGAAAATTCTATGGATTTTATTGCTACAGCTGCCGCTCCCTCTAGAGACGCAACGTAAATAATGAAATTTATTGATTTCAATTCAATTTATTGATTTTTCATGTATAAGGCTTATGTATAAATCCCGAAACTCCATCCGGCTATTATAAGACCCGTTGAATTTAGGTAATGATATGGTTGGTGAGTGAAGAGTGCATCGACAAATTGCAAAAAAACATCTAATAACAATCATCTTCAACCTCGCTTAATAATTGCCAAAAAACCCAATGTGTGTGTGTGTGAAACCTAAAAAAACACTAAAACCTAAAAAAAAGAACATAAAAAAGACCAATAAAAGTGATAGAACATTGAAATATTAAAAAACAAAAACAAAAGTTAAGTGACATTACAGAGCAGACATTTTTTCTGCATGAGTCATAGTAACGGTCTACCTTGATAAAAAAATTTTAACGAAGAAGCAAGCACTGGACAAATTCACCAATAATACCTAATACCTGCGTGGCTGAGTGGCTGCGGAGAGGAAATTGAAACTATCGCTGTGATATCGCGTTCAAACCCTAGCAACTGCTGTCATTGTATTTTTGTAAAAAAAAAAAAAAATTATAATATCTAATATGAACTTCTTAGAAAATATTACGTTTCGGCGCAACCGCACGAAGTCCGATTCAAACACTACTAATGACAGTGAAAGCATATTAGCTGAATCGCCGATAGATGGCACCACAACTAGCTTACCTGATATCTCTGACGATGAAGGCGACCAAGTTAGTCAACTAAAACAACAACTTGAACAGCTAAAATTAGAATTAGAAAGCGCTCATAATGAAATAGAATCTCTGTCTTTAGAAAATACCAACCTTAGGCTCGTTAATCAGGAGTTACAAAAAAATAACGAACTATACAAGAAAGTGACATGTACCCCCTTAAAATTAAAAACACACACACCAAAGAACAAGATAAAATCTTTAAAATTTAACCAACCAATTGACAAAAATAAGAAAACTAAATCTATAGACTATAACGAAACGGTAACGAGCACTGCAAACACTACACAACACATCCAGAGAAATGAAAATAAAGTTTGTATCATTAGTACCAACAAAACCAATAAAGTATTGTCAATAGCACAAAAAAAACTGAATAATTACAATATTTGTCACTACTTGAAAACGAACTGTGGAATCCATCATCTGTTTAAAAGCATGGAAGAAACGCTAAGGGATTACACTATGAATGACTTTTGCATCATATTAATAGGAGAAGACGACTTCACAGAAACGAGAGACTACTTTGATTTAATCGTTCATATTAGAAACACTTTGAAAAAAGTAGACAATACAAATATTATCATATGCCTGCCTACCTTTAAATTCAACAATAGTTCAAATATGTATAACTGGCGAATAGAAAACTTTAGTAACCTACTGTACCTAGACATAATGACACATTTACATGCATGGTTGCTGGACTCCAATCTACACTTAAGCTATGACAGTACAATGTTTAACAAACTGACAGGAAGACTGAATAACAGGGGAATGCATACGATTTTCGATGATATTAAACAGCAAATAAAAGAAATCGTCAATATAAACCGCACAACAAATTATGATTATAATTGTGAACAAAACAGTCAATTAAAGGCGATGAGAGAACTAGATGACAGCTCACAGTTTTTTCTTTAGCCACGAAATACATAGACAAGGTGAAAGAATAAGAAACCAAAAAATACAGCTGCCTAAGCTCAAAATAGCTTTCCAAAATATTCAAAGCATTGGAAACAAGGTGGATTTAATAGAACAATTGCTTGTAGATCACGAAATAGATATAATCTCATTATCAGAATTGTGGAAAAACGAGCATTATTGTCAATCGGTTTTGCCTCCTGGCTATAAAATTGGTTCTATTTTCTGTCGGAAAACCCGCGAACATGGAGGAGTTTGTATTATTACTAGAAATTCGTTGTATTCTATTGAGATGTTGGATATTGTGCATTGTTCAAGGGAATTTGTAATAGAATTTAGTGCGATAGAAATACCCCGACTTAATTGTATCTTCATAGGACTATATAGAGCGGATCGCCATATTGATATATTTTACCAACAATTGGACAAGGTTTTACATAAATTAAATACTAAACATTCATATAAACACATAGTAATAGGTGGCGACTTCAACATTAACGTACATAGCAAAACTAAACAATCCTTGGATTTTTTAAACTTTATGAAATCGTATAACCTCCAACAAATAATCCGCGAGGCAACACGAGTAACTAAAACAACATCCACTTGCATTGACCTGCTCTTTACAAACTACCCGCCTCTCATAAACAAACCAGCTGTTTGTGATTATGGACTGTCAGATCATAAAGCGGTAACTCTTCAACTAAACCTAGACTATCTCATAAAAAACAATCATAAAACGTGGTCAACGGAGAAAAGAATATTTTCAAAAAATAAGATGGAATGTTTTAGAAACTCGTTAAAAACAACAAATTGGGAAAGTATACTAAACAACAACAATAGTGTACAAAAAAATTATGACTCCTTCATGACATTCATAGAACAAAATCTCAATAAACATATCCCGGTACAAAAAATAAAAATAAAAAGCAAACCTAAAAAAGGGTGGCTGACTACAGGTCTCAAAAACTCATGCAAGCATAAAAGGGTGTTAAGAACCATCTTTAATGAAACTAAAAGTGATGTAATAAAAAAACACTACAAATCATATAGTAAAATATTAAAATACACTATTAGAAAATCAAAAAAATTGGAATTTATTAGGCAAATGAAAAATTCTGAAAATAAGGTCAAAACAATGTGGAATATAATTAACACAAAAACCGGTAAAACGAAAATAGACAGACTTAAAAATATATCATTAAATGTTAACAATGAAGAAGTCAAATGTCCTTCAGATATAGCCAACATATTTAACGAATTCTTTGCAACGGTAGGGCACAACCAAACAACCAGCTCTAACATCGCCCCTGGACAACCAGTGGTTAACCCCTCCACATGTTCAATGTACGTGCGCCCCGTAAATCAAAAAGAAATAATCGATATCATTCGATCAACTAGAAATAAGCATAGTTGTGGTATCGACGATATTCCACCAATCTTATTAAAACAATGTGCAATGGAACTTTCAACCCCTCTGACATTACTAGTAAATCAAAGTTTTGAAGACGGTCAATTTCCAGACGCACTAAAAGTCGCCTTAGTCAAACCAATACATAAGAAAGACGATACAAACACTCCTACAAATTATAGGCCAATAGCCCTTTTACCAACGTTTTCAAAGGTATTCGAAAAAGCTATGTGTAACCAGCTATATGCGTTCCTTGAAAAGTTTAATATTCTTGACGATTCACAAAATGGATTTAGAAAATGTAGATCAACAACGTTAGCCGTGTACAAATATATTCAAAGAGCGTTACAACACATAAATGACAAACAACACGTAGTAGGAATGTTGCTGGACATGACAAAGGCGTATGACAGGGTCCTGTACGACATTTTACTCAACAAATTATATGGCTGTGGAGTACGGGGACCCGCTTATTCATGGTTTAAATCATACTTAGAAAATAGGACACAAATAGTACAAATTAATCATTACAACCATGACAAAAATGAAATAAAATCCTTCAGATCTCGAGAACTCCAAATAACTTCCTCAATACCCCAAGGAAGTGTATTGGGTTGTGTGTTATTTTTAATTTATATAAATGATTTGCCAAAAACATTAGACAAAGAAAAAACTCTGCCGGTACTTTTTGCGGACGACATTTCGATACTATTAAAATGCGAAAGTGAAAATAACCCAAATCTTCTTTTACAAAACACTCTTCAAACAATAGATAACTGGCTTAAGGATCACAACTTAGAAATAAATTCAACTAAAACAAAAATAATACAATTCAGATCTTATAAAAAATCTCCTTTAAAATTGAACATAATGTACAGAAACACACGTTTAGAAGAAGTTGAGACATTTACATTACTTGGGATGAAAATAGACACACATATGAATTGGAAATCACACATCGAGCACATTAAATCAAAACTTTCTAGATTTTCTTACGCCCTTCTTCAAATTAAACGATCTACTAACACACAGACAGCTTTGTCTGCTTACTACGCGTATGCATACTCGTGGCTCCGATATGGCATCATGCTATGGGGAAATAGCGTTAACAGCGGTGAACTATTCATAATGCAAAAGAAATGTATAAGAATCCTAGCCCAAATTAATAACACGGAGAGTTGTAAACCATTTTTTAAAAAATTTCAACTTTTAACTCTGCCCTCGATATATATACTCGACATATGCGTATTTGTGTTCAAAAATATTGATGCCTTTACAAAAGTAAAAGACAATCACACCATAAACACCCGGCACAAAAATAGGCTTTACCTTCCTCCGTCAAGAATAAAAATGTTGAACGAAAGCCCATACTATATGGCAGTTAAAATATTTAACAAGCTACCAGACGTTATTAAAAACGAAAGAAAACCACTACTTTTCCAAAACAAAATTAAACTTTATCTCACACAAAAATGTTTCTACTCAGTCAAAGAATATTTGGAACCTACCTCAACATAACATTTACATAATTGCGATCCGCCCTATACAAATATTTACTAATTTTTTTTATCACTTAATTTCAATTTTAATATACAATATAATATAATTACTTTAACTCATAATAATATTCAAAGCTGACATGATTTTATTGACAAATCTTTATTTATTGTCTCACTTATTCTATAAATTCGTGCATATGGTATAGAAGAACTTTTAATAATAAAATTGACCTAGTATGGACTGTGAGCTGCTAGTGCAGCACTTTATGACACCTTTTGCACACCATTGTCATGGTAGAATGTACTGAACCAGTATTGTAATTATTGACATCTGTTGTATGTACTACATTCTGCAAATAAATGAATTTGAATTTGAATTTGAATTTGAATTTGGTAACCTGACAGAATTGCTACATGAGCTGGCACGAGAATCTTTGTCTAGTTTGTCTAAATTCTTTTCAAAATTATTTATAATTGTTTGAGATTTTGATAATGTTTTAAAATACAAAGATTCAAAGTCCGAACGTTCTTTCAAGTTTGTTTCCAAGTCACCTGAAAGCTCTAATTGTGATTGAATACTATCAAAAAGATTATATAAATCCTCTAATTTAGTAACGCGCAACTGTAGTTCCCTGACCGCAGCTTCATCCAATTCAGAAATATTGATAGCAGCCAAATAATTAGCGCATACTGTGAGACGACCTTTACCGACCGAACAGTACCACGTCTCTTAATAAGCTCCTTCTCATCGGCCATGTTAGGAAACAGGTGTGTAAGTCAACCTGGAAATTATTTGTATAAATTTAAATAAATTACAGACTAAACAAATCAATAACACTTTGTATGATAGGTAAATTCCTTTGAAACAGGGAAATTATTGATATAGGTGTTTATTTATGCTATACAAGCTCAACAAAATCACAACAACAATAAATCATCACTTATTACACTGCAAATATAGCAGTTCTTGGTTATATCAATAACTATATAACAGTAAAAGAGCTATAACTTAAAAACCATTCAAATTAATACCCATCTAACATAAATTAACTAACTACCTACTTATACGTAGTTAGAAGCAAAAGTGAAAAACCTTTTATATAAATATTGTTCTAAAATGTATGTTAATAAATCTATGATATACTCGTAATAACATGTATTATCTAAGTATGTCTAAGTCGATTTTATTCAATATAGTATAATTTTGTATCTCAAAACCTAATGAATTTTTACACCAATGACGTCATATTATTAATAATAGTTTAAATTCAATAAATTAAATACAATAAACATTTAATATTATTTATTTCATTATAACAATTCAATAAAATATATTATAAATAATAGTATAAATTCGATGGCTTCAAAATAATAATTTATTAATTAACATCGATAAAACTAAATTAATGCAATTTAAACAAAAAACAAAAAACACTTTGCATACTCTAATAGAATTTAATGGTGAAAAAGTTGAATTGACGACTACAATAAAATTTCTCGGTGTACACATAGATGACAATTTGAAATGGCAAAGTCAAAAGTCATATTGATTTCGTTTGCAAAAAAGTGTCACAGTCATCTTATAGTCTATACATGCTAGCAAAAAAGGTCAATCTTAACTCATTACTCGTAGCTTATCATAGTAATGTTGCTTCTAGACTTAGATATGCAATCATATTCTGGGGAAATACTACCAACTGGGATAGAGTTTTTAAATGTCAAAAAAGGTGCGTGCGAGCTATGTGCAGTCTTAAAAGAACTGACAGCTGCAAGAATTATTTAAAAAAATTAAAAATACTTACAGTTTCATCATTGTATATTTTTGAAATGGCATTGTTCATTAGACATAATCCGTCACTGTTTACATTAGAGATTAAATCGCGAAATAGAAGTCACTTGTATAATAACCTTACCTGTCACTATAGAACTACCCTCTTTGGGAAAAGTGTATTTGCTATGTCCACAAAGATCTACAATAAGATTCCTAACAATATAAAAGAATGTGGCAACGTCTATGTCTTTAAAAATGAATTGTTCAAATTTCTCACAGAAAATTGCTATTACTCTGTTGATGAATTTTTATCGACTCGATTTTTTTAAATGTTTCATGTCCAGGTTTAATGTTGTTTTTAAATACTATAATTTTAAATATTAATCAATATATTGCTTAATAATTTGTATGCCCAAATGGCAGATCATGGAATGAACATCATTAATAATTATGTAATGAACACCTGTATGTAACCCATGTATCACAAATAAATGATTTGATTTGATTTGATTTGATTTAGAAAACAAAGTCGACGAATTCAATTATTTTAATCACAAAAATACAGATATTAACATCCCTACCATTACTTTTGTTCAGCTTATTAGATTTATTTAACCTAAAATGCACTTTTTCACTAAAAATACATAGGGTCATTAACTAACAACAATTTACTTATGGTTTGTTAAAACAGGTAGGTCACAGTCGTCAGCCGGCAAGATCGCGCTAATATAACGCTAAGCGTAAACAACTAAGTACATAACTAATCTTAACTGAGTTTATTTAACAGTTTTAAATATTAATTATTAACAATAATTAATAAATGATTAGTTTGTTATGAAATAATGACTTATTTGAGCCAAAATGTTAATAACTTAAAAGTTTGGCTTGCTAACTACAATTCAAACATTGTAGGTACTTATAAGTTGTAATGTAAAAAAAAACATGTAAGTTATAACTTTAACAACAAATTAACTACGAAATAATGATAAATACGAGTACAACCTGTAATGAGTGCTGAGTGAGGAATTGTATCAAATAAAAGGGACTTATTACCGAAATAGATGTCCAGATTACAATATCTCACTGACAACACCTAAGGTGTAGTTAGGTAGTTCTAAATCCGTTTCGATATGGACCATGAAGAGGAGAATGCCAGGTCGTATTTAAAAGAAAGATTTAGTAGTTTAACAGGATCAATAACTTTAATTCGTAACCGTACATAGACGAGTGACGGGAGGGCAAGGTACCGAGCCGCGACCTCTGACCATTGAAACGAGATGGAATACATACTGTTTGACAGTATATAATAACGAAACGCATTGCTCTGAAACTTGCCCCTAACAATTATAAACTAACTTAAAGGTTTTCAACAAGCCCTGATAGATTACGGGTCTATCTCTTACAACGACATAATTGGGTAAAAACATATTTTTTATTGTCTTTTGTTTTATTTAGTTAATTAGTTTTTTTTTAATACCACCATCCATTAAATTATGTTGCGGCAAAAACTATTTGAAGCTCTATGAACCAATACATTTTTACTTATCATAGTCTTCTTTTACTAACTCTGCACCTCTTTCGCCGATCATCATTGATGGACCATTGGTATTACCGCTTGTAATAGTTGGCATTATACTTGCGTCGATGACTCGTAGATTTTTCACACCATGCACTTTTAGCCGACTATTCACAACTGAAGTTTTTGAATCAGTTCCCATACCACATGTTCCTACTGGATGGTACACAGTTTGTACCGTACTTAAACAAACACACTTCCAATAATCTCTGCTATCTAATTCAAAGTCATCACAAGGTGGCCATTGCATTCTGGCTAAAAATGCACCAATTGACTTAAAGTACTCCGTTTCTAATACCTTAGTAATGTGTTTAATACCAGTAACAATAGACTCTAAATCTGAGCGGTTTTTAAAGTAATTAGGGTAAATAAATGGGTGATCATTAGGATTTTTTGAACGTAAAGTAATATTTCCTCTTGATTTTGGATGCAATAAATTGAAGGCAAACAAGAAGCAAGTGTAGTTCTTATTGAGTTTTATTAGAGGGTTGGCTACTGTGTCTTTTAACCTAAACCGCTTTGACGAAGCGGTAGAAATATCAGATGTATTTTTCCAAAAAATAAGTAGATGACTTTCATAGTCTGGATAAGAAGCATTCTTGTCAGCTGAAAAAAACGCCAAAATATCAGCAATACTATTTTGTGCCAAATAACCCGTTCGGTTATAGAGATATTTAATGACGTCAAAACGTTGATCCTCAATAGTTTCAGGATTGGATTCATTATTATAGATTGGAATAATTATAAAACTATGATCTTGAAGATTTTGTCCTACCATTGGCGCATGAACTATAGGCTCAATTTTTTTTGAAGCAAGGTAATCTTTGTTGCCTACTCCTGACAACATTAATAATTGAGGTGAATTTATAGCACCCGCACTTATGATAACTTCCTTATCGGCCAAAAACGTATAACGATTTGACCCACGTTTTACCTCAACGCCGTAAGCGACTTTTGATGAGTGTCTTATTAAAATCTTGGTAACAAAACTATTTTTCAGAACCTTTAAATTTCTTCTATGCAGCACAGGATTTAAATATGCTTTATTCGAGCTTTGTCTTTCTCCATTTGCACCTGTTACTGATGCTATACCTGAACCTAAAATGTTTGCAGTATTTAAGTCTGGTACATTCTTAATTCCAATATCATTCCAAGATTTAAGAATTTTTTCCGTCACAATTCTATATGTGCTATTAAAAGTATTGATTATCAGCGGTCCATTATGGCCATAATGTTCATAAATTCTTGGATTTTGGAGCAAACGCTGGTTTTGGTAGCTTTGTCCTTTTTTAAAGCACCGTCGAACATCCTGTACACTCCATTCTAAATTACCACCATCATACCAACTTTGATAATCTTCGTCATTGCCTTCTATATAAATCATGGCATTGAGATTACTGGAGCCTCCTAACATTTTACCTCTTGGCCAATTTATAGAATTATTTATAACAGCTTGATCCACATCTGCATCTCTTGTAGTTAAATATTGCCAATCATATTTTGTTGTGTATACGCTTAGATCTAATGCTGGAACCTAAAATAAAAAGAAATAAAAAAATTAGATATAGAAATCAAACTTAAGAAATGCTCACTATCGGCTGTCATAGCCTAAATCATAGCCAAGTTATAGTTATCATAGCCTATTATTCACTATGATTACTTGTATGAGCTAGTAGATCGTGTTACTTTCATACCCATTGGTATAGAACTAACGCGACCTACTAGCATACTTTGTTTTTAGCTAGCAAATTCGTGCTTTGTTAAGCATTGGAATGAGCCAAGTGCAAAACATTTTACATGTGCATCTGAAGGTTTCCAAGGTTTCGGAAGCTTTGCACTCGATGGATACTGAATGACCAAATGGTGGACCAAAAACGACTGCGTGTCCAGTGATGCCGTAAAATGATATAAAAGTTTAACGGAGGACAGTCACTGGCTGCCTATAATATCGTGAACCGAAACGAAACCTGGATGTACTGCTTTGAATCCGAAAGAAAAAGCCAGTCTGCATAGTGGGTCTTTCCTTTTGAACATTTGCTGACGAAAGTTACGAAAAGCCGAAGCATTGGTAAAAAAAACCATTTCTTCTTTTTGAACAAATCAGGACATTACACTACAGTATCGCTTGAAGATCAAAGGACAGTGACTGCAGATTGGTACGCCAACACTTGCTTGCCCAGGGTCTTAGAAAAAGTTTGCAAAAAGCTTCCTCGAGGCAACGTCCTCCTTCACCGCGATAACGCATCCTCACATTCCGCTAAGGTAACAGAAGCCTATTTGAAGGCGTCAAATGTGGAACTGATATGATGAATGTGGATCGCCTTGCGCCTAGCACCCTGCGACTTCTTTTTGTTTCCAAAAATTAAAGATAATCTTAGAGGCACACGTTTTATGAGTCCTGAATCGGCGGTGAATACGTTCCATGGGGCCATTAAAGAGGTCCTTAAGGAAGACTGGTCCAACTGCTTTGGATAGTAGTCAGCGAGCTTGCAATTAATTCATTTTTGCGTTCAGCGAATGCAAAAATGCATTAATTGCAAGAGAATATACTTTGAAAAAACAATAAATGTATCGTAAGTCTTATATCTATTTAGTATTATTTATCAGAATCCAGAAACTTTCAGTATGCCCTAAGTACTATGATAATAGACTTCCCATAATCGAATCGAATTCATTTCCAGATGAGACGACTTGTGCTCTAAAATATTTAACTTAAATTATTTGTTGTAAGTCGGTAAAAATATTTTAGGTGTATTATTGTGAATCACGTTTTTTTGTCAGATTATTTTAAGGGGGTTGTTAAATAATTTTTCATGGTGACCAACTGTCTTGGAAAGCGTCTTTCAATTCTTTCGAAGACTTTTATTTTTCGTTTATATTTAGTTCTCTGGGTGTTTCCAGAATTTCTTCTATTATTCTCTCAGGCTGGATTAGTGGTTGCTACAGTTTTTTTATGTTATCTTGTATTATTAATTTCTATTCCTGATCTTATTTACTATAAGGTACAAAACTAGAGGATCTTTGGCCTGTGTTAGGAGTTAGCTTTTTATTTTGTTCTCATACAATCTTAGCTCGAGACTGAGACCTCTGGTGATTTTAATCCTCTGATGATTTTGATTATCAATTTTTTAAACACGTTTATGATTATTTTTAGTAAAACAATCTTACAATACGTATTAATAACTTCAGATTTCTTCGCTCTTAGAGTTATTACTTATTTTTGCAGTTCTCTTCTTATTTGTAAAACTTTTAAGAGGATAGTCTTCTTCTATTGTAATGTTTTTATGTTATTTCTTATCTTTAATATTTTTATGCATTAATCCCCTTTTAACGGAGAAGACCTCCATATCACTTCCATAGTGATTTGCCTCAGTCTTATTATATTGAACAAGTAGTATCTTCTTTTGGATTTAGTTGGGGCTTTCTACGTGAGTTTATAGGAGAGATTTGAAACGGTCGATCAATATTTATTCATTACAGCAACTCATGAACTGCCCCTAATAAGATAATTGTATTTCTATTAGTATAATTATGTAACTTATAGATGGTGTTAGTAGACTTTTAACTTTTTTAAGATGAAAGCCGTTTGGTTGCTAAATCTGATAGTATACAAAAACTATAACTTTGTTAAATAAATATTGTCTGTTTTCGTTGATTTATAATTTTACTGGTTCTATAATTTTATTAACTTCACTTTTAATTCTATTAACTTAACTTGACTTTTAAACACTTTACTAACTTCTGAACAATTACTTTACGGGACCACTTGCCACTCGGGAACGTTTAAAGCATCTCCTCATGTTGCGGTTCTGCTGCTACGTATGTGTTTCGCGGTTCCTAAAATCACGTACTTATTGCGGACTACTCCAACCTGGCTTTGTCCGGAGGCTGTCTCTTTGTTCAATGGTGCTTTAAGAGATACTGCTGAGTAGATCCTTAATGTCTACCTTGATGAGCACCAGTGGATCCAGGCAGCTCTGCCAATAAGATACGGGGGTCTCGGATTACGGCGTGTACTGGATGTTGGCTTGCCGGCCTTCCTGGCGTCGGCGCATGGAGTTGCGGACCTTATCACTGTCACACTTTCTCCAAATGGTGATAGGGCGAGCATACCTTATGTGTCCTAGGCGGTATCGGCATGGTCGGCCGTCAACGCAAGTGAGCCATTTCCAGTGACCCTACACGTCCAGCGAGCATGGGATGACGTTGGAGCTAAGGGACTTCTTAAACAAATGTTGGATACTGCTAGGGGTACCGATCTGTCGAGACTGAGTGCCGTATCGCAGTCAGAATCAAAGGCATGGTTACATGCACTCCCGTCGCCTCACTTGGGCACCTTGCTAGACGGCGACTCTTTGCGTGTGGCATTGGCTCTCCGCCTGGGCTGCAGGGTGTGCGAACCACATAGATGTACCTGCGGTGCCATGGTAGGGACCGATGGTGTTCACGCACTGCGTTGTCGTCGCTGCGCAGGTAGATTTTCGGGACACCATGCCCTAAATGACATAGTCCGAAGGGCTCTTATATCCGCCAATGTACCCTGCGTGCTGGAGCCATCGGGTCTCAGCAGATCTGTGATCTGTGATCAGACGGGAAGCGGCCGGATGGCTTGACTTTGGTGCCGTGGAAAAACGGCAAGTGCTTGGTATGGGACGCTACATGCGTTAGCACAGTCGAGGCCTCACATCTGAGTCGCACCGTCCAAGCTCCGGCGGCGGCGGCGGCGGAGGATGCCGCCAGTAGGAAGCGATCAAAATACGAGTTAGGGATAAAAGTGGTGACTCCCGCTCCGGCTCGTTTCTGGTGCAAAGGATGTCCGTTGCAATTTAGCGAGGCAATGCTGACAGTATCATGGGCACCTTTGCACCGGGAGCGACGCGGGTTATATGAACTGACTTGAATTAAAAAAATAATAATAATTGTAAGTTAAATGTATGTGATGTATGTATTTAATTTAAATATGATTGTATATTAAAGATAAATAACTACGATAGCATTACTTTTTATAATTTCGTACCTTTCGTACAAGTGTATATAAATATTTAATTTAGTGCAAATTTTACCTCTTTTTAAAGGAAATGAATTTCGAAATTCGGTTTTGAATACCCGATGACAAAGGAGGGACTATTGTAGGTGTGTACATGCATTTGTACCTATTTACATCCAAAAATATTAATTCACAAAAATAATTTTGCCCATGCGTGAATAATAAAAAGAGTTAATATTGTGGTACTAACATTGGATTCCACAGGAGGGTCGTCTCCAGCTTCTAAAAGTAGAACTTTCCATTCGTTTATCTCGCTCAATCTATTTGCTAGTACGCTTCCTGCTGATCCACCTCCTACTATTATGAAATCAAATTTCGTATTACCTGTAAATAGACGTTCGTTAGAATTAGTGAATGTAAATTAATGTATTTAAATTATCATTGAAAGAATTTACTGAGAGAGTTCGATTTTTCTGTAGGGCTTCACGACAGAAAACAATTAGAATCAAAAGATTAATGTAACAAACTGATCTTTCGGAGCCAACTAAAGCCATTTTTTTTCGTTTTATTTCGTTTCTTTACGACAACACAAAATACATACTTATGCACAATTCCTATGAAAGTCATATTTTGACTGTTTTTTTTGGTGGTAAACGAACAACCAATCACCTAATAGTAAGCGACTAGCACTACACATGGAAACACAAGTGCGTAGCCATCTTTGAGTGCAAAGGAATAGTTAGAGTAGTCTGGTTTTATTTAATTGAGTTTAACTTGAAGAGGTTATTCTCAGTCGTCACTAATGGCTTCGTTCCCACTGGTTACAAATTGGGAAAAAAAGCATATCTTGTGTGTGTGTGTGTGTGGTGACGGTTTATAAAAAAGAGTGTCACCACCCCTATTCATCCTGGGGTGTCATAAGAGCCGACTAAGGGAGTAAACAACGCAGGACAATGGCACTGTAAAGAGAAAGGAAACTTGACACAAATCCTATGCCAAACCATATGGCCTCGATGTGTCAGCGTAGTAGGCCAAAGCCTTCTTTCTAAGGAGAGGTCTATTTCGAGAAGTGGATCATTAAAGGGCGACGATAAGGTATAGAGTAGTGTTTGATCTAACTTTAAATACTTACTTGGAATATAATCTTCTTTTACAATTCCTTCTGTAAGTAAACACTGACTAGCCGCAAAAAACTGAACAGCAGAGGCAAAAGTATTAGGAAATCCTCCCGTAGTCGGTATCTCACACGGTGTATTGTAACTATATCAACAAATAGGTTGAAAATTAGTTGATGTTGATAAACAATAATGATATTTATTAAAACTATATGTCTTTAAAATATATTTAGCAAAACAAAAGTACAAATTGTAAATACTATGAACCAGTCAGAGGTTCTGCTAGTAGTTTATTTTCAAAATATTATGAAAAGTAGCGGACATACAAATCGTTTATGTGTATATGTAATTTATTTCTTGAATAGTTTTATCTGTCGACATGTTTGTGATCTTTAATAAGTTTACGTTCCAAAGAACTCAGGCCAATCAAATAAACTCTATCTGTCGATTTACGCTAGGTTTTAAATACTTTTTAGAGCATAAACGAAGTAAGCAAAGGCTTATGCCATAGTTATATTATTGGTCCGGGAGCGATGAGGGGTGGGTTATATGATTTGACTTGAATTGTATGTATTCATGAATGTAATATCATTTAGATTATTTTACTAGAAATAATGATAAATTCTTACTCTTAATTTTTTTTTTATGTCAGAGGGGCAGACGAGCAGACGGGTCACCTGATGGAAAGTGACGCCCATGAACGTCTGCAACTCAGGAGTCACAAACGCGTTGCCGGCCTTTTAGGAAGGCGTATGCTCTTTTCTTAAAGGTTTGAAGGTCGTATCGGTCCGGAAATACCGTAGACGATAACATAAAATAAAATAATAAAAACAATGATTTGTATTTTGTACTATAATACTCACCACGACATTTTTAATCACGAAACAATTTTGAGGAACCAAGGCACCATCCATAACAACGTACTACCCAAAATTGTGAATGTTTCACAATGTTTTGTTTTATTATATACTCAAGATAAATTAAACAAAAGCTAATATGTGGCACTTTAAACTTTAATTAGTACATTGAGTAAATACGCGTATGGCAAGAAAACACAATAAAAGTAGAAATCATAATAATACAGTCATAAAAAAAATAGTGTGGATCAGGTAAATTTATTTAGACAAATAAAATAGAAGGAGACAGATAACATTGATCGTGTTACGCAAACGGTACGTATTAAGGTCACGCGCCTATCATATGGATGATATTCGTAGGAATGGATAGGAGTAGTTGACTATGTTTATTATTAATATTTTACCCAAGAATATTAATATATCACAAAAAAAAACAATATGAACATATTTTATTTAGCAATTTTATGAACAGTAACATGAGATGACTGACGCGTATTTATTACAAAATAAAACGCTTGAAGCTGTCTCATGTCATCTCGAATGACGTCACGGTGTGCAAAACAAACATCTGTTTGGTTGAAGTGTTACCGATAGACGGAGAGAGAAATAAATAATATAAGGTGGATACTAATTCTTAATGGATACTTAGTCGGCGTCAAGTCGACAACTAAAGTGGGCACTGAAAATCAGTACAGAAACGAAAATCAGTACATTGCTCCATCGCAGTGCATACTAAGGGACCACCTATTTTCTGAAACACGGCGTACAACCCTCAGCAAAATAAAAAGTTTTTCATTGTACATATGTAACATCTCATAGACACGTGTTGTCAGTGTTATGAAAGAATGACGTATTGAGATATGTCACTGTTAAATTTTAATTTGTTTTTTTTTTCTTTTGTATGTGTCATTATTAATCTTTTATTTTTTATATGTTGTGTTTTATGGTATAAATCATTTTCTTTCTTCTTTCTAATTATTACAGGTTAACGGTTATCCTGATGAATGTATTCCCGGAAGTAAACCTCCTTTCTAAGGAGAGGCCTATGTCCAGCAGTGGACTAGTATAGGCTGTTGATGATGATTGATGATGATGTATTCTCGGGGGAGCCTTTAAACCCTATGGGAACGCGTCCTCAAGGTGGCCGATAGGGATCGCCTGGGTCTACGTAAGTAGAATCAGGAGGGTAGGAGCGGAATAAAATAGCTCCAGCAGACCAAAAGGCCGCAGAAAGTCACTGCGATATAAACCCCTGCTGCGGGATTCTTCAACATCTTCGGAGCAGAGTGATGGAAATGCAACAAGTGCTAGGGCGTACCCCCAAAGCGACGCAAGTGTCATCAGAACACCCACGATGCGCATAGCGAGCTGGAACGTGGGCTCGATGACAGGACGCAGCTCAGCGAAGTATTAAATCGAAGACGCATCAATATTTGTTGCATCTAGGAAACGAATTGGAAGGGGTCCTCAGTAAAGATGGGTCAATAGACACTGATGTCACCCATTACATAAATACCGGGTGGATGAGATAAAGAGAACTATCCGGCATGCTATGCGATAGCCGAATGCCCGTGCGCATAAAGGGACGAGTATACAGAGCAGCCGTTTGACCGACCATGATATGTCATTCAGCACAAAAATCAATTACACTGCGCAAAGATGAAGATGCTCAGGTACCGACGACAACGAGACGACCCAGGACCGAGCTGCCTGGAGACACATGATACGGAGAGCCGACCCCAAATAAAAATAGAAAGGGCTAGGCAAAGAAGAAGGTTATCCTAGTATAAACATTTTGTCCTGTGGAACATCGGGTACGACTGGGCCCTACGAGGGCGTCTCCCCCCCGGGCTGGGTGTCATCTGCTACGCGGATGACACTTTAGTCACGGCCCGGGGGGGCTAACTTCCAGGAGGCGGCGCGCCTGGCCGCCACGGGAGTTTCCCAGGTGGTCGGGCGCATTGAGGCGTTGGGATTACGGGTGGCCCTGGATAAGACGGAGGCCCTATTATTCCATGGGCCCCGTCGTGGTCCACCCGCCGGCGCCTCAATCGAGGTCGGCTCGGTCCGGGCCCAGATGAGGTACCTGGGTCTGGTCCTTGACGGTAGGTGGCTCTTCGACGAGCACTTCCGACAGCTTGGTCCGAAGCTGGTGGACACTGCCTCCGCCCTAGGGCGACTGCTGCCCAATTTGGGTGGGGCCAGTGTTCCCACGAGGCGGCTGTACGCGGCGGCGGCGGCGGGGGTTGTTCGGTCCATGGCGCTGTATGGTGCACCGGTGTGGGTGGCGGCTCTGACCGCCCCAAATAGGGCACGCCTCTGGCGCCCCCAGAGGATATTGGCGGTCAGAGCCATACGCGGATACCGCACGGTGTCCACCGAGGCGGCTTGCGCGCTGGCCGGAACACCCCCGTGGGATTTGGAGGCGTAAGTGCTCGCCGAAGTTTATCGGCGAGTGGCTGACTTCCGGGCGGAGAGCGGATTCGCCCTCCGCCCGAAGACGTGCGCGAGTGGCGCGAAGCCGCTCGCCGAGCCACCATGGTCAGATGGTCGTTCCGGCTGGAGACTCCACGCGCTGGCTTCGCCGCCGTGGAGGCTCTCCAGACGGTCATCGCTGAGTGGGCAGGGCGGCAGCACTTGACCCTTTCCTTCCGGCTGACGCAGGTGCTTTCCGGGCACGGTTGCTTCGGAAAGTACCTGTACTCGGTCGCTAAGAGGGAATCGAGTCCCGCCTGCCACCACTGCGACTACAATGAGGATTCGGCCCAGCACACGCTGGCGGTTTGCCCCGCATGGGCGACGCAGCGCCGGGCCCTCACTGCAGTCATCAGAGCAGATCTCTCGCTACCGGCCGTAATTCGCTCCATGGCCGGTAGCGACAGTTGTTTTACCGCGGTCGCAACCTTCTGCGAGGAGGTAATCTCGCAGAAGGAGGCGGCGGAGAGGGCCCGGGAGGAAGACCTCCACTCGGACTCGATCTAGGCCCGCCTACCACAGCCTCATGCCGCCCTGAGTGTGGCCGCGGGTGGACGGGGTGGGTTTCCCCTCCACCCGCATTAGTTGGCCAGCCGCGAGGGGGCGGCGTCCGCGTGTGCCGGACGTCGCCTAAAGAGAGGGTCCACTGAGACGGAGCCCGCATCAGGAGCGGGCCGGCGCTGGGAGGGGTCCAGAAGGCGATAACTACCTGGACCCCTCCTAAACTGGAAGCGCAAAGAGGGCACACCGTGTGGTTTTAGTCGGTTCGAGTCCGACACACCGCCCCGCCGAACGAGAGCCCCGGCGGGGTGACGGTCCGAGGGGATTTCCACACGTAAAAAAAAAAAAAAAAGTATAAACATTTTGTGCTTTCAAATGAGCAAAATTAGGTGAAGAAAGTTCCATATAGTATATGGAAATTGACGGATGTAAGAAAAGAGAGAATATTAGAACGACTCAAAAAAATGGATGGACTGCATAAAAGAGGATATGGCTAGAAAGGGAGCAAACAGTGAACTGACGAGTGAGCTTATATGTGCCCCTGATGTTGTAATTCGTACCAAAGTTTCTTCCTCACCTTTTAAGTATTAGCATCTGCTTCTTAAAAATTACTCATAAACTTTGCCTTTATATTTTAAAACAAACTTGATACTATAACAAAAATGTTGATATTTAATGATTTCAGAATCTAATGCGGAGAGCATTAGATTATGAAATCATTAAATATCATTAGCATTTTTAGATTTCTTCTAAGAGTTTTATAAGTACACTTGAATTTGAAAGTAAACTGGGCTATTCTTGAATATAGTTTCGGTTGTTAAATATTTTAAGCTTGTTACCACTTGTGATAGCTTTAAATTTTTCTAATAAAATTCTGTAGCAGTGCTTGCAATTTCTTCACTCCTGCAATATATCCACATGAAGAATGCTATTCCGTACATGCAACAGTCTTGGAACCGCTTTACAAAGCAATGCAGTCGTGGTATGTCATAGAACGAATAATGTCGTTTTCTTCGTCAACAATCAATGTAGCACCACCATATAACTCCACCATATTTACTGAGATAGAATTGGCCATCATGTTTCTATGGCACATAACTTATGACATTATCTCCTTAAGCTCGCGATGATCTACAAAAGAAATTTCACCAATCGCTTCAATTAGCTTAAATTTAATTAGCATTGACTAACTTTCAATGATCTCAACCTTAAAATAACAAGAATTGATTTAATCAAAATACTGTTACATATCGTAATAACAATTATAATTACATGGCAGAAATTAGTGTTAGTTGCAAGAAATGTGTACATTGATTTTTGACAAACTACTGCCATTTAGGTTTTTAAAGCCTTCGTAGGTATATTATAGCTAGTTTTTAACCAACTTTAAAAAGGAGGAGGTTCTCAATCCGATAGGTATTTTTTTTTAATGTATGTACACCGATTACTCTGAGATTTATGATCCGATTTACGTGATTCTTCTTTAGTTTGATGCGGAGTAGTAGCCATTTGGTCCCTTAAAAATTTAACATAGTTAGGCCTAGTAGTTTTCATTTTATGAACATTTTTAATGAATAATATTGTTTACTTGGATGATATCATTTTAGTTTGTGTACGGCCTTTGTAGGAGTTTTCATTTTAGTTGATTATATATTATTTTATAAACATTTTTCAGGAGATTTGTAATGAATATTATTGTTTACTTGGATGATATAATTTTAGTTTGTGTACGGCCTTTTTAAGAGTTTACATTTAAGTTGATTATATATTATTTTATGAACATTTTTTAAGGAGTTTTCATTTAAGTTGATTATATATTAGATATTTTATGAACATTTTTAATGAATATTATTGTTTACTTGGATGATATAATTTTAGTTTGTGTACGACCTTTTCAGGAGTTTTCATTTAAGTTGATTATATATTACTATTAACCCGTGTCCCGATAAGTGGGTCTTAGGCTACCCGTCATTAAAGCGGAGTGAGCTTGCGGAGTAGAGAAATTGAGAAATATTATAACTAATACGATTGCATAGAAAAACTCGGAACGAAGAAATAAATAAAAAGGAAATTTTAAAAATAAGTAAAAAATTAATCTAGATTTTACTGTCTTAATCGTTGCATTTCCTGTAGTGCTTTGTCATCATGTGGTTTGTGTAATAATTTAGATGGTACTAATCTATGAGAGAGCAGCAGGAGGAGTCTATGCCCTCTGCTCAGCAGACTCGTTGGCTAGACGGTCATAAATAAAGCCTAACCTATGCGCTTGCTGTTCAGACGTCTCTTTGGCAAGACGTTCTTGAATCTTAGCGAGTCTAGACTCATACTGTTCAAGAGTTTCTTGACGTGAACGTAATTTTATATAATTTTTCATAGCTAACAAACGTTCTTCACGATCTATCTCTGTCTCACAAGAACGTGAAATAGGGTTTCGAACAGCATTTTTTCGGAGTCGATTCCTTTTTTCCGTTCCCGTTTCTTGGGATCTATATTGTTTAAGGCGCGCTGCACCTTTCGTAGGCGTACCCATAGCTACTGACTATTTGAAAACTAAAAAAAATACTATTGGATATATGACAATAAAAAGCAACGAAATGTTATAGTTTACCTGATGTAATCTAGAAAAATCCTACTGTAGTTAACAGAACAACCTATTTCAGACACTAAAAAGTAAAAAAAAAAAAAACTACGTTTAAAAAAACCGACTTCAAACCTATCAATAGGTAGCACATACAAACAATAGTATTTTATTAATATTAAAGGTTTGCATAAGAGGTGTATTAAATTTAATCTTTATTAAGTTATTTTATACTTTTTAGTTTTTGAAGTCGGTTTTTTTTAACGTAGTTTTTTTATTGTAGTCATATAAACTCTGTAGATATAAATGGGACTACTATTATTTTACAGCAAAATTACTGGAAAACGTTTAACGTTCACTGAGAAGTCGTTGATAACCTGTCGTGTATACAATACTGTGACGCCATGCTTTCTGATTGGCGCTTATTGTCACGTGATAAATGCCTGCGACAGCGCAATTTTATTTATTAAAAATAGAATCTTCGGCTACAAGGTAACCATCAGCTCAACCTCTACTGCTGGATGGAAGAATGCTTGCTTGAGAGAGTGTGTGAGATAATGGAGTAGCCAGATTAATCAAATAATTGTAGTACAAGAAAGAATACCGTGGCAATTTCCATTATATCCATAACAAGTTCTTTAATTGTCTATACTACAGTATATGATCACGTTAATTCCCGTACATACACACATTTATTTTTAAAGACAGTCTTAACCATTCATTAATCATTTATTTCTAAAATGTATATACTCGTATGTAGTTCACGGTTATATATACCGTGACACCGATATTTGGTATTACTCATATGACATCTAAACAGACCAGATATCAGCATTCACAGTAATTACAGAGTTTTACCAAAGTGGGACAACTACCTACCTCCAAGGTTTTTCACTATCGAACTTGGAGATAATGAAAACAAGCTATTTAAGAGATATTAAATTACAATTACTAACTAAATAGCGTGCGAATTTTATTTGTTTTTCATTTTCAACTTTCACGAGACTTTCGTCATGAGGAACGGCAATATCAACAATCATTGTACGGCGCTCTAATTGATCTATCACTACAATATCAGGGTAATTGGCAACAATAGTCCTGTCTATGATAATAGATCGATCGTTGGTATTTAAAGCCAAGCTGTTGGTGTATGATCTTGACTACTTGGTTATGCCTGTTCAAATATTCACCGTTAGCGAGACGATAACATCGACAATAAAATCATTAGTACCAAGTACTACAGGTGTGCGCCAATTCTCTTTAGCCAGAGCAAGCGGAGAAAATCAGGTATCCACTGCAACTATATTGCGATGTACTCCTACATCAGTATGTAGAAAATATTCTCTGAGATTGTATATCTTGCGATTGTGTAGGGTCTTGATATTTAATAGTTCGCGACCCCCAAAATTCGCGTTATATACAATCTCATAACCGATGGACGTGGTTGGTGCATTCGGAACGTAGTCAGCAATGTACGAACTCTCCGGTCAAGGACATCTAATTCGGTCTGAGTCCATCTAAGTATACCAAAGTAATACATCAGAACCGGCATGACCCAACCTTTGTAGGCTCGCGCCCTGATGCACCTTAATAAAAGACTTTTAAGTACTTTTTTCAAGAGGCCAAAAAAGCGTTCCTGCAACGTTTGTTTCATGTCGGATTCTTTTATTTCCAACAAATGTGAAATACCTAGATACTTGTAAGTTTCAGAGAGTTCTCACAGAGATCTGAGTTTTTTGAATCTGAAAGCTAGCCAGGTCAGTCTATGTATGGGTGATCCCATCACCCATACATAGACTGACCTGGCTAGGATTGCTTAAGTTTGAAATGTACTAATCTACTCGGTTACCACTGAATCAGAGCTCTTAGCTATATTTTACGTTAATGAAAAACACTGATGTTGAACTCTATAAAAATGGCAAAAACCAGGTTATTGTAAAAAGCCATTCCTCGCAGTTTCACCTGCGTTTATGACCCATCCTAAGGGTCCTCTATCGTTAATCCTGCATAGTTGTTAGTCCTTCGTAATGTTTAATGCCATACCAACATTATTCCATAATATAATACTTTATCTCATTCCAAAAGAATCATGTGTATCTGAGTGATAGTTCTAGAGAATAGCGCGTAAAAACGATCAATGTAGCATCGGGTTTAGCACCGACTGCAAACAGACTAGAAGATATCTATTGCTATTATAATTTGACAATTTACTGATTTTTTCAATTAGATTTAGAATTTTTTTTAGTGCTCTCTGTTAGTGTTGTGTGAAGCCTGATCAACTTTTTTTTTTAAGAATTTATTATTTTACAAAATTTCACTGTTGTGTACAAATAAATCTGAGTGCCGTTTAGTAAAGATAAAGTGAACATTATAGTAAATACTAGTTCTTTATTTCGCAATAAAAGTTCTCATTGGAATTGGTATAGAATGTACTCGTATAATAGAAATAAACTACCTTCTCATGATCATTCAATGAACTGAGACCATGGTAGGTACGGTCTACGCGCATAGGAAATCAGGAATATAATACGCATATTAAAAGCTTTTTTGTTTTCTTTTTATGCACGGAAAGCCCCTCGGGCCGGCACCTCACCGGGATTTGCGACGGAGCGATGTATCTTAACCGAACCGACTAAACCCACACGATGTGCCGCTCCGCGTCTGAGGTAAGAGAGATCCAGGAAAAGCTGATATTAAGACATCCGGACCTTTTCCAGCGCCTGCCCGCAATAGGACAGGTGCCAACTTCGGAAGGATTCTCTATTTATAACTCTATATCTCCTCGCGGGTGGCTACTCTAGCGGAAGGAGGGAAAACTTGTCCCGTCCACCCGCAGCCACGTTTAGGAATGAGGTGATGGTAAGCATTCCTTCGCGCCACGCGGTACGCCAGCGGCGAATAGGGTCCGGCTCCTTCACGGCGGCAAAGTCAGTATGTGACTCGAAATTAAGTATGGATTGAATGCATTTAAAAAAATTAAAATAGAAATGATATTTATTTCTATACCTAAGTAAATCTTTTCAGATATTTTTATAAGTCAAACTTTACAGCTAGATGGAGCGTGCATTTCCTGAGACTCGCTCTGGGAAGAAACGCTGAAACAAACCACAGAGGTGCCTTTTTTTATTCCATATAAAAGTTGAAAAAACTGTGCGACTACAGTGTAGTTTTAAGTCGACTTGTCCATACAGACGGCCTACAAGCCCCAGCCATCGTGTAGCTTAACCAATATTAGCGTTCGGGGCGTTAATATTGATTAACGCCCCGAAGCGCGACTCTACCGCCAACAGCACATTGGAGTAGGCCGTGGAAACACTCAAAACTACCAAAACGTTACTAAATATGAACTAACATTACAAGCCTACACTATACTTTCATTTACATACTTACCCCGAAAATATACAAAACAATTCAAGTTTAATGAAAAAAAATGAAAAACGGTAATTCAAGCTGCAAAATTGTCAAAAGTGTTGTGTTATTGCAAAATAAACGTTTTTTCTTTCTTCTTTCTTTCTAAATACGAAATACAACAATATATTAAATGTCTATCACTTTCAAGCATAACATGATAGGAACATAAATGCGGGAGTGAGCAGCATCAATCCCAAGAAAATTTGTCATGTAAATAATTTGTAACTGTGTAGTAGGAATTTTCACATCGTTTTTGTTTTACTAAATATTTTAGGTTGTTGCTGGTAGTGGTGGTGGGTAACACGAATTTAATTTATTTTGTAAATTGTAATGTACCTTGTATCTGTATATGTATTATGTATCTTGTGTAGTTTAAAAGAAAAAAAATGCTAGTGGCATTTTTTTTCTTTTAAACTACACAAGATGGAAAATTAAGTAATGATAATGTAATTAAATAAACTCATGGTGGAAAATTAAGTAATGTGAAAAACTATATAATTTGGGTTGAAATTTAACATCGTACTACCTTATCTAAACTACAGTTTGGTATAATAAAAATTACAGTACGTAGTATTTTAAATATTATATCTACTCATTACAAACGTGTTACACACTAAAAATGTTAAAATAAATCATCTAAAAAAGTTGAACCGACTCAAACAATACTAACAAAGAACAATAATTACAAATCTAATAAAAAACAAACAAAAAGTCAGTGACTAGCTCGATGCACAATAATTAAAACTGTTGTAAATTTCAGTGGGTTTGGGTTTGTTGTAGCATATAAACTAAGATTCAAGAGTGATTTCAACATAAAAAAATGTGCAATACAATACTTTGAACAGAATAAGAAAAAAAATATTTAAAAACACATTCATCTCTTTTGCTTTTTACTTTTCTATTCTATTTTCGTTTTGACGCTGTCACACATGAGGTTGTAGAAAAGAGGTTCGTCAATTCAACAATTCTCAACAAAAACTAAGTAATAACAGCTCAAAAAAATTATTAAGAATTCAATATTGCAGATATTGTTAAGTAATAAAAGACCAACCTGATTAAAACCTATGAACCTATTTACCAAAACTTATAAACTACTTAATAATGCATTAAAAATAACAAAATCATTCGAGATGTGCGTAGCCCACTTCGGCTCATTTAACATGTTTTGCGCAGCATGAAGACCCTCACGGTCGCGCTGCCACCGACTTCAAACAGACTAGAAGGTAAGGTAATGCTAATATAATATTACCTGTTATTTTGAGGGTCGCACTTATTTTGGTTTTCATTTAGATTTGTAATTATCTTTAAATTTTTAGTGCTTTTTGTTAGTACTATTTAAAGTCGGTTCAACTTTTTTGAAAAGGATTTATTTCTTCACAGTTTTTATTTAAAACCTCCAATTTAATTATTTCACAATATACTTATTTGGTAAGATTTACTCGTTGTAGTCTTCCTTTAATAACTCTGCACCTCTTTCACCGATCATCATTGTAGGTCCATGTGTGTTACCACTTGTAATAGTAGGCATTACACTTGCATCAATAACACGGAGATTTTTAACACCATGTACTCTTAGCCTGCTATCTACTACTGAAACACTTATATTAGTTCCCATGGCACAAGTTCCGACTGGATGGTATACAGTTTGTACAGTATTTAAACAAATACATCTCCAATAGTCTTTGCTGTCTAAGTTATATTTATTACAATCTGGCACATTCATTCTGGCTAAAAATGCACCAATCGATTTGAAGTACTTAGTTTGCAATACGCGAGTCAAAATCTTAATACCATTCACTGCTGATTCTAAATCAAACTGGTTTTTTAAATAATTCGGATATATATACGGATGATCCGTAGGATTTTTGGAATGTAAAGTTATATTTCCTCTCGTTGTTGGATGTAGTAAATTAAAACAAAAAATGAACATCGTAAAATTCTTATTTAGGTCTGCGAGTGGTTTTACCACAAAGTCTTTAAGTCTAAAAGTCTTCGTGATTAAGTCCTTGAACTCAGATTGGTTTTTCCAAGCAAGTGAAAGGTGACTTTGATAATCTGGAAAAGTAGCATTACTGGCTGCAGAAAAAAATGCTAAAATATCTGAATTAGAATTTTGTGCTAAGTGTCCTGTACGGTTATAGAGATATTTTATGACGTCGAAATTCTGGTCCTTAAGAGATTCTGGATTTGATTCATTGTTGCAAATCGGAATAAGTATAATTAAGTGATCTTGTAGGTTTTGTCCTACCATTGGTGAGTGAACTACTTGCGTAATTTTTTTTGAGGCCAATTGATCACGGTTGCCAACTCCTGACAACATCATGAGTTGAGGTGAATTTATGCTTCCGGCACATATTATGACTTCTTTGGTGGCAAAATACTTGTACAATTTTGATCCACGTTTTACTTTAACACCGTAAGCAACCTTAGACGAGCCTTTTATTAAGACTTTTGTCACTAAACTATTTTTCAAAATTTTTAAGTTTGTTCTATTTTGCACAGGATGTAAATATGCCTTACTTGAGCTTTGTCGCTCCCCATTGGTAGCTGTAGCTGTTAGTATGCCTGAGCCCATGACGTTTGCAGTATTTAAGTCAGGTACATTCTTGATACCAATATCATCCCATGATTTGAGAATTTTTTCAGTAACTTGTCTATATGTCGTATTAAAAATATTAAGAGCAAGTGGACCATTATGACCGTAATGTTTGTAAATGGCTTGATCTTGTAACAGACACTGGTTTTGGTAGCTTTGACTTTTTTTAAAGCACCGTCGAACATCTCGTACACTCCATTCCAAATTTCCAGCATTATACCAATTTTGATAGTCTTGGTCATTACCTTCCACATAAATCATAGCGTTTATGTTACTAGAGCCCCCGATTATTTTTCCTCTTGGCCAATTTATTGAGCCGTTTATAACACTTTGATCTATAACTCCATCATTTGTAGTTAAATATTGCCAATCGTATTTCGAAAGCCTCAAATTTCTATCTAATTCTGGAACCTGCGAAATAGATTAATAATGAAAATAGATGGAATTTTAGTTTGGTATTTAGTGCAATACATTTTAAGACCATTATGCAACAGTATATTAAAGGGCATTATTCGACAATCTTATTTTATTACATCACAACAAAATCTGATGATATTTACTAAAAAAAATTTTATGTTTGATAAACGCCATGTGTGATCTAAAAGGAATGTCCATTTTTGGCCATGAAACGCCCAACAATTTGCTTATGTTACAAAAAAAAACAACTTATTTTCTGTTTATTAACTGGAGTATTTATTTATGCCAAGAAGTCTGCAACGTTTAAGCAGAAAAAAAAGTTCCGAAAAGAAAGAGTGAAATTACGTTAATCCGTAATTACTAATTACTTTGAAAAAATCGATCGTTTTATGATGTCATTATTTTATTGCTAATATTATTCGATTTTCGTAAATTATTATGATTTCATTATTTTAGTGCTAATATTATTTGTTCTTTTGGTTATTATTATGATGTTACCCTAATAATATAAGCGAATTCCTAGTTGAATTTCCATGAACTCTTTAAGATTGTTGTATTAAGTATTTTTACGAACAGATAAGAAAGACAGTTAAATTAGCTATGACTAGAATGTGACTGTACAATTCATTTAACTGTCTTTCTTATCTGTTCGTAAAAATACTTTTAAGATATAATAAAATATATAAGATATAATTGAAAAAAAGCGAAAAGGAAATATATTCTAAAAGGCGTACAGAATTTAAAGGCGCCTCGTAGATTATTATTTTATATTAAATCCATACCTCCTAAGTATACTGAGTCATCTAACAAATTTAGGTATTTTAATATTTTTACATAAACGGACATACTAAACCATGATCTTGATGTTAGTGTTAAAAATAAATAAAAAAGAACAAGAATTACCGAGATATTTTCACGTATACTAAATCAATTACAACATCAGTTAAAATCGTACATTGTATACTGATCCAAATGATGTCGTACCAGTGTACGCGGGACGTGTGGGGGGACGCATTGATACAAGTTTATTGTGGCTCAGTATACGATGAATGGCAGCATGTGTACACTCAATTTTAGGTAAAATTTTGCTTTGTAAAAATAGTGAATAAAGTAAATGTGGATGTATTTGTCTTATATTGTTTTTTTATTAATGTATATTAGTAACAGAATGCAGTCAAACAGGGCGTGATTTATTTTTAATTTACGCAACGACAATGTGAATAAAACCAATAAAACAATAAAGTAACTCCGGAATCGGTGATACAATGCAAAACAGGGATGAAAATGGTAAGTTATCTTTATTTTACGTGTATAAGTGTGATTTTGAAATTTTTGTTTGATAATTGTTGTTCATGTTGCTTAGTACGCCGTATACTGATACAACTTAGGTTACACCAGTATACGGCGAAATAACGTTATAAAGAAGACACTTGACTCATCCGGCTATAATAATATACTAATTAAACTTTTGATATTTTTGTATTAATTGTGTTATAATACAATTTTTTTTATCTGTTATATATTTTGTTACTTGTTATTGGCATGTTCAACACAAAAATATGAATTCTTGTGTTTTTAATTTAAATTATTGTTTGTTTTAGAGTTTCCATTGCCACCTGATACAAATTTTACGGAAGAGGAGCTGTCAATACTGATGATATTGATTTGAATTATAGCATAGATGTATTGTAGAATATCCTTTCTAACGCTTCCATAATATTATTCCCTGGTTATAATATTCCTTGCTCGTTTCTCGAAATTTAAAAAGAAGTTCGATTGCCATCAGTCATAGAAAATGCTCTAGGTAATTAATACGTAATTAATAAAGAACGTCATACGTTGTAGGAGGATTTCAATTGCTAAAAAAGATAAAGGGAACGTTTTTATAAAATGGTAGGATCGGGAGAGGAAATATAATGTTAATAGAGGGTTGGAAGATGTCAGAAGAAACGGAAGAGTACATGGTATAAGAGTTATAAAAACTTCTTGCCCCGTAAATTGTTGGCAAAAATGTAATGGGAAATTAACAGAAGATATTCGGCAAAGAATTTTGACATGTTTTGGAGTATTGGAGACCACACAAGACAATTTTTTGGCAAGGTATGCTGTAAGAGCTAAAAAGAAAGATAAACACTGGATAAAGATAATTCAAAACGTCCTCAGTAAACTATTTTTTATTACCCTTCAAGCAGTCAAGGGGATAATATTGAGAGTACAAAAATATAATAAAATTTGCAAAACTATGTTCTTCATCAACAGCCTTTATCAGTTCACTGCTGGACATAGGCCTCTCCTTAGAAATGAGGTTTTGGCCTACTATACCACGCTGGCGAGACAGGTTGGTATAGGGTTTGTTTCAAGTTTTCCTTCTTTTGCACAACTGTTGTCCTGCGTAGTTTAACTATGTTCTTAAGAACCCTTTTATTGGTTTTAATTTTGTTTATACGGCTTTTGGAAAGTCCGATAAATGAGATAGATTTATTGAAACAGATCAGCGTGGTAGGCAAAGTAATTATCTAAAGATTATCAATGAAGATATTGTTCCCAGTGTTGTAAATCACGTTGAGGTATTTTCCACAGTAGGATCACATTACACTCTCAAAAAATCAAGTATAAAATATCTTGAGAGCAACAAAGAGGACAACAAAGAGAGGTGCAAAAGAAGTTTCCAGCTGTGTTTTTCAGTTTATAGATGATACGGTGGGTGAAGGTGTCAAAGATTACCGGTTCTGGTCAGACAACTGTGGAGGCCAAACTAGAAACAGAATTGTTTTCTTAGTGTTTATGTTAGCTAGTTCAAAGTTAAGTATGATATTACCCATCGCTTTCTGCTAGTAAGTCACACTCAAAACTAAGCGAGAGTATGCGCACTTTAATTGAAATGCAGACAAAAGATAAAATGCTTTGTACGACTGATGAATCCGATGAAAAGCCATACAAATTCAATAGAAGTGTATCAGCATTTAATAAAATACTTCCAATCAAAGCTAATACCTATAAACAACTGGACAACTACTAATGATGGATCTAAAATGCCTTGGAATAAAGTAACGGAAGTAGTAGTTAAAGCAGAAAATCCATTTAGGATATTTTATAAAACGAGTTACCAAGATGATGCTTACAAGTAGATAGGTTATGTAAAGAAACCTAAAGCTACACGAAATCGATGAGAGTTGTATATTGATATAGATAATATTTCTTTAACTTATCAGACACCCATTCCTATTGACAAAGACTTGATGGATCTTTGTAAGACGCTGGTCTATCATTATCTAGGAGTATCATTTATTTTTTAATAATTTGATTTCAACTAACCCTAATGGCTCTCACACAGCTGATGACAGCGATTCAGACAGTGACGTTTAATTTATTAAACCTTTAAGATTTTCATTTATTTTGTTAAACCTTACAGCTGTTTATTGGGCATTAGAAGTGCCTAGGAACGAATAACATAAATATCTAAGAGATATTTATGTTATTCGTTCCTATTCCTGTTATGAATATTGTTTAACGTAAGTTACTATATTTAGTTGAAGTACCTTCATTAGTTTCTTATTTTATTGATTGTTTGTTGTTTCTTTTTCTATAAATTTAATGAGACAAGATTGATAATTGGTTTTTGTTGATTTGTTCTCGTATCTTTTACTAAGGCTAAGTAATGTTCAAAATATGTTCCTACCTAATTGTAGCGAAGAAAAATACATTGTAATTATATAAAAAGAGTTGTTTGTGTTTATGATTCTTCTGCTTCTTTCTAGGCTTTATTGATTCCACATTTCGTAAGGTCGGCCGCTGGTCTAACTGGTTATTAGCTGAATATCATTTTTCTACGGATCGACTGCCATCTGACCTACGTAACCCAAAGGGATACCGATATTCGTATGGTTAGACCGGTTGTCAGGATATTAGATAGAAGGCACTGACTTCCCAATAACGACGCCCAGGGATGAAACTCACGACATGGCAGTCGAACGTTCTACCACCAGGCTATAATCGTCACCTCACCTTGTTTTTGATTATACTTATATATTGAAGTTGAATAATCCCATAATTTTTATGTATAGATATTATAATAGAAATCAAATGAGTAATTAAAAAGTCTCGGTGAATTATGTTAGTCCAGTATACGTTGAGGTTTCAAATGCTAACATAGTCAAGTACTTTCCTAGTATAATGAGTCAAGTGATGATATTTCAACATTTTATTATTAAGTGAGACAGAAAATACCGAAAACAACCAAAAGTAGGATGACGTTATGAAAATGACAATCATATTTCATAATATATTGGGGTAAGCCATAGATTTTGATGTACAACGTACATGAATATAACTGGTAGTTAAACCATTTTCCTGTTGAGTCCCGCCGGCGTATACCCAGTCAAGTACAAAAAATATCATTTAAAAACAAAAATCAGCAAAATCATTTTATACCAAAGGAAGAGCTTCTATTCCTTATTAAAAAAACATTTAATTTATTACGAACAGGTTTAATTTCATTAAAATATATAACGATTTGCCTTCAAATCGCTCTCCTGTAAAATTACTACAACGTCAGTTGACTCATTATACTTAGGAGGTGTCGTATTATATTTTACAAAAAACAATATCGTTTTCCGAATTTGTCTGGTAAGTGGCAACATCGAATGTATTAAAACAGAAAGGACATAATCTGTCACCATTACGTGTAATCACAACTTCGTTTGCATTTCTATGTTCGTTTTCTTACAATACAACTAATCAGCTTTAAATGGACTCCAACAATTTTTGTTAATTTACTGACCACGTCTTGAACATGGATCCCGCTGAATGGACATTTACGCTGTGTCAATTGTGATATACACGTCACGCGGATGCGAAGACATTTATTGAAAATTGAAGAAGTTCGAAATCTAATACAACAATGGATTCGATCACAGTAGGTAAATAGTTAATCCATGTCATTTTTTCCATGGCCTGGTTTTGGTCATGGATTTTCCTACAGGGTCGCCATCTGTAAAGATGCCGGCAGCTGCCGTAGTACCCTCAAGGCAGGGCAGGCCCTGGACAGGACAAACGAGTAACTAAATACGAAGGGAAACCACCGTGCGAAGCGAAACTCGCCAAAAGAACTCGCCCGGACGAGTCTTTCCCTCCCCTGGGCAGCAGTAAGCGGAGGAAACCCCTGATTAACACCAGCTCTGTTAGTTACTCAAACACGCTTAAGGCTAATGACCTCTGCGTCGCAGTCATGCTGGAGCCCTACCATGATCTCAACAGGGGGCAGGCAGAGGCCATCGAGGGCCAGTTGCAGGGCGTGTTGGACGAGGAAATCTTCTTACCTGGCGCGTCATGTTCTCCCGTCGTTGCGCCACAGTTTAGGGGTAAGGCCTTCTATAGTGAGGGCGCCCTTAAGATGTAGTGCAATGATGAACATGGCCTACGGTGGCTTCGCCAGTCTCTGGACGGGATCACGTCACCGCGTGAAGGTACCAAGCTGGTGGTCAGGAAGCAGTCAGAGATCCTAAAAAGGATCAAAGCTGATCTGAAAGATCAAATTGAAGGCAAGCGAGCGTAGAGTTCTAGGTAACCTCTACGTTAGCTTCCTTGACAAACGTCCCGCCCACCATTCAACCCCGACGATGTGCCAGAAATGGCCCTACACCGCGCCAAAGACGGCAGTGGAGGTAATCCGCCAAAGCCCGTCGAGGCCCCTATCTGCGGGCGAGAGTGACCTAGACGTTGACATGGTGGACGTATCCGTAGCCCTAATCAGGGGGCCGTGGATTAGAAACGGTGTACTCTCCTCCCTTCTATGGAGAATTGGTGTTGATGTATTAATCACACAACTCAATGACCGTAGATTCCTCACAATAGGATATGCAGACGATTTTACTATCCTCATCAGAGGTCCTTTTGAGAGCGTTATATGCGATCAACTGAGACTCGCAGTAAGTATCGTTGAACAGTGATGTGTGACACACAATTTGACAGTGAATCCATCGAAAACAGAGATGATCATGTTCACAAACAGTCTAGGAAATCTTAAACTTCCTAAACTATTTCAAACACAACTAACTCTTACCAAAGAGGTCAAATACCTAGGAGTTATACTAGATAGTAAACTCCTGAGGAATAGGCACCTCGTAGTCAAACTAAACAAAGCTTGCATTGTCTTCTGCCAATGCAAACGGCTACTCGGCAAAAGCTGGGGACTATTACCAAAGATTACACTATGGCTCTACTAAACAGTCATACGACCAATAATCACGTCCCGTGCCGTTGTCTGTTGGCAGAGAACAGAGTTAAGCACCGTCATCAATAGATTGAATTGCAGCAATTCCAGCGACTCCTGTGCTCTGCGGTCACTGGCTGTATGCACACAACGCCAACTGCCGCACTAGAGGTGGCTCTTGGTCTGCCCCCATTGGACTTGTTCATACAGCAAGAAGATCGCACTCCAAATTATGGTATTAATTGGTGGAATATGAGCCACTGTTAACAGCCCTATACGACAGAATTCCAAAACACCATGTGTTCAAAAGGAGATATCATATTCTGACACAAGAAAATGACCGAGATCAATCGAGCATAAACGAAGTTCGAATTTACACGGACGGTTCCAAGACTGGGTCAGGAAATGGAGGAGGAGTTTTCTCTGAAGAACTAAACATGAACATATCATTAGCGTTAGGCCAAAACAGTTCCATATGCCAAAGCGAATGTGTGGCAATAACTTACGCCGCCAATCCGTATACTGTCAGATAGCATGGCCGTCCTAAAAGCACTGGAGGGCAACACAATGACCTCTGGTATTCATTAAGCACTGGAGCAGCTTGCCACAACAAATAGGGCGCTCCACCACTACCTTTTAACCAACTTCGATCCTGGGTTAGACAGCGTACTCGTGAAGCGCACAACCGAAGGTTGAAAAACTCAACCCGTTTGCAGACAGTCCAAACTGGTGCTGACTGAAGTCTCACCAGCCAGATCAGCCTTAGCAGACTATATATCCGAATAGTTGCAGGAACCATAACAGGACACCTAGCCCTGAACCGACAACCATTCATCATTAATGCGACGGACAGTCCTCTTTGCAGAGGATGCCTGAAAGTACAAGAAACGGCCGTTCACATAATCCTAGAATGCGAGGGAGTGGCCTCACAATGGGCAAGTACCATACTGGCTGGTACAAAATCGCTCCTAGAAGCCAGTGAACGCCCCAGGAGGCTTCTGTGATTCTGGAAGGAGCTTGGTTGGCTCACCTAGCCAACCTCTTCTAGACCCATAAATGACCACTTTAAGGGTCCTATTAAAGCATTTAGTTCAGCACAAATTGGTAGGCTCCGAAAATGTTAGGGAATTTCCTATTTTAACTTACAGTGACTTAGTACTAATTGCTTGTGGTACATACCAATTAAAGCAAACTCACTCGTATTATGGTGAGCATATAAGAGTTAATGGTTGCTACCAGATAGAAATATGTAATAACCACATGAGCAGCATTATGGAAGGAATACACCTTAGTCAGTCTTTACTTAAGGCTGGAATCGCAAGTCGATACAACAGTCGAAAAATATATTTTATATATATTTTAAAAGTGCCAATGATTCTGACTAATATTTTCCCTCTGGCTCAATTCTTGGATGATGTACTGATTGTGTATGATACAAATATGCATGAGAATGATATATAAAATAGAAAATACCTAACAGAACTATACAAAACTTGATATTGTATAAGTGTATTACAATAAAATGATATATAAGAAAAATAAAATCTAAAAACTGTAGGTATTTCTCAAAATTAAAATCTTTTTATATCTTGAAAAACCGGACTTTTTTTATTACCAATTCCTTAATAATTTCATTTTTTATTATGAAAGCATATTTTATAATATTTTGCTATCATTTACATACTACATAGTAAATAGCAATTCTATATTTCATAATCAAATTTATCTTTTTGATTATTTTACTACGTATAATACATAGAAATTACGAACCAACATATCGCTTCTTACTACATACGAAGAACCCCGGGATATGGCTCAGTATGGCATGGGGTATGGCATGGGGTATGGCAGGGAGGAATCCAGAAACCGCCAATGTGGTCCTGGGGCTACTCCCAACTGCCGAGGTAGGCTGCTGCGGGGTTTAATGTTTTCGCACCATACCCTCCGTTTCTCCAACGGAGGGTATGGCAGGAAACATTCCCCGAATGGCGTAAGTGTTGTGTTTAGTCTATTCAGTAAAAAAGGCTTTGCACACTCCTAAAACTTCGAATCTGTCGCTAACATTCTTTAATGTTGGTGATATGAAAATGAACTGCGAATAGGTAGGTATATATTGAAAGTACGTCCTCGTATATGTTGAAAAAATCAAATAATTTCTTACACTGGCTTCAATAGGCGGATCACCTCCAGCTTCCAAAAGTAAAATATTCCATTCCTTTATTTCACTCAATCTATTTGCCATGACACTTCCTGCCGACCCCGCTCCTACTATTATGAAATCAAAATGTGTTTTATCTGAAAAATAAATCAAGTAAGTCAACACGTACTTTGATATCTTCTTGTTAGTGTAAAACCTTAAGAATGAATTTATCTTGTGATAGTAATTTCTTATCCGCGTTATTTTCTTAAATACACAAATTACTTTAAGAATAATTTAAGTCTATGTATTTTTTTTTAAACGTATAAGATTAGAAACATTGTATTTACGTTCGTCTACGTAATGCAGAAACGAAAAATAAAAAACCGACATAATTAAGAATATGTTTTAAATCTTGCTCGTAGTTGAAAGTATTAGGAACACTGCACTTGGTATTTTTGCTAATACCGATAATCCGAGTGGACCACTATGGGAGATATGGGAGATGGACGCTAGTGGACTGCGTAGAACATTCTTTAAGAAATACTACAAGTCCCTGGATTTGCGATATTTGTTTTAAATGGTGATTGACGAGACGATCTTTGGCTGATGGGTTTGCCAACAGGTATGGTGAGGCATAAACCTATGTTTGCCGAGGTTGGATCTCTAGCCCGATTCCGTTTCAATGGGTCGTTCGTTTTAAAATAGTCCAGAAAAGGCTAGGAGATAGAAATTGAGAGGGCGAAAAAAATTGAAAGAAGGCTTATGAATAATTAAAGTTTTGATAAACAACACTGAAGGCTGAAAAGAAGTTCGGATGATGTTTGTCAAAGAGGTAATCGCAAATCTCTCTACACCGAGTTGTTGACGTAGAGGCGCCCTCGGATGATTCTGAACACATAGGTCTGCTTAAGCTCATAGAGATAAATCATCAATATCTATTTTTAATTATTTTATAAATCATGGACATAATCAGCACATACATATTAATGTAAATCTAAACATCGTTTTAATATTATAAATAATACCTACTGTGAACATGAGAATTCTTTAAAGCTTCTTCAGGAACTAAGCACTGACTCGCTGCAAAAAACTGCACAGCAGAGGCAAAAGCGTTAGGTAATCCGCCCGTGGTTGGTATTGTACACGATGTATTATAACTGTTTTATAAATAAAACAATAACAATTATTTGCAATGTCAATCAAGCGTGTAGTACAAGTAGAACTCACGGTGCCGTGGGAAACGAACATCCCTAAAGACCACGCTGTAAAAAAAAAACAAATACTTTGACGTAACCAAGGAAATAACTAAAAATGGTTGTATGCCGTGGAAGTGGGTGTGAGGGGTATACCAGCTAAATCCCTCTACAACCTGCTTTAAGACCTTGGATTGCCAAAAGCATCAGTAAGCTCTTTTCTTGAACAAATATCATAAGCGGCATTGCTCCCGTCACCAAAAAAAGGCTCGTATCAAATATGGTTAGGTAGAGGGGGTGACATAGCAGACTGTGGAGGTGAGTACTCCCGAAACATATTCCTGGGTCGCAATTCCCAGACGCTGTCGAAGTCGCATGTGTGTTGCTCCCATTTATCACGCGATGGACCCGGTACCCGAACGATGAATCAATGGAACGCTAAGAAATAGGTCTTTTATATTTATATTAAAAATACAATTGCAGTTCATTGAACGACGGCCGGATGGCTGACAGTGGTTTGTGAAGCGGACTGCTACGCCAATGGTCGCGGGTTCGATGCCCACTCCAGTCATACATTTCTGTGCATGAACATTTAATATTTGATTTAGTCTGGGTGTTTCTAAATCTAATATGTATGTATTTACAAAAAAAAGAACCTATGTATTTATATCAGTTATCTAATACCAACCGTAGAAGCTCTGCTTAGTTTGGGACCAGATGGCGTTGTATTAATGTGGTAAAAAAACCGAACATATTCAAGGTTATTTAAAAATAACTCTAGTAACCTACCCCGAACAGAGGAGGTAAATAGTGTTCAAAGGTTTACTTAACCTTAACTAATTTCCTTTACCAAAAATATTATTCATAAATCTGCCCTACATATATAGAATAATAAATAAAATGTATATACACGTGCACGAGACAACACTATATACACTGCTCGTGCACGTGTATATACTTATATAATGCAATGTATATACTTATAGAGCAATGTATAAACTGTTGTCTTTATTTAGTACCGTCGGACTGTACGGATCTACTCGTATGTACAACTCTTGGTAAAAACTTGGAATACAACTTTAATTGTATTTACTGTTGTCGTTATTTACTACAATTTTACACACCGGTCCTGCGTCATATACAATTACCACTTCTTGAGCAACAGCAACACGGTGTTTTTATGTGTGTTTAGAGGTTTATCGTCGTGTTACTTATTGTTATTGATAAGAAAATTCAACCAGTGAGGCGTCAAATTATCGGTCGGCGTACAGGTACCTAAAGCAAGTTGAGTTCACAATCTTCGAGAAAATAAGACTAAAGAAGAGCGTAGGCAGCGTTGTGAGGCAAACAGAATGAGAATTTCTCAAGCGAGATCTACCACGACTCCGGAAGAACCCATACCATCGACTTCAAGGGAGAGGCATCAAAGCAGACGGAGAATTTCAGTCTCAGATAATTATCATGCGATTGGCTGGAAATAACGATGGGATACCGAAATTAAAAGAGTTGTAAAGGTTACTAGATAAAGTATTATTGATTAATCCTTATACGTTTATGAATACCTAAGACAAATATAAAACAAAAGGTAGCATTTCGAAAAAGAATAGCAATAATGAGTTTTATTATTTATACAGATACATGCAAATATGTTTCAGTTGTATCAATGTGTAATAAATGTCTGATATTTAATAAGAGTAAATAATATAAAAATTGCGACTTATTAAGAAGTATAAGAAAACATTTAGAGAAGTAACAAGTAATAGCTACTCGCTAGATCTACCTCTTTTAAATAAAACATATAAGATAAAGGGCAGTGTATTTTTTCGGAAGGAAAATAAAAGTCAACTCACCACGGCATTTTGACTAGGAGTGTTTGATATTTACGAGGCACCGAACCGAAATAATATGTTACTACTTTTTTATTGCACTTATTTTGACTACGGAAGTGATACGTAATGGTAATAAATATAAAACCAGTTGTAGTCAAAACTTTATATTAGTTAAATATGTATAAAACGGGTCTATTATGAAATTTGTATTAACTATTTTTTGTATATGTAATAACTTCTAAACTCAACCTGAAACAAACTGAGTCAGTCTGTGACCGCAGCGAGGGCAATCTGAAGACCAATTCTCGTAATAAAAATTCATTCATAATTCAGTTGCGATCTACTCTGGATCTCGCAAATGCTACGAATAATGATAAATTATTATTTGTAGCAAAAATGGCATTAAGGGGTATTTTTGACGTGACAACGTCTTATAATTCGATGGAGCCGGCTGCACGCACGAAAAAACATGACTCATGCGGCGTTACCTCGCTCTGAGGCGTTCCATTTAAGGCGTGAAGTGCAAGCGAGAGCGCGGAACGAGTGACAAAGAGGCACAATCGGCCTCCGCGTTCGGCAGCGTTCGACATCTGTCTCTCTCCTACTTAAGTGAGCGATGCGTCCGCGTGGACAGCTGCTACTCGTATACAATAATACATTTTTGAAAAATGCAACCATTCCATCAGTATTTTCTTATGACGTTGTCACGTTCAACTATCGTCAGTAAACCGACTTTACAGACAACCGATTTTTTTTAGCAAAGTATTAAACATTAAACGTTGACTGTAATGTGTTTGTATCGTATTGTGACTGAAAGTTGAATCGGTAATTTGCTAGTCTAAGTAATATTTTACTCTTTAACTACGAAAATACCTTTTTTGATATTTGTAAAAATCGAGAGAGCGGAGAGTAAATCAGAACTGAATTTTGATCTTATTTTTTATACGAGATTTTGGCCTTCTCGTCTCAATGTCAGGCAATTCAAAGGTACGGTGTTAATACCTGTCGTATCAGAAGAGAATTATATATTTTCTGTATGTTGTTGTTTTTGAGTGTACATGAAAATAAAATTAAAGGTAGTCAACTAAGTGTCAAAATCATCGAAGTAAATATCGATAGTCCTTGCTTAAATTACTTTAAATCCCAGTAAACCTCGTTAAATAATACTAAGTTATATCAAATTAAACTTAGGTTATAATCAATTTATACCGGGTGTTTTATTTCCTTTCCCAAATATTTAAGCCACATATTCTGCACTTTATTTCTAGGCGAATTGCAAAATATGAACAAAATATATTCGGTAGTTTAGCCACAGGACTCATTTTTGTGTTTCGTATTTTACAACACCATATGTTTACGCAAAGCTAAAGTACTAAGTGTCAATGACCATCCCGCTGTCGCTATACAAACGTTACCGCACAAGTTATGAAATAAGAATTAATAAAAATTAAAAATAAGATTTTCTTTAAAGTAAAATCAAACATATTGCAACGGCATACGGAAGATAATACTGTGTCTGACAGCAAGGTTCATAAACTTGTGTTGGTCAGTGTCGGCGAAAATAAATTAGAAGCATGTAATTGGTTACTGTGTCATCGATATCATCGCTACCAACCTATTGCAGTATGCATCGTAATTGCGCGCTTTTTTGTACAAATATGCTAATAAATAAGTATTTCAATATTATTAGGCTGCGTAAATATTGTTTATATTAAATATTTTATTTACAGTACGTAATGATTACTACAGGTAAACTCATTATAATAATGTTTTTCGAGCTTTGACAATTGGCAGCATTGATTTAATTATTTAATATTCGATGACTTCCGGGTTCTAGAAAATAGAGGGTCAGTTGGTTAGTTGGTGCCGGTTCAAGATTTTGTGTTGTTTTGCAATGAGTCCCGCTGATTTTATTTTGAAAGTAACAATATTAGTTTTGTTGTGGAGTGTGTGTGTGTGTGTGTGAAATTAGGTTTCTTACTAGTGTTTTAATTATATTGATTTATCGATATTAACATTCATAATGCCGCGAGTGACCCTTACAGCCGCGGAGTATACTGACATGGTCCTAATTTACGGGAAATGCCATCAAAATGCTTTTTTAGCTGAACGTGTTTATCCTACAGACAGTCGAACTTTTGTTGTGGTTGTCCGGAAGCGTCTTAATCACATTTTTGGTGAACAGTGGATAGGACGCTATGGGCCTACACGATGGCTACCTAGATCACCAGATCTCAGAGCCTTTAGACTTTATGTGTTAAAAATGAAGTGTATACAACAGACGCCACTTTAATAGAAGACCTAAGATGGAGGATAATTAGTGTATTTGATAAAATAAGAGCTTTAGCTTTTAGAATGACAACTTGTGTGCTAAAATACTTAAAAACATGTATATTCGGTGCATTGATGTGAACTAAACACATTGAAAACCTAAAAATTTAAATTAGATTTACATTAATTTGATATACTATTGTATGTATGATGTACTAAACTGGTCTACAATAAAGTTTATTCTATTCTATTTTATTAAATAAAATTTTAAGGAAATATTGATTTAGTGAATAAAAACTGTTGCGAGCGGTATTCATATTTAAGTAAATTGATAAAGTGATTTTAAATAAAAAGCAAGTGAAGTAACTGATTAGTGATAAGAATGTAATATTCGGCGACTCGACGCGGCGCCTGCGCCGTCCCGTCACTGCGTCGCTAGGCTCGTTTCGCTGTTGCCGCCATTTTTGCATCGCTGCCGTCGCGGCGTCTACAGGTGAGTGACCCGTGTGATCAATGGTGCTCCAATTCGACAATTTTTTATTGTATTTATTTTGTTCTAAATTTGCATTTCCGTATTTTATAAAAAAAAAAAAAAAAAAAAAAAAATTAACCCACTTATATTGAACTGTGTAATATGCCATTCAAAGGGTTGTCATAACTCTGGTACCACGGTGTATACTTAGGGCATACTGAAAGTTTGATGTGGGTCAGCATGTCAGTTATTAAGGACTAAAAGGTAAAAAGGCAATGAAGAGAAAAAAAGATGGGCTAAAATAGAAAGTGACGAAAACATAAAGAAAGGAAAAATAATTAAAAAACACACTAGCCTAAACTACATTTCCACTTAAGTAAAAAAGTAACAGGCTGTGCTAAAATAATTCCAAGCATTCTTGTCTTCTATGTAAGCCTAGAGGCAGGTACAATAAGTTTATTCCCATTTCTGGTATTTATAGAGAAGTAAAAGAGGCCACTTAGAAAGCACACAACCAGAACTTGGCAGTTCTCCTAGAACATCCTGGAGCAAAACAAGACCTAAATAGCCAAGTCGAAACTATCCAAACAGTAATATACACATATTTCCACGAGCACTACACACCCGCAACACACTATGCTCGCAAAGGAAATGAAAACGAGTTTAAGATCAAATTGAGAAAGAGGGACCTTGTCAAATGACTACGGAATGCCGAAGCCATGGGCGATATTCACCTGAGCCAGGGTATTAAGATCAGGTCCGGATGTCTTAATAACAGCAGTTCCCGGATCCCTCCTCCGAAAAAAAAAGGGTATTAAGATCAATACTAAAGTTAATTCAAGGAGTATCAGTACAAATTGCTTGATCAAACGCTTACCAATATTCTAGAAATATGTTTAAAGAGAATCGCGGACAACAGCTTCTAACGGCCGACCAGATCTACGAACTCTATAAAACTACGTACAAGGTCCTAACACATGAGAACAGCTATCATGAACCAAGTGCACAAAACCCAGCAACCCCTCGTCTCAAATTTGATTGTAACCTACCAACCTTACAAGAAGTAGATACTCAAATTAGAAAGAAAAATTCAAAATCAGCTGCAGGGTCTGATGGTATACCATATATAGTATATAAAAAATGACCATCAGTGCGTGAACACCTTCTAAGTATATTCGGCAAGATCTGGTCTGTCCTCATTCCTAAGAAAAGTGAAGTAGTAGATCCCAGGGACACTAGACCGATAGCCAGATAGACCAATTAAAAATAATATAGTTTATGTCCAACAATAATTACTTCAGACCAAATTAAGTAAAGGTGGGGAAAAGCTATAGAAAAGGCTATAATTTTCTTATATATATATATAATATATAATATATATGATATAAATATATTAAAATTAAAGGGTATTAAAAGGCTAGCACAATGGCGGAACTGTGTCCGCGTCGTGCTCATAAAATCACTTTACAGACGTCACTCGTCTCAATTATCCCGTTTTAAAATTTTAAATAGAAATTAACCTGACATACTTTTTGGTGTACAAGATAACTTTGTAATTTTATTATTACCTAAGTAGTGTAGTTTATTCGAAGGTTGTCGGTGATAAGGCTGCCAATTGTGCTTCTAAAGGAGTAATGTGTCCTAGATACGATTCTTTTTTTTTTTAATGTAATAACTGAAAATTAAGGTACATGCCAGTGGAGTCTAGCGAGGTACCTTCTACTACTCTAAATATTTAAGGAAGTATGATTTAATCTAATAATATAAAATTCATACTTCGAAGAGGAAAGAAGAACAATAATAGATTTTAGATCGTTTTTCTTCAGTATCCTTTTGTTATAATAGTGTACAAAGTAGTACACGTATATTTTAGAGGTAATTCGATTGAAATATTTCGATTGATTTTACAACATATGTATCGACATTAATGTTTTATTTTTGAATGTGTATTTGTCAGATCCTGATAAAATCATCATTCACAATAAATGTTTAAATTGTACTAAAATGATAGTACTACACGCACTGTGTCGGCGTGAAGCAATAGACATACTCTTACTTCATCAGCTTTTGTGCCATGTAGTATAACGGGCAGAGTCTGTCGAAACTCGCCACAAAAAAGTATTGTAGTACCAGCCATCGGTTCGTTATTTTGCTTAATATGACGTAATCTTCTATTTACAGCTTCAAACGCTTTACGGTTTGCCATTACAAATTCATCCCATATAATTGATAACCTAAACATAAAACCTTAGCTGTATCGCTGCTTCCAGAAATATTATAAAGAGGACTCTCTCTCTCTCTCTCTCTCTCTCTCTCTCTATAAAGAGGTCTAAGACGATCTGAACTTTAAACATACAATGGCAGTTTTCCCTCCCGGTAACAAAGTGTCAGCTATGCCCGATGAAGCGACAGCAGGCGCAATTTTACTTTGGCTTCGTACTTTCGCCAAAAAATATTTATCCTGTCGGTCAATCATCTAAGTTTTTCTATGAACAAATTCATAGAAAAACTTAGATGATTGACTGAGGTGTAAGTAAATAGCTTAGGATAGTATCAAAATACTATCCAAAGTTATTGACTTATACCTATACCTTGTTAGATAGCTGATAATACGAACATGTTTTAACACATCTGCAACTTAACTGTCATATTTTTTTTAAACATTTTCCTAAGAAAACCTTTTTTTACAAATTTAGTTCATTCTGCTCTTATCAACCATATCCAGTTTGCTAAATTAACTACAATTTTGTAAATAGAAATTATAAAATAATGTATCAACTTCACAGAAACATTAAAAGAAAGAAAAAAAATGAGAACAAAAGTAAAAAAACGTTTTTTTTTTTATAAAAAGTCTTAAAAGTCCAATATCTTGAAAATGAAAAAAAACATATTAGTAATAATAGCTACTGCAGTACTTAATGGTATCTATCTAGGTCGACTTAATCAGTATCCCTGTATAATAAGAAATTTACAACTTCCACTCATTTTAATTTCTTCCTTCACCAGTATTATGAGGTCTAACTTGTAGCCGAATTTAATGCCTATTTATTTATTTAACTTTATACACTTTTCTACATCGGTGGACTTAATGCCCAGGGTATTCTCTTCCAGTCAACTATTGGGTCAATATATATACAAGTATATTTATAAAGATACATAGACATTATATCGTACACTATGAATACATAGTACATATGAGATATACTTAACTATGGATTATACCTTTCTGCCATTTCATTAAGAAGGAGATCATGTACCTACTTTATGAAGGCGGTTTGTGGACATCATGACTTCGAGCGGGAGCGCATTCCAGAGTAGTACTGCTTGAACAAAGAAAGAAGAGTTCATGGAGTCGGAGTTGTAGGAGAGACATAAGAGAAGCAGATTTTTATCTGAGCGAAGAGTTATGTCGTGGTTAGTAGACAGGTAACAGAAATAGGGAGCAAGGTAAGTAAGTGAGGACAATGAGTTGAGAAATGAAAATAGAGAGGTAGGAGCACGCTTGAAGATGTATCGAATCTTCTTATTTCTTGTTGATTAAGTGTTAAAAGTGATTGAAACAATGGATTGTTACTGTAATTATTTAATGTTAATTTAACTTTTCATCTCCACCCGTTCCTGAGATAAAAAGTCTTGACAGACATATAAAAAGAAGGACGGGTAATGAAGAGATAAATTTATTCGTCGATGCAAAAGATATCAAAACCTTTGGTGCTAAAAGCGTTCATCGTGTTCTTATTATTTGTTATAACTTTGTTACATAACTTATTATCAACCACAAAATGTCCATTCTCAATGAAAATATGTTTAATACCGCCACTGAAATAGGTACCCAGAATAAATTACGGTGGCAGACCCTACATTTGGCCTTTCGGTAAAGGTATATTATAATCACTGGGATTAAATTCGGCTACAATATTCAAGAGGAATTACGCATATACGCTAAATTATTTTTAAATTATTATACCGATAAACGAAGGAAAATGGCGTATCGGGATTAAAATACGATGTATTTAATAACTTTTTTTGCGTTTTTATTTTTAACACACGAAAAAGGTGATTGATCCGATTGATTTTAGGAAGCTAATGAACATACAGCCAAGATTACAGTGATCTGTTTAGGTCTACTCTTACTGATAATTAGCCAAGTTACGATTATAGAATTTGCCATGAAATTGTTAAGTCAGACGATAGTTTTGGTTATTTCTGTGCTGTTTTGATTATATAAAATATATAAATTAAAAATAATATATAAATAAAATAATATATAAATTCTACCACATTCACACAACGCCATCTAGTCCCAAACTAAGCAAAGCTTGTACTATGGCTACTAGATAACTGATGTAAATACATATATACTTTTTTTTTTTGTAAATACATACTTATTATACATAGAACACCGAGACCAAATCAAACATTAAATGTTCATGCACACAAATGTTTGACGTGAGCGGGAATCGAACCCGCGACCTTCGGAATAGCAGTCCGTTACACAAACCACTACGCCATTCGGTCGTCAAAGAATTCGGTATAAAAGAAGAAATGAAAAACACAGGGAGAAAGTACTCATACTCATACTTTAATAATTTTCACATATAAGTAAAGTAAAAATAAAACTTGATAGAGATATGAAATATAAATAAATCATAAAAAATAATAGTTTTAAAAAACTAAAAAAATAATTATTTAAATTAGTGTATTGTCATCAGTCCTCGATATATCTACAAAGTTTGAACGAATTCTGACCGTTTAAAGTCAGTCAAAATCACGCCCAAAGGAGTCGGTTACAAACATACATATAAACATACAAGTGAAGCTAATATAAAGCGTGTAAAAACAGGGCCGAACGCAGTGACCATAATTTTTGTAACATCAAGTTTCCGTGTTACAGTAATTTAAACACAATGGAACCGCCGTTCCTAGTTTTATCAACTTCCAACACCTCTACTCTCGGTTTTAATATTCAGTAAGCGACTGTAACTATAGTTGAGAAAATGGAACAGATAAAAAAATACATTTCTTAGAATTCTTTTTATGGTTAACAAAGATTAACAAAGATATTCTGTAAAACATTTACAGTGTATATATTTTATGCAAAATAATGTGGTCGGTAAAAGTAAAAGTGGTGCCGAAACAGGTATTCAAAAAAAACTGTAAAACTTGTGGATTGAAAATTTACCATTCTCGGGGATCTATTCCCAAAGATGGTTGACTTTTTCAAAAACGACCCTAATTTTTATTATTTTAAGAATAATAGGGTGTATTTTTAGAACGGTACACACACAGAATATTGCCGGTACACACACAGAATTTATACATTGCTTTCAAATTTATACTCAAATTTTGGAGCAATATTATATTGTACTGTACTGTACTCTACTAATGATAGTTCATTACAATAACAAAGAAATAACTTTGGTGTTCTTGGAAAAAATCTAGTCTTCTTAACAATTTAAAAATAGAACATTATGACATATGCAGAAAAACTGTTAAGTTGGTTTGTGCACGCTTCTAAAGGTCAAAAAGTTGACTGATTACGAAATAAGTTTTAATAAATGACAATGAATTGTTAATTATTTATATATATATAATACTATCTTGTTTGCATCAAAATCAATTTATGATGGTCGGTGATTTTACGAATATTGAATTAGTTTTGTTTTGTTTTCTTTGATAACATCTGAAATTCGTATTCCCCTTCTTCTCTTAACAATGTCAAAAGATTTTCATTCATTTAGCTCCGAGCACAAACACGATTGATCAAGCAGCGCCATTCACAATCACAACTCCCAGACGCTAAGAGGCCGGGTCCAGAAAACCCACTCGCACGCCACCGGCGGCTGACACGCGTCCGTCGTCGGTCGCCGTCCGTTCAAAGAACCCCGGGCCTTAGCACATTATAGTTTAAATCAATCTTAACGCGAAATTTGATTTGGGTTTGGCATGTTTCATACCATGAATAGATTTTGTTAGTGATACTTAAATTAAAGCAAGTTTTAAACTGACTGCCGCAAACAGAAATATGAAACTGTAAAAGAACTGTAGAAATATGTAAAGTATTTTATAGTTATAATATAATATAAGTGGTAGAACGGAATATGTTCTGAGACTATGTCTGCAAAGACATGCAACTTTCAAAATATGTATATCATATTACTAACTTTGAAAGTAGACTTGTCTACTTTTAAAGTTAGTAATATGATATACATATTTTATATATATACATATCAACTAAATTAAGAATGTCACTTGGACATTCTTAATTTAGTTGAGTGTCTATAAAAAGACCAGGATCTCATTTATACTTAATCATGTTTTTATTATATCTTACATAGTTACTACTGCAGTCAAATCCAGGGTAAGAATGATAAGGTAATAAATTCAAGGTCTAATTCTACTTTTGTCGCGGAGGTGTCCCACTGAATAAGTCGTATTTGGAAATGAAGAAATAGTAGAATCCAGCAAAACTAATCGTCCTTGTTCTTTTAAATCACATTAAATTACTGAGGAAACTTAAACTTATTATATTTGTACTCTCAGTTCAGTAATGTAAGTTAAAATACAATGATTTCAATATTAAAAGTAATTAAAATTATGAGACTGTCAGAATATGTTTACAAGTTTGCTAACGACCAATTTTATTTTACGAGTCTTCAATTGCACTTATTGGAATTGTTCGTATTTCATTAGGCGATATTTGTGTGTGGTGACGGATTAAGAATAAAGAGTGTCACGCCCCTATTCATCCGTATCATCGTAGGTGTCGTAAGAGCCAGCTAAGGCAGCAAACTGCGCAGGACAACAGCATTGCAAAGAGAAGGTAAACTTGGAACAAACCCTATACCAACCTGTCTGGCCAGCGTGGTATACCTAGTAGGCCAAAACCTCCTTTCCTAAGAGAGGCCTAATACCAGTTGTGGATTTGATTAAAGGCTGTTTATATGATGATAATAATTAGGCGAAAATTTATAATGGTTTAAGTTTGCCATTTTAGTTTGCCCCTACGCTCATCTGTGCTACTTTAACGGTGGATTAACTAACTTGGTGCTATATTTCAACAAGTCAAAGAATTTGTCTACCTTTGCAAAATTTAGATGACATTTTGATAATTTGCAAAAAAAAAAAAAAAAAAGGGGACGACTAACGATTAGTAAAGTAATTATATTCTCAAACAAAACTTTATATTTTATATTTTTTAAAAGACAACTCCCGCATTAGGCATGCGCATACAAACATACATGAAACGGATACAAAGATTTATTTAACGGCTGTACTCTGGCTAATTCTAGGGTCTAGTCTAAAGGTCTAGTCTCTTTCTTTCCTAATTTCGTTCATTTTTTCTTTAAATTCTTTGAGATACCTACCTAGTTGTATTTCAAGACGTTCAAGTTTGAGTATTGTGCATTTTGTTACCAAAGTTGGCAGGTGGCTATAGTCAGGCGTGCAATCAGGTCACGCGTATGTTTGTTTAACAACCAAGTTAAGTAAAGACAAAGGTGGTAAATTTCAGAAATATTTATTTTGGATGCGCTTACTCGTCTATTTCGAGAACCGGACAGGGTATTACGAGTAGCAGGTTCGAATAAGAGGCTAAATGCGGAAATCAAACCCTATACAATCGCGGTTGCCATTATCGCATAAATCATCCTCCTTAATAAACTCCCTACCTACTTACTAATTACGCTTCTAACTCAGTTGTGGTGTGTGGTGTTATATGGTTAGTAGACTTGCCGATATCACACTAAAGCTATAAGCTATATATATTTATATAAATATACTTAACAATATGGACATGCTAATGTAGTACAAACTGATCTCAAAGTTTTAAAGCAAATTTACTTTAATGATACATTTATATAGGATTTAAACTTGTACAATTTCTTGCGCTAACTAACTGAATGATTCATTAACGCAGAGCCTAAGCCGCTGAGGATACGGATTTGAAATTTTAGCGCCTGAAATTATGTTGTAAGGTCCCAGTAAAAAGGATTTTTGTAATTTTCACAACGGTTCTATGAAAGTTCATCATTTTCAAAGTTAGAAACAGGAAATAAGATATGCTCACGCGAGCGGAGCCGCTAAATAGTTAATAATATATATTATTCCCTATCGATATAACTGGTTTGTAATTATAATTACATTTACCGTTTAATTAGTATCATCTTTAAAAATAATGTGTTAAATTATGCAGTTTTGAAACTCACTTATCGAATACCAATTCATATACCGACATTAATTTAATTTTAAGTCGAAAAAAATAAAATATATACGGTACAGAAAATTGTTTTAGTAAATAAAAGATAAATTGGACATTATTTTATAAAATCTATATAGTCAAGTAAGCTCTGCTTATACCTAAGTAAGATTGACTTGAAATAACATCGTTAGAATCTGAGATTGAATCTTCAAAGTAAATAGACAACAGACTAAGGGAAAGGCTCGTGATTGAATTTATAGTGAATGCCCTCTTCAGATAAAATGTACCAATTGAAATACTTTTTCAGGTGTAATGACGTTCAAAGTAGTCAGTGCAATTAGATTACATGTATAGTTACCATGATTGTATCCTACTATATTAATTACAAACAAAACATTCTACTGTATATATGGTTGTGTTATCTTCCTCGCTTCCAAACAAACTTTGCTGCGCCCGACAGGGTCATCACCCATAGTGGAGGGAACGACTCGGGCAACCGAGCGCCGGGCACGCCGTCATTGCGGCGGTAAGACCCGTTATGGAGGATTGGCTCGAGAGGCGTCATGGGACCCTCTCATACCGATTGACGCAGGTGATCACTGGGAAGGGATGTTTTGGAGATCACCTGTGTCTGATCCGCAAGGAGCCAACGCCTGAGTGCCACCACTGCGATGGCCAGACCGTGGACACGGCTCTCCACACGCTGGCAGAGTGCCCGGCGTGGGTTGAGCAGAGGCGAGACCTCGTGGCGGCCATCGGAGTGGGAGTTCTCTCGCTCGATAGCCTGATTGCGGCTATCGTGCGGAGCGAGAGTGCGTGGAACTCTGCCGTCTCCTTCTGCGAGCAAGTTATGCTCGCGAAGGAGACGGCGGAGCGGGACCGGGAGAGGTTTAGAACTCTCCCGGCCCGCCAGGCCCGGGCACGTGCCAGGCAGCGCAGGCGACTCAGGCGCCGGAGGTCGCAGAACGACCTCCGTCCTCCATAAGCGCAGGCCTGGGGGTGACAGGTGAGGCCATCTGTCACCCTAGCACAAGCAGGCCGGGGTGGAGGCGAGCGCGTTGCGAAGCGCGCTCGCTTCCAAGGGAGCACAGGGAACATGGGGTTCCCACACGGGGGGGGGGGGGGGGGGGGGGGGGGGGGGTCCTCTACTCGTCTGTAGATGACCCGAGGTATGTCGGGGCACCAGGGACTTCCTTTCTAGGGTATACCTGGTTCCCCGGCTATTAGTACCCGAGACGGCGTGTGGTTTTAGTCGGTTCGAGTCCGACATGCCACCCGGTGGTATCCGAGGGGATTTCCGCACGGAAAAAAAAAAAAAAAAAAAAAAAGGGTCATCACCCATGTATTTACATTATAGAAGCAATAAAATATTGAGTATTGTTGTTCATAAAATGTAACAATTGATTAAAGTCATCCAATAGCGTTGAACAGTTAACTACATCAGATATTATTTTTACTCCAGTATTTTTATAAGGTAAATAAAATTAGAACCTAATAAACTCTTAAATTAATAAATTAGACCATCAAAATAAAGTAATACATGAATTTGATTGATATTTTTATGTCAGCTACAATAATAATTAACTTTTAAAAAGTATCACCGGTTTATAAATGATATAAATGACGGAATTCTGTGGAAACAAACAAAAACTTTAAGAAATTAAAGCTCCTTTTTTTAATTCGATCAAAATACCACAAGCTAACGTATTTGATGTAATGGTGGTTTGCCACTATTACTTTGTGACTTGTAAAGCATAGTCATATATAGACTGTGCTTTACAAAATATTAACAATATTCGAAGCGGCGATGGCCTAGTGATTAAGGCATTGGACTTGCGTTCTAGAGGTCGTGAGCTCGAATCCTGACCACTACTGACGTGAACCCATTCTTAACACAAGCAATTTAGCTTAGCGGGAGGGGTTTAACGAGAATACTAGTAATTTCGGTTGCTAGTAGACCTTTTAAAGTAAAAAAAAAACATATAAATCCTTCAATCATACCCAAGAGTCTTCTTTATATGCCCAGTAGCTTTTGCCCGCGGCTCAGACCGTATATATGTTGGTTATCGCGGTAAAAAGTAGCCTATGGTTACTCGCTGATAAAATAGGTGTCCATTGGTAAAAGAATTTAAACAAAAATTGTAAAAGCGCAACAAACAAACAAACTCACTATCACATTTATAATATAAGTATGGATTCTTATGTTCACGCTGAGAAGTATATTAATTATACGGATTTTCAAAAACCCTGCAGACTAACAAAACAAAAGTAGCTATCAACTGAACCGTTTTAATGAAACAGTGGTTTTGTCAACATTTCATTGTTCGTTACTAAGACCACGCTTATGATTAATGCGTCAGACTAAATAAGAGACATGCTCCTTTACTTTAGCCCTCGTTCTAACTTACACAAAACATTTATTAATTAAATAAAAATGTATACACCTTCTGTCTGTCTTCACCTGTATTATTATTATTAATTTTCTTCTTTACAAAAGACAACTCCCGCATTAGGAATATATCCTGTGTCGCGAGGGACTTTACAAACATACATGAAACGGACACAGAGAACACCCAGACTCAAAACAACAATTTGTGGATCACACAAAGTGTCGTCCCATGTGGGGTTTGAACCCACAACACTCAGCGTAGTAGTGAGCGGCGTGGCGACCGCTTGAACCAGTACGCCATCCGTGCAGTATGTAACGGAATCTTTGAATGTGAGTTTCATCCACTTCAAAACGTCGATTTTAATTACAAATATGAGATAGATTTATCAAAGACCGATGCAAGGTTACCTATGTTATCTAGAGAGTGTTCATTGCGTGTGTTAAAGAGAGAGTGCTAAACACGTAATATACAAATTACACGTGTAAGTATATGAACACAAAAAAACAAGACATTGTAAGTAGTGCAGTTTATTATAGAGAAAATTAAAACCATACTTACGTGTTTCATGACATTCATTATTTGTCTGCTCCTTTTCTAATTTTAGTTGGTTTCGGCACACTGTGTAACATTAAAAAGAGTTCTAGCTAAGTTGTCTTAATATCATTTTATTTAACGCTAGAAAGACCAGAGTAAAATAAATTTAAAAAAATTCCCCAAGTATGCTACAATGTACAATATTTATTAAAGTTACTATCTGCTAGGATTGGCCATAAGCTAAGGGTTTGAGACGAACTTTATGCCAAGCGAATCCCATTCCTTAATGATTCGAAAGCTCTACTCCCTTTGTTTGATCAGATGGAACTTGCTTTGATAAGATGTTAGCATTATATGGATTAGTTCCCAAGGCTATATTGATTGAGCAAGTCATTAGTATAGTAATTGGAACTGGACGTCTGAGAAACAACCGGTTATGTAATGAACAGGGCATTGTTTCACCATTTTCCTTTAGAAAGATAGTAATCTCAATGATAAAATATAATAATGTGAATAGAAAGAATAAAATAAAAGTCGTATCAGTAACACATTTAGTAATTATTCAATATTTTTTGGTTATGGCAAAGCTAAATAAATACTACCTACATTTGAGAAAAATAGTTCCGGGTCGGAGTGTGAATGGTTCTTTTCAAGGTGAACGTTAACTATATGAAGTGGCCAGCATACTTGCTGCGGACTACTGCCTGGAATGATAATGGTATGCTTGAAGCTTGGAAGATGAGTGAGATAACTATACCCTCTCCTGATCGATGCAGAGCTCAATACACCGCGTGGTTCAAAGTTACATAAAGTAGTAAAATTTTAATAAAATTCAATAATGGTATAAAAATATGATGCTCTTATTCTTGATTGATTCTTAAAAAATAACATTCGTCTTTTTTAAAGAGAAATATAAAAGGTATTAGGTAGGTTTTCATCAGGTAGGTCCAATTTTAAAAAGAGTTCAATCTTCGAATCCAACTTGATTGGGCAGAATTCGGGAAGCTGATATTTCGTCTTAAATATGAACAATAAAATTACTTCGACCAGTGTGTTTTGCCAGTGATGACTTATGGCACAGAGTACTCGTGATCACTCACAATCGGTCTCATAAGAAGACTTAAAGTCACCCAAAGAGCAATGGAGAGGGCAATTCTAGGCGTTTCTTTGCGTGATCAAATCAGGAATGAAGAGATCCGAAGACGAAAAATCAGGAATGAAGTGATCCGAAAACGAAATAAGTTCACTGACATTATTATAATAATTAAATAATAATTATGGCTGATGAGAACCTGAGAACCTTCTGTGTTCTCGAGTGGCGACCATGTACCGGAAGACGGAGCGGTGTATGGGTTCCCCTTAAGGTCGTGAGGTCGCCGGAAACCATTGGATTACCAGTTTTTGTGGAAAAACATGTGGGAGGCCCATGTCCAGTGGTGGAAGTCTTTCGGCTGAGTGTAAGAAGAAGAATTATCTATAAAGACATTTTATTAGACTACCCTAGCATTTTTTTCATTTTGAACCCTTTCCACTACCTTTATGTGACACGGGTGTGGATAAGTTACCTACTCATTATAGATAATATTAATTATTCTAAAAGACATATATTGCATCAGTAGTATATAACTTAGTGGTAAGTTGTACATTATATAACCCCTTAATATCCGACACACGCAGTATTACATAAGTTCAAAGATTCAGCGCTTAGCTAATCCACATTTATTCAATCTTAGTATAAATTAATAGTACTTAAGTGCGTGTACTATTCTAAGCTATTTAGCTTACTTGTAACGCCATACGCGAATAAATCACGCAAGAAAATTATACATCCTTTGTGTATTACAACTAATATTATCGGTCCTAATCAAAAAACCTCATTACAAAATAATGTTTGTTGCTTTATAGTAACGGTTTATTATTTGCCACCGGTATTTCTTTGGTAAAAGTAATCTACTTAAATATTCTTCAACAGCATAAACTAAATAAGTTATTTTTCTATTTACGGAAAGTGAACTTCTTCTTTTTAAGTTATTGTTCATTCTTTTACTGTTTTGAAATTTTGACCCCAAAGACAACTTTCAGTCAAGAGTCATATCAAAATACTTAAATGAACAAACTCTATCACCATAAAATAACCACGAACAATAAATAATGTAACGTAATTGCAAATTTATTTTTTAGATTTCTGAACACAGAACATAATTGGCGGTTATAAATATTGGAAGCTCATTAGAGAAATATGGATACATATCGAATCAGATTTAGTACTATCGGTATCGAGAAAATGAGGCGGAAAGAATCCGACTAATAATTTAAACAGGATCCCATTGAATTCTATTGTATCTCCCATTGTATCTGTAGGTTCTGGTTAACTGGATAAATTTTAATCTGGACGGATAAATTAATACGACTTTACTACAATATGAGGAAAAAATGCAAGTCTCGCAAACGAACTGCATTTTACCGCAAAAAGTTGTTAATAAACTAATTTTATAGTGATCGTATCATATTGGATGCTTTGAATAATTAGTTCAAAACATTTCAAACTAGCTGTTCATATTAATTAAAGTCCGTAAAGTATAGCTTGATACCGCTAACAGCCAGAACATTTTCGTTCCACAACAACAGCAACCGCATTGTATTATCGAAATCAATAATACGCTAATAAAGGATAAATATATTTCTTTTCATCCAATGATGCTTTCAAAGAGCAAAAACTAGATGTACTAAAAAAAAAGACAAATTGCTATAAGATTGCCTTTAATGTTTGAAGAGTTTTCCAGATTTTTTAAAGATTCTACTATTAGATCCTGATCCAATCACAATGGAACCAACTTTACTCATTTAAACAAACCAAAAATCTATACTAGTCCAGAACTCTTAAAATATTTAGATAACATAAATGAAATAAAAATTATTTCAATGCATAATTTCGAACTACTCACTTTTTTAAAGTCTTTATGAATTTATAATCTTTTCTCTCTTATTAAACAAAGCAAAGTTTCAATTACTTTACTAAATTAATATTATAAATTTATATAAAATTATTATAAACGGAGATACGTCCATCAAGCTTAATACTTCATAAATAAAATGTCCGTCATTGCTACAATTATAACGATAACTTCATTGTATTGTATTGTAATAGAATTAGTACGATAACTTCATCGATATTGATAAATAATACTATTTTTTTTTAAATTGATTCTGTGCATTCATATTTTTAAATATTGTAGTTTCAACAGCCTTTATAAGTACCTGATTTGGCGACTATTTTAACTTCTTACTGAAAATGTTAACAACTCAAATACTTGATTTTACGGTACTTTCAGACCGTTTTCAAAGAACATGGTCCTATCTCTCTCGTCTCTAGTCGTGCAATCTTATCATTTTAATGATTATTAATGAAACATTTTATTTTTATTTTATATTAAAATACATCACTACTAATTCCCGTTAACTATTTCATGAAATGATTTTGAAATCTTAACATGTTTGAACACAGTTTGAAAATAAAACTTTGGAAAGAACTTTAGATAAATATATTGTGTTCCTTTTTCATCTATAAGCTTATAGAATAGCTAGAATAATAGATATCCTGGCACATAACATCACACAATATAAACTTATTTAGTTATTCGTGGCTACAATGACAAATTAATCCGTCAGACGTGAGTTACTTGCGCTAGAAGCAATTTCGTGTAGCAATTTTTTTTTCTATTGTTCTTAATACTGTGAGCGGTTTTAATTTTGCTGTAATTAGTTCAACACTAATACCATTATTGCCTTCATTTAATTCTTGAAGCGGGTAATATGAGAGTGATGTACTTATTCAATATCTAATACTTATTTTACAATTACAGCAACTTTACAATAACTTAGCGGAAAAAAAACCTAATTACAATAACTCACTCACAAAACTAAATGTATTAGATTTTTTACACCTTTTCTTTTTCCTGTGCGGAAATCCCCCCGGATATCACCCCCCGGGGTGATTATGAACCGACCAAAAACCGCACGCCGTCTCGGGTACCAGTAGCCGAGGAATTAGGTGTACCCTAGAAAGGAAATCCCTGGTACCCCGACGTACCTCGGGCCATCCACGGCGTGTAGACGGCCCCCTCCTGTGTGGGAACCCCCATATTCCCTTTGTGCTCCCAAAAGACTCTAAATTGTAGTAGGGTTCACATATTGATCGATTGTCGAATAGACTCAGTAGCTGAGTAGCTAACCGATGTAGAAACAGTTAGACTAGTGTATTTTAGTTATTTTCATAGTGTAATATCATACGGTATTTTGTTGGGGAAAATACTGCTGCCATTCAGAGTATCTTTGTGTTGCAAAAGAGAGCTATTCGCCCAATTGATAATCTCAGTTATAAGCAGTCACTGAGGGATAAGTTTAAAGAAATTGGTATTATGACAGTCCCATCTCAATATCTATATGAAAATTTAGTGTCTGTTGAGAAAAATATTCATTTATTCACAAAGTTTAGCGACATTCATAATATAAACACTAGAAATAAAGATAAACTCGTGTTGCCAACGACTAGACTACAAAAAGTAAGCAAGTCTTTTCGATGTTGCATGATGCAAATTTCATGAATTAAGTATTAACAACTTAAGGTCCTTAGTTAAACAAAAACTATGTAAAAATGCTTACTACACGGTTACAGATTATTTAGATGACAATTTTGCTTGGGATTGATGCTGCTCACTCCCATATTTGAAAGTGATGAACATTAATTTTTTTGTTGTAATTCGTATTTCGTTTGTTTTCAATTTGTTTATTTGAAATTGAATTGGATAGATTTTTTTGTGTAAGTATGTAAATCTGAGTATAGTGTAGGCTTGTAATGTTAGTTTATATTTTGGTAAATTTTTTGGTGGTTTTGAGTGCTTCCACGGGCAACTCTATTGTCCTGCTGGCGGGTTGTTGATCCTAATTATATAGGTAGGCTACACAATAGCAGGGGCTCGTATGCCATCTGTATGGATGGGCCGACTCAATACTATCGTCCTTTCTTCAAAAGGCCAACCCAGACCCTATACTGCACTCACATAGTTATCTTTAACATTGTACACGGACTTAAAAAAAAAGATTCCTCTGGGGTTTGTTTCGGCATTTCTTCCCAGAGCGAGTCTTAGGAAATGCCGGCACCTTCTAGCTGTAAAGTCCGACTCGTAAAAATATCTGAAAGATTTACTTGCAGAAATAAATATCATTTCATATCATTTCATATCATTTCATATCATTTCCTATCATTTCATATCATTTCATATCATTTCATATCATTTCATATCATTTCATATCATTTCATATCATATCATATCATTTCATATCAATTCATATCATTACATATCATTTCATATCATTTCATATCATTTCATATCATTTCATATCATATCATATCATTTCATATCAATTCATATCATTTCAATCATTTCATATCATTTCATACGATTTCATATTATTTCATTTCATTTCAATACTATTACATACATTTTAGATAGGTTCCTAACATCGATTTCTTTATGGTATATCAAGCAGACAAACACACGGGTCAGATCATGTTACGTGACCATGTAATCCTTATGCTCAAGAGTTAAATACAACAAAGGAATTGCCTAACACCGGCCGAATGGAGCTTTTCTCTTGTTTGCAAGTATTTTATTAAATAATTCACGCGATACAACGAAGGGTCCACATGATTCAAATAATGTCGTGAGTGTAAAAGAAATTAATTAAATATGGACCTCGAGAATACTTTTGTAATTAAAAAAGTCTGCATAGTTTAGATTATATTTTTTATTTTGAACACAAGCATTCCAAATACTTGGATACCATTTGAAAGTAATTCTAACTGTACGGGTAAATTATTTTAAATAATAGGTATAATTCTAGAGTCAAAGTCACAGTTATACCGTTTAAATACAATATATCACCATAAAGAGTACAGTATCTTATTACCGTAGTTTATATCAATACATATCTACCTTTGTACATGTCCGCGTGGTGACGGATTAAGAATACGGAACGTTACAACCCCTATTCATCTCGACGGTATCGTAAGAGCCAACTACGCAGGTCAACAGCACTGCAAATAGAAGGAAAACTTGACACAAACACCATAAGAACCCGTCTGGCCAGCGTGGTATAGTATCCCAAAACCTAATATTTCCAGGCCACGGCCTAAGGAGGTTGTTGACGATAAGGATGATATCTACTTTTTATGAAGTCCTTTTCAAGAAGTGATTAGTGTCAATTTATTCAGATTTAACATTAACGTAGATTTTCTCTAGAGCCTGTGTGTAAAAAAAGTTCAGTTCTAAAATCATAAAATTTTATGAAATATTTGCTGAACAAACTTTTGCTGTTCCCTGTCTACTTATTTATTACTTCTTTTTTCTATTTTTAGAAGATTGTACTAAGTTAAAAAGTCTACTTGGAGTTACAAGTTATAAGCAAACACGTAGTTTAAATACAAACAGAAAAGCTTAAATTCTAAAAATGTGATGGACACTTATGTGTACAGCAAGATATCTAGTTTTAATTGTTAGAGTAGCTTTATAAAATCGATTAATCTTGAATAATCTAATCACTCGTCAAAACTACAGCTTTCTGAATATAAAATGTACAGCTCAAATGTACTACTTCATCCAACTGTTGCCTTTTATAACTTTCCTTGGTGTTACATTTGTTCAATGGTTATAAACCGTCATTAAGAGTAATTTCATGATTCCTTACCATGATTAAAACCCAAAATCAATCTGTTCTGATAAGAGTGACATAATCCTTTCTAGTTATGAACACTGTTTAACATGTATTCAACTAGATACACAGACAAGAAACCACAGACATGACATTAGCTTACTAAGTTATTGTGACGTAACAGTAGTATTTACTACTGTTGCGCAGTTTACCACTACTACAGTAGTAAACTGCGCTTTATGCAAACATGTTATATACTCGAATCTGTATAATTTTATTTGGATGAGTATAGAGCAGTCCAAATTAAACTGAAGAAAGTAGAATTTTGCCAGATGTACTCTCACGGTGGTATTATGCATTTGCTACAGAAGTTTGTAGTATTGGTACTGAAGATTTTTCTATACATACTTTTGACTTTGAACAAAAGAATGTAACAAAAGAATGTAATCGTTCTCGTAAAATGAAATATATGTACGTATATCGCCATTTTCCTTACTTAATCATTTTTATTCCCGTGGAAACTTTTCAGCAGGTCCGCTTCGAATAATTTAATGAAGAATATTAGTTTGGTATGCTTACATCCTGTATAATTAATACTTAATATTCCAAATTTCGAGTATTTTCAAGCTTACGGTAGCTTGAAAATACTCAATTTTACCGTATGAACACTGTTTCCGAAAAGGGTAGACGTCAGGCAGATCGTTGGCCTTAAAAAAACCAAACCATCCATATGTAGCACAGACTTTAAATGATGTTTACATTGCATGATGTTGTTAGATTGTTTGTATGAAAAACACGTTTTTTTTAAAATTATACTTAACTATTGACTTAGCGCTATCTTAATATACGTCAAATAATTCACTCACAATACAAAGATTTTATCTTTATATAATTTTAGGACGTACGTAGTATATGTACCCTGAAATGTGGTTGTGTACCCACATTTTGGTTGCATTGATAAGAAATGAGTAACAAAGCTCACTTGAAAAATAATCTTTGAAGCGGGTGGTATGTCTTGTCAAATTTTGACCTCATTCTGTTAAGAACTTTTTGATTTTTTTGAAGCGAACACAAACCAACTTAATATTTTAATCTACATGTATAGATATAGTTTTAAAAGCATAATTTTAAATTTTTATATTTTAGAGAACTACAAAAGCGTTAACAATGTTATAATACTGGGTTTTTTATAATAGAACTGTAGAAAAGTATAACAATATTCATGGCCTAATTTAAAAATTATGTGTATTATTTACGATGCGGAAAATTAAGTATAGAGGGGGTAACACAGCGGACAGTGGAGGTGAGTACTCCCTAAACCTATACGTAGGTCGCAATTCCCAGGCGCTGTCGAAGTCGCATATGTGTTGCCCCTATCTATCACGCGATGGACCCTGCACCCGCACAGTAAATCGTAAAAATAGGTCTTAGTGTTAGTTTTTATTTTGTGTTAAATAACTATCCTAAGAAGATAATAACGGGTTTGATTTCACTTTAGTCTTCGGGTCTTGATAGAAGAAAGGCGTAGAGTATGATTCAAAGTATCTAGCTGGTACTCTATCACCGGATTGTCTGTGTTTACATGATGCTGCTCGTAGTAACACTATATGGCGTTCAGTTCTGGGGCTGAAAGAATGGAACTGACTTAATGACTGAATTGCTTAAAAATCACCAACTCCTTGCTTACGATTTTAGAACCAGAAATCAAAACATATTTAGTAACATAGTATTATTAACATGGAGACCAAGTACTCCTTTATAGATCCAAAATCAGTTTAAACGGGCCTCAAAAGAAGCCTTCTTTTAGCATTTATGATTTTAGATAGCATTTGCTTTAGAGTTTAATTTGCTGAGTACCATAAAACCTTTTTCCGTGTGTAAAAATCCTCACTACCCGTGACCACTAGCGTGGTTTACGGTAGGTGGTTGTATTGAAATCTCAAAGATCTAAGAACCATTTGCTAGATTGCAGTATGGTAATCTATACTTAAATATGTATTACTGCTGACAACATCCGATTCTGAAGCTATATTTGAAATACATCAAGCATATGGTGAAATTTTATAGTGGATACAAAACTTCCACCTATTTGTTTTGTAAACATTTTTTTAAATATTCAATCATTACTAAAAATATAAAGGCACCTATATTGGACAATGGCTTTTGTTGTCCTATAATTGAATTTATTTTAACACCGAAAGGGTGTCATGTATTTATTACCAGAAGTATCTAACTTTGTTAAATTAAATTAAAAAGTCTGACGGTAGTTTTCATTTGGGACGTGGAAAAAAGGGGATAAATTAAAAAGTTTTAATTGCCAATTCAGGACACGTGTGTTGAATGAACACTTATGTTTCATAGTTGCCTAAATGTTAAATTTATATTGTAGATGGTGAAATTCAAATACCTTGTATTGATTAATACTAAATAATATATACGAAAGTTTTTATAAAGACTAGTTGTTCAATAATTACATTGGTGGTGTTAAATTTTAAATAATAGCTTTATGCCAATAGCTTGATTACATAGTTATTTACATTTTAAATACAATTTTCTATAGTAAAGCGACCAGATTACGGGCTTATGACTGATCTAGTGAAAACTATACACTGTAACTAAAACTTTCTATATTTTATCCAAAGTAAATCATTTCAATAAGAAATTCTGAAGTCGAACTGGCATCTTACTATAGAGTAACAACATACAGAGGGGGTTTTATACTTGTACAGCTGCAGTAGTTCCACCATTTTGCTAGAGGGTCTTTATATATTTATTGATCTATTACTTTTTGCGCAGGTCTAGGATAAACGATAAGTGGTTGGATGGAACGTAAGAAAGATAAAAAGAAACCAAACGACAGGTACCTAAGCTCACTAAGAGTATAGATATTATAATAGTTACAGAACGAGAGATATTCAGTGACATTGAACGCTTAGGTCAGCGTTCAATGTCACTGAATATCTCTCGTGATGAGGCCCTCTCGCATACTTGCTGAAATAGGAGTCTTCTCAGCTAGGATGCGATCCAAGTTAAGGCTGAGAGGGAAGCTTCCACAAATAATTGTGAGGTCACTTCGGTAGTTGGCTAATATCTATCCAAGCTACTACTGTGTTCCTTTCTTTCTGAGCTGCAGACGGAGCATCGTTTAAAGTTAATTTCACATACTACAATGAAATTTAATCACAAGGCCCGGTAGGATTATACCTCAGTCAGTTTTTATTTTCCTAAGGAATTTAACTAACAAAGGAAAACTCATTATGCATACATATAAAAATATTCTGAAGTTAAATAATACAAACCTCATCTCTACAATATTCATGTTCAGCAAAACATCCGAAGTCAGATCTTTTGCCGCATATAAGCTTTGTATTCCGATCTACAAAGAATAAATTTCAATTCATCAATGTTTTTCTTTCCTTCAAATAATACTATAATGTTTTTATTTCTTTCTCTACATAAGTTGTACAAATTGTTTGTTAAAAGTATCTTCAGATACACGCGTATATGTACACGTTACACATTTATTTCAATAGCTCCAGAGAAAAATATCAGATTTTCTAAACATCTGAGTATGAAGGCTCTAGATATAAGCTTTAAATTCTAAATTAATCTATACATGTTCTATGTGAAATAGGTTATATGTGAAATAGGGTGTAAAAAGACAAAATAAGGTGTAACCCTATTTTGTCTATTTATTGCCTTATAAAAAATATTATCATGTCACTATTGATGAAATAAGTCTTCACCTGTAGTAACGTTATACGATTTTTTATCCAGAAGATTTACAAACACATATCACCTACTCCTATGTAAACTTTATTTTATTTCTAAATAGCGACCTGCCCGGCTACGCAGATTTATTTTAGGGGTGTAGTTTCATCGTAAAACATAGCTCAAATAGCGGCTTTAGTAATAACTGTAGTAATGATAAAACTTTTGAAGTGATAATTTTAAATATCTTTTTTATTAAATAGATATTTAAAGTTTTCACTTTATTTTTTATCATTACTACAGTTATTACAGATTGTTTTTAATGTTAATTTTAGAATTTCCACCAGAGAATATAACTAATTCAACCGTATAGACTCGATCTCGTATCGAGATAAAATATATTTCGCTATTTTATTTACTTTAGCATTTTTATACCCGTCGTAACTTCTAAACGAAAGGTCCGATTCGAATAATTTAAAGAGGTTTTTTACGAATATACACAATTAGATTCTACTAGTTTAACAAAATAGATGATTGTAAGTTAAGTGTAATAGTAGTCTAAATATTCAACTGATTTGTGTAGCTATAATAGTATAAATGCCATTATAGATTTTGCCTCGCCTCGCCACGTTCTTTGTGGGTAAGGAACCGTGCTATCGTTATGTTAAATGGACATTATTTTACGTATCACTAATAGTTTTTGCAATATATGATAAATGATTATTAAAAGAAAATTGATTCCTTGGATTTGTGAATTTTTGTAAGGATTACTTTTTTTAACAATACTAATAATAACTTTTTATGTATTTATATTGGTAGGTAACAAAACTTTCTGTTATTAAAATTAATAAGATTAAATGTAGAATATTTGACATAATTTATTTCTAAATAAAACACACGAATTTATTATTTCGCCAAATGTATGCCAAAACATTTATTCAAAACTTATATATTTTGTAACCGTGATTATTGATAAATATGTTTGAGGACACTTACCCTACTTTGGTTACTAAGAGCAAAATCCCTCAAAAAAATATGCCCGTTCATAGCAAACGATTGCAAATTACAAAAGGAAAAAGTCCAGCTTTTATAAATGCTATTCACACTAAAAGCTTTTGCGTGATGAAGTCTTAACACTGTTTGGTCAATTTACATGGTACGATATTTGCATAGTGCATTTACATACATTCATTTATTTATTTATGCACATTTGTATTTGAAAATTTATAAGCGGTAATATACTTTACAGACGACTGGATGGCGTAGTGGTTTGTGTAACGGACTGCTATTCCAAAGGTCGCGGGTTCGATTCCCGCTCAAGTCAAACATTTGTGTGCATGAACATTTGATGTTTGATTTGGTCTGGGTGTTTCTATGTATAATATGTATGTATTTACAAAAAAAAAAAAAAGTATATATGTATTTATATCAGTTGTCTAGTACCCATAGTACAAGCTCTGCTTAGTTTGGGACTAGATGGCGTTGTGTGTATGTGGTAGAATATATTATTATAATATATATTATACTTTACAGTCAGGAAAAACCGACAGAATTAACTTCATGTGAGAAACTGAATCATAATATAGTAAACAAAAATGATATTTTCTCTGATTAAGAATATTTCGATTTTCCTCCATATCATTAAATTTTTAAAAACAATGATAATGTTAGTATAGTAGGCATATGTGGCCAATGAAGAAACGAGTTTAGTTTTGATACATTTTTACTGCAGGGTTTCATACAGTCATTACCGTTGTCTATAAGAGAGGTTTTGGGGCTCTCAAGTTAGATCCTGAGACATTTTCTAGTTTCTACGAAACTAAAAGTCGTTGATTTATTACTACAACAGAGACTTGGTACGTTTCCAGTGCTTTAGTACGTGCCATGATTAAAGTTTAAAAATACACATAGTAAAATAAAATAGTCAAGATAACTATTATTAACTAAGAACTAAAGGTTTATAGTGGAGAAATAATGTTTGTATAAAAATTGTAGTAGGACCAACACTGCGTTAGAATATTACGAATCACGATATTTTATTACTATAATAAAAAATATTGACTGGAGACATCTCATACACAGGGCCGTCTAACTTCAAATTAGGCAGTGTCTGTGCTATGGACCTCCTTTCTATGGAGAGGCCTATGATCAGCAGTGGACTAGTAAAGGGTCTGGATGGATGGATAATGATGTGCTATGGTAATCAGACCTGATAAACTCACTTATATATTTCTAAATGCATACATATTATTTCTTCATCATCGTCATCATCATATAAATTACACCCAGACACAGACCAATTTCTCATCTCATAATTATTTTTCGCGGGTGGGAGTCGAACCAACGACCTCTGGCTTAGCAGTCAGGGTCACTAACCACTTGACCAACAGGCTCTGTTAATGTGAGTAAAATCTGTCAATCAAGATTCTCAAATCAAATTATAACGAATATGACTTCAAACGCATTAGTAGGTGACTAGCACATGTAATATTTTATTGAAATTAATAGATAACAGGTTTAGACGAGAAATGCTTTTGTTCTCATTATTTGTAGTTGTGTAACAAGTTAAGATATTATAAACTACGATTTGTATGTATAACAATCTAGCGAATGCTGGTTAACCCGTAATTGGCAAGTGTGTAAGGCTTTATCTCAATTGTACACTTAATATTATGTATTTTGTAAACACGAGCTGTGGGAAAATGAGGAGACCTTCCTTAGGTGCATCTCATATACGAAAGCGTCAACAACAGGAGTATGAAAATGAGAAAGATGAGCGCCTATAAAGCGCAATTGAGAAAGAAATAGAGCACAGCGTCTTTCGAAGACTATGAAGAAAGGCTTTCTCAAATGCGTAACTATATACAAAGTAAATTGTCAAAAGAAACTATACTTTAACCTCCTTTCTAAGGAGAGGCCTATGTCCAGCAGTGGACTGTTATAGGCTGTTGATGTGATTATGTGATGAATTATTTCTTGTTGTTTTTAAAAATATCTACTGATTTCGATTAAAATTAAATTCCACCTGGAAAGAATACCCTTTGAAACAAAAGTAATTCCTAAAATCGGTTCTTCGAGTAATCGGTGAATATACATTTAAAAAAAGGCTCTGACGAATTGAGAACCTCCTCCTTTTTTGAAATCGTTTAATATTATGTTTGTTTATTTAATAAAATAAATAACTCTGTATTCACAATTAAAATTAACTGTTAAAACTTAGTTAATCGTAAAAGATAATAAGAGCTACTAATTGAATCCCTTGAACTCTACTAAAATAAAACTGCTCCAGAATTTATAATGTGTAGGCGATATAGTTTAGTATATCAAAATATATTTTACAGACCTGCATCACTATATATATATATATATATGTGGCTAAAAATATATTATTTATTTTTGGCGTTTTTTTTTTTTAATATAGAGTGATGATAAAAGTATAAAAAAAACTGAATTTACCGCTACAAAAAACACAACACTATGCGCAGCACGTAGAATTTTGATGTTCATTTTTACGTAAATATAAAATCGTATGTAAAAATTACTTCGTCCCGTTTTATGATATATTTTATGTTGGTTTTATTTCTTCACTGAATTGGGATGTGTTATTGGCACCATACATAAAATGGAAATGGTTTAAATACTTAAATTTTATTTTTCTTAAAAAGACAAGTCTCGAATTCCCGCATTAAGAATATATCCCGTATCGCGAGGCACTTAACAAACACATGAAACGCACAACAAAGAACACCCAGACTTAGAACAACAATTTATGGATCACATAAAGTGTCGTCCCATGTGGGGATCGGACCCACAACACTCATCGTAGTAGTAAGCGGCGTGGCGACCACTTAAACCAATGCAGTCAGTCGTGATTATAAAAAGGGATTATAAAAAGGGATACACGGTTGTAGCTAACCTATTATTGTAAACTCAGTTTTATTATTTTTATTTTGGTGTAACTAACTAATAACTTTTTTATTATTTTTTTTATTTTTTAGACAACTCCCGCATTAGGAAAATATCCTGTGTCGCGGGGGAGTTTACAAACATACATGAAACGGACACCAATAACACCCAGACTTGGAACAACAATTTGTGGATCACACAAAGTGTCGTCCCATGTGGGGTTTGAACCCACAACACTCGGCGTAGTAGGAAGCGGCGTGGCGACCGCTTAAACCACTACGCCATCCGTGCAGTCAAATAACTAGTTGTAACTGACAATGTAAAAAACAATGAAATGTACTTTCAACTGTCATATCAAAATGAGATTGTGTATGTATCTAATATGAACTTAATTACTATTTTAATTTATGAAACTACTCACAGTTCTTTAAATTGATATCTTAGAGCAATCGGATGTTGGGGCCAGTAAGTAAGTAAATTCATTACTTCTTTGGTTTCGGAGCGGATATAAAATTTTAATACTTGTTGTTCAAAGGCATGTTTTCAATTGGTTTCGTTTCAGCTTGAATTTATAGGTTTCGAGTTGACAAGCTCTTTGACTATGTCAGAATATACTACAGTGAAGTGAATACTTCACAGTCTGTTCATATTCTGTTATGGTTCCTATTTCTCTATGTACCTACTTTCTATGTAAATTCCGTCAAGGCTTATATTAATACTTATCCTTGATGCCGCAACAAAAAACGCTGTTGTTATTATTTTTATGTCAGCTCAAGCTATTTCAGACCTTGAAATATTGGATGCTAATACGATTTATTGTCTACTGCTGGAGTGGTATTACTAAATGTTAGTTTCATTTTGTGTTATTATAAATTTCATATCATTTTAAGTTTGAAAACACTCTTGTCTATTAATCGTCCACGTGTTGTTAGACCTTTACAAATATTGGCTACAAAGTAAACTCAAACTCAGAATGTAAATAACTAAGTTGCAAAACCACAACTGTGTAAACATAATTTCATAGCTTTGTCTTTCGTTCTAATTTCTACGTCATTCAAGTAAAATAAATAACAGACCTATTTCAATAATGTAACTGACATTACTTTATGACTTACATTTCTGACAGCAGGCCACGTGAAACCCATATTTTCAATTAATACTTTATTCATTATCAGCCATATGCAATGGAAGAGACCTATGTTGAGCAGTGGGTTGGACATTGTCCTCCTCCATTGCATGCCGCTTATATCGATTTTCGGTTTCCGGCATCCTGCTCCTGCCAGCCATCTTGGGCAGATGGTCGCTCCGCCTGGCTAGGACGCCTACAGGCCAGGTGGAGTAATGCTTTATTACGAAACCTAATTCAACGACATTACTTTTAATACGGAGGCAAAGGAATATACACATCTTGCTAAAAGTTATTACTCTTAATACTGTACTTCTTTCTAGATGGCAACTCTTCTCTGTAGCGTGGGAAAGCCATACTTTGGCACAAATAGGCCGGTTCGACCAGACTGAGTGAGTGAGTGAGTTAAGCACTTATTTCGTAGCTTTCTGGCATGTGTGAGAGTGTTTACGTGGTTTCTTGGGCCTCATGGCTTATGGCCAGCTACATTATTAAATATTGCTAAGTAGTATTTAATTAGTCCAACTCATCTTTTTACAGGATTGGGTCAAACGAACAGATAGGTCACCTGATGGAAAAACGAGTGCTGCCGCCCATAGACACCTGCCACTCCAGGATATTCAGTGCGTTACCGCTTTTTGAGTATTGCTCCCTGTACAATTAGAGGGGAGGCAGGATTGGACTTTACCTTTATTATTACCTCACTCACTCAGTGAAAAGCAACGAATACATTGCATAACAGCGGTTTTCCATGACTGTGTTTTTGGACGAAATAACTATACTCCGGTCGAGTTGGACCAAATATGCCGCAGTTTGGCTTTCCCACAGAAAATCAACATTATATAAAACATAACGGTTTATATATCTTTGATAACATTTTATTTCTAGATCGTTGAATGACATTTAGACGAGCTAATATTGCTTTTAATTTACGTCACATTCCAGATACTCTGGCCTCGTGTGTCCCCGACGTGTCCCTTTGAACCGCAGGCGACATTTTCAGAAATAACAGTCATCGTTACACCGTCACCTTGTTTAATTACTTGGAGACGCTGAGGTCAGGACTCTGTGTGGCATCAAAATGAAAGGAAAATACGTATGAAGCTTAGTCACTTCATTTAACATTTGTTACCTGTCAAGTAGTATATACTTGGTTATTAAATTTTATTAAATACCATTATCTGAAAAAGTTTTCATCTGTAAACTATACGCAATATAAACTGAAGTATTTGAATAATACATAACATTCAAATACACGAAATTGTTATATTGTACTAAATTTGTGTTTAAATTTATTATATATAAAACTTGTTTGCAAAATATTAAGAAACTATACTTATTTCCCATGTGTTAAATACTATTGTCTGAAGAATAAATAAAAATTCGACTAAGTATGTTTCGAGTCCGGGACTGCGTTGATTCCGTGGCTTATTATTGTCAGGTTGAAACCATAGAATCTAAAAATCTGAATTGATATCTTACACGATTTTTTCAAAGTAGATGCTTTTTATAACATGGGTAACTCTTAAATTTGCAGAGCCAATTTAGAGGTTATACTTTTATTTAATTATTTTATTATTCTTCTGAATCTGTCATACGTACTATCACCAAGATTTTTAAAAGATTTATCAGGATAACAATTTAGTTTGTAGGGAAGGTGGGAGCATTTGACTCTTACGAAAATTATCACTTTAATTTTATATTCACACAGTCTTAATGATGTTGAAAGTTCTATCCAACCGTACTCCACATGACAGTCGAAATAAAAAAAACCCTTTAAGATAAATTTTACTTTATCGGTGTTGTTTTATACATACCAGTGCAAAATTATAATAGTCTGATATAATAGTCGTTGTGCCAAGTTGCAGAAGAACATACAGAGCACCATGGTGATGTTATAACTACAGAACCCTAAAAAGATTTTAAAAGTATCATATTTTTAATTATATAGCGAGTTATGAATCCAATATTTTTCATAACTTAAGTATTGTTCTCAATATTATTATACGAGTGTAATTATTTTCTAGTTAGTTTCGTAATTTCAAATTCAAATTTTGTGTAAAAGGTTATCGAGTAGAAGTAGTAACGTTTGAATCATTGTAGACTTCTATTAAGTATTAAATAGGATTGGGCATGAGCCATGCTACCACAACCCTGTGAGGTTGGGCTGTGAGGGTTGTGGTAACCGGTGTTAAGCAATGTTTCGTCAAGCCTCCCCCCATTTCGGAGGGATAAAAAAAGTCAGTGCGTAAAATTTGGTTTCTTCTTTTAATTTCCTCCCAACGCCAACGTGAGAAAATACGATTCACACCTATGTGTTAATTCTTATGACATTAATTTTAATTTGTTTATATATGACGGAGGACCGATGTCTGGGTTGTTTTTAAATAGAGTGACGTCAGCAAAGCTGACTTCATTCTTTAGATTGTCATGGTTTTCCCTTATAAAAGCGAGTAGTAGTAAATAACAACAACAGTAGTAAATACAACTAAAGATGTCCACCAAGTTGTTACCCACAGTCGTACATAGATCCGTACAGTAGTAAATAAAGACAACAGTAAATACAGTTAGATGTATTCCAAGGTCTCACAAGCAGTTGTGCGTAGATCCGAACAGCCCGACGGCTTGAGCGAGAATGACCTAGTATGCTTTTTTTTTTTTTTTTTTTTTTGTGTGATGTATGGTTGTTGGCCTCGGATGGCCTCGACAACCTTGCCCGGGCTTTTCGGTGAGCGCAGAGGGCTCTCAACCGGTCTTTATTAAGTAACATCGCCCAAGGGCACCCCCTGTGGGGTACGAACCTCGGCTTGGGGCGTTACTGGCAAACTAGGGCGACCAAGACCCACATTTAGGAGTTAACGCGGCGCGTATTCCGGCCCCGGCGGCGAGGACGGAATCGCGGACGATTCGTGGTAGCTGCGCGAGCTGTGTACACTCGCTGCTGAGCGAGGGTGATAGTGTCGTCTGGCTCAACTAGAGCGTGTTTCGGTCTGCGTGTGCGTGAGATTTTGCTGGGTGTGTAATTAACAGCCGCAACCACTAGAGGGTTGGGGTGAGTCGGAGCAGAGTCAAAGTAGCTAAGGGAGCACTGTTTTATGAATTGCCTGATGGTCGGCAGCTCGAGGTCGATATGAAGGTCGACATTACGCACATACCACGGTGCTCCCGTAGCCCGGCGCATGAAATTATTTTGTAGTGTTTGTAGCCTATGGATCCTGTGTTGCCTAGCGTGTGCGAATACTACACTACCGTATGTCATGATAGGTCTAATACATGACGTGTATAATCTGACTTTGTTTTTGAGTGATAATTTGGACTTTGAGTTGACTAAACTATGGAGTCGACCCAACACGAAGGCGCCCCTGTTGCGAACCGCCTTAATGTGGGGCCCGAAGGTTAGTCGATCGTCAAGGATTATGCCTAGATATTTGGCCTGCCTAGCCCAGGGGATAGGCGTACCAAACATCCTTATCTGTGGGGTCTTCTCCAAGGGATACAAGCGGAGCTGTCTCCTATGAAACAGAACCGCCTGGCTCTTCTCGGGGTTGACCTCTATTCTCCATTTCCGAAACCATGCGCCTAGGGCGTTGGCAGCGGTCTGGAGTTTCCTGGCTACTGATGAAGGGTCTATTCCTGAACAATAGATAGCTGTGTCGTCTGCGAAAAGTGCTGTTTGCACAAGCCGATGCTTCGGGATGTCGCTGGTGAACAGCGTGAATAGGATAGGGGAGAGCACGGACCCTTGCGGGACGCCAGCTCGGATGGGGTGGGGGGAGGATAGCGATCCCTCTACGCGGTAGCGAAAACTGCGGTTCGACAAGTAGTCTCGTATGATGAGTACGAGTCTGTGGGGCACTCCCATAGTGTATAGCTTATAAATTAAGCCGTTGTGCCACACTTTGTCGAAGGCTTTCGCTACATCGAAGAATAGGACTCCTGTGAAAAGGTTTCGTTGGAGCCGCTCGCTGGTGAACTCAACGATGCGGTGGACTTGTTGGACACACGAGTGCTTGGTTCGAAAACCAAATTGCTCGTGCGGTAACAGGAGGTTCTCATCGGCGTGTGCTTTCAGTCTACTGTAAATTATGCGCTCGTAGATTTTACCTAAACCTTTAAGCAGACTTATCGGTCTATAACTAGCCGGCTCGGACTTTGGTTTGCCGGGTTTTGGCATCCCAATAACCACGGCTTCTTTCCATTGTTGGGGAAAGATATTGTTTGTGAGCGCTGCGTTAAAAATGAATGTCAGAAGGACCAAAAGCCTGTCGGGAAAGAGTTTAATGACCCTGTTTGTGATACCGTCCGAGCCCGGTGCTTTACGACTGTGAAGGTCCTTAACGATCGTTTTCACCTCGTCGGGAGAGACTGGTTTGAAAAAGCCAACATCACGTGGTATTCCCAGGCGGTCACCCATCCAAGTACTAACCACGCCCGATGTTGCTTAACTTTGGTGATCGGACGAGAACCGGTGTATTCAACATGGTATGGACGTTGGCGACCTAGTATGCGCAATGCAGTTCGTTTTTATAGGACGCACTGTTCGAGCACGTGTTTACATGTTAGGTTAAGTGTTGTATTTTCTTATTATGTTTAGATAACACGATTCTTCAGGTTATTTCTTAACACTAACTATCAAAATTATAATCAGAATGAATTGGAATCTAATTTAAAGAAATCAAATTATTTTTATTGTGAGGTAGTTTGTAGTTGCCCCGATATATATAGTCTTTTTAAATTTTCAGGTCATTTATGATATGAATAACTAATATATCAAATAAAATATGTTAATAATTTATATCTAGGATAGCACTAGGCTTGTTTGTGAATAGACGCATCAATCCTTTGGATTAAATCGCCATCACGTTTTTAGGGCCGCGCTCAATTTTATAGGATTATTTTCTTTGCACAACTAATTTTGCTTTTACTGTAACTCTTTAATTTGTTTAGCATTTAAAGAAAATTTGTGTTTGATATTTTGCTGATGACATAAGGTCCTCTAAAGACTGATAATAAACGGGTAAAATTATTAAATGTAATAATTAAAAAAACATTTTTTTTTCAATTATAAATCCTGTAAATATTTGAAACCTTTTTCTTCAAAAATCATAAACATTAAATTTAAATTTTCTATTTTTTTCTTTAAATATAGTTGTAGGAGAGTTTGCCTGTTTCACAGTAGGTATTCACACTTGCCCATAAATATTTATCTAAAATTTGAATATGAAAGTATTATTTTGTAAATGTGCCTTAATACATTAATCGTTCTTAATCAGACCAACAACCTAAAAATATCTCACTGTTGTTGTAATAAAATATTTTACCAGTAAAATTAAAACGCCGTAACTTCACAGTCCTATTAAAACAAAAGTATCTGTAAATATTGTTTTTCCTTTTACACTTAACTGTAAAATATAGTATTGAAAATTTATTATAATAAGATAAATATACATTGTATCAATCAAAAATTAACGTTAAGATTGTTTCAAGAAAGCTCTAATTAAAACAATGAATGTAAAGTTGGAGAATACATACAGACAATTTGTCATTATTACACTCTAGCGGTAAATAGTTTCCTCAAATATGGGTGCTTCGTATATGCGTTGTGTCGATGTTTCCGACTTCCTCCGTGATGCAGAAGCTATTATTACTAATCTGATGCTATTTTTAACAACATGTGATTTAATGCTGAAGTATTTGGTAAGCAGATTTTTTTTTATTAAAACACAACGAAAAAAATGCTATTTTAAATAGGCAAATAAATAATTATTCTTTTTCCTTCTATTTCATAATATTGACTGTTAATTAAGTAAACGGGGAATAACTTGCGATAATAATTACAAGGTACATATAGAATACCTATTTAGATAGCATGACGTTTTGCTCCAATCGTGATCAGGAGTGGTTGCTCTTTTATGACGTTTTGGGATTCACACATTTCTTTTAGGTGTACCCTCTGCTTAAATTTAGTCGACTGCTAGCCCTGATTGAGTAATGTCATGCGTATTATATAGCTCAAAAATAAAATTATATAGAATGCAGTTTTGATAGCTAACTTTATTTAAACTTTTAAACGACTGTCACCGTGTCTTATTCAAAATATATAGCAGTTGAATGAAGTCATACAACAAATACTTATATAAACAAACTTGCTTAACCCTGAAGAGTTACGTTGTAAAAAATATTTTATATTTGAAAGGGTTGCCCTTCAAATGTAAGTTGAGAGCAATCCATCAATGCCAGGACTCGACAAGGCCCCGAAATTTCAGGGTCGCTATTTCTTCTTCAGAAGTAAGATTTTTTTGAATTCAACCTAAAACTTATATAGTCATAATCTGTGCCATATTATAGATGTTGTTTAAAATAAAATTGGTTTTTTACCTTCCTTAGTTCATACTTTTTCCATTAAAAAAAAAACATTCTGCAAAAATCTTTTGCGCCTAATATTACGCTCCTACCTGAGTACGGTAGCAGAGTGAGTTTTTGATTTATATAGCTAATTTACAGTACTCTCGCTTGATCTCAAGTAACTTATATTCAGTTTTAAATGAAATAATTACGCTTTTGTGTTACCGTTTAAGAAAAGATAAGTAACATGAATAGTATAATATTTTTGTATAGCTTTTTTTACAGTCTATTTTAAGTGACATATCGTCGGTGAGAATGCAAAGGTAACCGTATCAATCGTAAAGCGTATCAGTATTTTCAACATTTCAACTGGAGGAAGAAATAATTAAATTGCTTGTGATATCATTTGTTTCATGTTAGAGGGAGCAGACGAGCAGACGGGTGACCTGCGTCTGCAATTCAGGAGTCACAAACGCGTTGCCGGCCTTTTAGGAAAGAGTATGCTCTTTTCTTGAAGGTCGTATCGGTCCGGAAATAATGCAGACGATAACCCGTTCCACAGATTGTTTGTGCGGGGCAAAAAGTGTCTCGAGATGCGCGATTCCTTTGCATGTAATAAAATTTACTAATATCTTCATGATATCTAACTTATGTCTTTATTGTGAATACGCTGTATTGCAAACTGCACTTACAGGTTTTATTACTGGTCATTTTCTCTTAGTAATTTATTGTAAATGGGAAATTTACCACCTTTATTTTGAATACCGTTGTACCTATCTGCACAAACAAAATAAAAAGAACGGTTTGAAATTGACCTGATGCCGTGAGTTTTGTGTGTCGCGATCGGGTTTGAGACAGTAGTGAGACCAGTGATGGTAGTGGTGAAAATAATGTGGACGCGAGTAGTAGATGAAGTAAAACGAGGGTAGACAGTTTTGTCTGTTCATGAAAATAAAAAAAACGTGCAGTTCATCCGTGATCATGGCGCTTGCACCAGTGCCGAATTAATATCGTAAACTAATGCCCGAAAATAATTGTTATTTTAAAATAAACCTCAAATACTTTATTAAATTATGCTACTTCTACTGAAATGCTAACTTTTAAACTATCGCGTTCCATATTTATAATAATATTTACAAGAATTAACGCGCTCACGTCATGAATTAAGGATATACCTTTAAAATGGTTAACGTTGCCACCAGTTTGCACTGACTGACTGAGTTAGCTTGTGACTAAACATGTTAAGACTAAATATGACTAACTTTGTGAATTCCCGTAAATATAATTGTGCTGAGATATCCTTTACTGCAAAATATATAGGAGTAATGCTGAACAAAAAGGTGACTCTTTAAGGTCATTAAAATAAACACGGTTAAAAAGTCCAGTCTAACGTTTCCTCGTGAAGGTTAACACATTATGTATGAAACTCCTTACGTGAGAGTTTCTTTTGTAATACTTATCTACTTAAGCTAAAATAATTTCCTTTGATGAGTATGCACAAGTCTTAATTTCAAAATGATACAAGCTTATCACCCCTTTCTTTAAGAGTGGAAACTCTCTCGGGCCGTCACCTCTTGTGTCGGAATGGAATCGAACTAAAACCACAAGGTGCGCACTTGGAACAGGTGTTATTAAGACATCTGGATACTACCCCGCCACCCTTCCCGCCTCCCGTTAAACCCATTTGAGATGTCTGACAGCGTAGAAGGGAATGAGCTATGCCTAGCTAGACTCTCAAAAGACAGACACTTTTTTAACTAAATTTCCTCTCATATCTGTTCTGTATTAATTGTAACATCGTACAAACGTACTTGCTTTTTAGCAAGTACGTTTGTACGTAGCAGAACTATTTATGTACTGGTTCTACTAAAAAAGCAATCCTGAACTTTTATTGCTTATATTTTATTCCACGGAACTGAAGCAAAGTTATGTTAGCATAAAGCGCTAAAAATGGCCAATGAATAGAATAAAAAACTTACTTAAAGAGTAGCATTTCGATGATTCAAATGAATTGTTTATTGTCCTATTAACACAAAATGTTAAACATTTACTTTTAATGCTGCCCATAAATTTAGCAGTATCAAGCTTGTTTTATTATTTTATTGTTCATGAAAACATATTTAATAATTAAAACAGATGGAACCTCCCCATATATTAAATCTTATCATATAGGGCAAGGAATGCATGCAGAACAGCCCATACGCTTGTTTGTTTAACACTCATTGGGACTTTTACGACTTTCATGCGCTGTGTAGCCAAATGGGGTCATGAAAAAAAGATCTCGCCCCGATACGGCGGAATATGTAAATGTTTTTTTTTTATTCGAATATGTTTGACGAACCTCTGTTGATGATGAGATCTAGAAAAACAGGTTTGATTTTTGTTTTATTGTAATTTCTAACTCGTAAAAGGAAAACCTTTTGGAGAATTCACGTTTAGTGTGTGCGAATATAAAACATGAAATTTTGATAGATCTGCGGTCATATCAGATTTACTAGTAGTAAAACTCAAAGAGTACCTATATCGAAATAGTATAACGGAAGTTGTAGTTAAGGAAAAGAAAAACAATTTGCCAATAGACAACTTCGCCTGCCTACATACATTTTAAAGGATTATTTTTTTAGAGTTCCTACTCTAAAAATTTACCTTTTTAAAATGTTGACAGAATCAAATCAAAACTTAATGCAGCATTAAGTTATGATTGGATCCTCTGTCCGTCTTTAATAGTTTTGTTTTGTATTTGGTAAGAAGCTGGTAGCTAGAATTAACAAAAAAAACAGTCGCTGACGAGAACAGATTTCATTATCAACAGCCTTTAATAGTCCAGTGCTGGAAATGGACCCCTCCATGGAAAGGAGGTTTAAAAGAACTGATTTTAAAAGCTGAAAACCTTTATATCTAAAATAAAATCTCGATCTCAATACGATTTGCTAGCTCAGAAGAAAATGTTAACAAACATAGATACAGCAAAAGTTATTTTATGATTGATAAAGTGTTTGATTTAAAAAAAAAACGAGCAGTGTTTTCAACTACAATGCTAACAAAATATTGTATCTTAATTAGACACTGGTGGCATGGAAAAAAGGACAAAATTTAAATCTACTCTGTTTTTTTTTATCTACGAGGCATTTTTTGTTTAGGTTACTAAGTTTATAATCCCACATACATATTGATTTAATAAAAAATATATGAGTTTAAAAGATATCACAGTAAAACCTAATATTAATAATCCTTAATATTGTTCAAAAAAACAGTAACTAATGCTTTTAATATACGATGATACGGCACTTAGCGAAAACTATTATTATAAATATAATAGGCAGCCGAAATCTCGAAGAATAAACAATAACCTCATTTTAGGACCACAAATGTATATAGGACAGAAACTAGTCGTGTAAGGATCAAAAAGGTACTTTTGGGCATATAAAATTGCTTTTAAAAGGGTTCTGGTATACTCTAGACGTATTCATTGAATTATGCATACGTACGCAGGGCGAGGAAGTCCTAACATTTTACGGCTTATAACGTAATTAAATTCCAAATATCATGTGTATAGGTGCTTTTTACTTTATTCTTTTAAAAAGAAAACTCTCGATTGTCTCTCCCAACATTTAAATTAACGACATAAACTTTGGAACCGGTCGAACTTTGTCAATATAGCGGAACAATATGGGTGAACAATTTTAATAATCCACGAATGACGCCACGAATGAACGCGTTTGCAATTTTTCATAGCTTTGTCGAACGTTTAGCGTTGAACTTGGGTGATGACTCACATTTTTGGCTTGAATACACGCCCATTATTTTTTGCTGGAAAATTTATTAAATTCCTCTCCTTTTTATTTGTATCCTCAAGAATTCAAGAATTCTGTGTAACACAATTTTGTCAAGTTGTCTTTATCTGCAATGCTAAGAATAACAAAAGGTTTAATTAGGTATTCCTATTTACGAGTATAATATAGACTTTCCCCATAATATGAAAAATTAATTAATAAGGTTTAACTAATTTCCAATCTTGCTCTTTTTAACCGCCTTCAAAGAGCCTTTCAATGATATTTTCAGATTTTTAATATATATTTTTATTGTATTAGTTGTATTCCAAGTTGGCTCCATTTAATTTTGAAGAAAATGTTCTACCTAGGAGGGTAGCAAATTAAAGCTTACTAGATTATTATGATTTTAATGAATGTAATGCGATTTATTATAAGTTGTTGTAGGTCGTATTTTAACTTTGTAATTAAATTGAGTTGTTGCGCTCTTTGGTATTATACGAATATTATCGCACTGCCAAACACGAGAAAATATTCCTTCTGCAATGCAACGTCAACACAACAACACAAAGACTTCACGTCTTTGTCATGATCTGCAAAGAGTAAACCAAACAAAGCTCAATTCGCACCTTTAGTTTAATATCTAAAATTATAGGGAGGTATTTGCGAATCATGTGCAACCCTTGGTATGAAGTCGTACATGATTAATTGATTATTACATCATTACAGGATGCGTCTGGGAGGACATACCAGCTGGAGATCGAAACGTCGCCGCGCGTAAGCGTCACGTCATAGAAGATGATCTCCTATTAGCGTGACGCTTGGCCACCAATTTTCTGCAACCCAAAAGGATCACCCGCTGGGTTGCAGAAAGTTGGTGGCCAATCAATAACAGCAGTGCCCGGCTCCCTCTTGTTTCAGATGTAGAGTGGAACAAAGTGTGGTATTAGTGTTTAAGTGTGGTAACAAAGTGTGGTATTACCAACCACCACCAGACTGCTGAAAAAAATACTTAAAAGGTCTGGTTACCTTAGCACAGGCTTTGCCTTGTTTGGGATTCGACTACCGTGTGTGAGATGTGTGAAGTTATTATTATTAACACACTGAAATAGTAAAGTATATAGGCATATCATACATCGAATTTACAAGTCCTCTGTATTAAAGTACCTGCCAGAACAGACCATATAAATAGACGTGGTCTTCCAGTATTACATTTATTCATCTTTTGTCATAGATTTATTTTTGTATATACAACAAAGTAAAATGTATCATCAGGCATGATTATTTCAAAGTATGAAAAGATAAAGAGAGAAAAGGGTTCCCTCGCGACCCCTTTAATTCGCGGTCACTATTTCTCTCAGGCATCTAAAAATATCGGTGCCGCAATTATACTCTTCACATTATATGCTATCATATGACAAGGTTTTATTTTATTTCTTTTTATTTTTTCAAACTTATAGCTGGAATTGAAATATTTATAAAAAGTAAACATAGGCTATTTTTATTGTTAAAGAAGTAACTATGCATGTACCTATTGAAAATATACATTTAGATCGAAAGTAATCATCACAATTGAGAGGAGACGGCACAATGCCAGCACTGCGCGGCCGAATGGGACTCCCCCAGTCCAGGGCAGTCACCCAGCACACGCTGGAAGACTGCCCCGCGTGGGAATCTGAACGCGAAGTCCTGGTTACACAGTGAGTTCCGTAGGCTATATCAAAGCTTTGTATAATATACTGCGTGCTTTATTTTTAGACGATTTACAAAAAATGAACAAAAATCATTCAGTGGTTTACAAACAGTATTTTTTTTGTGTTCATAATTTGGAACATCATCATACATTGACCTTACCTTTTTTTTTTTTTTTTTTTTGTTGACGGGGTGGAAAATCCCTTCGGATCTCCTGCTCCTCGGGGCTAGGAGCTAGGAGTATGTGGTGATGCCACTAAAAACCACCCCGACGGCGGGCCTCAGGTGCCCTACTCTGGGAGGACCCGGACCATGTTATTTCAGGTCCTCCCCGAATTGACACCATGCCTAGTCAGGCCCTATCCCAGGGGAATATCACTTCCCCCTTCAATCGCGACGTGGCGGCCCAATTTCGTCTTAATGCAATCAGGCCGCCATCCTATCCCCTACCGCAACATTCAATCAGCAACCAGAGGTCCCCACTCTCTGGCGGCCCGCGGCCCCGTCGGCGGCTGGTATGGTCGCCGACGTCCTCTACGCTCAGGATCGGCCCTCTCCCGATCCCGTTCAGCGGTCTCTTTCTGGAGCATTACAGCTTCACAGAAAGAGACCACTGCGCCCCATCCCTCCTCACCCGCCAGCATGGCAGCAATGATTGCTGGCGGGGACAGGTCTCTTCCGATTTGGCCGACCAGGACTTCGCGTTCAGACGCCCACGCGGGGCATCATACATTGACCTAACACGTAACATCACACGTTGGCCGTTGCCGCTTTTACTACATTCGAATCGAACGAAATATGTTGATAATTGCGTCATCAGGATGAAGGACACGCGTTTTTAATTAGTTCATCCAGTGAGTCTAGTCAGTTGTTCTGCTGTTCTGTGTCCTTGTAGATGTGGTAATAATAATATTGTTGTTGTTCGTGAGATATTTGTTTGGAAAAGTTTTAATTGATGTGTTAATAATTGTTTAGTCTTATTGCGTTCGTCATAATACACAGCAATGGTGTGATCAATTAGGTTATCGTGTGAGCAAGACTTCGTGTTGTAACGAGTCCCGTTAATTTTATTTTGAAAAGTGTCGATATTAGTTTGTGTTGTATTTTCAATATTAGTTTATGTTGTGTAGTGTGTGTGAAACTAAGTGCATTATCAGACTTTTAATTTTATTGGGTTATCGGTATCAACCGTACCATCATCCATAATCCATAATGAATATCCTGACATGATGTTAATTTACACGGGGAACTCTATCCAATGCATCTTTAGCTTTAGGGATTAACTAAAATTTATCTCGGTTTAAATATGTAATTTAATCCTGTATGTCCTATGGTCTGTCAAATTTTTGTAAGGGCGGTACAAAGATTACGAGACAACCAAAGTACCTACTTTTTCAAGGAGCGACACGTACCTACTGCCGCGTCCGAAGCTAGTTGAGCAATCCCGAAATAAACACTTGAATAAAACCGTATTTAATAAATTGATTTTAAAAAAGCTAGTAAAGTAAGTGATTTTTTTCGAAATTTACATTCTTATCACCTACTGGTAATAAGAATGTAAAGTTCGCCAGCTTGTAGCGAGGCGGCGGCGTCGCTTTGATGTCGCCGACATTGCGTCTACAGTTCAGCTATTCATGTGTTCTAAATCGGCATTATTTTATTGTATTTATTTTGTTCTAAATTTGCATTTCTTTATTTTCATATATGTTTTTAAAATTATAACCGACGCATATCGAACCGTGTTTTCTATCATTTAAACTTATGTGATAACCAAACGCCACGATATATAGTTAATGTTTGAGTACTGAAGCATAAAACTGTAACAAAAAATGCAAACGTTCAACAGTTTGGACTAGATTGCATATATTCGATTATTTTAGTACTAAAACCCCACAGAAGAATGCGTTTTAAGAAAAGAATTATACCATACACACTACAAAAATTTCAGTTTCAGAAATTACCTACAACAATATTACAGAAGAGCGTCAGTCATCTTTTAAAGAAAAAAAGTAATTCAAAATCTGTCCTTCCTTCCGCTATAGGTAATGCTACATGTAGAAGCTATAATGCTGCAAACATTAAACCTATAACATCCCTTCTTTTTGTGAAAATTAAATAAGTAAATGCTGGATATGTTGTAGTTTTCGCCAAACATAAAACTAGGGATATACTCGTATACGAGTATGTTATTAATAGAACGATTCTTATAGTACATGCGCAATCATAAAAGGAAAGAAACAAAATCAGAAAACAACGTCAAATTCGTTTAAAGAACAAATACATTGGTACTTTATTTGTTTCATAAATGTATTCAAGGGAACACAGTTAGAGCGGGAGAGAATGGTAATAAAAACAGCTGTGTGAGAGATCAATCAGCATAATGCTGTATATATTGAACAGGCGTCTATTTGTCTAGCGTAGGTGTTCCTGTTTCTACGACTGTATAAGTAAATAATATCATTGACTGTAAATGTAATTTGTTCGCTTTGAGATTTGTAACAACTTACTTGTATACTATTGTTTTATTGCTATTTTATTATACATATTGAAATTCCCTGATTCCTGCCCTAGAATAAATGCTGTCACATGTGATTTTTAAACAAAAGGGTGTTGCTTTATTTCTAAGCCACGAATATTGTCTTTAGAACCAAGTTTGTTTTTTCAAAATGAAACAAAAGAGTAAATGGTCAGTTTAAATTCACTTCAAGGACTTAAATATATGATATTGTTGAAACAACTTTTAAAGGAGTAATCGTACTTTTCTAGCTAGCTTGTCTATTGCGAATAGTGATACCACTGTTTGACAGTGATTTTAACTTCGTTTTATTGTTTAATCCTCTTAATTACTAACTAATACAGAAAACCATCCAATACTACAATACTGCATATTCATTTATCTTATGCAGGTTTAGGTTTTTTCAGCTAAGATTGAGTTTAGCTACTAAATTTTACAGCGATTAATAATGTGTTCCATTTCCATTATATTTGTGCATTTTTGAAAGCACTGTCTTAAAAATTTAAAGTAAAACGTTTCAGTGTCAGTGATGTCATTATGCAAAAGAGGCAGCATTTTAAATAAGGTGCAGCTGTAATACATTTTCTAGAAATCTTATTTTCACCCGTTATAAGAAAACTAAATTTACGTAATGTATGCAATGGTGTTAAGAAAATTTAAAAAATAGTGCTGTTTTGTTTACCGACGTTCTATTTTTTTGCTGAAACTTAAGGGTGTGCATTACGGGTACATGACTACTCCTTTGTTAACCGGTTTAAGAAAAGGAGGAGGTTCTTAGTTAGGCTGTTTTTTGTTTAAGTTTTTACTTTTGAACTCTGTGACTGTCCTATTGGTTTAGTTGTTAAAGACCCCGACTGCTACACCCAGAAGTCGTGGGCCGGAGCCCACCCAGGAAAATAATTGTGTGATAAGCACTGTCATTTGTTCTGTGTATGGGTGTAATTTATCTATAAAATGCATATACTTAGAAATATATAAGTATGTTTATCAGCAGTTTGGTTACCTGCCTAGCATGGGATCAGATGGCCGTGTGCGAGATGAGTGAAAATATTATTATTAATAATTATTTGTGAACTAATATGGAAAAAAAGTTTTTTAATTTGCCAGAGTATGCTTCCATTTAGTTCCACTTAAATTGAAAGAAAATGCTACTAGCTTAGAGGGTGGAAAACTAAGGAATAAAGAATACAGTTATTTAGTTAGTACATTAGAATTCATCATGATGTAGTCGCATATTAAAATCGGTGATTTTTTAAGTTATTTACTTTTTATTTCACTGTGCGTATAGAATAGGGATGTATAAAGCTTTACGAACCTTTTGTAGATTAACCTTGGTGGTAATTGCAAGTTTATGAATTATTATAATAGCGTTCTAATGTTTTTTTATGGCATAGTATATTGCAAAGAGTGAACGGGTCCCCAGATGGTAAGTGACCGCTAGTAAAGGGAGCCCACTCCCCTCCTCTTGATTGTGGCTGCAGTGCGCACTCACTCATTGAAAAGTAACTCAAAAATTACTTAGCTGGGCTATTTTTGGGCTGGGAATTTCGCATGATGCCGAGGAGGTAAATTATACTAACTAAATATGTACATATATAAAATTATTGCCATAAAAACAAAGCTTATAACATATAGTAATGATTTTTATTATGAATGTTACATTAATTACAGGCTTAGGAAGTAACGTTGTTACTTCTACTCCAGTAATGTTTATTAGGTAGGTAATTTACTTAATGATTTCATTAGGATTGCGTAGATGGTCTCCTCTGAGATATCTTCAGTCTTTATGCTCATGGGTGATAGTAAAAAAGTTTAAAAAAAAGGAGGAGGTTCTTAGTTAGGCTGGGTTTTTTCTTTGTTTTTACCTCTGAACTCTATGACTGTTCTGGTGGTCTAGTTGTAAATGGCATATGTCGTGGCATAAGCTCACCCAGGAAAAATAAGGCCTTAAAATATAAAGAAGAAGAAAATATTTCTAATTCAAAAAGTGAACCTTTATAATATATAATATAGTCCAATGAAAGTCAAGTGAAAAAGTTCATGAATATTAGATTATAATTTAACTTACTTAATTTAAAACCAGTTCGATCCTCATACAAAGTTAAACCGTGTTAATTAAAAAAAATGATTTTAAATATAATTTTTCAAATTTATTAAAGTTTAGGTTTCATAGTTTTTATCCGAAATTAAGCAGCAGCAGCCCTCTCGAGAGAGGTTCTTTAAATGCAGAATTACTAATTGGATACTTTTATTATGACTTAGAAAAGACAGGTCATCAGCCTTAAAATACTCGTAGTCCACTGTTGGACATATGCCTCTCCTTAGAAAGGAGGTTTTCTTCTACTATTCCACGCTCTTTAGACAGGTTGATATAGGGTTTGTTTTAAGTTTTCCTTCTTTGTGCAGTGCTGTTGTCCTGCGTAGTTGCCTAATTCGGTAATGACGGTAGTTAAATTCACATAATTAATTCATCCTTTATTGGCATAAATGCATTTCATGTCCCCTCCTCCTGCCTTCTGTATAAAAAAAGGCGCTTTTTGTGTAGTACGCTTAGATCTTTTAAACTAAGCAGCAAGTCTTGATGCGGTTATCACCAATGAGGAGAGTAATTCAAGAGGAAGAATTACATGTATAATACATGCATATTATAGCATAGAAAATAAGAGAATTTCAAAGATTTGTCATAGAAATCATGTTTTGTGCGCTTACATTGCAAACGCTGTCTAAACCTTATTGACCGATTATAGAACCTTATAAACGATATAGACCAAAATAATGTACTACGGAATTGTATATCCTTAAAAGATCTACAAAAAAGCCCTCAATTACCAAGGGAGAGCCATGCTTCGGCACGAATGGGCTGGCTCGACCGGTGTTAAGCAAATTCTTTTTTTTTTTTTTTCTTTCGTTGCCTTTCACTGAGTGAGTGAGGTTCCCACTGAGGGACTCCAAGGGCGTAGTTGCTTACCATCAGGTGCCGTCTGTTAGTCACGTCTGTTAGTTTGCCCCCTTATACCCTAAAAAAAATCTATCTCCTAAGAATAACCCACAGTATCCATTTTTATCTATTAAATATTACAAAAAAAAATGGGTTATTTACGAAGCTATTTTATACAATACATTATTATTCATTATTAAATGAAATAATAATAATAATAATATTCTACCACATACACACAACGCCATCTAGTCCCAAACTAAGCAGAGCTTGTACTATGGGTACTAGACAACTGATATAAATACATATATACTTTTTTTTTTGTAAATACATACACATTATACATAGAAACACCCAGACCAAATCAAACATCAAATGTTCATGCACACAAATGTTTGACTTGAGCGGGAATCGAACCCGTGACCTTTGGAATAGCAGTCCGTTACGCAAACCACTACGCCATCCGGTCGTCGATATACGTATACGTTAATACGTTAGATACGTTGTGCATTTCATTTAGATTAAAATTTCCCCAGACACCATATCTTTAAAATGAATATTTTAGAACATATGAGAGATTTAAAATGCGGGGTCCTAACGACCCTTGAGCCGCTCGCTAGGTTTCATTTTTATTTATATAAAATTTACCAAAAAAAAATACCGAGCAAAGCGGTCCTCTGAGTACTATAATATTACTACTATACTAATAGGAATATTCAACTCAAAGTACGGCAGCTTCTCCTTTGGTTTATTAGTGAGTTAAGGCAGGATAAACTTAAGCGTAACAAGATCTTTTAATATTTACATTAAATAAGTAAATCTTGTTTACACCACCTACCTCTACTAAAGTAAACCGTACAACCGTAAAAGTCCAAATGATACTAATGTTAGAAATCTCTTAAAGAAATGCTATATAATATATTAAATGGAGCAGTATCTATTGAGTCCTATCTATTTTATATCAAGGCAAAAAAAATATGTGTTGTCTCACTGCAGGGCAAAGGCCGAACTAGCACATGACAAAGAGATATGGTAGGTTGAGCCTACCATATCTCTTTGTCATGTGCTAGTTCGGACCAGTCTTTTCGGAAGCTGACTAGGTCGTTCCGCCATCGTCGCCAGGGTCTACCACGTTCTTGTTTAGCACCTTGTGGGATCCAAGTTGTGCTAATTTTTGCCCATAGATCCATCGGATTGTGGCATACATATCCGGCCCAATCCCACTCGAGTTCGACGGATTTATGAATGATATCTGCGATTTGTTTTGGAAAAAACAAAACAACAAATTGTGTTATAGAAACAAATAAAAACAATTTAAATTTAAAAATCTTTTAAAGTAGTGTTAAGTAATAATGTGTACAGTAGTTACTTAAATGCGCCCACATCATGATGAATTAAATAATAAACTGTATTCTTCATTATTTGGTTTTCTACCCTTAAGGATGTTAAATGGGACCACACATGAAGTATATTTAGCATCCCAAATAAGAGAAAGAATTTTCCAAATCGGCTCCTTAATGATTTCATCGCTTCGGAAAATTCTTGCTAAAATAAAAAACATAGAAAAAAAAATGAGAACCTGTTCCATTTTTGAAGTCGGTTAAAAAAACTCCACTATCAGAAAGAAAAGCACCGAACATCTTTATTAAGAAACCTCCTTGATATCATAATACACAAATAGTTGCATAGTACGAGTACAGCACTACAACTCCATTTGCGCGCTCTAATTAATTAATCCGCATACACTCAAGTGAACACAGATAAATCGACCACAGTTGACTGTACACACTGCTTAATAAGGCTGAAGATCTTACTTGCTTTTATGTTATTACTTGTACGCTGTAGAACTAATATAGAGATACTGATTATTATCTTTAGAGCACAATGAATGGAGCAATTGAAATAACCCGTGATTGATCACTCGGCGTTAGTGTTAAATTCAGTGTAAGTAATTTTATGGGTTTGAACAGCTTTTGGTGCACTATAAAAACGTTTATACTTATTATTTTTTAAATTTTCTCTAATAATACCTTTTAAACTTTCATGTTAATTGATAATTTATAAGTTTGAAAGTAAAAAACAATATAATATAATAAGATTTCACTAATTCAATGCATTTGTCTATGACCAAGGTTGTCTGGAAAAAAACGCAATTAGCAATAAGACCGGCGATTGTACCAGAAATGAATTTTTAAATTATTTTTTTGATTTATGTTTTATGGTGGCGTATTGAATAGATTTAGTAGGTTTATTCGATCTTAAGCTAGCTGGCGAAATAAACAAACTTTCCCGCACACTCACGCAGGTTTAAGTGGCCTTAATTAATTTTAGTCAATTTCGTCTTTAAAGTTTTAATGTATTAGTGTCAAATAAACTACAAGTCAACCGCCTTCCTAGGTAAGCTATGAAACCTATCTTGATACTCCTCCCAAGACTCTTGGCCAAATCAAAATCTCACAACTAAGACGAAACCCATAACCATAGCCTTCCTTAACCAACGCTACATTTTTATTGACGGTAATCGTCTTACTAATGATTTTACAAATCGTATCAAACCGTACAGTATCAGAACTTAAAAACATCAAAAACATGAAAGTTTTTAGCAATAGTAATTAACCTAACGTTATGTACCTATCATTTCGTATATTTCGCCAATTCGTTTATAAATATTTTGACCATCTTTCTAATTCTTTTTTTATTCATACGCAGTCCGCTACTATTATATCCGTAAATTGCGATACTTTAAAAGTATGACAATTACTACTAGATAAAACCATCATGTAATTGTAATTTTACAGACAAGGGTCCGCGACAGATAGCGAGAAGTAAAAACTAAAAGTAAGTGCTGTATAATTATTGTTTTTCTCTTCTACCTGGGTTTCTTTCGTCTTTGATAATTTACATTTTACAGCTTCTTATGAAAAAATATGTGAAGAATTAATAGCGCGTACCATGCTATTGCGGGTAAGCTCCAGGGAGAGTCCCAGGTACAACGTGTGGTTTTAAATACTGAAATAAGTGTGACGCTTATTAATTATAATAGGTAACATTATGAAGGCAATATGTACCTTTTGGCCTAATTTAAGTCGGTGCCAAGTCTAAAGCAGAATAGAAGGGCCTATTAATAGTATGAAGACTAAATATAACACTTAAGTTGACCTAATTTAGATCGTCTTATACCATAGCCAAACGTGATACAACGACTTTCGAAATAAAGAATCAACAAGCACAAAGAGAAGGCGCTTCATGCCGTGGATTCTATTCTTAAATAAAGGTGGTACAAATAGTGTTTTGATTCTCTCTGATACTGCCTCACTTGAAATTGCTAAATCAAGAATTCACTAAAAATTTAAAAAAAATAGTGTATAAATTCTTCTTTACACATTTTACAAAGGGACTTCGAGAAAGCTTTCTCTCTAACACTATTTAAGTTCTAAAATATTATACAGATTAACAATTCTTCATTCGTACTTTACTAAAACGTAAAGCTATTTTAATATTCTATTCTATCACATTCAATACATTTGCTTAATTGCATCAAATTAAGCCCAATAGCGGTTTTCAATCATATGCACACGGTAATTACATATCAGCCACATTATAACGCTCAGAGTGAAATGCTATAATTTAATATTATGTCTGTGACCTAGATTACCAAAAATAGAAAAATAGAGAGAGAGAGAGAGAAAGAAAAAGAAGTCGTTTGTCTTAAATCTTAAAATTAAAAAATGGGACATGTGTGGTAACATTAAAATAGCATAGATTTTTTTAGCTCGAATTTGTAACGTTTGGTTGGGAAAGAACCAACACCATCTAGAAAGCTCCGGCTAAACACCACTAATATAATTGCGGGCCTGTTAATCTAGTTGTAGTGATCTAGAGAGGTCGTGGGTACGATTCCCACACAGATAAATATATTTTGGTGAGCACGATCATTTAGTCTATGTTCGGGTATAATGTATCTCTAATATGTATAATAAAATATTTAGCAATATATAAGTGCGATTATTAGCAGCCTTGTTATCATAGTACAGGCTCTGCCAAGTTTGAGATTAGACGGCCGTGTGCTAGACGCTAGCTAGCTTATTATTATCATAATATTGTAATTTTGGGGTGATTAAGGTCACCTGATTGTCAGGTAAACAGTGTGGGTTATCCAACTTACCTATACAATAAGAATAATCATTTAGTATCTTTTGTTTTAACGTTCCAAAACTATGACCATCATTATTTTACGTAGTAAATATTTATTGGAACGAAGTGCCTTATCGCGCGTTGTGAAAGGAAGGGCTAGACGGAAAAAAATCGTACGAAAATTTGTCACGACACTTAATATAAATTGACGTCTAACTGTGGATACCATACATTAAATTAGCTTTAACGTTCGCCAACGTCCATACCATGTTGAATACACCGGTTCTCGTCCGATCACCGAAGTTAAGCAACATCGGGCGTGGTTAGTACTTGGATGGGTGACCGCCTGGGAATACCACGTGATGTTGGCTTTTTGCTCTTTATTTTCGTGTCATCTTGTCAGACATTCAGCGCCATCTATCGAATAGATAGGAAATCATTTCGCAAGGAGATTTTACCAATGTATAAATTGTTTTAATTGTTTTTAATATGTAGGTAATAGCCGCTTTCATAGATGGCGTTGTAATTAAAATCGTGTCAAATCAGTTTTACTCGATCGTCACAACTTCGTTCCTATCGGGTGTCCCACGACACCACACGGCTTTTTTATTTAATTTTTAGTTTTACACTTCCCTGCATTACAATTTGCACGAGGCGGACTTAATGTCACATGGGATTCTCTTAGTCAACCTATAGATTGTTTAGTATAAGAAATCATATATCTTACGTAAACATATTATGTACTTATCACGGTAGTCACATTTTAATCGTTCGTTAATACAATAAACTGCGAGCGCCACCCATCAGTGTGAAGAACTGTAAAAATAAAGTGTGAATTCGTTACACGTCGTACTAAATAGATTTAAGAAAAAATTGAAGAAATTTTATAATATTGAAGAAATAGAAAATATTGACTGAAGGTAAACTTTTAAATATTACGAATAAAAATTGGAATGTTGAGATATGATTTTAAAAGAAAACGGGATGTTTAGAAAAGTGTTTGTTTACTCTAAAGTATGCGGCGAAAAAAAAGTCGGGCCGAAAGCTTTTTAATTATTATCTTTCTATTTGTTTACAAAATACCTTTGAAAAATAACTAGAATTTATTTTTTGCAGTTATTTATTTCATACCTAAATCATAAAAAAGCGACAAGTAAAATTCTGATTGCTGCCGTAAGTCACGGAAAAAAATATTAGCAAATGGTGCTTTGATAATTCGCTTTTTTAGTCTGTCTGGTAGACGTAATTCAATTTTTTTTCTATTATTATTTAAGCTTTCGTTTTGATTTTATTTAAATAAGTTACTATCAATAGCAAGGAAAGCATTTTTAAATACTAACAATAAATTATGATTGTCACCTGTTTGTTAACTTTTTACGCCTGCCAAAAATATATTCAACCTGAAATACGTGGAAGAGAATTCGTAAATTTATAGTCGGTCCAAAGCGAATAAAACTTGTAATCAGACACTGATACCTAAAGCGTAATACTAAGTAATCCTTGAAATAAATGAAAAAGAAATATTTTATCAAATATCTTCTTAAAGATATTTTTTAAAGAAATAGTGATATTAATTTGGAAAAGTGCTGTTTACGTTTTTCTTTTGAAAATTACTTTAGAATAAATAACTTCAGACCCAGAATGTTTGATGGTACTTACGATTCTATGCCTCGGTACAAGTTTTATTACTGCGGAAGTGATGGGAAGAGAAATGGAGTGGGTGTAGTATTGGATAGTGTCCTGAAAGAGTGTGTGACGGATGTAAAGAGAGTGAACGATAGAATAATAGTACTAAAATTAGTATGGGAGAGCGTAATTATGAATATTGTTAGCGTGTACTCGTATGCACCTTCAACTGGATGCAAGGATGAAGTGAAAGAAAAATTTTGGGCCGATTTTGACATGGTTTTGATAGGTATCCCTGAAAGTGAAGAACTTTTAATAGGTGGAGATTTTAATGGTCATGTGGGAACAACGAATGAGGATTATGAAAGAGTACATGGAGGAAGGGGGTTCGGAAGTAGAAACATTGACGGCGAGTCTCTGCTCCAGTTTTCCTCTTCGTTTGACCTGGCAATAGTTAACACATGGTTCCAAACACGTCACGAACATCTGATCACGTATAAAAGTGGTAGCCACGCGACACAGATCGACTACTTTCTCATAAAAAGAAGTAAGTTGGTTTGTGTCCGAGACTGCAAAGTGGTGCCCGGGGAACCCGTAATATCGCAACATAGATTGCTGGTAATGGAGGTCAAATGGAAGAGTTTGAGTAAGAGTAGGAAGAACCGACCTTCTCCAAGAATCAGGTGGCGAATGTTAGAGAAAGAAGAGTATGCAAGTAACTTTAAGGTAAAGGTGGTAGAAAAAATGATTGAAATGAATGCAAGGCTAGATAAGTCTGTGGATGGATGGTTGAGTGAAATGGCAAATTCTATACGAAAGATAGCGAAAGAAGTACTTGGGGAAACAAAAGGAAAAGGCATTATTGAAAGAGAGACATGGTGGTGGAGTGATGAGATACAGAAAGCTTTAAAAGAAAAGAAGGATGCCTTCAAAGCGTGGAAAAATGAAAAGGTCTGTGAGAGAATGAAGGAAGTCAAAATGAATGAATATAAAGAGTGGAAGAAAAAGGCAAAAAAAGCGGTAGCGGTAGCCAGAGCTGAAGCTCAATATAACATATTTAAACATCTACATGAACCTAGAGGTCAAAAAGAACTCTACCGCATTACAAAGAAAAGGGAAGAAAGAGCAAAAGACCTGAAGCATGTGAGATGTATAAAAGATGAAGAGGGGAGAGTGTTGGTTAAAGATGAAGATAAAAAAAAGCGATGGAAAACTTACTTTGAAAAACTTATGAATGAAGAGAATAAATGGAGCGGAGTGCTAAAGCATGTGAATATGAATGTCGGACTGGTGAACGAGATTAGTATAGATGAAGTTAGATTGGCAGTACGAAGTATGAAAAATGGAAAAGCAGTTGGCCCCGACGGTATACCAGTGGAAGTTTGGAAGCTACTGAAAGAAGACGGATATGAGTGGCTGACTCTATTCTTCAATATGTTGTTGCTTGAAGAGGTAATCCCAAAGGAATGGTGTCAAACCCAACTCGTACCCATTTTCAAAAATAAAGGAGATGTTCAGGAATGCAACAACTATCGAGGAATAAAGCTCATGTCACATACTATGAAAGTCTGGGAGAAAGTGATTGAGAGAAGAATAAGAGATGAGAGTCAGATAACCCAAAGTCAATTTGGGTTTATGCCAGGACGCGGGACAACAGATGCTATATTTGCAATGCGCCAACTATGTGAGAATTACAGGAGTGCGCACAAAAACTTGCATATAGTGTTTGTGGATCTCGAAAAGGCATATGATAGGGTACCCCGAGAGGTTTTGTGGTGGGATTTGAAAGAAGAAAGAGTGCCTGTTAAGTATGTAGAATTGATTCGTGCTATGTACAGGGAGTCTAGCACTCAAGTAAGGTCGGTCTCGGGAAACACTGATCAATTCAGTGTCTCTGTAGGCTTGCACCAGGGATCAGCTCTGAGCCCATACCTCTTCCTGTTGATAATGGATGCTCTGACATCGGACATACAGGAGGAGGCACCTTGTTGCATGCTATTTGCGGATGACATTGTGTTGGTCGGTGAGGATGGGGTGACAGAGGAGGATGACAGAGCAGACTGGAAAAATGGCAACAAAGGCTGGAGAATGTTGGCTTGAAAATCAGCAGAACCAAAACTGAGTACATGTTCTGAGATTTCGGCGGTCTCTCCAGTCCTGAAACCATTTCACTGGATGGGATAGCGATAACAGTCTGCTCCAATTTCAAGTACCTCGGCTCCCTCTTACAATGTGATGGTGAGATTGATCGAACTGTACAGCATCGAATCAATACGGGATGGATGAAGTGGCGGCAGGTAACGGGAACAACTTGTGACCCCAGTTTCTCCTTAACACTGAAGGGCCAAATCTATAAAACTATTATCAGATCTGCCGTCCTGTATGGTTCTGAAAGTTGGCCCGTTAAGAAAACGGATGAGAGACGTCTGAACGTAGCCGAAATGCGAATGCTGAGATGGATGTGTGGTGTGACTCAGATGGACAAGGTTAGGAATGAGTATATACGAGGGAGTCTGAAAGTAGCGCCACTGGATGAAAAGTTAAGAAGTAATAGGTTATCTTGGTATTGACATGTCATGCGAAGGGATGAGGAAAATGTGGCAAAGAAAGTTTTAGGTATGGGAGTTGAAGGGTACAAGAGAGGAGGCAGACCGAAGAAAAGGTGGATGGACTGCGTGATGAGCATGAGAGATGAGAGAGATGAGATGGCGCATGACAGAGTAGAATGGAAAAATCATACATACTGCGCCGACCCCAAATAAAATTGGGAAAAGGGTAGGCATATGATGCCTCCTATGAAAAGTAATAAAAATCAATACTTTACTTGATACTAAACAAGATTTAAAAAATTATAGTTTGCGATCTATAATCGATAATTTGATGATGCGTTGGAAAGGTGAATAGGTGCGTGATGTCTCATTTTCCTTGCGGGTGCCTTAAACTCAAATTGCCTAAGAAGTTCGGGGCCATCAACCTCATTATTTATTATTTTAAGTACGAGTAAGTAGACAACGTCTGCTATATCCCGCCATTCAGTGAGAGGAAGAAGGTGAAACTTTGCACACAATTTATGATAATCTTAACTCCAATAATTAATTTTTACTCTAGAACACAAATATTTAACAATTTTTTTTTGAATATTTTCTAATCTAATAATATATTTATTGTATCGGGGGTTCCAGACCTGCGAACCGTATTCCAACATGCTGCTTACATATGTATAGTATAGTATTTTGAATGTTTTCGCATCCTTAAACCAACTAGATATCCACATCACAAACCCTAATGCCTGCGACGCTTTCTTTGCTTTATTGTCCACATGCTCATCAAAGAGTAATTTCAAATCGTATATTAAGCCAACATCACGAACCCTATCACATCTATGCAGGTTTTGTCCCTTCAATCTGTATTCTGACTCATTTCTTGTACATGTAACAACAGAACACTTTGATGCGTTTAAGTCTAGCTTGTTCCTAATGCAATAGTCATCTATACACAGCAGGTCACTGTGCAATTCATGAACGTCTGTTTGTGATCCAATAGCAATAAAAGCCTTCATATCATCAGCGAAACAGAGTAAATTAGCAGATTGTGTCGTTTAGAAAGGTTGCAAAGAGCAGAGGACCTAGGAGTGAACCTTGAGGAACGCCGCTAGGGACTCCTACTGGAAATGTAGTTATTGATAGCTACCGCTTGTGACCCGTTAGATAAATATGAGGTAATCCATCTCAACAGATCTTCTCTTATCCCGACTGAACCAAACTTGTATTTTAAGGTGTAGTGGTCGATCTGGTCAAAACATTTGCTTTACTCAGTGTAAACGACATCGACCCGCTTAGTCTGGCTCATAGTCTCCGTGATGTAATTATCCAAAGTATACGATTTGAAGTAGTCGATTATTAAGGTTATTCCATAGCCAGCGCGATCCCCTGATCTAAAAGTTATAGAAAACGTATGGGGCTTAGTAGCCTCCATGTATCTACGTCTTTTCAGTTAGGCAATAAAAATTGAGGTCACCCTAAATATTATTTAAAAATAAATAAATTTAAATAATAAAATATCTTTTTTTCATGGCAATTTAGGGGATGTGGTGGCTGTCATAGTAATAAGTTAGTTTATGAAGGTTAAGTTTCAATCTTTTTTTCCTTAATAAAAGGAACAAATTTAGCTATAAACCTCAATAAAATAACAAAAACAAATTGTATAAGCAATCAAAAATCAAAAATTTGGTTTGTTTTAAAGGTAAATAATAGTATAAATAAATGATCTTATGAAATTTTTCTTCCGTAAACTACAGTCATTTTAAAAGCTACTAAAAATATACATCCTGTCATGAAAACAAAAATACCAAAAAGTAAACAGGCGCTGAGGGAGCGAACCGTCACCATTCTCAAGCAATGATCAATTATACAGTGTATTTCGCTGATCGCACGATTCTGCCTCTACTTCTAATGACTATTAAGACGAATTTTAGCATCGCTTTCAGATAAATGCTACCACCGAGTTCGATACGAGAAAAAACCTATAAGTATTTTATCTAGTGATGTGCACACATGCATGTGACCAATCAACAACTTTCGTAAATGTCAGTATGGTGTGGTTATAATGTGTGTGCATTGAAGCATCACACACATAGAGATAGGCACAGAACCGAGCGAATATGAACATTACGATGCTACTGCACTTATGAATGTCCCTTGATTGTACATAGAACCGTACGGTCCGACGGTGGTAAATAAAGACAATAGTAAATACAATTAAAGATGTGTTCCAAGATCTTACTAACAGTTGTACTCGATACGGCCTTGCACGGAACGCATAGTACGCATCTTGCACGTGTTTATAAATAGTTAGGTGAAGTGTTTAATATTCTTCGTGTTTTTAAATAATATGATTCTTCAGCTTATTTCTTAATGCTAACTATTAAAACTTGAATTATAATCAATTATAATCTAATTTAAAACAATCGAATTATTTTTATTAAGTGAGTCAATTAAATTATATTTACATTAATACACAATAGCATCTTTCATACTAATAATTGGGACTATAATGTACAAAAGATAGTTTTTTTTTAAATTAAATAATGCAAGCAATATAGGTATCACGTTGTTAACAATTCTTACTAAATCCTCTAGCTAAACTGAATGCTTACGTTACGAGTGGGTTCACTATAGTACAGCATATTGCAATATTTAAGTTTTTCAATCTCGAATCATTTAAATTAGTTCTTTCAGATATGCAAAGGCAAATATTTTAGAATATCTCTAATTAGCATAGCCCCTTAAGCTCTCATAAAAAATGTAGGATCATAAAAACTATCTCAACGCTAAGTATATTTGATTCCTTGACAATCTGTACATTTAATCAAATTTAATATAATATGACATTTTAGCAAATCCTCTAAATCTTTAAATACCTTATCTGCCTTGACATTTAAGATAAAATTTTAAAATTCCCAAGACAATATCCGGTCAATATTAAGAAAAAAATTCTAGGAGAAAATTATTATTAAGACCGAGTCTTTGATATTCAAGATATCTCCTTTGATGTCAAATTAATCTGGAAATATTCGTCCTTCTTTCATCTTTGGATAATAATAGACGTGTATAAAAATTCGTAGGTCCACTTTAAATGGAGTCACTTTTGACTTTTACAATGCTCTTGATGATATCCTATTAGATAAATTCTTGGGTATTTCCGCAATAATGAAAAAGTTTATTAGACTAATGATGTGAAAACTAGAGGGCGGCTGTACCAAATCAAAACCCAGTAAGTGCTTTTTAACAAATTTTACAGGAGAGCGCAAAAACATAAAACGGACTGGCCTTACAAAGATGTTAGTGTTAAATTAAAAAAGTGATATTTATTGAATAAAGTACTAAACACCGTTTTCAAAATGTGTAAAACACTTAGAAAATAAAGTTTTATACCCCTTAATAAATTTGAAAATAAACAAACTCAAATTTTGCCTCTGTCCTGACCCAAAACCTAGTATAGCACTTGCTGTGTTTTGAAATGGGGATTTTGCATATGGATTCTGATCAATCATATTTCTAGTATGTGCATATGTCGTAGAGGGAAAATAAAACATATTGATTAATTTGTCATTTATTGCATTAATTGCAATTCAACAGAACTAATAATTAACTTGGGGGGGCCTATGTCCAGCAGTGGACGTCTCTCGGCTAAGATGAATTATTAAACATGAAATAAACAGGTAAAATGAAATAAACATTCAGCATTATATAGCTTCTGTCAGCCTCCCCCCTCCCCCTTATTAGGTCAACTGACGAATTGATTGTTGGTAGATTCAGCGTGCCTTACGCGATTTATGCATAAGAGGCACGAATTTAAATTTATAGTTTATTCTTTCTTTATTGCTTTTATTCCTTGATCCTTGGCCTATGCCTGCAGCTTATAACAAAGTTTTATTATTTTAAAAAAACCAGCTCAATCAAATCAATCTGGTGATTGATACCTTTATTATTGAAGCGTAAGTAAACTATGTGCGTTCCAAACATTGAAGTTATCCCCATGAAAATTTTTCAACAGTTATGTAACATACAGACATTTATGGCATTTATGTTAAAAACAAAGAATATCCATACTTATATTAAACGTGAAAGTGAGTTTTTTTGTTACGCTTTCACGCCTAAACCACTAAACTAATTAAAAAATATATTTTACCAATGAAAAGCTACATTATCAGCAAGTAACATAGACTACTTTTTACCGTGATAACCGACACACACTCTTGTAGAGCTGGGGGCAAAAGCTAGTATTATTTTATATCTAATAAATTACCTTGCCTTATAAAGTATGTGCATTGATCCATATATAAATTTTACTTCCACCACATGCTATAAAATGAATTTTAACGAGCTGCCCTCAATCCATAATTGTTTTAAACTGCCATAACCTTACTATTTTTTCTAGAGTGCATCACCGGATCTTTAAGATCCTGAAAATCGAATATATTTCTTTTTTTTTCATTTTTAGTTCAATGTTAGAGTGTACTGCTGCCGCAGACATGAGTGTGTTCCTTCGTTGGATAGCTGACAGTTATCGTCTATATAACATTTGTTAGGTTATTTACTGTCTTAGTCAAGGCTGTATAAATTGTCGAATTGCTGTTTTAGACACTGACTGACTGACTGACACTGAGGCTTACAAGGTTTTTGAAATGTGACGCGACCGTCACATTTCAAAAACCCAGCAAGCCTCATGTCATATTCAACAGCCTTTAAAAGTTATCTGTTGGACATACGCCTCTCCTTAGAAAGGAGCTTTTGGCCTACTGTACTACGCTGGCTAGAAGAGTTGGTATAGGGTTTGTTTCAAGTTTCGTTCTCTTAGCCGTGCCGGTCTCGTGCGTCGTTTGCCCCCCATAGTCGGCTCTTACGACACCCATGGGATGAATAGGGGTGGTGACACTCTGTATTCTAAATCCGTCACCACACGGACAGTGCCTTGCCTCATGTACCATAACTTAACCTAGTAAGTGCATGTGACTTGCTAGGTTATAAAGTGGTAAAGGCGAGTTACTACGTTATTCATCTGGTTTTTTGATAGAGTATAGTATACTTACTAGATTTCATGGTATCAAGAAATCTGTTATTTGTAAGATTTTAAAGCAGGTATCTTCACAATTCGACGCGACCTGCTATGACCCTTACTGTGTTTTGATTTGGGGCAGCTGAGGGTTTAGTGATGAAACTGAATACAAAATAAATCTTATAAAAATTGAAATACAATTATCTATAGTTACAAAGATTCTTAAAAAGGATAGAAATATATGAACTAAAAATGTATTCAACCATGGATGTAACTATGTGTAACTAAACTAAAATTAAGAAAATGCAAGTAATTTAGTCTTTGGATGGTTGGAATATCCAATTATTTTATGACCAAAACGCTTGCAACTATCCTAGTAAAGAAATTTTAACAAAAAATATGTGTAAAACATATATTTTACCAAAAACGTATTTTGTCCCTAAAACCATAAAGTTCATGCCACTATTACAGAGGATTACGTAAAGAATATACACAGTTACATATACGCAGTGTAAGGAAACTACTTCACTTTTTAGCAGTAGCTTTACGTTTATGTACATTTAGGATTCGTTCCGGTGACTTACAGAGCTACAGCGAACGATATTGGTGAAGAAATGAACATGTCCCTGCTAGGTAGATAAAATAAAAACTAGTAAAGTCTGATTAATGTTGATAGAAACATTATTGTAATAATTAATTATGAAAACGATTTACTAGTAATATTAATACGATTCAAGGTAACTTAATAGAGATTAGACGAATAAAATCGTCCAACAATTTTATTTAACACTGTTCAACCTAATGTAACATGAAGGGCGTAATTTCACCATGTCGTATTTTGTTTATATTATTATAATCATATTTTGCAAAGCAAATAAAGACTATGATTTTCAGTTTATTTTGCAATATTTCTGGTATGAATTTAATCTGTATGACTGGTCCTTAAATCAACTAATCTCACCTAATGACGTAATTTAATTTACGACTTTTTCTTAAGAGAATAACGATTTATTTTTACGAAGCGTACTATCGCGACACCGGTTCGTTCGTAACCAAAATTACCAACATATTAATTTGCCATTTCAGAGTGTGGGCAACGCATATAGGGTTTATATATCACTGGTCTCACCTTCATAACTTGTCAAAGGTTATGCCGTGTAAATGTCAGTAACAGGTATGACTAATAAGATGGATAGATACCTTAAACATAATATCGTAGCTGATATTGACATAAAATATCATCAATATCGTATTTTGATAAATGGCCTCTCATTTTTTATGTAGGCAGGACGCGAGGTCAATACCCACTTCTGATTTGGCTTACAGATACAATCTACACTCCAGTCTACGACAAGTTATTCGACACCGAAAAACATTTATACATATAACGCTCTATTTTTACTACAAATAGAGAATGTGGAGTGCGTCTCATAACAGTCTTTGAAAGGATGCAATACCTGCTGTAAGAACACTCTTAAATGAATGACAGTATTTCATAACGTCTGCGTCATGCTTAGTATTCACACGCTAGTAGTATGTACTTTTATTAAATTATTAACTTTAATAACGTTAATTCTTACCAAGTATAACCTTATGTAAACATTACTACTTCTCCGATAAGACTGCCTACTAAAATGACTTCGGCACTCTACGACGCCTCTCCCATCCTTCGTTCATGGTGGGGCACGAGCGTATGGTGTCGGTGTTGCCACAGGATGAATGAGAGAATCATTTGTGTGTATGAGAAAATATTTGGAAATCTTAGAATGTTAATGTAGACTAAATGCGATGAAGATTACCCGTCCTTTAAAGAAACCTTTTTTAAATTACTCACAGGTTACTGAAGAACAGTTATTTCCTTTTTTAAAGTGTCTATTGTAAATAAACTGTTTATGCGAGTGCTTTTCACGGTATTTTATAGCTTTATTTTTACCAATATCTGCGAGTAAAGTATTTTTAGAACATTTCATGAATGTAACTTAATTATAGATACCTTTGAATTAAATTGAATGTACACGTGTTTGAAAATCGTTCGTAGTTAAATTTAAATGAAACCGTATTTAACCATAATAGATTGAGAATAGCACAACAGCAGTGACTAAATTTTGGTAGGTAATTAAGTAGATATTACCAGCGTCTACCGTAGAATTCTAGGAGTACATAAAAGTTTTTAATTATTTTAACATGGTTTTAAAGATTTCAAATTTTAAATATACCTACTCGTACTTTTATAATAAACTACCTTAACACATTTACCACAGATTAAGAGATATGTACATTTACCAAAGAGCCCTATAACCAGACTGGATAAATATACTTATAATTAATAAATACATACATATTATATATGACTTACAACCAGACCCAGAACAAATCATTGTGTTAAACACAAAATTATCAGTCTTGTCAATCTTTTCCTTTGATGAAAGGGAACATAGCGACGATACAGTCACTTTCAGATCATTTCATACACCATACAAGTAACATTGAAGCGTCTTGACACCGCAGTTTAAAAATATATTAACTAGTAACAAGGTCGATTAATAGTTATGATACCGACAGACGGAAGCTATAATTGACGCAGCAATGGGCACTTATTTAACGTCAAAGGCCGTCAACTGCCTTTTCAGAAAGATTGAAATACTAAGAAACCAATAAAATTAATTTCCAAGATACGTACTATATTTTTATAGTAGTACGAATTTCATATATTCGTAGTAATGTCAAAGAAATACCATAGAAGTCATATTCGAGACTCATAAATAATTGATGTAGGTATATGAATTTTCTTTTTTTTCGTGTAGAACCTCAGACATAGCAGGAAAGAAATGGTATATTGGACTCGAATCCAGTACCTATTGAAGTCACTAGAATATTGGTAACACATGCCAAAGTTCTTACGTGGTTTGTACAAAAGAATTTATTTAATTGATTTACCATTAGCTAATAGCAATTGTTACTATGATAATAACTTACACATCTCACATATGATAACCACACTGTTGATAAACATACTTATGTTTCTAAATACATAAATTACAACCAGAAAAAAGGATCCTGATCATCTTATCACACAATTGCTGGTTCTGGGTGGGAATATATGATCCTTATTAATTAAGAGTTAAATAATATTAACAAGCTTTTTTGATTACGTCAACAATCTGTATCTCAAAAATTCTAAATATTATTATAACTTTGTGGTATTTAAGTGCTACATCCTATTAAAAAAATTAAAATTGCTGTCTTTAAAAAAAAATGTGGGCATAAAATAAAACTATTGACATTAAATAATAATTTAAGCCGTAAGAGTATTTATATCAACATGAAAATACACACACGTATTGTATTATGATATTCATAATTTCAGTTTTATAATACGTACTCATCACCAAAAGAACATGTTTGTTCGGCAAACCATCACCAACTCTTAAATTACTCTTTTATTATATTATTTTTATGTGATTTTATATCTTACCTTTTAATTCGTAAGTAGTAGTAGTTTGATCCCTTGACCCTCGTCACACCATAAAACATACCTTACAATAAAAGCTGATAACAAATCGAAGGGTATAGATGTGAAAACAGCCAACCATGACATATGATTCTTATCAGCAACAACCCGAATGCCGTCCTGGTTACAAAAGCCAAGCAGGTTATATTGTACTTCTAATATAACGGGAACTTTATAATGTTCACAAAACTGACCATGCATTTATAACAGACGTTTATATTTAAGAACTTAGCAATCTTTGTTAATAATTGAATACTTAAGGATTAAATTTTAAAGGCATGTTTAAACATACAGGTTCCTTTGTTTGTTTTTTTTTAACTTTCTTTTTTTTACAGTTTTACTTCAAATTCTTTTTTAAATTTGTTATTCAAGCCATCAGTGGAAATACATATAATAAAACTAGAACGCGTTATACCTTGCTTACAGTGCACTTGTGTAAATGATTTTTTTTGAAATCAAAGTACATAGGCATATGGCATAGGGGGCAAACGAGCAGACGGGTCACTTGATGGTAAGTGACTATCTCAACTCATGGATTACTGCAACTTAAAGAGTCACAAATATAATAATAATAATAATAATAATAATCTTTATTGTTATAAATAACCTTTAACAGTTTTCTTATATATATATACACATAAACGTACAAGCAACTTAACAATTAAAGGTCACACCAATAGAGTAACCCTAACTCCCAAACTAGGTGTTCCTGTGACTTGGGAGTTAGTGTTCTGCTGTTATAGAGACAGATTGTAGGCTTAGAGGTTAGAAATATAATGCGGTGTGTGTGTGTGTGTGTGTGTGTGTGTGTGTGTGTGTGTGTGTGTGTGTGTGTGTGTGTGTGTGTGTGCGTGTGTGTATGTATGTATGGCTGCGTGTGTATGAGGGTGTGTGTGTATGTGTGCGGGGGCGTGTGTGTGTACGTGTGCGTGTATGCGAGCATGCGTAGGTAGGTGTGGGCAGATGCTTACTGCTGGAGTTGAAGTAGTCCTTCAGTTTGTACATAGTCTAGGGTTTGTAAAAATGCCATTGTTTTATTTTTCACTTCGCGAGGAGTTAAGCCACTAATAGGAATAGCTTTATATATTTTTTTGTAAATAAGAGTACTATTGACATAAAATTGTCGACCGGCGAATGCAGTTTTGTGGTTTTCCACACTGCATAAAACTCTTCTTGTACGCTTTGTGTGATCTGGTGGGGGAACTTGAGTATGTTTTTTAAGGGTTGCTTGGAGCACAAATAGTTTTCTGACGGAGAGAAATTTGCTATCTGCATATAATAAATGAGTCGGATACCGAAATGGTTTACCAAGTATTACCTTCAGGACCGCTCTTTGTGCTCTCTCTATTTGAATGAACTTGGTTTTGGCGGCTCCACCCCACACTGGTATGCAGTAAGTGATAACGGATTGGCAGATCGCTAGGTATATCATTCTCATGGTATCCATATCTGCGCAGTATCTAAGAGATTTGAAAATATATACAAGTTTCCTAATTTTTAAAATGGTACTGTCAATATGATCGTACCATTTCAATCCGCTATCAATCACTACACCCAGATACTTTATATGATTTACACAGGTAAGTGCCTCACACGAGCAGTGGACAGGATCAGAGCATGTATGAACCCTTATTATAAAGTCTGTTGCAATTTTATTCCTATTGTTAATGCAGAAAGGCATATAGTTTGTCTTACTTACATTCAGGGTTAACAGATTTAGGCAAAGCCAGTGTGCAACAGTTTGCAAGGACTTCTCTGCAGTGGTTCTGACCTCTGTCCAAGTATCACCATAGATAACAATCGCGGTATCATCCGCATAAGTAAAGATATTTGACTTTCGCAACGGCAGAAGACATAGGTCATTAATATAAATTTGAAAGAGTGTCGGCCCGATCACACTGCCCTGCGGAACACCATACGTAACAGTTTCTTCATCACTTATACATGAACCTATTTTAACAACTATTTTTCTATTTTGAAGATAATCCTTAAAAAGGTCTAGGGGTTTTCCACGTATACCTATTGACTCCAGTTTCATAAGAAGGGTGGGGACAGAGACCGTATCAAATGCTTTTTTCAGATCAATAAAAATACCAAGGCATTTTTGTTTTGCATCTAATTTTCTTACTACATGCTCTGTTAGATCTAAGACTGCATCTTGAGTAGAAACCCCTTTTTTAAATCCATATTGATTGGGAGCTATAATATTAAACTTCTTAAGGTAGTTAGCTAGTCTTCCGTTAATTAGCTTCTCCATTACCTTAGAGAGGGCTGAAAGTACCGAAATAGGCCTATAGTTGTTGATGGAGTCTCTGTCCCCGCCCTTGTGGATCGGATGAATGAGCGCTTTCTTAAAAGGTTCCGGAAATACTCCATTTGCTATTGAAGTGTTTATAATGTGAGTAATTAGGGGAACAAGAGTATTCTTACATACCCTTAAGAGCAAGGACGGTATGCCATCACAGCCCGTGGCACTGTCGTGCCTAAGGTTCATAATGGTGGCCTCTACTTCCGACTCATCTACTTCAAGAATTACGAAGGAGCTACTATGATTGCTTTTATTTAAAGGCAATTGTGACATTTGGGGGGGGATTTTTGCTGCTAAGTCGGAGCCAATCGTAGCAAAGTATTTGCAAATACTATTTATGGCTATTTTCAGATCAGATTTGCTGTCAAGCAGTTCCGTAGGGGGTGCACATGTCTTTTTTGTGTTGGTAATATGCTTGATTTTATTCCATAGTGCCTTTGTATTATATTTTGCTTTATCCAGTTCGTGTTTATCATGTAGGTTTTTGAGTTTTTTAAGTAGACTGTTGCAGAAATTACGATATCTTTTATAGGTTGTTAGTATAATTGGGTTATTAGGTGACATTCTAGCTTCTTTATGTAGTTTATCGCGGTGGCGTATACATCTTAACAAACCTGGGGTAATCCACGGTTTTAGGTTTCTATTTCTTTTTTTAACATGTACAACTCTTGTGTTTGCACTTACAATGTTTTGTATTGCAGTAACAAGAGCGATGGTAGCTTTAGTAGGATCCTCTGAAGTCATGATGTGACTAAAGTCATGGTGCTCAATATCGTACTTGACCTTATCATAGTCTATGCTAGGAATTTTAAAAGCAGGTAACGTTCCTTTGACCCACCTATCAGTCTCGACTGCAACAAGTAGTGGGAGGTGGTCTGTAATATGTGAGTCTAAGACAAGCACAGTTGATTTTTTAATAGTTTTAAGGATTACATGATCTATACACGAATTTGATCTGGTTGGGAAATAATGTGCAGGAAGAAGACCATGGGTAGCATTAAGAGTAAGATAGCTGGCAGAGCGTTCATTTGTACTAGAAGGTGTTATGTCTATATTAGTATCACCAATAAGACATATATTATCGTACTTGCTAACCGAGCTTAGTACATTATCCAGAGTGTTCAAAAAGAGATCGAACCCTTGGTTAGAACAGCTCGAAGGAGACCTATAAATGGCAATTATGGCTAGTTTATTGCCAATTTTGCAAGTAAGGGAACTGCCATTGATAAAGTCTGGTTCCTCAACTGTGTACTGTAATTGTTTTTTTATATAAATTACTACCCCATCATTTTGGTTTTTCGTTTTTTTTGTGGGGTGACAGTTGTATCCATCCATTACTGGTAGGTCAGCGATTTTACTAAGCCAGCATTCGGTTAGAATGACAACGTCGCAATCAACTTCAAGTAAGGTGAGTAGTGTTAATAATTCGTCAAAATTCTTTTTAATGCTGCGTATGTTAATATGTACAATAGTCGTAGAGGGGCCGACACTACTAACAAATTTCTTGCATTCGATTGGATCACACGTGTAAGCTTTCGCGACATCTATATTGTCTAATTCAGACAAGATATTATAAACTGAGGTAGCCATTTGTAAAGTTGTATATCCGCAATTTGTGAGGCATTGCTGAGGGTAGGATAGGTATTCGTTTAGGAGTCAGCTGGTTATTATAAATTTTATCACTAATTTCAACAGGCTGTGTGTGAGTAATGTCTATGATATATAATGAAAGTCTGTGCGTGTGTAGGATAGATGTTTGAGTTTGTAGATTAATAGCAGCAGACGTGTACTTTTTTTGTATATATGACGGTTTGATAGCAATGTCACTTTTATTATCAGGTTTAGCAATGTAAGATTGTGTTATTAGTGTGTTTGTAGATTTTAGAGGTATATCTGTATTTGTGTGTAGATTAGTGTTTGTTATCTGACTTAATATAAAGTACTTAATAAAGCAAAAATATTCATCATGCAGTATACAAGGAATGACGCAGTAGTTATGGTAGATTATGACTTGGCAGTGTAGTAGTAGTCATTTACTGTCTTGGAGCTCCTGGAGGGTAGTTTCGGATTTAATCAGTATTTGTTTATCTCCCGGTTGTTTCCGTAAGAAGATTCTGCCATTAGATGACCAACAAAATTTGTAATCATGTTGTTTTGCAAATTGCCTGCATAAATAAAATAGTTTCTTCACAGAGGAACACAAGTGTTCGTCCACATACACAGGATGCTTTTGCCCAGGGAGCCCTATGAGTTGTGTATTAAGCTTATGGTCATTACTTTCATGTTTAGTATTAAATTTACGTACTCGGGATATAAGTTCTGTCTTTATTTGTACACTTGTGAGTTCGGCTATAATGGCTTTGTTGGGTGAATTTCCCGAGGCACGATATGGTTGCCTACCTTTAAGTCCCCCCCTCAAGGTCAGTGGGCTCCATCCGAATTGCTTTCTGTGAGTTGACTTGAATAAGTGACACATGATAGAAAATACTACTAATAAAAAATCTTTAATATTATAAAATGGGTAATATAAAAACTTTTCTGTCAAAACAGAGGGTAACTGAGGTCCGCACTAAATTTTAACCAATCGCAACGATCGAGTAGATGTGAAATAAACACGCACTTGGCCCTCAGATCGCTAAAAATTTTGCATATAAACATGAAAAATAATTATGGCATTAAAAACTTTAAGATCAGAAATTAATTCATTTATTTAACATCAAAAGCACCATGAGTAACGGTAATACGACTAACCCAACAAAATATCTCGACGGTATTGTTAAGCCCCAAGATAATATATTCGGTTACGAACAATAGTTTGCATGCGTCGTTACAAATCTGTTTCTTGTTTATATACTTACCTGGTATGCAAATGAGGGCCGATAAGCCTTTTAAACAATAGCTTAAAAGGTTTATCGACATAACTTCAACGACGCAATCATAAAGTTGATAAATATGAAAATTGTATGCACTAAAGAAAAACTAAGCATTGCATTGTTGCAGGGTATGAAAAAATGTTGCTCAGTGTTTTTTCATTTTCCTACGTCACGTTTGCTTTAAAAACTATTTTAATTATCGCTTCTTTTTATTTATCGTTCATGTAAACTGATTGATTTTACTTTTAGTTATCCTACTGAACCAAATTACTATGAGACGAGTAATTTATTATACTTAATAACGAGGACATGAAAAATTTAAATTTACACAAACCAATGGTTTAAGATCTTTGTGGACATTTATGTTACAGTGGAAATTAAAGACTTGTAGGTAATTCAGTAATTGTTTGTTTTATTGATTGTCTTCTTCTTTTCTCACACAGAAACGTTTCGACAGTTATTTTCCTTAATAGCACAATAATATAATTTGACTATATTTGAAATTTAGATAGTTATTATAATTAGTGCCTTCTCTAGTGTTTTTCTACCAAACTATACAAAAGAGAATTCATTAAAAAACGGGAACCCCAGTACATCATTATTTCTAACCTGAAGAAATAGTTCCTTTTCCAGAGTCACGATGAAACGGCTTTGAAGCAGTTTTTTTTCTGCCGCAGTACTAACGAGAATCTTGTCTAAGTTATAACCGCTTTGCATTGTTTTAATCACTTGAAACCGCCATCCAACTCTTCTGGGGGACGCAAATAAGTCCTTTATTTTATCACGGTAATGGATGTCAATTGGAGTTTGGAGCTTTATCAACATTGAAAAATAACAGTGAATTTCGATTTGAAGAAATGTTGAAGTACTGCAATACGCAATAGCCCTTCTCTGAGCGTGTTCAGGAAGAGAACCAGGGGTTATTATCTGTCCCTTCAATAATCAGACCCTTAGTATGTATGTATTATATACATATATATATATATGTGTTTAAAACCTTCAGCGAATAGAGGACAACAGAACAGGAAGAAAACTCCCGTTAAGCTCGCCTTTGTACATGATATTTCCTTGTTACTTATATATATGTATGTGTTCAGTGTGTACAATAAAGAATAAATAAATAAAATAAGTAATTACTTTATTTAATAAATTTAAATTTAAAAAATTTAAATTAAAAACAATCTAATAATAACATGGCAGCTGACTGTGTGGCTCTTCCATTTCGGTATAAATAAATTATCTGACAAATTACATTTCTAAAAGAATCGACAAAAATTTGGTATTTATTATTACTAAGGGTATCAGGAGGGTGCCAGGGGGTATTAGGGTGGGTGTATGGAATCCCGAGATGTATTTCTTACTTTTACGACGTTGAAAATCTAACATTTTTCCTGCAAAATATCTTCAAAAATAAAAGAAAACATCAATTGGAAAAAATACATTTTTACTCTAAGGCATTTTCAGTAACCTTGGGCTATTTTGTAGAACAGCAGATAGCTTCTAGTTTCTCTGAGAGAGGGTGGTCAATACTATTGACCACCTTTGAGTAATGGATGTAACATTTAAACAATAAGTAGGGAGTTACGACAATTATAGGTGAACATTTAACTATTAAATATAGAAAATTGTAGAAATATTTTGACTACCTATAGATTCAACTAGAAAAATATAATATGTTGAATTCAGATTTTCTTTTAATGTAATAATGGCTAGATTAAGAAGTAAACACCTGTTAATTTACATATTAACTACTATGTAGCAATGAAACAGAACCTCAGATGTCAGTGAACTTATTCTAGGCAACGTATAATAAGTATGTAATGCGTATATAGGACAGATACCAACTCCAACTGGAGTCCATTAGTCGTAAAACAAACAAGCAAACAAATATAAGCCTTGTAGACTTCTACGCCAATTTGACATTTATATATATATTTATATACAGATACGTTACATTAATGGGTTCTCGGTGATCATACAAAGGATTTAAATATAGAAAGAAATCAGATAGAGTAGATATCGACCGGAAACTGCCAAATTCAAAATACTTTAATTATTATTTCAGAGTTAACCATTCTACGAAACAAATGAGAATGCTCATAGCCGGTACCATAGTGCGGTACCATAGTAGTCAGAGGTACATTAACAATAAATAAAAAAATCGGTCAGTTACGAGTCGAACTCGTGCGCCGAGGATTCCGTACCTACCCAGATTTTACGAAGATTTTCGCGAAAATTTGTAAGAACCAAAATTTATCTTAATTTACAACAAAATTTCGTGATTCTAGGTCAACGGGAACTACCATATAGGTTTTCAACACAAAACCTGTAGGGTACTTCCGGTTGACCTAGAATTGTCAATTTTAGTTGAAAGCAAGGTCCTACAGCACAAGTAAAGAGAAAATTCTGAAAATAAAAAAAAATTGAAAATTAAGTTAAATTTTGGCACTTACAAGTTTACAAATCGAAATTTGCCCATATCTTTTTATCGTGTTGACTCAGGACCTTGATTTTTGTACACCTAATAGGGACCATAGACCTCAGTATCTGGTATAAATTTCAACTTGCTAGGTCGACCCGTTCCTGAGAAAATCGGTGGTGACAAACGGACAGCGGGACAAGAAAGTGATCTTAAAAGGGTTCCTTTTTTACCTTTCGAGGTACGGAACCCTAAAAAGATGTTTTAATTATGTTATCGTTAAGTTAAGATTGTTAACTCTCTTTTCAAAATGTTATCCACTTACAAAATCTGACAAAACTATAAATTATTGGTAGTGAAAATTCAAATCTAGTTCAAAGCACGTTGGTATGGAGATGGTAAGATAGTGTAAAATGTTCTTATTGAGATTAAATAATTACCATAAAAATATCATACGCCTATATCATAATGAATTGTAATAAACTATATTCTTTATTCCTTAAATTTGTCCCCTTAGGTATATTATGTTTTCTTTTAAATAGGACTAAACTTAAATATGGAAAGGTATATACATATACAGGCCAATGAAATGAAATAAAACCGCAAAATTTAACATAAGTTATGGCAGAATTCGAAACCATAATTTCTATAATCATAAATTTTATCAGTTAATACTTTGTTTTAAATCAAAATTACGTTAAAATTAATTTTGGTTTTCTGTGCTTAAGTCTTTAGTTAACGAGAAACTTTGTGGTCGATAACAGTCAGTCAAGTAATTGCTATTCATGGTGCTATATTGATAGCAGTCAAAAAGTTATGATTGGAAGTCAGAATTGTACAGAGTTTCTCTGAATTTAATTTTATAAAAGATGGTCATTTAATAATTTGCAATAATGAATAATTTACTTCAATTCACAATATCAGTCACTATAGAAATAATCCTAGTAATACGATTTTTTGAAGTGAAAGTGTAGTAGCGATTTTTTGGCAAGAGAAAAACTTCATCACCCATGACCTCGACATGCTCGTGACGTATTGCGCCAGCCTAGCGACGCGTATTATAGCAGTATACCCATTATACACTCGTCTGTATCATATACGTGTTTGACTTTTTGGATGGGTGAAATCTTGTGATTTCGCGTTACCGACATGCTGTAAAAAAGAGCATAGTTATTCCATTGTTTTGAGTGTTCACTTCTGGCGTCAGTCCTTATGACTGCGTCTGTTTTATTTTATTTTACAAGCACATAACATTCATACCTCGTTCCCGTTTGAGATATGCAGAAATGATAGAACGTAATATGCCACCATATGACATACCTACAACTCCCGCGTCTTCCATATCCAGCAGGTCTTTCATAAATGCTTGCCGGTGATGGGAGCTTTTAACGAAGCCAAATACACTACCGATCTATATGTTTCTTTCAGGGTCTGCCTGTACTTGTATTTGGAGTAGATTTTATAACTTTTAATTAATAAATAAATTTTTCAATTATTTCACAGCTGCTGTAGCACTGCAAACAATGACTTACTTGTACCCTGCAAGATTGTAGCACCCTTACTTGTAGCACTGCAAACAATGACATCATGTGCATACATTGAAGCATTTCTAAATACCATTGGATAATTACAGTTTTATTGTCATTTTACTCGTATTATGATCAGATTAATTAAATTTCCTAATTGGAAATAAAACGTTTCAAAAAATTCAATACCAGGAACCACTTTTTAGAAATTAATATGTTTTAATCTGCTGCACTTACATCTAAGTGAAAGTAATTCAATCAGAATTTAGTTGTTACTTATAACTGACGTCTCTGGTTTTAAACTAATCCCACGTCACATTAAATAAATCTAACAGTATATTAACAGTGTCTATACTAATATTACAAAGTTGAAGAGTTTCTTTGTTTGTTCAGGCACTACAGGTTTGAATTGAAAAAATATTTTAGTGTTGGATAGCGCATTTACTCGTATTGAGTGAGGCTATAAAATATATAACATCATGCTACGATCAATAGGAGCCAATACTCAAAAATGTTCCAAAAAAGGGGTCAGTTGATTTCATTTTGAGGGACGTAGGCTATGTTGGCAGGTCAGTTAGTTACATTTTATAATATGACAATAACTAAAATTTACTAGTTTGAATAAAAACTCGATATAAATGTGTAAATAGAAATTTGCCGAAGAATGACAAATTTCGTCGCCAGAACCTATGGAATTGGGCCATCCCGTTTTTATGTAAATCATGGGTAAATTGACATAGACATGACAAAACATGTGAAATCCTTTCAAGGAAATTTCCATATTCCTTTTTTTACATCAAAGAAGACCCAATACTACCTATTTACAATATCCCTTCAATGTATTTTATTCACAAATGGTGACAAATAGTTGCAGAATTAAGGTAACTGTTGACATATTTTCGTTTGAAAGGTGTTTAATCAAATTCCTTGGTCTAGTTTAAGGCTTCTCAGAAAAAAGCTTCCAAAAAGAGGTGTTGTAAGCTTACCATGTTTTATCTGAAAGCGTCTAAATAAAAATGAAAAATTATTTACATTAATGTTTCAACTATATCCATTAAGTAAGTAAAACTTGCTGGAGGTTTAATATACGAGGGTAAATACTGTAAATAAATGTACAATCATAGTCGTAGGCTAAATAAAAATATATACCCTCAGGATAGGGTATTTTTAGGCGCTGAGTGTTTACTTATTTATTTAAGCTTTATTAAGTCCCAGTTTGCGATATTTCTAGGTAATGTTCAATAAATTAACACAATGTTTATAACTTAAAAGTATCCCAGGCCTCTCTTCCTGAATTGTTCACATGAAAATTAATGAACATCTTGCAAAAGTAAGCAAATAGTAAAATATAAAATATAATATAGTGAAATATTTAACATATTACTTAGCGTTTAGTTTCTGCATACAAATGGACACATTTTTTAATTCTGTTTATTATTTTAATCGTATCTTGAATATGTTGTTTCTTGTTAATGAATTATTGTTTAAATAATAATTTTATATTTACTTTTTATAATTTTGTTACAATTTTTTTTCTTTATCTATCCTCGTGATAACCTGACTATTCTCCGTCTATGTATATTACTAGGTGTTAGCAAAATACCGGCGCCACTTCCTCGAAATGGAATTCAAAACTTTTTGAATCATTCGGCGGTATTTTTATACTATTTCTACTCTTATACTTATATTACGTGTAACTCAAAATAATATTTTCTTTACTACTTACTTATACCCTGTATAAATCCGTGTGGTGACGGATTAAGAATACGGAGTGTCATCACCCCTATTCATCCCGTGGGTAGGCCCCCGTGGTAGGCCCCTGGCCAGCGTGGTATAGTAGGCCAAAACCTCCTTTCTAAGGAGAAGCCTACGTCCAGCAGTGGACTATTACAGGCTGTTGATGATGATGATGATGATGATGATGATGATGATGACCCTGTATGTGATATATATTAATTGCTCCATATTGTATATAGAAGTCAAAGAAAAACGGTTGCAAATTTAACCTACTGCTATTAATCTTCATAGCGATCGTGTCCAATAACGAAGACGGGCTCCTGTTACGTTGTAATAGATGATTGCCTTCCTATTGTGTCTATTGACATGACTAGATCTTACAATGTGAGTGTTCCTCAGATCTAAGCAACTCAAATTGAATTGAACACGAAATTATTATAAATTATGAGTAAAAGTGGGTTTTGTAATAGAGATTCGGAACTAGAAGCTGTTAATATTTTAGAGGGGAAGAGTTAAGATAGATATATTTCTGTAATATTAAATTAAAATCACTAAATCTTTTCGCTGGATATCAAATAATAGGCTATAACAAAAACGTACGGCATTGATATGAAAGTAAATGTTTTAATGATGTTAACATTATCTGTATTTTTTATATTCTATGTTTTTGTTTTATTCTCTGTGATTACGCTCTCTGATTTATAATTCTGTATCTAAAACAGTTTCGTGAAACACGTAGAAGTTATTGCTAAACTGCGGTGGGACATTTCATTTTTTAAATGAAAAATTTAAAGCAATCAAAAGGATGGTTTTCTCTCAGAAGCCAACACACCAATTTCTAACTAGGTCAACGTATGAACCCTTACTGACTTTTAATGACTGAATTGTTAATTATTAAAACTTTTAACTGACAAACACGGATATGGAGTAAACTTTATCTTCCTTTAGATAAGTCGATTTAATTAAACCTGTATTGAAATAAAGAGACCGCCATTTCATAAAACTAATAAAAATATAGCAACGCTATACGACCCACAGTTACCGGTAATAACTTATCAAAAAACACAATTTTATCAAAAAAAAATCAGAATTCTCAAATACACTTTATAATCGTAACTAAATTAAGATCATCAACTCAATCGACTTTTCTATTTAACCGTATTGTTGTACTCCTACAGATGGTGAATAAATAAGCTTTTGTTATGCTAATGATGCTTAGAAATATTTTACGTGGGATAAGAAACCTTGTACAAGCCAATGAGGTTTTGTTTGTCACGGGCGGCGGTGACAATGCCTTTTGTACCGACTTGAGCGGAACTGTTCCGTGTTACGAGCTTTTTACAAGCAGAAATTTATAAAAACATTTAACAATTTTCTAATTACTACGTTTCTTTGTGTGGCAGTCCTTATTGCAGGGAACCACAGTCCGATACTTCGGTAATATAGTTGTAAAAGTTCAAAAGCGTTTGCTATCGTACTAAATATAAATATGTAAATCTTTTTCGGGAACAATACTGCAAAGGTATACTTTAAAACGTGAGGAGAATTCTTTGTACCTACTAACCCGCAAAGACAGCAATATGAAATTTGGAACACTTAAAGTTTAAATCTTAAAGAAGTGTAAAGCAATACAGTTTTGTCAATTACCTAATATACTAATTTCTATAGCGAATTACAATGAGAAATACAATATGTGACAACACAAAACAGAGAAATACAACACGTTATAAACATATTATTTATTGAAAGCCATATTTCAGTCGACCAATTTATGATTGTCGTGTATTTCTCGAATCGCTTTATTTCACATGCTTTGAAATGCACAACCACTTCACAAGTAGCCGACAACTATTGTAGGCACGAGGGATTCGTGCCATTTCAACAATATACTCTCTCCGTTTTCCTCAAGATGCAATGACAAAGAACAGGCAATTTATATCCAACTACAGTACTAAGTTAATCTTAAAATATTATTTTTACTTGATACTTGTACACGATTTCTTAAAGAATAAGAAAAGAAAATGAAAAAATGAAAATTTTAAACAGTTCTGGCATTGTGATAATTTCGCGATATAAGTATGTGCTAAACGACACAATTTTGGTTTGAACTGGAACATAATTATCAATGAAAAAGAAACACCAATGAAAATGGAAACCTATATCTTTATAGATGAAGACTTTTTTAGAAACTAAGGAAGGCCGTTAGCAGTAGTAATATCATTGGGTTTTTCTTAGGGTAGGGGTAGCTGAATTCCTTTCTAGGGTATACCTGGTTCCCCGGCTATTAGTACCCGAGACGGCGTGCGGTTCGAGTCCGACATGCCACCGGTGGTATCCGAGGGGATTTCCGCACGGAAAAAAAAAGGGTAGCTATTTAAAACGGCTTCAGATGTGCGAGTAAGGCTATATAAGAAGACTAGACAAAAATGTTAGAAACATACAAATTCAAATGTGTGTTATTTCCGTAAGAGTTTCATAAAATTTTATTAAGAGAGAATCCAACAAGGGAAACCTGCTTTTATTTCTTTTAATTTCTACTTTTAAACCATTTTTATGACTTCCGTTTAATAATATTAAACGATTTACGTTGGGCCATTCCCAAGAGTTTTACGTGATTTTATGGTCACTGCTTTAATCCTAAGGTTTGAAGCATAATGATCTCCCTTAATGAATACTTTATAGGTAGTATAGAATGCTTATTGTATAGTGTTTCTACAATACATAAATAATAGATAATGAACACCGTCTACTGCCGGAGTTAAGAGTATTAAGACAACCAATCAAAAAACCTTGCCGTTATTACATTTATTAAATAATATAAAAAAATGGGAGACACTCATCAAAGTGAATAAACTTCGATGGATAAATCTTAGACTTGTCCCAGACACGTGTTCCTGTAACACTATTGTTTGTTTGTTTAAACTATACAAGGGAGGGAATATACGGTTGTTGTTTTTGTTTAACATTGGAGTTAGGAATGAGAAAACTTAGTAGAATATTTCGAAAATTTGATATAAAATGACTATTAACGTGACATAGAGTTCTTAATTTTAATACTAGCTATTGCCAGTGGCTTCGTGTTTCTAACTTTGAAAATGCCACACATCCCTTATTATACCTCTTTAGAAATTAAAATTTCAAAAATCTATTCTTAAACATAATAAGCATCAACTGCCAATTTTCAAGTTAGTAGCTCCAACGGTTTAGGCAATTTAGGTTATTGTGTATAGATAATAAATCATTAATAATTTTATTTAATAAACATCGTCATCGTAGACATTTTCCCTGACTTTTACAAATTTATTTGGGATAAGTCGTACAATGGCCTTGCAAAGGGTTTAGAGTTGTTCCTTTCATCGGCGGGCGCCTACTTAACGTCAAACCCCCTGAGGATGGTAATCATTTTCTGAGGGAACAAAGGCTAAGGCTAATTTGGATTAAGGAAAACAGTAAGTCTCTGATAAGAAATAGGACTAAGATTGCTGTAGCGGAAAGAGGTGACGTACCTATATCCATTTTTATTTCAGTGTTACAACAAAAAAAAACAGCAATTAATTTTATATAGATAGTATTAATCAACTATTTCAATATGTATAGTAGTTATTCTCATAACCTACCAATAAGTAAATTATTGTTATCCCGCTTTGATGATTTATGGCTAAGTCTGCAACGAATAAATAAATGTACTAAAGCATTATTTATTGTATGTCTATTCGAACGAACTAGACTTGATTAAACTAAAACGTTGTACATTTGCCATTACCATTATTAATAATTTATTTTCCAAATTCCATTAGATTTTTCTATAAATCATTACTAATTATGATTCATGGAAAATGCTATAAAACAGAAAAATTGGTATAAAAGAAAATCATTTCAATATTTATCCAAAATGGTTCAACATTACAGAACTCTAGAGTTGATCGTATTAAAACAATTTCCAACCCCGCGACACATAAAACTTCAAAGCCCAGATAAGGTTTCCCTTTTATTAAGAAAAGAGAAAAATATTGCTAAGCATCATTAACAAGCAAAAAATTTTTTTTAAGAACCTTGTTTATGATTTTGATTTGATTATAAAAAAAAACAGGTCAGATTGCATCGAATAAAACATCCATATTCTTTAAAATTGTCATACGAGAGTGCAGTGATCCTTGCAACCTAATTATTTATGCATGTACTGCCCACAACCTGAGTGTAAACTAAAGACTGAATAAAATAATGACTAAGGAAAAGAAGGAGGACAGAACAAGTCGGCAGTAAACCCCGATAGATAGTTTTTGTCACTGACTAGCAGCGAGATGCTCCAAGTGTGATTATGGCGAAGTCGTGGTTGTAATTTTAGTAAACAGTTCGATGTATAATTATTAAAACAACTGATTTCGAGAAAGTCTAGCGCTGTAAATCTAATAAGGTTTTGACTGCAACAACTCAGGATGTGGTTGAAACTTGTCCTGGTTAATCATGATACCAAGTAGGCACCGTGTGCCTAGTATTACGAATTAATTATTGCATTTTTAGCAACATATTGGTTATTTCAAACTTTATCAACGGTCACGCCAAAATACAAATCCTGTATGGACCCGCAATTAGTCTGGTTTGCTGTAATACATCGATGCGTGAAATATTACACATCAATTTACAAAATGTTATCAGATAGTTTCAGCGCTTGTTTCTAGCTTCTCAATTATCACAATCTATACAACAGTATTCAAACTTCCAACGAAATCCGTTTAAATTCAAAACACGATTTGCTCGATCGAAATTGCAATCTCTTAAATGCGCTACAAATTTCATTATTTCAAAGTTATCGAAGCAACGGTAAAGTTGGGAATACGATCAGGGTTTGTTAGTTTCATGCAACTTTTAATAAACAAGTAGGTAAGTCATTAAACGAAACGGATATCCTTTAATGTATTTTTTTATTAAAACCAGGAAGTTATGTTTCAATGTAAAATAAAAATCGAAATAAGAATCAAATATAATCCTGTTGCAAAGTAGGTGACACTTTCAAGCCAGCTCTACCCCCACTTTTCAAAACTTCCATGGTTTTTTTTTTCATAATCAATTTACATTGTATTTAAATTTTTTCATAAATTGTAGACTATAGTAATAAAAAAAAATTGGTTGCCTGTAAAGTCGGTATACGGGCGAAAGCTTTACGTGACAACGACTTTGAGTGGTAAAATAATTTTAATGTGAATATTCATTCGTATAGTAGGAAGAAGGATGAAATAATAGTAACAATTTAAAACATTTATTTATACAAAGAATTATATTTAAAACATTAATTTATGTCTGTCTCTCTCGCTCTTAGGCGGGCTAACCATGCCCGAGTGGAAGGGACGCGTGCCTCTCACTCGCTCTCATTGTGAGCGCATAACGTGAGCGGAGCGTAACGCAGTTTCTTGAAGTGTCACCCGGCAAACCAATTTATAAGACGTTGTCACGTCAAAACAATAGTATTCAATGGAAAATTACAGAATTATCGCATGCACACACTACAATTTACACCACAAATTGCTAAAAATAGTCAACGCGTATGGACTGGGGACCGTTAGGATACCTAAATTCTTGAAGTGTTCTTTACAAGACTCACTTTGCGATATTCGGACAATAATTCTATTGGCACGTTTTGGCAAGTTATACTCATAACTGTTACTCTAATATATTATGCTGTACTTTAACCTGGATTCCACCAATGCATAGTATACTGTCATGAGTTGCTTGATACGAATATCATTTCTAAGACTCCTTAACGCATAACATGCAGAGGAGTTAGATGAGTCAAGTGATTCTAATTCCGGTTTCCAGTTAAGTTGAGAATCTATATGTACCCCTAGAAATTTTGTATTGTCAACTAAGTTAATACGATTATTCTTAAATGTTACTTCTATTGTTTCTTTGTTTTTAGATGTCGATTTAAATACTATTATATTTGTTTTATTAGGATTAATTATTAAATTATTTGCTGAAAACCATTCGTCTAAAGTTTGAAGAATCAAAGAATTTTATTTACGTATATGGTCAAGGCCTTTATGTCAGTTGCTTCTAGTTGTGTATTTTCAATAAAATTTAGTAAGTCATTTGTTACTATGATGAACAGAATTGGGCCCAAAATTGATCCTTGAGGTACTCCGCGTTTAATATTAATAATGCTTGATTTGTAAACAATTTCCTGATGTTCATCATTAACATTTTTTTAATTCAACATACATACGTCGATTGTGTAAGTAGGAGGTCATTAGTTGCAAGGGTCCTGCCTTGCAAGACCATAATGCTCTTATACCATAATGTTCTAATTTTGTCAGAGACCTACTGAACGCCATACAAAAAGAGGCAGGCATTATGAGGCAGGATTTTCAACTTTCAGTCCTTACACAATTAATTAGAACCCACATAAAAAATATATCTAAATTAGGAGTTCAGTATTATAGAAGAAAAATAGTCGTGTGTAAATTACAGAGATATCACAAATATGTAAACAATATATCTAATATAAATATTCTTTTTTTTTTTTTTAACATATCATTATATCTTGTTTCTGAAATCTTTATACATGATATATGTAGATTTGCTGAGCATGTTTTGATGAGCCGAGTCACAATGTCTAAGAATATTTTATAAGTACAAAATCTTTCTGTATTTTTCACTGAATTGAAATAGAAATATAACCTTAGCTAAAAGAAAAAAACACTACTTCAATGGAATGATATAAAATAAATATCTAGATTATCAAAAAACTCGAGACCTACCTAATAAGACGAGTAATAACGAGAAAAATAAATAATTTGTTCTCGTTAATACTTATTTATATTTACGTACCTAATTTTTTTTTTTTCGTGATCCACTTCAAATGTTTACAATGCTGCTTTTACTATAATGTGACTTGTCTGCGTCTCTCAAAAATTAAAAGTTACTCGTTTCTGCTATTTATAAATAATAATATTATTTATGAATAATAATTGAGCCAGTAGCTCCGTCCATTCATCCAAACAAACATACAAACGCTTCATCTTTATAATATTAGTATACATTAGGCTTGTAAACAGATAGACTTGTAGATATTTAAGAGTAGATTTTAAACCGATGGGAAGTTTTTGGGTTTCTTTTTTCATCTTATCACGAAATAACCTATCTTAAGATAATTCATATTGGTTTAAAGTAAAATATTTTTTGAGAGAAAATATCTAGGAATAAGTACCATGAATTCAATAGAAACGGTATTTCAGTAAATTCCTTTTCAAGAACGCGAGATAGCTAACTCAATACCAGCACCGATTACGGTGAACGATTTAAAATCTTGCGTTGTATCTCTGCTAGAGTTGTACTAATAAAAAAAAATTGGATTTCTTGAAACATACAAGGAAAATACATTTTTTCTTTAAATATCTTTTTTTAAATAACATCGCAACATTTCTTTTTATTCTGTAAAGTATACACAGACCCTGGCGGATTTGGTCAATAATTGTGCCACACAGATATTCGTTTCATTCGCTACTGGCAAATAAGGGCGATAGGACAGGATAATCTGAGATTTTGTAGATTTTTGATGGCGTAATGAAGCAAACAATTAGACGGGTCACCTGATGACCTAAACCTCTACTCCAGTCCCTGAAGAACACAGAGTTTCAAAGAACCTCATTTTCCGTTCTATACTATTCAGACTATCATACATAAACATGACACAAAATTGAGATAAATTGACCGTATTTTCGTGTTTTTTTATAGAAAAAGTAAGAAAATTATTAATTTTGTTATTGTACAGATTTACGCAGAAAAATCACCTAAAGTGATCTGCTAATGAAATGGAACAGGTTTGTACTGCTATTGATTTATTATTTATTATCTTTTGATGCCAGTGATATCAAAACTTTCGATTACCGAAAGGTTAGTACGTAGTGTAATAATAATAGTATTATTGTGTTAATACTCCAAAATGTTTACTCTAATAGGCATAGAGGTCTAAGGATTCAAAGTAACGACTCGAATCTGTCTTTGATTTTTTTTTTTTTTTTTTTTGTCTTTACGTCACATCAACGCTGGCCAGACGGGTTGGTATAGGGTTTGAGGGGTGCTGGCTAGAAAACCTCCTCGTGGTGCACCCTGGAAACGCTGGCGATGGTACTGTTTCCTCCTTGTCCTCTTGGAGGAGAGGATTATCGCCAGCGGCCAATATTCTAGCAGAAGAGGCAGCCGTTCATCGGCTCTCGGGCAAGGCCTGGTCCAGCAGGGTGGGCGTGTCTGCCGGTTGCCCTGCTGGCTCTTCGCTCTTCGGAGCATGGAGGAGGAAACCTCGGTAAAAAACCTGATGGCGGGGCCCTGTAGGGGCCACAGTTTTCTCCGCTGATAGCGGTGGAGAAAGGAGGACGGGCTCGGCGTGTACTCACACTACCACCGAGCAGGCAGGAGGACGTAGTCTCCCTGTCAACCGTCGGCATATCGTAATCCCGAGAAGAGCGCTGTGGTTAAGTCTCGCGGCTCTGATCGGGGACGAGGGTCTTGGCTTAACCGCCCGGACCGCGAGGAAGATAACCTCTCTAAAAAATTCCCCGAATCCCGTGTTCTGGTGCGTGGCCAGGGGATGCATGGCTGATGGGAAGTTCAGTCGCGAGCGCACTCCAAGCCGAGGTACCTGCGGACCCCTCGGTTGGGTTAAAAACTTACGCTTGCCCGGGTAATGGGGGATCTCTGCCCGGGTGGACCTTTAGTTCTCCCCCACTCGTGGGATTTATTATGGATAATGATAAGCAAAACATTCAGAAACCGATCGGAAAACAAACTAAAACGAAAAAGGCAATGGGTCGTCCACTGAGGGTGAGATGGTGTCAGGAACGCCTATCTCGATGGGGCTCCCAGAGGTCAGTCTGACTCTGGTCTCTGGGAGCCGAAGGGCATCGGATCGTGCAAGGCCTGGTCCAGCAGGGTGGGCGTGTCTGCCGGTTGCCCTGCTGGCTCTTCGCTCTTCGGAGCATGGAGGAGGAAACCTCGGTAAAAAACCTGATGGCGGGGCCCTGTAGGGGCCACAGTTTTCTCCGCTGATAGCGGTGGAGAAAGGAGGACGGGCTCGGCGTGTACTCACACTACCACCGAGCAGGCAGGAGGACGTAGTCTCCCTGTCAACCGTCGGCATATCGTAATCCCGAGAAGAGCGCTGTGGTTAAGTCTCGCGGCTCTGATCGGGGACGAGGGTCTTGGCTTAACCGCCCGGACCGCGAGGAAGATAACCTCTCTAAAAAATTCCCCGAATCCCGTGTTCTGGTGCGTGGCCAGGGGATGCATGGCTGATGGGAAGTTCAGTCGCGAGCGCACTCCAAGCAGAGGTACCTGCGGACCCCTCGGTTGGGTTAAAAACTTACGCTTGCCCGGGTAATGGGGGATCTCTGCCCGGGTGGACCTTTAGTTCTCCCCCACTCGTGGGATTTATTATGGATAATGATAAGCAAAACATTCAGAAACCGATCGGAAAACAAACTAAAACGAAAAAGGCAATGGGTCGTCCACTGAGGGTGAGATGGTGTCAGGAACGCCTATCTCGATGGGGCTCCCAGAGGTCAGTCTGACTCTGGTCTCTGGGAGCCGAAGGGCATCGGATCGTTTGCGTTCCGGATCCGCCGTTTCATCGGATGGCGCGGACGCCATGGAAGCGGAGCGGAGCGACAGCCGGAAACGCGGACGCTCCAGGGAGGAGGGGACCGACACGTCCGGCGAAATGATGCCACCAAAGGTGGCAAGCAGCCGCCGAGGGAGGGCGCGTAAACCGGCCTCGGCCTCGGTCTCGACCCCGTCAGGCTCCGCGTTCTCAAACGCGGAGTCCTACAGGAGCGTACGAGTGGACGGCGAGGCCGTAGCGGAGGAGGAGATCGCGGATCTCCTGCTCAAGGTTCGGCAGCCGGTGGGGGGAAATGCCCCCCAGGCTCCCGTGTCCGTGCAGGAGAGGGCGAAAGCGGCGGTGGCCGTCATCGACAAGGTGGCCACCAAATCCGTAAACCTTAAGGGCTCGTTTGTGAGGGCCCTTAAGGACTCCTCCTCCGCTTTGTCGGAGGTCGTGGAGGGCCTAGCGGGCGACGTCTCTCGCCTGCAGGTGGCCAACGAGAGGCTGACGGAGCGGGTGAACGAGCTGAGTGCTCAGTTCGCCCGCTTCCAGGCGAACCTCCCCGAGCGGGAAGCCCCGTCCGCGTCCCAGCCTGCCCCTACCACCAACTCAGGGGCATTTGACTCCCAACTGCGAGAAATCCTCATCGCAGTTGGGAATATGCTGGACGGACGCCTGGCTGGCCTGGAGGCGAGACTGCCCCCTAAGCCGATTATGCGCCCCCCGCTCGCGTCGGCACAGCGGCCTAAGGCCACCGCTCCGACCGCGCTCCCCGTAGTGGGAGGCCGCGTCTCCTACGCGGCGGCGGCGTCTGCCCCGACTCCATCGGCTCCACAAAAGCCGACGAGGAGGGGGGCCAAGGCACCGGCCCAGGCGCCGGCCAAGGCACCGGCTAAGGCGCCGGCCAAGGCACATCCCCAGGCGCCGGCCAAGACGGGGCCTAAAACGGCGCCGAGGAGCGGAGTGGCATTCCCTCCGCTCCCCACTCCGACACCCCTGCCGGGCCCCTCCGCACCTGCCCCCTCCAACGAGGGTTGGCAGGAGGCGTGGGGCTCCAAGAAGTCCCGAAGGCGGGCCAAAAAGGCTGCCAAAAAAGCAGCCCAAGCCCAGCCTTCGCCACCGGTGGCAACGGCCTCCACAAAGAGGCCGCGGAAGCTGCAGCCGCCCAAAACCGCGGCTGTAGTGGTGACCGTGTCCCCGGAGGCGGCGGACGGCGGGCTGTCCTACGCGGCCGTTTTCAAAAAGGCCCGGGACAGCCTCGCCAACGACTTTGGGACGGTGGGGGTCAGGATGCGCCTCGCCCAGACGGGAGCTCGAGTCCTCGAGTTCCCTGGGGCTGAAGGCGCAAAGACGGCGGACTCCTTCGCTGAGAAGCTGCGGGGAATATTTGCAGCCACAGATGGTGTCAGGGTCGCCAGGCCTACCAAGTGCGCGGAACTGCGCATCTCGGGCCTGGACGACTCAGTGACGGCCGAAGATGTCCGCGCTGTAATCCGGGAGAAGACGGGGTGCAGCGCGGACAACGTCAGGGTCGGCACCATCCGCCCCGGTCCAGGAGGGCTTGGCGCCGTGTGGGTCAGCTGTCCCGTAGCGTCGGCCAAAGTATTGGCCGACGCCGGCAGGCTGCTCATCGGTTTCGTGAGCGCCAGGATCACAGTCCTGGCGGCGAGACCGATGAGGTGTTTTAAATGCCTGGCCACGGGACACACGCGCGTCAAGTGCGACAGTTGTTTTGACTGCGGCGGACTGTGTTTCCGCTGCGGTCAACCGGGGCATAAGGCGGCAGAATGCTCTGCCGCCCCTCACTGCCCAGCGTGTGCGGCGGGCAATAAGCCCGCCAATCACCAGATGGGGCAGAGAGGCTGCAAGCCTCCCCGCAGTTCTCGGCAGACGTCAGGGGCTAGCCAGTCGACCCAGGCTGCCTCCGACGTAGTACGTGCGTCGTCGTCGTCGCCCATGGAGGAGGTTGTAGAGACGATCCAGTAATGGATCAAGTCTCCAACCTCCTGGTCCAGACGAACCTGAACCACTGTGCCGCGGCGCAGGATCTCTTCCTGCAAACCATGGCACAGTGGTCGATAGGTGTTGCCGTAGTCGCGGAGCCCTATTCTGTCCCTCCCCGTCCAAACTGGATGGGTGACTGGGACGGCTCCGTGGCAGTCGTCGGTTCCACGACGGCTCATTCCCCGCCCTTGTCGCTAAGAGACAAGGGCACTGGATATGTTGCCGTCGAGTGGGGGGGGATCACCATATATGGTGTCTATTTCTCCCCCAACCGGAGTTTGAACGACTTCGAGGTTTTCCTAATCAGCTTGGAGACCTCGATACGGCGACTAGCGTCTGGGCACGTCCTTGTGCTGGGGGACTTCAACGCAAAGTCCATTGCGTGGGGTTCCCCCAGGACGGACGCCAGGGGCGAGGCCGTAGAGGAGTGGGCGGCCTCGGTGGGCCTCTGTCTTCTAAACAGAGGCTCCACCAACACGTGCGTGCGACAGCAGGGGGGGTCGATAGTGGACCTCTCGTTCGCTACCCCTGCCCTCGCCGCACGAGTAAGGAACTGGCGTGTCCTGGAAGAGGTTGAGACGCTCTCGGATCACCTGTATATCCGATTTGAGCTCTCCCGGACCCAGGACTCCAGTAGGGGTCACGTGGCGCGGCGTTTATCCCGCTTTCCGCGGTGGGCTGTTGCCAGGCTGAACCGGGACCTACTAGAGGAGGCAGCCATAATTCACTCGTGGCTGTCTCCTCAGGCTCCGACCGAGGAGGTCGACGTGGGGGCTGGCCGCTTTCGCGATGCGATTACGCATGTATGCGATGCGGCCATGCCCCGCGTTCGAGGTCGTCGGCCTCCAAGGAAGGAGGTCTACTGGTGGTCCCAGGAGCTGGCGGACCTCCGTGCGGCCTGTACACGTGCCCGGAGGTCCTACACACGCAGTCGGCGGCGTCACCGTGGAGACGGTGAGGAGGACCGGCTTCATGAGGAGTACCGGCGGGCGCGGAAAACTCTGAAGCTGGCCATTAGCCGCGCCAAAGAGGAAAAGAGACAGGAGATGCTGGAGGGTCTTAATCGTGACCCCTGGGGTCGCCCTTACCGCGCGGTGCGACAAAAGCTCCGCGCGTCGGGCCCCCCCCTTACGGAGACTCTCCAGCCCAGCTTCCTGCGAGAAGTGGTTGAGGGCCTTTTCCCACAACGAGCGGAACACACTCCCCCGTCGATGGCCTCCCTGGCCGGAGACGACGGGGAGCACGGGGAGGACAATGTTCCGCCCGTCCGGGATTCGGAGGTAGGGGCGGCTGTTCTACGGATCCGTTCCAAGAACACCGCCCTTGTGCCAGACGGGGTACCGGCCCGAGTGCTGGCCCTGGCCCTCAACCACATGGCAGACCGCCTCGGGGAGGTGTTCGACGCTAGCTTGGCGTCGGGACGCTTCCCTGAGTGCTGGAAAAGCGGGAAGCTGGTCCTATTGAGGAAGCCGGGACGGCCAGCCAATTCGGTCGCGGCCTATAGGCCCATCGTGCTGCTGGACGAGGCGGGCAAATTGTTTGAGAGGGTTCTTTCTGCCCGCATCGTCCGGCACCTCTGCGAGGTGGGCCCCGATCTGTCGGACGCCCAGTTTGGTTTTCGGGCGGGGCGTTCGACAGTCGACGCCGTGTTGCGCCTGAGGGCCGTGACCGAAGAGGCCGTGAGCTGTGGCGGCGTGCTGTTGGCGGTGTCACTGGACATCGCCAACGCATTCAATAGTCTGCCATTCAGCTGCATCAGGGAAGCACTCCACTATCATGGGGTGCCAAAGTACCTGAGGCGGCTAGTGGCAGACTATTTAGAGGAGCGTACCGTCGTGTACGAGGACCGAGAAGGTAATTTGAGGTGTCGGCCCATGTCGTGCGGTGTTCCACAGGGGTCTGTTCTTGGACCCCTCTTGTGGAACATAGGGTACGACTGGGCCCTTCGCGCCGATTTCCCCCCCGGGCTGGGTGTAATCTGTTACGCAGACGATACACTGGTGACAGCCCGGGGGGCAAACTTCCAAGAGGCGGCGCGCCTGGCCACAGGGGGAGTCTCCCTGGTGGTCGGGCGCATTGAGGCGCTGGGCTTACGGGTGGCCCTAGATAAGACGGAGGCCCTGTTATTTCATGGGCCCCGTCGTGGTCCACCCCCTGGCGCCTCCATCGTGGTCAACTCGGTCCTCGTACCGGTTCGGGCCCAGATGAAGTATCTGGGCCTGATCCTCGACGGGAGGTGGCTCTTCGACGAGCACTTCCGACAGCTTGCTCCAAAGCTGGTCAGCGCTGCGTCTGCCCTAGGGCGACTCTTGCCCAATATGGGTGGACCCAGCGTCGCGACAAGACGGCTGTACACGGGGGTTGTCCGGTCAATGGCGCTGTACGGTGCACCGGTGTGGGCGGCGGCTCTGACCTCCCAGAATAGGGTACGCCTCTGGCGCCCTCAGAGGGTAATGGCGGTCAGAGCCATACGCGGTTACCGCACCGTTTCTACGGAGGTGGCATGCGCGTTGGCCGGAACTCCCCCGTGGGATTTGGAGGCGGAAGTGCTCGCCGAAGTTTATCGGCGAGTGGCTGACTCCCGGGCGGAGAGCGGATTTCGCCCTCCGCCCGAGGATGTGCGCGAGTGGCGCGAAGCCGCTCGCCGAGCCACGATGGCTCGTTGGTCGTTCCGGCAGCACGGGACCCTTTCCTTCCGACTGACGCAGGTGCTTTCCGGGCACGGTTGCTTCGGAAAGTACCTGCACACGGTCGCTAGGAGGGAACTGAGTCCCGCCTGCCACCACTGCGACTGCAGTGAGGACTCGGCCCAGCACACGCTGGCGGTCTGCCCCGCATGGGCGGGGCGAAAAAGGGTAAAAGGGTTAGCGAAAAAGGGTTTGTGTTAAGTTTTCATTCTCTTTACAGTGCTGCTATTCTGCGTAGTTTGCTCTCTTAGTCGGCTCTTACCATTATTCATCATTCAATATCATAACTTAATAACAATAATAATAACTTCACATATCTCTAACAAGGCAGAGCCTGTACTATGGTAGCCAGACTGCTTGTCGTGCGGTGTTCCGCAGGGGTCTGTTCTTGGAACATAGGGTACGACTTGGCCCTTCGAGCTGATTTTGCCCCTGGGCTGTCTGTAATTTGTTATGAAACTTTGGTCACGGTGCGGGGGGCGGACTTTTAAGAGGCGGCGCATCTAGCCACCAGAGGAATATCTTGTAGGTCGGGCGTATTGAGGCGTTGGGCTTATGGGTGGCCCTGGATAAGATGGTGGCCCTCTTGTTCCATAGGCCCCGTCGTGGTCCTCCACCTGGCACCTCAATCATGGTCAACTCGGTCCTCGTACCGGTTCAGGCCCAGATGAAGTACCTTTTTTTTCTGTGCGAAAATCCTCTCGTATACTACGGGTGGCTATGTCGAACTCGAACCGACGAAAAACTGTAACAGTAGCTGGGAACCAGGTGTGCCCTAGAAAGGAAATCCCTGGAACCCCGACGTACCTCGGGCCATCTACGGAAGATGGCCTCACCTGTCAGTCAAAGGCCTGCCCTTATCGAGCATGGAGGTCATTCTGCAACCTCTGGCGCCAAAGTCGTCTGCGTAACCTGGCCCGGTTTCGCGAGCCTAGCGGGCCGGGACAGTTCAAAACCTCTTCCGGTCCCGCTTGATCATCCCCTTCGCATGAATAACTTCCTCGCAGAAGGAGACGGCAGAGTTTCGTCTAATCTGCGTGAACCTAGCATCGCGACGAGACGACTGTAGTCCTGTCAATGGCACTGTACGGTGCACCGGTGTGAGTGGCGGCTCTAACCGCCCAGAATAGGGCACGCCTCTGGCGCCCTTAAAGGGTATTGGCGGTTAGAGCCATACGCGGCTACCGCTCAGTGTCGACTGAGGCGGCATGCTCGTGGGATTTGGAGGCGGCAGTGTTCGCCGAAGTATTTCAGCGGACGACTGACTTCCGGGCGGTAAGCGGCAGCAGCAGTCGGCCCCCGCCCGAAAAAGTACGCGAGTGCTGCTCGTCGAGGCACTATGGCTCGTTGGTGGTCCCTGCTGGGTGCTCCACGTGCCGGTCATCGTCGAGTAGGCAGGGCAGCAGTACGGGAGCCTTTCCTTTCGACTTGCCTTCTTTCCGGGCATGGCTGCTTCTGGAAGAATCTGCACTCGGTGGCTAGGAGGGAATTCAGTCCCACCTGTCACTACTCTCACTCGATCGAGATCGAGGAGATCTCACTCACACGTCGTCTCGCAGAAGCAGACGGCAAAGACTGACCAAGAGGATGATCTCCAGTCGGACCCAATTTGCCGCCAAGGAATATAGAGAATCTACCCGATGGTGGTGCCCATGCCGTTGCGGGCAGGCGCTAGGAGGGGTCCGGATGTCTTAATTGACTGCACGGATGGCGTAGTGGTTTAAGCGGTCGCCACGCCGCTTACGCCGAGTGTTGTGAGTTCAAACCCCACATGGAACAACACTTTGTGTGATCCACAAATTGTTGAGTCTGGGTGTACTTTGTGTCCGTTTCATGTATGTTTTTAAAGTCCCCCGCGACACAGAATTTATTCCTAGTGCAGGAGTTGTCTTTTAAAAAAAAAGAAACAAAGAGAATTACAGTGGTTCCCGAATCCTTCCTATCACAGTTTGCTTCCTTAGTCGGCTTTTACGACACTCACGGGATGAATAGGCGCTATGACACTACGTATTTTTAATCCTTCACCAAACGGATAACAAAAGCCGCGTTCGTTCTTTTGAATTGTATCAAAATTAAGCCTCACAAAAGCAATATAGACTAATTCAATTGCTTTATAATATCTCTGCCAAATTTTCTATATTATGGTGTCAGAGATGTTTGTCATTCAAAACAAACAAAGTGTAAAAAGACGTCTGTATAAGAAAGCCATCGAATTTGAGCTCTCGTAAATTTAAATCGCAACAACGCGCTTCCAACTCATTCTGTTTTATTCAAGTCGCATTCTTAAAGTAGGATTGCAAATCAAATCGAGCTCAGCCCATTCTATATAGTGACCTCATTTATTATTCATTACAGAAAATAAAATTATACGCCATGTCATTTCATTACAGGATTAACATAAAGGATAACAGCGTTTTTGCAGACACAAATACGTTTTTACTTCAATTTACTTCCCTTTAGTACGTACATGTGGTTTGATATTGAATTTTTGTTATATTGGTAGCGTCTTATGCCGTACGTAATACGGCATATGTAATTTTAACATAATAATAGTTATTATTAGATTGATAACCAAAAGCATCGACTAACACCTCAAGAGTCTCAATTTCGACACGGCTCTGCTGTCTCTGGAGCCCTAACCACCGACATAAAATAAATAGAAGAATAATATACATTATAAATACTGCTAGTAAACATACTTATGTAATTCAAGTTATAGGTAGGTACACGTTTCAGATAAAGTACACCCAGACACAGTTATGTAGTATCACTAGCCTCTAGGTCAGTCCAGTCAATCTAATTATAAATATATTTTCTTTGACAAGCTCGAGACGATTACAGTTAATTAGTAGACTACATTATAATATGCGCATGCGGAAAAGACACAAGCAACATATCTATGGGAAATACGTTAATACAATCTAATGTGTGGCAGACTTAAATCCCTTACTTAGTAACTTCGTAGATAAATTTTGAAGTGTCAAAACAGCTTTGTACGCGAAAATAAATCAATTTACTTGGTTCAGTGGTTATAGGGTAAGATTAAATACAATTGATATATTGATATATGTACTTGTACTTGTTTTGAAAGGTATTTATATTTACATTTTAAACTATAGGTAGTTATGTAAGACCAGCTTATAATCATCGAAGTAAATTCTTCTTATTGTCATATCTTAAGTTAAAGTTTTTTTAGGTATACTTTCTTTGAGTTGATCTGTTATTAGAGCTAGGAAATCCATAGTGACACTATTAAGTGGAAACCCTTCGAATTTGTTCTTAAATTATTATTTTAATGATGAATTAGGCTTGGCAACTATGATCTTACGACGAAGTCAGGTCGTGAATTAGATTCGATGTTAAAAATTAAAATACATTTTCTTTGTTGCCCTGATTTTAGTTACGTATTGGTTATCTCATCATCATCATCATCAACGGCCTTTAATAGGCCACTGCAGGACATAGGCCTCTTCTTACCTCTTCTTTCAGCCTACTATACCACACTAGCCAAACGGGTTGGTATAGGGTTTCTTGCAAGTTTTCCTACTCTTTGCAGTGCTGTTGTCCTACGTTTGTTTACGTACGTACGTAGTTTGCTCTCTTATTCGGCTCTTACGACACAAGTCTTAGCGTGAGACAAATATTGATGGTGACACTGACGACTATCGGACGATGGGTTTCTATCTATCTATCTATCTATCTATTGGTTATATATTGGAACTGACACATCACTACGGTTTCACCTTTGTACTGAAGCTACTGTTGCATATTCAGATACTACTTTATTACGCTCCTTGTTAGTAAATTGTTTTAGAATTTAGAGTGTAATATTTATCATGTGTGAGCTAACATCTATACACACATTCAAACAGAGATTTAGCCGTCTACTAAAATTATTACTTAAATTATAACATCACAATAATAAAAAGGAAATGATTTGCGGTCGCTATTAATGAGGTGACGGATTAAGAGAGTGTCACCACCCCAACACATCCCGTGGGTGTGGTAAGAGCCGACTAAGGGAACTAGGACAAAAGCACTGCAACAAGAGAAGGAAATCTTGAAACAAACCCTATACCAACCTAGGGCCTATGTCGAGCAGTGGACTATTAAAGGCTGTTGATCATAATGATACACAGGTGTAACAAAACGATGCGCGTGCCAACATCTATGTAAACTAAAATGTGTAGCTACATATGACTATAATAACCTAAAATTATAAACGTAACCCTGTGATAACAACAGTTGTTTTAAGCACACATCTAAAAATTTATTATTAATACATGTAACAGTTATAAGATAAACACAAAGTTTGTTTAGAGTTAATAACACATTCAATACTCCCACATTAAATTTGTTCATGTCGATTTTAAACGTGCTAAAGTATGTTTCTACTTTTATATGATATCACGCAACTTCGTCGGCGCCTTTTAAAAGGAATGAATTTTCCCCGTTTTTGCAACATTTATCATTGGTGCTCCACTCCTATTAGTCGGAACGTGATGTTAGTCTATCGCCTTTCTCGATAAATGGACTATCCAGCACTAAAATGTTTTTTCAATTCGAACCAGTAGTTTTTGTGATTAGAGCGTTAAACCAAACAAATTCACTCTTCAGCTTTATAATATTAGTATAGATAGGGGACAAAACAGAAGATGGACCACATGATGGTGAGTGACTACCAATACCCGTAGATGCCTGCAACTCTAGAGCAATAAGGTGGTTGAAGGTTGGGGTTGGAAAAGACTGTATCGAGATATGAGTAATTCGGACGCTGATTAGCATATCTACAACTTCCCAACATCAACCGTTGGGCCACGGCCCGCCAGGCAAGATCACCTCGCCTGGTCGAAGGATGCTCCCTTTGTGTTGGAGGGACATGACACACGATCCTATACAGTGATATAATTTCAGTCGATCGGGCCTATTATGTGACTAGTCATGACTCTCTCACGACCTGTCTTGTTGAATTAATAAACTTAAAAACAAGTATTAAGAGGAACGTTAGCAGTTAAAAATACTGCTAACGTTCTACTTAATACTTGTTTTAAGTTTGTTTTTTGTTCGTAAGAGGTTTGTTCCGAAATGGTCCCATTTAAATTTCATATAGAGCTAATGATGAATTCCGGAGACATACAACGGAACTCTACAAGAAATTAGAGCAAATCAACCGCGATTGCTGCTTGGTTCTTAGTTGCTCTTTGTTGGTATTGTTTGAAGTCGATTCAACTTTTTTTTGCAGTATTTATCTTGTTATTTTGGCAGACTATTCTTTGAGTTTGGTGCCATTTGAATTTAAAGCAAATATTCTAAATATAATATTTATAAAAAAATTAGGAATATTATCGGTAAAGTCAGTGATACTTAAAAGAAATATTAGATAAGTTGATTGTACTAAAACTTCTCTCTTAACACAATTTAAGCGCCAGACCCTTGTCGGACTCCCATTATTACATTTTACTACATTTGTAAGTTATTGAAAATTTACATAAAATAATATAATTGTTAAACTTAATTGCTCAACATACGAGTACATCTTTTATTTCTTATTGCCTGCAATTTGGACAGTTGTTACTTTTAAAATAAATTTAAATTTATGAATATTTTAAATCTCTTTTGATAAGCCATAATACCAAATTCTTTCTTTTCTTTGTAAGATATGATTCAATAAAAGTAAAATGTGCCCAACTGAATGAAAGAAAAATATCGTTTGAATAACTGAGGGTTGAACCTACTTCGAATGTTATTAACTCCATGGACATTGTACAACACTAGCTAAATTATGACTGTGTCACATGCAGCTGGCCTTAAAAATGTACCAATTTAGAACAGGCTACGTTTTTCAACTAACTTTGTTTAATATTATGTAGCTATTTGGAACGAAAAAATTCAATCGCTCTTTTTAAAAATGTTTAATTAACAAATTTATTTCTATGTTAGGTTGTGGCAGGTATTACGATATTATCATGTTTTAATTTTTATCCTTTAAATAGGTCCATAAAGGTGGTAGGCTTCTTCATACCATAGCAAAAAATTCCCGTTAAACAAACGAAGCATCTCTAATTTTCTTTATGGAACATAAATTATCATTATTATTTTATTTTATACTTCTTTCTAACAAAAATTAACATTTATCTATCAAAAATTACCCAAAGCTTCCTAATTTGTAATTTATTTTCTTAAACGAATTAACTATGTCAGAGATATTCTATATCTAACTTACAAATACACAAACATTGTTTATGTTTACAACTTACTATCCATGATATACAATTAATTATGTTTACGGTCAGCCTGTGACCACAGCCGGTATAACCTGGTCAAAACGTCAGGCAATTCAAAGGTAGGATACTTAACATCTATCTTGAGTGTGTGGTGACGGATTAAGAATACGGAATGTTACTACCCGTATTCATCCCGTGGGTGACTTAAGAGACGACTAAGAGAGCAAACTTTGCAGGACAACAGCACTACAAACAGAAGGAAAACGTGTTATAGCAGGCCAAAACCTCCTCTCTATGAAAGGCCTATTTCCTGTTGTAGATATTTAAGACTGTTGATGATGAGCGTATTAATTCCTGTAAACCAAATTATTAATTACTAACTGACCCGGAAAACGTTGTTCTGCTATATAAATAATCAAAGAAATCAAATCGCGATAGGATAAAAAATTCTTTACAAACCATTTTCATGACTATCAAATATACAAAAACACTTTATTGTAATCATTCGAGACGGAGGTATGCGACCACAAATACCATGACATGAGATATGTAATATATTTTTCATTTGTAATGTTACCATGGACTTAAGTAGATTTATACAAAAAATATATATCAACTATACAGATTAATAGAGAAACGTTACAGGATGTGCCAGTGATACCTTTGACCATGGATCAGAAAGTTAACGCCCCTTTAACCTTGGTAGGCCCGTGACCACATACCACCGACAACTTTTGTCAAGTTGTAATGTTTGTGAAAGAATCTTGAAACAGCAAGTTTATTTCTGTACATAAAACCTAGCCTTAGAAAAATAAAGTTAAATAAGGCTTTTGAAATATTTTCGGAGAAAACGGAATCCTTCTTAATAACGTATTCATAAATATAAATCAAATTTTTGAAATACGAATAAGACGACATGATGTTGTATTTGTGTCAATTTCAGTCACTTGTTGCCGAGATAAGTTCGTCATCCCTAAATTAGATTAATTTGTTAATAAATGTATGAAGTCGAGCCTTCAGTAAACCTCGGTATATTTGATAAAATATTATACGAGTAATTTTAGAAATGCCTACTTTGTTTCTCTTGGTTTCTTCTTTAAATAGAATTAACTATGGACTTCTGGGTTACTGTTGAGAGCTAAAAGAAATATACCCATAGTTGACTGAGAACAGTTATAATAATGAATTATTATTGGCCGGAGTATGTTAATTTTGAAGTTGAAAACTTATTAAAGTAAACGACGTAATAATATTTATCTCAAAAAATAAATTTAATTACTTCTTTCAATATGAGAATCAACAACTAGCTTCCATTTAAAAATAAGAATTCTGCCACCTTGAATCCCACTTGCTTTGTACTAAATTATTATGATGAATGTTTCTTTATATAAAGTTATTTTTATCCTTCTTTAGGGAGCACAATTTGTAAACGTAAACATAATAAAGATTTTTTAATCAATTAATGCTCGCGAATTGTTGTTTACTTTACTCGCTGCCAGCTATGCTCGGCACATATCAGACGGCTCTTCTTTCTTCTTCACAGACTCACAGAAGACCGTTGCTAAGCAATTCTTTTGTCGCTTTTCGCCGTGTGGTGAGGAAGGAGGGAAGGAGTTTCACAAAGAATAAAACTTCTTGTTTGTCGACAGTATACAAAATTTTCTGATTTCTTGCTTGGTGTTATTTAAATAATAATATGAATTAGTGTCAATTTCAAGTTCCATCTCATCTTTTTTTTTTGTTCTATGTTTCTAGTATTTTTCTTTTTTTTCTTTTAAACTCACATTTATTTTAGTAAGTACCATAGGTTTCTGGTTTTTGTTTGTTAGATTTTCTGTGTGTTTTGGTTAGAGTTGCTTTATTTGTAAATTTCGAAATCAACAGAACTGCTTCGTAAGAATATGTCAATTTAGATCGATACCATATTCATCTTCGAGTCTATTTTTTTGGTGGGTTTCAACGCAATACGTTCTCTTCTTACATTACATACATTACATTATTCTTGCACGACGTCGTGCAGCAGCACAGAGCCGTGATTTTTTTTTGTTTTTAGAAAGACAACCACCGCGTTAAGAATTTATCCTGTGTCACGGGGGACTTTAAAAAGAAACATGAAAAGGACACAAAGAACACCCGCAACTCAGAACAGCAATTTGTAGATCACTTGTGTTATCTCACATGGGGATCGAGCCCACAGCACTCCGCGCAGTATAAAGCGGCGTGGCGACCGCTTAAACCACTATGCCATTAGTGCAGCAATTGTGAGTCGCACAGGGTTCAGATCTGTATAAAGGTTGTCTGTAAGAGATCACCGTAAGCGATAAAACCGACTACTGTTATACCGAAATGTATATAATACCTGTAGAAATAATACTGCAACAGTGTACAATAATGAGATGAAAAACAAAATAAATAAATAACTTCGAACCCGACCTGACCTCTACAATATTTAATCATGTACCACTTTACTACTTACTCACATTCTCTCTTGTGCTTTTTTACAGAGCCCAATAGTATTTAAAAGACACACATAGTTCATTGTTGTTAATTTTTTTTTATGGATTAGGGGGCAAACGAGCAGACGGGTCACCTGATAGAAAGCGACTACCGCCGCTTATGAACGCCTGCAACTCAGGAGCCACTAGCGCGTTGCCAGCCAACTACCACTAAAATTGAACTTGCACAACCAATTCTTCTACCCATTCTCGACTATGCCGATGTCAGCTATCTAGATTTGAACGAGGACCAATTTGATCAACTTCAGAGACTTCAGAATTTCTGTATACGATTTATTTTCGGTTTGCGCAAATATTATCATGTTTCCAAATTTTGTACAAAACTGAAGTGGCTCCCAATTCGGCTTCGCCGGAATACTCACATCCTGTCATTACTGTATAATACTCTATTTAATCCTACAACCCCTATCGACGTAAAGAAGCGATTCGCATTTATTCATGATACACATACTCGATACTTAATCAGAGAGATCATCGGAAAATTTGACCTTAGAAATTCCAACACACTCCACAACTTTTACCGATACTTCTTTTACGGTGAAAGCAGCACGCCTCTGGAATTCATTACCGGAAGCTATAAGGCAGGCAAAGTCAGCAGGTACTTTTAAAGAAGTAGTTAAGGATCACTATTTATCTCTGTAATAACTATGTAATAAATTAGTATGTGTATGTATGTATACATATTTATATATGTACGAGTATGTAAGTGTATGAATGTATATTCATGTATGTGTAATGTATGTAAACCATTGTATCACTGTTTTTTTTTGTATGTATCATCGCATGTATCCTAATTATGGTGTACAATAAATAGTACCTGTCTATGTATATATCTACGCTCTTTTCTTGAAGGTTTGAAGGTCGTATCGGTCCGGCAATGACGCAGCTGATAACTTGTTCGACATATTGGTAGTGCGAGGCAAAAAGTGCCTTGAAAAGTGCACACTGGTGGAACGCCAATTATCCAAGTGGTGGAGATGAAAATTTTGCCGAGTGGAACGATGGCGGAAAGTTGCGGCCGGTATTAGTCCGAACAATTCCTCGGAGCACTCTCCATGATATATATATAGTTTGTTTGCCCTTTCGTTTAATAAGGCTCTAGCCCTTGGAATCGTTGTGGATGGGCACACGCTAATGATGGATTGAATTCATTTTGCTAAATATTTGACCAAGAGATAGATATTTTGACTTGACTTGACGATTTGATGTAGTGACACTAAAATACAAACAATAAGCAAAACTTGGTATGAATAATCAACGTAAAGGATGTTTGAAAATACATTGTGTGGTTAGAATCCGGTTAAAATGTACTAAAAAAGTCTGATATACTTAGGGAATAGACAGTAGGTGTGGAGTAAAGCGCGTGTCACGGTGTCAGTTATTTTACGGTGATAGAGTTTACAAACTTCTAAATATGAATGGCAGAACTTTAATACGCATAATGGAAATGTAAGTACGGAATTTTCATTGTGTGTCAGTATTATTAATATCGTACTAGTAATTTTCTTTAATAGTTCCATCACTTTTTTTATTTTATTTTGCATTTCTGACTACTTATTGAATAAAAATTATAGATATATATATATAAGACCCTAAACTTAATTACTACAATATATTTGATGCTTTAATTTTCTGATAATTAGTTGTTTAGGCACATGAAAGCTTATCCTCTCAATGCAAAAATATATCGCGGCTTGGGGTTTTTTTTTTGACGTGTAGTGAACTTTATTTTACGCAAGGTGGTAGGTAGACCTTGGGTAAAATAAAGTTTTCCGAGTGAAAGAGAGAAAACAAAGACAAGCATCACTAAAATACACTGGTAAAAAAACATGAAGGTACCCATTTGGAATACGGATACTTCGACGAGAGTACTTATTTAATGAAGCACTCTTTACGACTGTAATTAAGAAAAAATAAACATAATAAGGTGAATTTTTTTACAAAATTTGGTTCAACGGCATGCGTTTTTGAAACATCTCATCATAACAATTCCTATCATGACAACTTTGTTTTACTACCATTAATTTTAGTCTAGTGACTGATTAAGAATACGGAATGTCACTACCTCTATTTATCCCGCGGAGGTCTTGAGAGCCAACTAAGGGCGCAAAACAAACAAAACAAAAAGAAGGAAAACTTGACACAAACCTTATACCAACCCGTTTGGCCAGCGTGGATTAGTTAGCACAAAACCTCCATTCTAAGGAGAGTGCCAGCAGTGGACTATTAAAGGCTGTTGATCATCATCAACAGTTCAGTCTTCATTATCACCATAATGAAGATGAATTTTAATAATATTTTCAATTTAGCTATTAGATAGTTGCGATCAGTCTTTAAATTAAAACATTTTTTTGTCGATATTGTTGTTTCATTGCTATTTACCATATATGAAGTTTTATATCTTAATATAGAAAGTAAATATAAAAATTGTTTCAGAATATATTCATTACCTTATATGGCTCTCATATCAATGCTATTCGCCTATTTCACGTGTGCTGAAGGAAATACGAGAAAAACAGAAACAGAAACTAGAATACCTGTTCTACTAGAGTGGGAAGAATCAAATGAGACAGTATTGTTTTACCCCGACAATATAACCAATTCCGATCAAAATGATCCGTTTTGTGATAGAATCGTGGCTATCACTTTATTCGAAGCACAACCTGATGGTTCTCCTTATATAAATATAGCTATTGGCGTATTATTAGACGAGAGTCGCATTCTAACATCTTTTAATCCATTTAGGGAAATGATAAAAAATAAAAATGAAATGGCGAAGATTAAGTTTACGTTTATGTCAAGCCGAAAATCTTACATGTCTGCATCGAATTCAAACGTCGAATATTATGGCACTTTTACTAGAACCATTGGATGTGTACGTAGTGTAATTCCCATGAAGGATGATGAAATATTGTTTGATCAGTGGCACGATCCAAATCAAAAACACAGTCCAGTTCATGACTTATTGGTTTTAGGAACAAATTCCCCTGTAAAATTGGGTGATTTAGGAAACAAAACCGTTGGAGTGGACGATGAAAACCGCAAAACTGATATAGTAGAAGCTGGGCCAATAATAACGAAATTCGGAAGTGTTAGCACTTACCCTGATCAAGAATTGAAGTTAATTTCTTTAGGTCTGACATCCTATGAACCGATTTCCGTGTACAAAACAATAGAATTTGCAATCATTGATCAAAGTTATCTTGTAGATTGTAACTTTTGGCTACCAAAGTCCTGGGGATATTTTATTTGTATGAGGAATAATCCTAAATTTACAGGATTTGCCTCTAGCGCAATGTTGTTCTCGAATGAAACGCTTATTGCCATCGGCAGTTTTACGATTTGGAGAGGAGCAGTTAGTGTATTGGTGTTTACCGACGTCAGACCTTATGCTAGATTGATAAATAACACATGTACAGAAAACGACGCAGCAATTCTTTCCAAAGCACATGGATGAAAGTATATACGTACCGAAATTGTTTAAATCCATACTAATCTTATAAATTCGAAAGTCAAGTCACGTTAAACCGCTGAACCGATTTCGATGAAATTCGGTATAGAGATAGTTTGAGGTCCGGGAAAGGACCTAGGATATCTTTTATCCGAAGAATCATCCTTTAAGGGGGTGGAGAGATCCTAGACAACTTTTATAAAAACATATGAACTTTTTTTGTAAATACATTAATATAAATATATATATATATATATACTAGGCTCCACCCGCGTAAATGTCCTTTATAAGTAAAGTGCGGTAAAAAGCAGCCCATGTCTTTTCTCAAAAATCAAAGTAACTTCTGCACCCCAACTGCACCCCCCTTTTCACTCTGTTAAAAGATGATTTTTTTGATGAAAACTACCCGATGTCCTTTCCCAGGACTCGGACGATCTCTGCACCAAATTTCATCTCAATAGGTTCAGCGGTTTAAGCGTTAAGCGGTAACAAACAGAAAGACAGACTTTCGCATTTATTTTATTAGTATTTATAGAAACACACACAATGTTTGACTTAAGCGGGAATGGACGTAACAGTCCGTTACACAAACCACTATGCCTACTATATGTAAGGTCCATAAAATAAATGTGTGTTAATCCTAATAGTTCACATATCTGACCCTGTCCAGAGGTTATTATCCTTCTTGATTTATAGAATTTGTTAGAAGCCGATGTACACACAGAACTCTTTACATTCTGTCAAGTTCGATCTATGCAGAGAATGTATAATACAATACCTCTCAGTACCTCTTGGTAGAAATACATTGTCTGTCTGTTGAATTTTATCTGAAGTTTATTATATTATACAACAATAATAATAAACATACGTTTTATTAGAAATAACAATAATTTTGATTGTAATTTATTATTGACTTAAAAATAAAAACAACATTAAGTAGGATAGGACAAAGTAGTTATTTTAAATATTCTGTTACTTCCCATACTATTTCGACCTTTATTGTAACGTAATATTTTTTTTTGTAAATGGATGCGCGTCAGATTATTTTGTAGTTACTCGTAAGTGTATGTACAAATTCTTATGAGAATATTTGAAAACCAAATTAAGACTATTCAAACTTACCAACGTTCATTTGCAGTAGTACAACATACTACTTCTTCTAGTTCGATTCCCAGCCTCTTGGCAGGATTGCTAAGTACACACGAAGCACCCAACTACGACAACGACTCCTACGATATAGGTCTATCATAGACTTCAGGAGAAACCAAATCAAACCTAGACCCAAATCCTAAATAATAAAAAAATATACATATTACACCAATTACAATTTGAGTGTTGAATGAAAGTTATTAAGAGCATGTAGCGAATTACACATACACGTGTTCTGATCTATTTAGTGACTGGTGATTCTACATCGCACAAGGAACATTCTCGACCCGATACGTAATATAGAACTTCCTAACATCAACTGTAAGACGGGCTAGGCAGACCTAGCCTGTCTGGAGAATGGTACGTCCTTTCGTATTGGGAGAACGTGACAACCTTTCCTCCTCAGCGTACATACTGTGTGCATACATGAATACAATTAGATCATGCCAAAACAATTTCCGTATCACAAAAACTGTTTTATCACAAGTTCTATTTTCGTATATAATGTTTATCGTATCCATTTATTAGCTGTAAAATCGTTTAATTTGTTTGCGGTGGTCCGGTAAAGCGCTTTACGAGCTAGAGTGATTACAACATAGGCTTTACGATGCTCCTGAGATCAGGATGTGATACACGACCTCCTTTTATATATTAAACGTACCTCGGGTCGCGTACATTTTAAACACACCTATATATTTTTACACACATACATATTGTAGACACATTACACAATTATATGAAAGGAATGATCGTGCTGATCCTACAATATTTATCCTGGTTGCCAATCCAACCAATGACATCTGGCTTAGCACTGAGGATCGCTAACCACAAGACCAGCTAGGTACAATCAATTAATTGTAGCAGTTATAGGCTAGTTTTATAGTATACCGCCTCGTGGTTCAATTTATTAAGGATAATTTAGAGCAGTATAATTTATGGAGTATCAACATACATACATGCACACACATGGTTTATTTAAGGTATAAGGGTGCAAACGAGCAGATGGGTCAGCTGATATTAAGTAACTCCCGACGCACATGGACACCTACAACTCAAGAGTCACAAGTGCCAAGTGCATTGCCACCCATGGACCCCTACTGTTCAAGAGTCACAAATGCCTTACCGCCCTTAGAGTCAGGGGGAGAGGAGATTTGAGCTGATGAAATTTTACTCGGTGAAAAGCAACGATACATTGCTTAGCATTGCATTCTATGAGGCCGTGGTATCACACATGCTCTCCATGGATGAGTCACGGCTCTCTCACGACAAAGTTATTGATCATTTAGATTTCTTTGAATGAATTATCTTTCGCCGGCAGTTCCAGATAAAGATTTTTTGTATTATTAAATTGTTGCTTTATAAAATTTATACTAGAAGCATGTAGCTTACATTATATTTTACGACATTATAGTATATATTGCAATATAACATACCTTTCCAAGCTCAATACGAGTAGTTATGACCCTTAAGTAGGTACTCGGACTCCGTTCCATATTTTTACTTAAAAAATAGGTGCAAAAAAAATCTCTGCCCAAATTATTAGGTAGATGCATAAATAACATAAGCAATTGAAGAAGCTTTTTCAAAGATTTCACACCTATATTCATCTTATCATAATTGCTTGCTAATTGTTGTGTGCTCTTATGAGTCTTTGAACGGCAGAATTCTACCTTCATATGTTTCTGCTGCAATCATTTATTTAAATTTATCACCTTGAGGTATTGCGCACCTATAACCTAAAGTAACTGCTACTGCCGACATAATTAATTTATCACCGGCCTAATTTATTAGGACATGCCCATCGGGTCTGTCAATGGTTATGACAGACCTGATAACCTTTATATTTTTTTCTTTTTTTAAAAGACAGCCCCCGCATTAGGAATATATCCTGTGTCGCGGGGGACTTTACAAACGTACATAAAGAACACCCAGACTCAGAACATCAATTTGTGGATTACACAAAGTGTCGTCCCATGTGGAGTCGGACCCACAACACTCAGCGCAGTAGTGAGCGGCGTGGCGACCGCTTAAACCACTACGCCATCCGTGCAGTCTTAGTTACTATTTACTCTTGATCTTGATGTTAGGTAGTGATGGGCAAATCAAGCACTGGTTGACCTCCTATGATAGTGATTACAACCTGCCACTTTCAATGACCTTAAGGCATATGTCCTTGGCTTTCATGGTAAAATATATTTACTTGTCAAAAATATTGGAGAGCGACGCTACATTTACGAAGCTACACCACAAATACTTAGTAAATAAAATGTACTGGTTTTGACATATATGAAAAGCGGCATAGAAGTAGAACTAATAATAATGTGTACATTAAAACACTTTCTAAGGTTATGTGTTCGACATATTAATAATTCGACCCTGTCAATAATAATTAGCTTTACTGGCGTATGAATAATTATAAACATAGGTAATATAGGTTTAAGATGTATATGGGTTTATACACATACATCAACACAAATTCATATTTGGCGGACTGGCTTCAAACTAGGCCGAGGCTGTATTATAGTAATGAGACTAATAATAAACATACATATATGTTTTATATACGTTTTAGGCAAATTACACATAGATGCAAAACTAATAATCTTACTCATCACGTTACAGATTAAACAGTGAATGTTACAAACTACTAGATCAACACCCAGCCTTTAGAAGCAGATTAGATTCCTTTGTCCATCGTAATATTTAATTCTCTTGATGCAAAGTTTGTTATGCGGTAATTAGTACGAGCTTATTGTCATCCGTGCGTTTCAGATTTTTGATTAGCACAGTTTCAAAAAATCTTGTCGTATCCGGATTTATGTTCTCTGTTTTCAAATATTATTTCATTAATTTCTTCGAATATACATCCTATTTTAATACAACTATTTTTAAATTTAAAAACATCAACAGCTGTCCTCTTTTGATGTCAATGGTTGAATAGTTGTTGCAAAATGTAAGATGTAGTCTCAAAATAGACACTAAACCATAAGGCTTTCCAGATTAATCGTTTTGAACCCATTAGTTCACTTATATCATTAACATTGCCAAGAGATCTAAAACTAATATAGATGAGCTATTCTAATTAACATAAATGCATTCGGAACATTTCCTATATACGAGTAATACTAGATACAAAATAATAAATTGAAGGACAATTCATTCCTTCTTTATATCTCCTTCGAATGGACGGTATTTAATTTATTACGTACTTACAATGGGTTATGATAAGATATTATAAGATCATATATAAATGTTTATATAAATAGTTTACTTCCAAATCATGATCTGATGAGGGGATCCTACAAAAATCGAGGGAAACAATCAAATTTTACAGCCCCGACGACGTGTTTTAGATTATTTATCTAGCTTTATAAGTATTTGCGTTTAGTGTCAGTTATGTCATATTGTTGAGCTGATGATGGAAGGATCCTTGACCTATAATTTTTATTTTTTATTTGGAAGGGTTTATCTCACCTTTAATTCCATTCAAATGTGAAGAAAAATTACCTTTCCTACTTATGGAAAATTAAGTAATGTAGAACACAATATATTTTCGGGTTCAAATTTAACATCTTACTACCTTATCTTAGTAAAGTAACGACCATACTACAGTTTAGTACTATATATTACGGTACGTAGTGTTTTAAATATCGTACTTTTCTACTCATTTAATAACATATCTTACACTATAAATGATAAAATAAATCTTTTAAAAAAAAGTTGAACCGACTTTAAACAGTACTGACAAAGAGCACTAAAAATGAAAAATAATATCAAATCTAAGTCAAATCTAAGTAATCTAAATCTAATCTAAAAAATATATAATAATTACCCTCAATATAACAGGTAACATTATAATAGTAATAGTCAATTCTAGTCTGTTTGTAGTGATGTGGTTTTCTGACAAACTTAACTGTCACTTGACTGACAGTGGTAGAAAGCGGTTTTAGATTCTAAAATGGTAATAACATTATATACTAATAGAAATTAAAGATCAAAATCTTACAACGTCACACAGTTAAATACAGTAATATAGGAAATATTGATATAGGCACAAACATAATTAAGACTCTTAGAGCTAATTCAAGAAACACGTGTAACGTACTGAAGCAAATGAAAATCTTTAATTTGTTATAATAAAACATTTCGAACTTCTTACGAGTCCATACTCGTAAGAAGTTCAACACAAGTACAAATGATAACACATTTTCTTGTTAATATGTTTTTCTATAGTCCATATAATCTAAAAGGTACCGTTTGACATTTCATACTTTTCAAGCTGAAACAACCTCCAACAACCAGTAATAAAAAACTTTTCCCATAAAACTACACAACAAACACAAGATGTATGGGATGTATTTTGCATGTCTAAATTCAGATCTTTTAAACGAAGCAAAATAACCAATATAACCAATATCATCAAACTTATTAATAACCTGCCACTGTCAATCCAGACGTCTTTTACTATTGAATTATACTTAAATATTAGCTGATATCCAACTGTAAAACTTAAACACTTAAACTTAAAAATATGTAAGTTAATGTAATTTTAAATAAATCTTTTTAGGTAAAATCGCTCGTGTCTAAGTCTCCACAAAAACACAAATACATATTTTTTAACCTGGCTATGTTAGACTAGGATAGAACTGAAAAGCCTAAAACATTATCTCTCTTTTAATATAATAAATAATTGTGCTGGAATAGGATCTAAGTTTTAAAATGTCTGTACTTAAAACCTTCTTAAGTTTAAGAATTCTTCAAGGAAAATATCTATTACTGAATATTTTTCTCTGACACATTGTCTCTCAAACAATATAAAATTAGTGGTTAGTGAATGAGACTTTTACCAGCCTTAAAAATTCATCAACTGATTAGTTTATCGTGATTGCTGAAGATAAGCCAATACAGAGATGGCTTCAATAAATTAACTTGTCCAAGCACTATAATTTAAAGGCGCAGCAAAGCACTGTTTGTGGCTGCGTGACTTGCATCTATAAAGTTCTGATTTATTTTCTATAACTTATTGCAGGAGTATCCTGTATTTTAACTAGATTAAAACACAAGTTGAATAAACCAGATATTTATTATGTGTTATTGTGAAACAAGGAAACGGAATGCATTGTTCATAGCTTCGTTACTTAATTAGTTTCTAATTATGGTTTCTAGATTTTTGCTTTTAAAAAATATGAATATTGCAAATTTATATATTTGACGCAGAAGATAGTCGTAGCTACGCAAGATACGGGAATGGATGAAAATCGCATGTGCTGTCGATCTCTTGCGCCTCGCGAAAAACAAGAAAGAGTACATAGAGGTGACTGCCAAACTTTGCTAATCGGAGGGGCATTTAAAGAAGAAGAAGATTACCGATTTAAGTTAAAAATAGTTGTATGAACAAGTGTGTCTAAAACCTGCTTAATAATTACAAACTTTAATATCGTCACAATCAATATTAGCCGTAAATGATTGGTGTACGTTATGTATGAAGGTATTTTCTCCTCACCCTCTCAGCTCAAAGAACTTCTTAAACAGAAATTTCTTTATGAAAATCTTATCGTTTGTGCACCCTTTATTCTGTGTATTCATATAATTATACATGTATGTGGAAATTTGTGTATTTATGGTGTGTATTGTATGTATAATGTTTACGTATTTGAACTGTATATATTTTCATCGATTACATATTATGTAAACTCTGTGGCCTGTGCACCCATCTTACAATATTTCTACACCACCCAAAGGTTGACTGGAAGATAATGCCCTGGACATTATTATTAGTCGGCCGATGTACAAAATTACACAAAGTAAATAAAGAAATAATGTTTACATCTAATCGTTGTTTAATCGTCTAATATACGAAAAGAAGTGTAGTTTATAAGAAAGAAATGTCCTTCTTTGCACTGTTATGGCTGAGATTAAAGAAAAAGAAATAGGAGATGCGTTGAATATGGCACTAAAAACACCTAGGCTCGTATTTTAAAAGGCGTCTCAGTCGTAAATCTAGTTTTAAAACTAATTTTAAATAGAGATTTTATTATTGAACGTCACTTTAAATGAGATTCACCGATCCGTACTTAAGTGAGTGAAAGCTTATTTTAGAACAATGTTTATGTCGAAATCTTTACTCAGGTATGGGTTTTAGACAGATGTGATCTCTGTTTACGTGAGATAAGTTGGAATTAGTCTCAAGCGGTGATTTCTAGGGCATTTTAGGGGAAATGAATGTGCCTTACGATGATTTATTTCTGAATACTGATCGACTTTATTTACGAAATAATTACTTGTCATACTATAATCAATTCACTTTAATTTACCTTAATTAAATTCATTGAAATTCACATTTTACACACACAATACTTGTTTAAATTAAAATCACCATAACCTTTTAGTTTATGTTAAAAGTATAATATTATTCTGGTAACATGAATTTTAGAAGTATAAAAATAAAATCATTGACATTTCAATATGACAAGTATTAATAAATAACTTGAACGTTCTGTTATATCAATTCATTTTTTTTAATTTTGAACAAACAACAAGCTCTTAATATGTTATGATTGCTATACTAGCCAATAGTGTACTATATACAAATTCACAGAAATGATGTTTATGAAAGAAAATTATTTTTTAAATAATTAGCTGCGTAATACGGAATAAGAAAGTCGATCATGCGGAAACGTAATTGAGAACAGACTGTAAGTTCAAATCAATACTTGAAACTAGTTTCAACTGAGTAAACCTTAAAACGCGGTCTATAATAAGACCGATACTTAAGTATTGATCTGCACTTTAAACTAGTTTCAGGCAATCAGAGTTCAACCGATACTTGAGACGTCTTTTAAAATACGGGTTCGTTTTAAAAAAGATATAAAATACCTGCTCAGAACGGTTTTTGCTACCAAGGAAGAAGTTACCCCGTATGAACGAAGATGACAAAATTTGAATCTAGAGGGTACTGGACGATTGTAGTAAAATATGTCAACTAGAAGGTTACATTTCACTAAAATATTCCTTTTTATTATCTATCGGACCCTTATCGCCTACATTATTCATGTGACTTGAACCAACTACCGCTCTTTTTTCATCACTCCTGCCACGCACAATAAACACGTTTATTTAAGGAAAGAGGCGTTTTCTTAAAGCATAAAATTTGTGTGTATTTTCAATTTTATTACAGCCGCATTTGTAATGAAACTATTATATCTACGTATATGTATAAACGGATTGAAATAAATACTATTATAATATGATTGAAAACGAAATCTTTTTATTGATTGATTAAATAAAAACATAATGTTATCTTTAAACAACGAGGTAGGTACGAACACACTAACGTTGTTTCGTTATTAAGAGGATTATTCTACAATGTAAATGTTACCAGGAATCGTACTCTTGCGGCTACTTACGTGGTTAAAGGGTCGCTGGAGTCTAGGTTTAATGTATAATCACCCGAATGGTTTTGTAAATCTAATCCACCGAACATGTAATGGAGAAAGTGAATCAAGTTGTCACGGAAATCGTCTAAAGTGAGTACCGCTTAAGTAAATAGGCTATTCTAGATTTCTTGCGCAGCTTTATCGTGATATATCAGCTTCAGTGTCTTTCTAAACACTTTTGGAGCATTATTTTGAGACTTTCATTTATAAATATTAAGTTGTATAAACAAACAAAATTAGAAACAAAATTACTCCTAAATATAAAAATTATAATTAACTCTTCGCATTTATTCGTTAATTACCTAACTACCTTCTTAATTAAATACCGATGTTTTAGTAAGATAATAAAATTACGATAAATGTTTTTTTTCTTTTCTACGAAATTGTGTAGTATTTCTTATAACTAATAAAATAATAATGTTTAAGCTTCCTTTCGACGCTTCGCTTCGAATTAGTAACAACAACATAATTATATTATACTAAAAACGTACTCGTAATATATTTAGATCATTTGTGTAAAATGTGACGCCGTATTCCAGCGTCGTGGTAATTCTGTTAGACTGAGAATACATTTTTATTTCTTCGATACATACACAAATAATAGATTTATTCATCGTCATCAACAGTCTTTAGTAGTCCAATGCTGGATTTAAGGCCTCTCATTAGAAAGGAGTTTTTGCCGGTGACATTCTAGGCCGAGCAAGGTTCCTAGCCCTAGATAACGAGACTCTCGAGCCCCGATTGAGAGAGCTCTTCAGCGCATGCCTCACTACCATCCGCCTACCGGCTCATGATGTTACAAGACGCACCGTGAGAGATCCGGCAGCTGGGTCGCGAGGTAGTTCAGCACAAATCCGAAGCCTTGTTCATGCATGGGCCTCCGAGGAAGCCACCTTGGGACCGGAACTCCACCACCACTTATTATGAAATCTAGATGAAGGATTGCATTGCAAATTAAAAACCAACAGTTTTTATAAAAAGTACAAAATTTATGTATCGTATCTTTATAGAATTAGATCTCAATAAGTATTCTAATCTGCTTTCTCGTAATATTTAAATAAATGATTTGAAAGTTTAACAAGAATTCAAATTATATGTAAAGTTGAAGTTAACTTTCTTAAAAATTAAATAGTTCCAAAGCTTCCAGACCTGCATAATGAATAACGAGATTAATGAGGAGTAAAATCTTAGAGAAACGGTTTCAGTATTCTTGGTCTCCAACATTTATTCCCCAGAAATTCGTAAAGTTACTAAGTCAGTCATTTTAGGGTTAATTATTTTTATTGATTGTTGAATAAATAACCTTGAGGTGACCTTGAAGTAAATTTAAAGGGAATAGATATTTATGCCTGGAACAAATTTTTACTATACTGGAGATCGCCTCCTGGTGGCCAAATTTCGGCTATTTAGAATGTCTCCCTAACTTGAACTATCATTATACAGACTTTGCCCAACAACAGGTCAAACTATTTACTGGACCCCTCAAATAGGTGTGAGTAAGGATATACTTGGTTAATCAGAAGGACCTGAGTCAAATCATGCTAGAGTTTCAGTTTCCGAAATAAAAGTAACCACGATCATCTTCTGCCAGGGTTGATAAAAATTGATATTAAATGTGTTCGCATAAAGTTTTCGACAAATAACACTAGGTAATACCTATATTCATAGAACAACTTCCTCGTTTTCTTAAGTTCCATGTAAATGCCAGGAGCAATAACAATTCTCAAATTTAAGGGCTCTGAGTTTCTGATGTAAACATTAAAGTTAAAAAAAAAAAATTTTTGAAACTGCCTATTTCGAAACCAATAAGTAGTCATATAAGTTAGTAATCTTTATTCCTTGCCAAAGCAGTTAACCTCAAATCAAGAGCGACACAAATTGCACCCGTTCAACTTAATGACGTAACAGGTGGCACTCACAGCCTTGTTTGTTACATCTTATTCTCAATGTGATTATGGGCTACATCTAAGAGATTGAGGATACGCGGTTCAAAAGTAATTAAAAACACGAAAACAAGGAGAAAAAGGAGCTACGTTCTATAATAAAGTATCTTCTTTCTTTTTTCACGCGGGGAATGCTTTTCGCACCATACCCTCCGTCGGGCAGTCGGGAGGAGCTCCAGGAACGCATCTGGCGACTTCTGGAGTCCTCCGTGCCGTACCTCATGTCTGAGGCACATCCCGGAGTGACCGTAGTCACCCTGGGGCAGGACGCTACCGCGCCTCTCACTGCTCTACGTGACTGTAGAGCAGTGAGAGGCAGATACAGACACCTACCGGAGTGTCATCTATCTCGGGTCGTTTATAGCGGTCACATCGCCCCAAGATGTGGCCGCAGCGACCCTTAGGCGGCGATTGGGGAGTTAGCGACTCCTGCCGTTTCTCCTTCGCCGCCAATAATAAAGTATCTGCGCCTGATAAAGTGACATCTTAATCAGTCACAGATAGATGGATATATATATAGATAGATAGGAAGGATTTTTTTACCACTCAACAGACATCAGGGCACTATCCGCTACCCCTATACCCTATTCTACAGTCCCTTACTGGGTTGCTGAGTACAAATTAAAGATCGGTCTGTGAGTATGATCCGAATGATTACGAAAGAAAAAGGCAGAAAAGTCTTAAATTTGGTTTTGGGAGACGGAAGAATAACCATAATTTTTTTAACAAGATCCTTATGATTTTTATACTTTAAGAAACAAATCCTGTGTCGCGGGGGACTACAAACATACATGAAACGGGCAAAAAGTACATCCAGACTCAGAACAACAATTTGTGGATCAGACAAAGTGTTGTTCCATGTGGGGTTTGAACCCACAACACTCGGTGTTAGGGAGCGGCGTGGCGACCGCTTAAACCATTACGCCATCCGTGCAGTTTACTAACCGACGTCAAAAGTCGAGGGTGTTTCAAAACAACTAAGTAACGACATCATCATTAATGACCGCAAAAAAATGTAGACGTTATTAAAATTAAAAAAAAAGGATTCTTAATTCTAATCGTTTTTCTTTTGGCTTCTGGGGCGGCGACACCTATTGGCCCGGGGTGCCAAATTTCAAGATAAGCCCCTGACTACAGTCGAGTAATATTAAAAATAAATAAAAAAAAACATCTGAGTCTTCTAATTTTAATATGTAAAAAAGTAGTCTAATTCTAAATAATATCTGGTATCTTACACAAAATTGTAAATCCAAGTATGTGAGAAGAATATCGGTCATTGGTCTATAAACATTTGAGTCACCCTGGTCATTCACCCTTCAATTCCCTTGAATCCCCTTAACATATCTTATGTAGTAATTAATTATACTACACTGTAGACGCTTTTTACCCATTTTAGTTTTCGATGATACATCTACCTGCTTACTACTCGGCTCCTATTGATCTCAAGTTCTATAATATAATATAAGCTGAGCCTTTTTTTTTTATTTACCTTTAATAAAACATTCCTTTCCATTACACGTATTGATTAATAATAATAATAATAATATATCCCACACACTCACACACGGCTGTCTGATCCCAAACTAGGCAGAGCCTGTACTATGGTAACCAGACCGCTGATAAACATACTTATAAATTTCTAAATACATACATATTATAGATAAATTACACCCAGACACAGAACAAATGACCGTGCTCATCACACAATATTTGTCCTGGGTGGGAATCGAACCCACGACCTCCGGTTTAGCAGTCAGGGTCACTAACCACTAGACCAACAGGCCCGTCTGATTAGATGTCAAGTAGTAGTAGTAGTACGTTAAAATGTTTGTGTAATGCTTGCAAGCAGTTTTCTTAAGCACAAGATCCTCTATTTTCATAAAACAAATGTTGCTGTTAGAATTTGCGGCCCTATCCCCTATATTAAATAAGTATCTGTTAAAAAAGTATCACCGTCTGTAATGTAGTTTTATGAATAGTTATTTATGTTTTACTTAATTTTTTTAATGGTTTGGTTCATAATTTATCTAAGTTACTTAGCGCAACTATGTTACGAGTTGTTGAGGAGAGCTCATTATTATGAGCTCTCCTCAACAAGTATTCTATGTAAACCAAATACATTCTGACCAACAGAAATTGCTTAGCAACTACTCGTATATTACGGTAACAATTTCATGTCATTACGAACACAGGTACATAACGACTTATATCTAAGGTATGGAATCGAATCGCAGCCATGAAATACTCATTATTGAGTCATTTCGGAAACCATCTGTAATGTTTATTATCAATTTATTTCATCAAGGAGTGCTTTTTGAGAAGACATTGATAAGTATCCTCCACTTTTATAGAATTTTTATCTTCTCGTTGGAGCAGATGGTGATCTTGCCTTGATTTAATGGCAATGGTAGGTAAAGCTGGCACAGAGTGGCTTTACAGACGGGCAGCTATACGTGGCATATTCAGAGTGAGAGATTCTGCAAATGTTATTTTAATGTAAGCATGAAAATCGTGAAGGTCGTAGGTAGTAGTGGGATGCGGGCAGCACAGGACCGGTTGTTGTGGCGGGCCTCGGGCGTGGCCTATGTCGAATAGTGGACGCCTTTCGGCTTAGATGATGATGACAAAAACGCAAAACCTTGTGTATTGACTGCACGGATGGCGTAGTGACCGAGTGTTGTGGGTCCGATCCCCACATGGGACTACACTTTGTGTGATCCACAAATTGTTGTTCTGAGTCTCGGTGTTTTTTGTGTCCGTTTCATGTATGTTTGTAAAGACTGTATAAACAACAGACAGTATAAAAAAGTATTATGAAAAGAAATCAATAAGCTGAGGAGAGGTTAAGGTTTTAGCCAAAATGCAAATTTGGCTAAAACATTGACCTCTCGTTGACCTATTGAGTTTTTTAATTAATAATTTAATTTCTCTTGAACACGTTCTTCATTTTACATTTGTAAATTTAATCTTCTTTTTATACTGTAATGATCGGAATGGGAAATTTCATACGTCACATTTTTTGTTGCGATCACAAAATTATGTTTTACGGTTGGAAAATTTACTGTAAGGTACAGGCAAAATAAAAGAATGTTAGAGTTTGTAAAAAGGCACTAAGTCAGACTTGAAATTTTCTAGTCTTTTTATTTATTTTTATTCTTATCAAAACCATCTACACACTACCTTAAATAAATTGGATAACAATATAAAAAACTTTCATTACTAAACTGTACAACGTAGCCTCCTACTAAATGAATTATATAAAATAATAGCTTTGCTTAAAAATGCGTTTTAAGATTATATTTCATAATATGTAAGTGGCCCTTTATACTGAAACGAATATGATAACGTTCCCACATAATTTACATAGAACTGTTGTAACAGGTTATTATGCAATATCAAGCTTTTCCTATAAATCAATAGAGATATACAATAATATATGTACACATACACTTCTCTCTACGCAATTAAAGTTCATTTATAGTTTGGATGACTATTTCTTAAGAGTAATCGTCTTTCTTCGATTCTAATCTGGAACGACAGTGACTGTGACACTAAAATACACACAGAATAAGACATTTCAGATTCTTGAGTAGTTTTAATAATTTCTTGCTTATAATTTATATTATGTTAAATGCCGTTCAGAAGATGAATGTAATCTAGTCTAGTCAATTCGGCGTATTCCTCTTTCTACACCATTTTTTGCAGCACCAATAGGTATATTTGCTTGGTGCACAATGTGGAACACAAAAACAAATTTGTTCCTCATTTAGCACCTGCGGCAGTTTCTAGTGACGTAATGTATATTTTTGCAAAAAGCTCTTAAATAAAACTTGTCGATAAAATTCTGCAATCAATCCGTATTATACATTATGCGACGGTTTCAAGTGCTCGGCCCTCCCATTCTTAGAAACTGCCGCATCGCAGGTGCTAATGCTGGTGCTGGATAAGTAATTGTGTAATTAGCACGATCATTGTTCTGTGTCTAGGTGTAATTGATTTATAAAATGTATGTATTTAGAAATGTATAAGTATGTTTATCAACAGTATAATTGCTATACTAAAGGCTCTGCGTGAATAGTAAATATGTGTTATCATTAATTTAATACGAGTATAATAGAAAACTAAAACTGCGTTGTTTAATCATATCGTTAAATTCAACAGGTAATAAACTCCTTAAAAGTTTGAAGCGTCCAATTTAAGTTTAAATTCATTCCAATCAAATAAGTCACAGTCCACTAAACACGAGGGTGGAAACATTCAAAAAGGGTTAATCGAAATAAGCGCGGTTATCTCATTGTTGGTCTAACTTATCTTTAGGTAGGGTTATTGATCGAAAATTTACAGCATTAGGGGTGTAAAAAACATTTGGGCACCCCGTTATCGCGGCGTTAAGACCCGTTATGGAGGATTCGCTCGAGAGGCATCACGGAACCCTCGCATACTCCTCCTGATCACCTGTGTCTGATCCGCAAGGAGCCAACGCCTGAGTGCCACCATTGCTAAGGCCGGACCGTGGATACGGCGCTCCACACGCTGGCAGAATGCCCGTCGTGGGTTGAGCAGAGGCGCGACCTCGTGCCGGTCATTGGAGTGGGAATGCTCTCGCTCGGTAACATGATTGAAGCTATGGTACGGAGCGAGATTGCGTGAAACTCCGCTGTCTCCTTCTGCGAGCAAGTTATGCTTGCGAAGGAGATGGCGCAGCGGGACCGGGAGAGGTTTAGAACTCTCCCGGCCCGCCAGGCCTGGGAACGGGCCAGGTACCGCAGACGACTCAGGCGCCGGCGATCGCAGATCGCAGAGCGCGCAGAACGCGCAGGCCTGGGGGTAGTAGGTAAGGCCATCTGTCAGCCTAGCAGAAGCAGGCCGGGGTGGTAACGAGATGCGCTGCGCACAAATCAGACATAGGAATTCCCACACAATTCCATGGGATTTATTTATCAATTTTACATGATGAGGTCTGAGGTCTCACGTTTTGAGGATGGCCTCTGCGGCTCTTGTCTATTTTGATAATTCTCAAAACACCGACAAAGAACTATCTGCAGTTGTTTGTCGATGTTTTGAATTGTATTTTAATACAATTACAATACCGTAGTTTTGTAAAAAGTGAGTATGTAACATAATAATAATATTTCGGACATTTAACACAACGCCATCTAGTTTCAAACTAAGTAAAGCTTGTATTATGAAAACTAGATTGACTGATAGAATACTTAAATACTTTCTCTTTGTAAATATATACATTTTATACATAGAAAACACCCAAACTCGGAAAAAATATTTGCAGATCATACAAACGTTAGGTTAGATATGGGAATCGAACCCGAGATCCCAGCACAGCAGTCGCATACGCTACCACTGTACCACCAAGGCAATCGAATACACTATAAAATTATGAATTTGGTAGAAACAAAAAAAAACATCGTGGGAGAGCCATTCGGCACAAAATAGACCACCTCGACCGAAGTACGCAAGCAGTTCTTTCGTTGCTTTTCACCGAGTGACTATGGTTAACGGAGCCCTCCTCCCTCGGATCCTGGGGAGGAGGATTCAAAGGCTTGCAGGCCTGCTTGGGCAGCAGTGATAACTAACCATCAGGTGACCTGCGCTCCTCATTGACAGCCTTTAATAGCTACTGCTGGACATAGGCCTCTCCTTAGAGAGAAAGTTTTGGACAACTATACCACACTAGCCAGACGGTATAGGGTTTGTGTCAAGTTTTCTAACACCCAAGTTTTAAAAACACCCAGGGAATGAATACGGGTAGTGACACTCCGTATTCCTAATCCGTCACCACACGGAACTCTCATATATCACAATAAAAAAACTTTTAGTAACTGTAATATACTTTATCATCTGAGCATAACTCATAGATAACCCTGTGGAACATTATTTTTTTACATAGACATAAATCTACAGAGATCTTTTTATTTGTGGATTAGAAGCATTATTTAAATATTATTAGTGTTAGGCCACAACTTCACTTTGCTTTAACGTAATTTTTGACAATTAATTGACTACCCCTTGAACATTTATTCAAAACGCTGTTTTGAATAAAATGTTTTAAGGTCGTTAAAGCGTTTAAAATAGAAAAAAACTTACTAACTTACTTAATATTGGTAAGGAAAGCAACAATAGTAAATAAAACTACCAGGAAAAGAGGTAAAAATAATTCTCAACAGTAAGACAACTAACATGGCACCATGAGATATTACTGGCGCATACATAAGATCGCATGGCCGAACCTTTCCTTCTTGTCCCTACGGGCTTATTACATTCCAACTTATTTTAGGCTGAAATACCGCACTAGTACTTTCTTGGACTGCAGTCGTTTTTCTACGTTCTTATTAAACAGGGATAATTAATTGTGTTCTCTGGGTATTAAGGCAAAGTCTGACTTAAATGAAATCTGACGAAAAATAAAAGTCGCAAATTACGGAGTGATTATTCTATCTACTACTGCTACTCCGGATTGAAAATACCTAATTGTTATTTTGCGTAACTCTTTGTACATTAGAACGATATACTACATTGTCCTTATATTTAATTTACATTGAATATGTTGTGTACACACACAGTGTGTTCTGTATATAGTATGTAGGTCCTTCAAAGCGGACATCGCAAATCAAACTCTATAGTGACTACAACATTGTTTTAAATTCAAATACTTAGGCTAGTTGCCTGCCTATACGTAGGTCTTATGGAGAAAAGAAGCAAGGTACCCTAGAATAACATTTTTGACAAGTTAACTTCTTGTTACACTGCTTTTTGTAATTAAATGTAAAGACAATACTAGATTTTCTTTACGTTTCTCGATTCGTTATAGTATACAAATAGTTACGCAAAATTACAACTAGGTATTTTCAATGATTTAATACGGAGTCGACAAGCTCCGACCAATGCCCCTCGTTCACGATCGTGACACACACGTCAGCCATCGTCTAGCACATTACAGGGAGCTGGACGACCCGACTCATACGTCATCATTGGCATGATTTCTAAGCGAAAATGTTATGATACTCAGGGTCAACCCACAACATTAACTTCTCTCAGCCTACCTGAGTATCTATTAGTACAATTATTTTAACGGGTAACGAGCAGCCTGATTCGTTGGCTAAGCTAGCGTGTACAGACGGAATAAGTTGCGCTATTAAAATGTCTTACTATGAATACTTAGGCAACATTAAAAAGCTATGTTATAAAAATTACAAAGAATATTTTGATAAGAAAAGTAAGGACAAGGGCATTTGGTATAAAACCATTCAACTTAGGATGCCCTGGTTTATTAATTGTATTAAGTTAAAGAGAAATATCATTGTTACAGCGCATGGGCTGCGCTCAGGCCACTATCCATCTAGGAAGTTTGGCCATCTTATGAAAAAAGTTGATACACCTGATTGTGATACCTGCGGAGTCCTTGATGATGTTCAACACTTGTTGATGGATTGTGTCAAATACCGGCGCCAGAGGAACTCGTTGATGTGCAAATATAATCTTAATGTGTACGATGTAGGACTGTTCTTTAGCATTCTAAGTAACCCTACTTCAAATGCGGCGTTAGACCTATTTGAGATATTTTCACAGCAACAACCTCCCCCTGTCTACTATCATAACATAGTTAATGTCTTAGGTTCACTCGGTTCACAAACGGTAGAGTTTTCAGGTAACAAACAATAAAATACAGCCAAATTATCAACCTCCTTCTTTTTTTGGAGTCGATTAAACATTTATTATTTAAAAAGAAGTTAAGATTTGTGCAAATATCCAAAATGCAAAAGTACATAAATAAACTGTGCGTACTCTAACGAAGTAAATAAATGTGGAGCACACTTAACAAGTACTGGATTGTTGTTAGTGTACAGTACACTTAGAACACAAGATTACAGGTACTTGTAGCGTACAATAAACCTTAACTCGTAAGTATTCGAAGCCACTCAAGTAATCATAGTGCTACTTTACAACTGAAGCCAAATCTCGGTAATAAAAACATGCGTTCTCACCCGCAAACCTTATGAATGCAAACAGCAGTAATAAGTGAAGATTTGAATGATAGCAAGATTCAAGCGAAATTGGGGTCTCAAGCCTTGAACCGGATATTTTTGGAGAAAAATATTTTCCTCATCTTTCATAAATACGATAGTAAACATTTTTAGCAGATGGTTGCGAAAATTCGTTAGATTTGATTTGAAATTGCTTGAGAATATTTTTGTTAAAAATATTTCATCATCAGCCTATCGTAGTCCACTGCTGCACGCACCTTCCATTGATTTTCGGCTTCTTATTCAAAAATATTTATAAATCTGAAAACAAATCAATTCCATTTTATACTATATAACTTGTGAATATAACAATATTTCGTGTAGAGCAAAAAGGCCTTCGCAAATCAATGTTTCAACATGACTTTGTTCTTGCTAAATATTACATTACATTTCTTTACGACTTCGAGGGATAAGTACCTGTCACACCTAGCAATTTGATATTTCAAGGAATTCAGTTGCTCCTCCCTACCCTTGGCATTTTGCTAATATTTATTCGTATCTATTGTCATCCTCGCAAACCCATGTTGATTGGCTTATATTAATGATTTCTGATATTTTATAGTCTGTCAATTCTACTACAATTATAACTTAGAACTAATTATAGCCAGTTCGATTACCCGTTACCTGTACTTCCACATAATCATATAAAGACACATTTCTTAAACGATTACATTCATACTGACTCAAATCACACATTTGCTTTGGCAAAATTTACACATTCAGATCCAATCTGGTCAGATAAGCGGAGTGGCATGTTGTTATGTGGTGGTGGTGACACTCTGTATTCTTAATCCATTTGCACCATTTTAAAAATGCTATCCCGAAATATTGTATTCATAAGCTAATAGATTAATATGTATCTAAGATTAAAAATATGCACACTAGATTACAAAAGGTTGTTGATAACGAGAGTAATTACATTTTCTTTCCTTCCCCGAGCCTTTTCCCAAACTAAGCTGGAGTCGGCTTTCAGTCTACTAGGACACGGCTGAAATTCTATTGTTTACGTAGGGCGGCTGTCATCACACCACCACATCACAACTCAAGTAGTAGGTGATTTCAAAGTTCTGTAAAAATTCTGTTGTCGGACTTTTTAGGACTCCCGTAACAATTACCACAAATGTTCGTATGGCAACCGGCACCGAGGCTTAACATGCTCTCCGAAGCACGGAGAGGTGTCAATGTCTTAAAAATAGACACCCATCCATACTGACTGACTTCACTAGGATTGCTTAATTTTGCAATGTGCGTGGCTATGTAGCTATGTGGCTAAGTGAACACGAGCCTAAACGAGGGTGATTACATTATTGCTTAAAAATAAAAACTTGTAAAAAAATCATTATCATGAATTTAATGTAATAAAGCGACATGTGGTGTGGTGAGCGTGTGGTGATGAATTAAGAATACGTAGTGTCACCACCCCTATTCATAGCATGGGTGTCGTAAGAGCCGACTAAGGGAGCGAACTACGTAGGACAACAGCAGAAGAGAAGGAAAACTTTGAACTAACCCTAACCTAATACCAACCTGTCTGTCTGTCTGCAGCGTGACGTAGTAGGCCAAAACCTTATTTCTAAGGAGAGGCCTATATCCAGAAGTGGACTAGTGAAGGCTGTTAATGTAATGATGATGTGAAAGCGACATACTTTCCGATATAATATTGAAGAGATTTTTGGGAAATAAGTGTGAACTGTTTTGAAAACAATGCATTGAATCTAAAGTTATTATACAGTAATTATGTTGCTAACCAATTATTATTAGGTAGGAAACAATTTTCACTTTGTGTATGAGTCTACTTAAATGTACGTAGGTAATACCATTGAATCCTCATATTTAAATACCGAATCAAATTTAATATTAGGGATTTCAATTTTGTATGTACCTACTTGCTTTGTGAATTATGAAGAAAATGATTTATTTCTGGGTTTAAAAAAAAACGATGTTATCAGAATAGTATTCACAGAATAGAATGACAACATCGTTTATAGTTCTTATGAAGACACTATATTTCAACAGTCATTTTATATGTACATATTAAGAAAATATATAATTATGATTTTCAACATCTTTTTACTAATGCATAGGCTCTGGCTTATTTGTGGTCAGACGGCCATGTGTAAGATATGTGTAGCTATTACATTATTCACAGACAAAATATGACAGTGTGGCTTTATTCCGCTTTGAGGTAACTTTTAGGTTAGCTTTGAATTATATATATTTTGTACGCCGGCTGTGTTTCACCGCGTATAACTCGAATCTTACGATTATCCCGTCAAAACTTTACTTCCAACAACTATGTAAATGGACTAGTCGTTAGTTAAATAGTGTGTTTATGCAAAAATTTATATGAAAAATATTTGAACAGTCATTGAAACACGAAAGTGATCTGTGGGAGATATTTTAGCGCCATTATAATTTAAAGTGTTTAATTTTAAATCACGTAAGCCGTTCTACTTATTTTATAGTGGTTTCGTATGATATTTACTAGGAAGTAATTTCTTTGTGAAATTATTAATTTAACATCATCAAGTATGACAGAAATTGTGCGTTCGATTCCCACGCATGATAAATAATTGTGTAGTAAGGTCATTAATTGTGTCTGAATAATTTATCTGTAATATATTTATTTCAAGTATTACATAATATATAATAACGTATATTAGCAGTTTGTTTACCATAGCACCAGCTCTGGCCTTGTTACCCATGAGACGACCGTATATGAGGTGTCTCGTGTTATAAAAAGAGAAACAAACAAAAAAAAAAAAATAACATATCAACAATTTTCTCAAATTTTAGTACTTTGTGTTACCTCCACTCCTTACTGTTATTATAACACAGGTTTTGCATATATCAAGTTTCATATACGATTATGAGCAATATTCTTCTGTTGTTAATCATTTTGATGGTTCAAAGCTTGAATGAGGATCCTCCTCCTTTTTTGTCTCAAGTATAGTAATACTCGTATAAGCAAAGCACAGGTAGTAGTTAGTACTTATAAGTTATACTTACTTGCAAATCCAAAAGTTGGTCTTGAAATAGACACATTTTTAAATGACTATGGTTTTATTTATCATATCACAGCGCTGTTGTATAATATAATTTAATGAATGGTGTAAAATTGTATGTAATGCCCTTAAACTCATTTAAGAGGTAACTTTAACATTTAAACGGGCGACAAAACAATATTTGCTCAAACTGTGCAAATACTAAATCGTGTTAATTGTACTTACGACCTAAAATAATGGCTTATTTTAATTACAACAAAGATAAGTTTGACACCAGGGCGTTATACTTGTAAATAATGAAATAAAATAGGTACAATTAAACGCTGAATGAGAAAAATAATAAAAGAGAAAGAAAGTGGGATAGAGAAAATTTACTTATTGCTTTGCTATTCCTTTGAGTTCTGTTTGAATTCAAAGTAATAAGTCTTCCATTTCCAATACCGAATATGTATAGGTAATACAATGGATATCACAATGATTCCTCGTTATATGGAACTAGAGAATGGAACTACTAGGATCAGACGATTATTCTTACCTCTACCCAATTCAGCTAAGACTGCGATCACTGTGACCTGACCAAAATACAGTTCAAACTTCAATCATACAAAGTTTATATCACGGTAGCCATCATTGATGGAAGTTCTTCGAATTCTGTATATTGCCTGAAGCTTTCACTTCAGTTTGCACAATCTCCGGTTAGCAGGGTTATCCTTGATTACGTCACCTTGGCAGCAATGACTTCAGCCTTGCCTATGCCACTATCACTATATTAGAAGCGTCTAATCCTGTTAATATTTAAAGGGTTTCTTCAGGGTACATCTGAGACGTTAGTAAGTAGGACTACGTGACGGCATTCTTTGTGGTTTTATGCGATTAGTAAAAGTTCAACTTTTACTAATCTTTTGAATTAAAAACCCAGTTTCCTGATGTGTACCATGCGCGCTCGCAATGGTCAACTACTCTACAGCGATATACGTGTATGTTACATATGATGCGACGACACAGCCCTGTTGTACAGTCAAGGGTCATAAATGAAGTAGCACCGAAATGTTCATATTCGCACGCCGGTTCGCTGCCTATCTCTGTGTGTGTGATGTTTTAATGCACACACATGTTATAGACAGATAATACAGACGTAAAATGTTAGTTGGTCACATGCATGTGTGCACAACACTTGATAGACACCTATATTATATATTCACGTTTCCATGCGCAAAAATCAACACGCTGTAACTAACACTTCCATATACGCACACCAATGTCCCCTACATTGGTGTGCGTATATGGAAGTCGTAGTTAAAACTCATCAGCCTCCTCCCGACCTTTCCTATTTCCCACAACTAAATTACATAAATCGTTCATGACTGTCCGCCAAATTTTCATATACCACACAGTACTAAAACCACATACATTAATTACCTATCACGCTGAAATTTCCAACAAAAGACGAAAAGATATAGTCTGTGCCTCACAATCATGCTCAAAGTTAATTTATTCAAATAGTTTATTTTCCTTTCTAGGTCCATGTATATATATTACTTTTAATAGAGAGCTAAGTATTTATAAATTAAATTATGTCAGCTGTAAAAACACATTACATAATTATTTACAAATTTTGATGTATGAGTAAACTGAGCAGATACTTGAAATATGTAAATGAAAATTTGCTGAACGGTCTTAGTGCATTATTTTTGACCAACTTATCACTGATGTTGCTAGTTACTTATGTAAGCTATTAGAATGTTATAATTTAATTGTAGTTATATAGATTTATATTGATAAAATAGTTTGTAAGCACTCCTTCGCCCGAGACACAGGTTCAACCTAATTCGGGCAAACAAATAACATCTGTATTTCATTTATTAATTAGAGAACCATTTATTATAAATGATTGTAGGTCCGTGTGGTGACGGATTAAGAATACAGTGTCACCACCTCTATTCATCCCGTGGTTGTCGTAAGAGACGACTAAGGGAGAAAACTACGCAGAGCAACAGCACTGCAGAGAGAAGGAAAACTTGACAAAAACCCTGTACCAACCCGTCAGCGTGGTATAGTAGGCCAAAACCTCCTTTCTAAGGAGAGGCTTATGTCCAGCAGTGGACTATTAAAGGCTGTTGATGATGATGATGATTGTACTCTTTGTCTTAATAAATATTATTATTATTGTTACCTATTTAAATGTTTTCTTCGTATTGAACTTCCAGTGGTAGCACCTTTTTGAAAGCGATGCTAAAATTCGACACAATAGTCATTACAACAAGTGGCAGAATAGTACGAGTATGACTAGCTTACTTCCACTGTGTGCCTGATTACATGTGGTGTTCGAGCTTTAGTGACTGATCACTTTTTGTACTTTTTGTTTTCATGTCAGGATAAATTTTATGGATTCTGTTACTTCAAAGTGATTGTAGTTTACAAAAAAAAGGTAAAATATTTAATAAAAAAATGTAATTACTTTTTATAAGATAATTGATTTATATTAGTTTTTTAGTAAACCAGGAAAAACTGTTATTAGCCAAACTATCTGTGTATGTTATTAAGTTATAAAATAATTGTATCGCTGTTGTTTTTCAATAAATAAATAAATAAAATATTATTATCAATCTTTAAAATAAATTAAACATAAATAATAAACACATTTAAGTTTAATATCTTCATCAACTATTTTCGTTGCGTATTACAATTTGTTCTTGTTGTTTACAGAGGTTGACAGTTTAATTTGTTCATTTTCTCAAGCAAAAGAAGATTGACCTTTAACCTCTATATTAGAATCATAAACTAACTTATCACTACCACAGACAACGCATCTTCTAAATTGCCCTAAGAACTATTTAAATATAATATTAATTTTTAAGAAGACGTTAAGGCATGGAAGCCACTGAGCACCATACGTTTTCTATCCAGCTTAGAACAGGGTAGAGCGCTGGCCATGGAATAACCTTAAAATTCAAATATTGACGAAAACATTCACTAATAATACCAGTACCGTGTAACGCACAGTTATCTTGAATAAAATAAATACACTAAATTCATCCATGGAATAAACAGGTAGCACACGCCACAGTAGGTAGCTTTATGTCGTTCAAAACCTCGACGTAGTTGAAGCTTAGTTGGTTTGGAACCATTTGTTTCAATTCACCAACCATTAAGGGTCGCTGAGACTGGAGTAGGCCAAAACCTCCTTTTTAAACAGGTTTTGGGCTATGTTCAATAGTGGACTGTTATAGGCTGATGATGATGATGATGATGATGAGACTGGTTAACAAGTGGCGACTGGTTAATAATCTCTTCACTTAACGTCTCACAGCTTTTTTCTAATAAAATATAATTCTTATTAGACATTTTGACCCAATACTTAAGAGATTATAAATACATACATCACGATTATCATCAGACAATACATCAAGATAACTTACACTTAAGCGGGCTTCATTGAATATTTTAGATACTAAGCCGACGTAAAACTGTAACGTTGGCCCAAACCCCAGGACGGACCCAAGGGGCGAGGCTGTAGTGGAGTGGGCGGCCTCGGTGGGCCTCTGTCTTCTAATCAGAGGCTCCACCAATACGTGTGTGCCACAGCAGGGTCTATGTTGTATGTATGTATGTCTTAATCAGATCTAAAACAAAAAATTGCAATAGTATCTGTCCATCTCCTAAGGATAATCCACAAGTAAACATTTAAATCTTTTAAATATTACAAAAAAAATATAGTTTTAAAAAACTAAAAAACACGCTTTCTATAGAAAACCAAACTAAAAAATAGAAAATAAATTTGAAAAAAAAACGTTGGGTGCCTGTTGTCAATAGTAAAAAGCACCCCAGTAGTTTTTTAAAACAATATATATTTTTTTTTTTTTTTAATTAGTGTATTTTCAGCGGTCCTCGATATATCTACAAAGTTTGAACGAATCCTAACCGTTTAAAGTCAGTCAAAATCACGCCCAAAGGAGTCAGTTACAAACATACAAACAAACATACAAGTGAAGCTAATATAAAGCGTGTAAAAAATAAGGGTTATTTACGAAGCTATTTTAAACAATACATAATTATTTCTTATCCAATTAAATACGTACCTAGTTGTGCATTTAATGTACATTAAAATTTCTCTTTGCAGCATATCATTAAAATGAATATTTTGCAAAATATTAGAGGTTTAAAATGCGGGAGCGAACGGCGGGGCGTCGCGGGTGGCAGCGGCCGACAAGTTCGGAGGGGGTCTATAAATATTGCATAATATAAAAAAGTCCTGTAGAATAAAAATGACTATAATAATAGTATAATTATTTACTCCACACTGACACTACATTAGTACTATTAGTAGCTTCGCCGGCTACGCACGGGCGCAATGTAAATAACATTGAACCCGTGCGAAGCCGGGGCGGATCGCTAGTCACTCTATAATTATAAATATTGACGTTTTTGCCTATTTTGTCATTTATCACACCTTGAAATCTGTCATTTTATACAAAAAATATTTCACCAATAAAACAAAATAACCGCCGACTAAACAAACTCTAGGCAAATAAAAAGATTTCATAAAAAAACATCACAATTCATGTTAAACATTGAGGACAAAGAATAGTACGGTTAGGAACTTGTTTTGAACTGACTGCTTTTTAAGAAATATGTATAAATCATATTTCTAGTGTTGTCTGTTATATTAATTGTTAGGAAGAAAACAAAAGTAATTAGATATTCACAGTATATGTATGTAAACTGCTCCTCCTCACTTCGTTAGTGTTTCAATTTAAATATTTGTAATATACACTGTTACCTATTGATTGTACATCAACGTTTAATACTGTTAACTTATTTCTGCGTAAATCAACATCTGTTGACATGATTATGGAAAGTACTAATAATAACATAACGTACGTATGCCAAAGGAAACTGAAAGTTTGCAACACGGCTCGCTCCGCAATCACAAAATTTGTCAAACCAACATAAATTTCAAAACCTTCTGAATTTGATGTAGACTTAACATTATATATGAATGGTCCCTTATTTGTTTGTTACTTAAGATTCTTGTTGACGAAGCTTTACAGTTATTATATGGACTGATTCATATTTTATTTTGCATTGCTTTAAGATGAGTTTTCTGGTTTAAAAGTTGTTGTTTTTGATCGAATGGAACAGGAAATTTTCGACTTTTGTTTTTAACGAAAGTTTGAAAAACATTTGTGAGAACCAAAATAAATTATAAGATGACAACATCTTTTTCATTATTGGTTTTTCAATTTTTCTTTGTTTTTGTTAAGTATTATTTAAACGACCTTGTAGTATATAAATCTATAAATTTAATAAAAAATGTGTTACACTTAGATCATAAAGGTTAAGGCTAAATATTTTAGCAAAGTTTACTATGTTATAAAGAATAACTATTATGTATGCTAATTTCATATTAGAACCTCATAACAAGAAATTTCGAATTAAATAATGAGCATGAATTGCCAGAACATATCATTTTGGGTAGCTGATTTTAAAATAAAATAAAAAAATATATGTAACGAAATTTATATTTATCTGTAGGTACTTTCTGTACTTAATCATTAGATACCAGAGTGTTTTTTACAATGTCGTCAGTCCACTAGTAATTCCCTCGCTATGTCTGTCAGCAAATGCTTAACGCCATTAATGAGAACCTACGCATTCTTAACCCCATATAACTTTTGCTTCTGATTATTATCGGTATAAGCCATGCAAAACTTTGAAGAGGTACTTTAAGGGGACCCAATATTACGAAAGCGACAGCACCAAGTTACTGACCGTATATCTGAGAGCAGATAAATAATAGCGATATTAAAAGGTTGCCTTTTGTTCGAGTCTAATGATCCCTTATACAAATAATAATTCCTCTCATCTGTCCCAAGTAACTGCTTCAGAGTTTCGGTCTATATTTTAATATCAGGTGTAAAAAAATTCAAAGAGATTTAATATATTTTTGTGACGGTATTATTCATAAAGTCAAAGTTTTTGTGAATTATTCGTAGTGAAATTTGGTTCGTTAATTTCAGAATCATTATATTCAGAGTATCAGAGACGCTCGTAACGTTAAAATAATATGATAAAGTATGATGTTATTTTTACTTTACTATAGAAAGTAGATTTTATACGACTCGGCCGCATGTAGAAATATTTTACTTTGCCATCAGTGACTTAATGTGATTATTGTGATACAGTTCTGACTTTGTATCAATCAATCAACCATCTTGGCTTGGTAGCCTACTTAACTATTCGCATACGATGTCACTTCAAGTGCGATCCCCATAGTGCGAATCTCGCAAATACTTTACAATCTTTAAAATATTTTGTTGAAATGTATATTAATGTGTGCAGTTTTTAGGTGCGAGATCATCAGACTTTCTGCTATTGTTCAGAACGATAAAACTTTTAGCACCATTACTTGTGTAATAGGCGTGTTTGTGTATGTGTTGTTCAAGAAATTGCTTGCCGCACACTAGTCTGTGGAACAAATTGTCATCTGCAATATTTCAACGTTCAAGAAAAGAGTGTACTTCGTCCCCCAAAGACCAGTAATACACTTGTGTCTGGAGCTCCAGAGTGCTCGTCTTATGTAACTATATGACACAGGCATAGATAGTAGTAACTTATCATCAGGCCTTGCTCTGCTCATTGGCCAAAAATAACGCATTTCTTGTGAAACAAAGTGATACAAAAAGCGTTGACTTATCTTGTTGGACACACTTTGAATGTTCATGGGCCTTCTCGAAAATGCATCTTTTAGTTCTCATACATTTTTAACAACAAAATTTATGGCAGACTAAAATCCTAAATAAACTTCTTAATTAATAATATATTTGCTGGAACTACAATTGAGGTTCAAGCAATATCTCAACCCAAGATGCGGTCTGAAATTCAAGTTGTGTTGGACTTTATTACCTAGAGTATATTCAGAATATAATCTTTCCCAAAATACTAATTTAGAAATAATTTTATTCCACGTAAACCAATTATACCAAATTGAAGTCGAATGAGAGAATTTAACGCAATCGGGCGGCTAATGTTTTTACTTTCGCTTGCTTATTTGCGACCAACGAATCTCAAAAATCATTTTTTACAAAGATGCAATCCTGTAATAATTGTTATTGTGGGGGGTTTACACATCTAATATACTCGTAATCTTATAATGCCTAATTTTCTTATTGTTGTCACACAATAGAAGTTAATTACATATGGAACCACTTTCGTGTAATAATTTTATATTACTAAGTCTTCACTATCAAAAAAGGGATCGAGAAAAAAAAAAGGTTTTTAACCTACTTCAAAAAAGAAGAAAGCTCCCAATTCAGCTGTATTATTTTTATATGTATTGCCTCAGAACTCCTTTATTTATGAACCTACTGGAAAATGCTATTTTCAGTTCAATGCGTATTATCTCTATCATTTTGATCACGTTTCAATTTCAAAAAAAACATCCGCACCTAAATGTGGAAATTAAGGAATAGATAATTAATTTATTATATTTAACATTTAACTACAATTCATTAGGGTTTAGGTGGATTGAAGTCAGCAATAAATGTATGTGGTACAATTTTATATATTAAAAACTATTTACTAAGCTTAAACGTCCAATTGACATCTTTGAAATAGTTCGAAAATACTCTCTGTATTTGAGAAAATTGTCGTTGGATCTGCGGATACGACGTTATGCAGTTACTTAATGCAAGCACTTAGGCACATTGATGTCTTAGAGGAGCTGCAGAACAAAATTGGACCGCATAATGCAATCTTGTTGCTCATTGTTTTACCAGAACATTTAGGTAAAGATATTGAAATGAGTGAAAAGTTAAGTAATGTGAGTGAATAAAAAGAGCTCTTACTTGTGTTGAGAGAAACTTTCTTCAACCGACGAAAGAACAAAGAAGGTGCTCAGCCCGCAAATATTTTTTTTTTACATATGATCTCCTATCACCACACATCCCACAAAAACAAAAACTAATTTCAAAATAACTATACTTATTTTCTTTTATATTTGTGTCTTTTTATCACTTTCACTAATGAGAAAGTCTATGAATATACACAGCGTTGGTTTGATTTCATAAAAATCGGCAGGCGTCCGTGAGCGGAGGAAGCCATTTACCATTAGCCAACCCGTCTGCTCGTTTATCCCCCTACACCACTATTTTTTTATAACACCACTAACCTATAAATACTGGGATGGGAAGATACATACAACATGATGTAAAAAATAGGATTCCGTGAATAGAATTAATTAAAACATGACATCTAAAAAGATCAAAGAAAAGGACATTACGTTGGTCCTGTAGATGAAACTGAGGGTGATCGTGACGTTGCATGATAATATTCAACCTCACCGAAAGTAAAGCTATCATGTGGAATTCGCCGTTTAATTGCTTCATGTTTTGGAATAATGACCGTTTTAACAACCTCTTCATAAATCAGATACCACAGACATCGAAATGGGTCCCCTCTTACACAATAAATCGCTTTGAATCACAGTAAACCGCATTTTAGGTAGTCGAGGTACTTGAAATCAAACCCACAAAGATCGATTTCCTAATTCCTTGTCCTCCACTGACGTCGGAAAAAATATTAACAGATCTGTTAAATTTTGGAGATGTTACAATAATATTACTCAACATTTAACGTCATGTTAACTGATACCTGTCAGACGAACCATACTACTGTTTTTCAATACATGAAGCATATATTTATGTGTTAGACAATGTATAAAGCGTTGAAAGATTTTAATATATGATATCATCGGATTTTTATTTTTGCCTTGTAGTTTGAAGAACCACCACAAGTAAAATCATATGTATGGAATAAACACTGTGAAGTAGACTAATGCTTGGTCGATTATTTTCTTTACAAAACTACTTGGTTTGATCATTGCTAACTTAACTGAATGAACAACAATAATAAATTTGTAATAAAAAATGTTAGCAAATTTTAGGAAAATTAAGGTATTTTTTCCTAGATTTTTCTAGCTACGTGAAATAAAGCTTTGGTGACTTGTTGTAATTATATAATACAGAGTAAAATTAGATGAAGAAGAAATATCAACACGAAATTTGGTAGAAAAACAGTTACCTCGTACTTTTGAAGTAGAGTAGTGTGGGCGCAGTGTACGCGCACCATGGATGCAGCGTACGCCAACCGGTCCAACGGGCAGCGCGCGCGCTCCAACGGCAGACGGCCGCCGCGCATCGCCAGTGCTATCCAGACCGTCCTAGCGCACCCCCGCGTCACTCTGTGTTAGCTCTGCCACCGAACATTTACGCGAATAACCGTTTATCTGCACAGTTTTATTCTATCTCGTCTATCTTTTATTGTACTTTCTTCTCCTAATATAACTGTTGTAATTTCTTCCGTCTCTGTGTTTTCTTCCGACGCCTGCAACCTTCTGTCGAGTCGATATCATTAGCAGCCGAACAGACTCAACCCAACGGCTAGCTATACTGGTGACCCGCGCGTTAGAACATAGGAAGATGCCTAACGATCACGACCAAGTGGGATCGGCGCCTGCGCAACCGCGCACAACGGCTACGGACGACGATACAAAAACCGTTTTCCGTGTGGGTGTGAAGATACCGCCATTTTGGCCGGAGGACGCAGCATTATGGTTCGCACAGCTGGAAGGTCAGTTCTGCATTTCTAATATTACTGCCGATGCTACTAAATTTCACCACGTAGTTTCTCAGCTAGAGTATAATATAGCAGCTGAGGTTAAAGACATAATAATATCGCCGCCAGCTACAGATAAATATAACAAACTTAAAAATACGCTAATTAATCGCTTATCACAGTCACGTGACCAACGGCTTAAACAATTATTGATGCACGAGGAGCTTGGCGACAGAAAGCCATCGCAATTATTGCGTCATATGCAATCGCTGGCTGGAACCACGAGCGATCCTAACGGTTTCGTTCGCACTATGTGGATTAGCAGACTACCCACTAATATACAAACTGTACTTGCTTGTCAGGAAGATTCGTCGTTGGAAATCCTAGCGACATTAGCGGATAGAGGGCACGAGGTCGTGACTCCGCTAGCTCCGACGCAGCACGTCGCAGCAGCCAGCGGTTCCAGCACCCGGATGACGTCACAAAGCACGAACGTCGCGCAAGGTAACAACGAATTGCAAAGGCAAGTAGCAGAACTGACCAGGCAAGTAGCATCACTCATGGCAGAGAAGCGATCTTGGCAAGGCAGCCGCTCCCGCAGCAAGCAACGTGGAAGGTACCATAGTCGCTCCCGTTCCCGCTCCCGCTCAGGTAGGGAAAACCCTGGTTATTGCTGGTATCACAATAATTTTGGCGTAAAGGCGAGAAAATGTGAGACTCCCTGTACCTACAAGTCGGAAAACGCCAAAGGCAGTCCCTAATGGCGGTGAACGACTGCTCCCAATCATCTGGCCGCCTATTCATCACCGATTTGGACACGAAGGTACAGTTTCTGATAGATACCGGTTCAGACCTGTGCGTTTACCCAAGGGCAACCATACAAGAACGCCGTAAAAAATCAAATTACGTGCTGTGTGCAGCCAACGGCTCGCCAATCCCTACCTACGGCACCATACACCTGGAACTGAACCTAGGACTACGTCGCGCTTACTCCTGGAACTTCGTCATTGCAGACGTCACCAAGCCCATAGTAGGCGTAGACTTCCTGAGTTTCTACAACCTCCTGGTAGACTGTCGAAACCATCGACTAATTGATGGACTCACTTCTCTCTCCGTCCAGGTGCCACACACAAAATCAACCGAGGCGATATCATCGGTCAAGGCCGTGTCAGGCGACACGATGTACCACAGCGTCCTGAAGCGGTACCCCGACATTACAAGACCTGCAGGTAAGCCAGGTCATCCCAAACACTCAACCGTCCACCACATCAGGACTACACCTGGACCGCCTGTGACGAGCCGCCCTCGACGCTTAGCACCTGATCGCCTGAAGATAGCCCAAAAGGAGTTTGAGGCAATGCTCCAGTCTGGTACAGCTCGGAGGTCGGAGAGCCCATGGTCTTCAGCTCTTCACCTGGCCGCTAAGAAAGACAATGGGTGGAGGCCATGCGGCGACTACAGAGCGCTTAACGCAAGGACGATCCCGGACTGTTATCCATTGCGCCACGTCCAGGACTTCACTTACCAGCTCGCAGGTACCCAGGTCTACTCCAGGTTAGATCTCGTGAAAGCTTACAATCAAATACCCGTCTTTAAAGATGACATTGCCAAGACAGCGATCACCACCCCTTTCGGTCTCTTCGAGTTTCCGTATATGACCTTCGGACTACGGAATGCTGGACAGACTTTCCAGAGGTTCATAGACGAGGTACTGAGGGGGTTGGACTTTTGCTTCGGATACGCTGATGACATATTGGTATTTTCACGTACTGACCGCGAACACCTGGAACACCTGGAAATTTTATTTAAGCGCCTTAGCGAGTTTGGAGTGCTAATAAACTCGTCTAAGTGTCTGTTTGGCCAGCCAGAGGTCACATTCTTAGGCTACAAGGTCTCACCTGATGGAATCCAGCCAATACCAGAGAAGGTGCGAGCAATAATGGACTTCTCCGTGCCCAAAACGGTAAAAGACCTTCGCCGCTTTCTAGGTATGACAAACTTTTACCGCCGTTTCTTACCTGGTGCCGCCCAGATCCAGGCTTCTCTGAACGCTCTATTGTCTGGACATAAGAAGAGAGGTTCACAACCTGTGACCCTTACAGCAAAGCAGCTCCAGGACTTCGAAGAGTGCAAGGCAAGTCTTGCAAGGGCCACATTGCTGAACCACCCTGACATGAACGCTGAACTGTCAATCTACACTGACGCTTCGGATACTGGGATCGGTGCTGTACTGCAGCAGCGTAAAGGAGACTCATGGCAACCACTGGCTTTCTTCTCTCGTAAGCTCAGCAAGTCCCAAGCCAAATATAGCCCTTACGATCGAGAGCTTCTAGCCGTGTATGAAGCCATCAAATACTTTCGCTACATGATAGAAGCCAGACACTTCACAGTACACACCGATCACAAGCCACTAACACGCGCCTTCAGCACCTCGCGAGATAAGTGTTCACCACGCCAATACCGATACCTCGATTTCATCGCACAATTCACAACTGAAATCAAATATGTTCCAGGACAGGAGAACGTCGTGGCTGACACCATGTCTCGTGTGGACGAGATAGTATCTCCTGTGGACTATTCTGCTCTTGCACAGGACCAGGCAGCTGACAGCGAGTTGCAAGAACTACTACAGAAGGGCACTAACCTGAAATTGGAGAAAGCAAGGATCCCAGGTAGTAACCAGCAGCTCTACTGCGACACATCAACAGGAACCCAAAGGCCTTACGTCACAACCAGGTTCCGCCGTCAGATATTTGATGCGCTTCACAACCTCAGTCACCCAGGAGCATCAGCAACGGTCAGGTTGGTCACACAACGCTTCGTCTGGGCTGGTATACGCAGAGATTGCCGGCAATGGGCCAAAGGATGTAACCAGTGTCAGAGCAGCAAGGTCACACGTCACACATCGGCTGCGCTCACATCAATCTCCACACCATCATCAAGGTTCCAGCATGTCCACATTGACCTGATTGGTCCACTGCCTCACTCGCACGGATACAGGTATTGTCTCACAGCAATCGATAGGTTCACTCGTTGGCCTGAGGCATACCCTTTAGCAGACATCACTGCTGAGTCCTGCGCAATGGCTTTCGTCTCCGGTTGGATAGCCAGATTCGGTTGTCCAGAGCACGTGACGAAAGACCACGGAAGACAATTTGAGTCACGACTCTTCAAGGCCATCGCGACCATCATGGGTACTAAGCACCACTCAACCACTGCTTACCATCCAGCCTCCAACGGTATGATTGAGAGACTACACAGGCAGCTCAAGGCAGCCATCATGTGCCACAATAACAGCAGTTGGTCGGAAATCCTGCCCATGGTTCTGCTGGGCATACGCACAGCATGGAAAGAGGACGTCCAGACTACATCCGCTGAACTGGTATACGGCGAATCACTGCGCTTGCCAGGCGAGTTCCTAAGTCCTAGAGATGACTCGACTCCAGCTGACATCACAGACTTTGCCTCGAGACTACGTGCCCAGATCACCAAACTATCGCCACGTCCAGCAAAGTGGCACATAAACAAAACTTTTTATGTTCCCAGGAAACTCTCCACCTCAAGCCATGTGTTCCTGCGGAGGGGACAAGCGTGCAGATCCCTGGAGCCGCCCTACTCTGGCCCACACAAGGTCATCGCCAGGGCAGACAAGACCTTCGACATCGAAGTCCAGGGCAAGGTCATCACCGTCTCCATTGACCGGATCAAGCCGGCTTTCACCGTCAGAGAGGAGGCGTCTTCACCTATAGCGCCGATCGCGCCACCAGCGCCGATCGCGCCGGCACCGGTGGTCGCGCCACCAGCGCCATTCGCACCTTCAGCACCACCTGCGCCACAACCAACACCATCGAGCCAGCCGAGGACGACACGCAGCGGACGCCGAGTCCATTTCCCGGACTACTACCACTGTCGACCGTAGCAACGGTCTCGGCCGGGGAGTAGTGTGGGCGCAGTGTACGCGCACCATGGATGCAGCGTACGCCAACCGGTCCAACGGGCAGCGCGCGCGCTCCAACGGCAGACGGCCGCCGCGCATCGCCAGTGCTATCCAGACCGTCCTAGCGCACCCCCGCGTCACTCTGTGTTAGCTCTGCCACCGAACATTTACGCGAATAACCGTTTATCTGCACAGTTTTATTCTATCTCGTCTATCTTTTATTGTACTTTCTTCTCCTAATATAACTGTTGTAATTTCTTCCGTCTCTGTGTTTTCTTCCGACGCCTGCAACCTTCTGTCGAGTCGATATCATTAGCAGCCGAACAGACTCAACCCAACGGCTAGCTATAGTAGTTCAACATAGGCTCAATCTTAAGTAAATTAAAAATAAAAAAATTATCTACAGCATAGTGCAATATCATTTCATGTAATTTTGTCCTAGTTATAACCAGATCAAATATACGAAAATCTTTTGGAGACGTCGCCGTCGACATCTTCTTTTCTTTCATAAAAGCAACCGAAGACTGGACGTAAATAATACATTTAATTACGGCGAGTCATTGTATCAAGCGTAGTAGCAATTAGTATTATCATAATCGTACTTATAAAAAGGCTACCTAACAAGAGTCATAAATTGAAATAAAAATAGAAGATCATAGAAGTAACACACTAAAAATTTATTTATTACTCATTCCACTGAAGCATCAATCCATTTCCAAGTGTCTTTTGAACTCTAAGCTACCTCTAACAATTAACTCAGCAAAGGGAGAGTCCTTTCAGGCGAAATAACAGTATAAATAATAAATTAGACCTCTTTGGATATTCTGTCGTAAACTGATTTGCTTACAACTCTGTTAACTTTATTGGAAACTATAATTATATAAATATCTAAATTAAAAATAGTCTAACATCATATCTAAATATTTTAACAATATTTTTTAAGTTACTAAAAACTTTATGACATATAAATTATAGTTTCTGTTTTTACTTTTTGATCTATTTTAAAATTTGGTATCGAGTAGACTTGCTTTAAGACCTTTATGTTATGGAGGGTAGAGGCAAGGAGAACCATCTCTGTGTATGAAAAATGTCCATAAAAACGCCTGCAATAAAAGCGGCGCTGCGGTAGCCTAGGATACATTTATATTGGCTTAAATAAGAATTAGACACTGTACTAGACTGTGAAAATAGCCAATGAGTTTTACAGACAGTGAATGTATAACTTGTTAGCACTACGATACAGCTGAACTTCGATTTTTTACGCAGAGGGAATGCCATCAAACCTCCACAACCCAAATACTAGGCGATATCGAAATTATGTAGTAAGACTGTTCTCGGACTTTTTATAACTTAAACTACCCGTAACGATTGCCACAGATGTTTGCATGGCAAATGGGACTGACGGCTTAACGTGATCTCCGAGGCATGGAGGGTACTCAATGTGTTAAGAAATGGTCACCCATCCATAGACTGACCTGACATTAATAAAATATCAATCGTAATAGTTACGGTACATAACAGTTACGGTATCGTAAAGGTTACGGTTTATGTTTACCATTTACGGATCTTGATTTCATTTGGAATTGAAATATTAAATATTGATTTAATACAACGTAACCCTTTAAAGCATTAATCGTCTGTAAGTCAATACCACTAATAGTTTCGTGCTACACGTAGTAATATAATACCTACATACAGTACAGAACTGTAGCATTAATTATTAAAATTACCACTTTAACTCAAAGGTTTTCCACCCAGATTAAGCCTAGGAATGATAATATTTTTAATAATGTAATTTTTTAATTCCCAAAATAATAAATTATGATTTCGTTGGATGGTTGGGTGGTTTGACATTTATAATAATATTTTAAAGAGGTAAAGTTTGTGAGTTTGTATGTTCGTGGTTATCTCCGGTACTACTGGTCCTATTTTGAGAAAAAAATCACTGTCAAAAAAATCCTTGAGTGCTATAGACTATTTTTTATTTTAGTAAATATATATTTTCAATAATTAATTACAATAAATGTAATTGAAGTCGGCAAAAGTTCTATAAAATGGCGTGCAAGGACTGAATGGTTTTCAATAAAACAAAAATATTCATAACTTTTAGCTTTACAAAAATTCTGCGACACCATATATCTAAGTTTAATATCTCAGCCAAAAATATGGCTTTTATGTTAATTAATTTTACAAGATTAAGTTTAGATACAGGTTTACGTACGTAAAAATTCTTATGAAAACAAATGGCTAAATCAAAATCACTCTAGTAAGAAGAAATACGAAAGTGCCCACTTGAGTTCATTAAAAATTAAAAATATTTCTGTGTGACATTGGTAGGGGTAACATTAACGTTATCATCTATCCACAACATCCCATTTGAATTCTGATGCACCTGCGCCAAATGATAATGAACTGCTATTATAGTATTTTAATATCGTAAGCTTTCTACTAAGCTGAGATATGAGATATTTATACGTTTTGTTAAACCTTGGTCTCCTTTGTCGCCCTTCGGTATTGCGGAAAACCTGTCCGAATTTTCATGATTTGTGATTTTATTTTATTCTTTTTTACTGCTTTAATTTTTGGACTTAGATATATTGTGATTTGAGGATTTTACGCTTAAACTATAAGTTAATATTTTGTAGAGACGACTTGTCTATTTAAGAGTTGTTTATAATCTCCATATTGCTCTCTATGTATAGTTTGTTTAGCTTCTTATCTGAAAGCTAAATCATTAGTGACCCATAGATTATAAGATACAGTTTACGGTTACAAATTGTAACCGTAAACTGTATCTTCATTTACTGTCCACTTTTAATTTCTTTATATTTAACAAAACAGCTTATTGTAAATATTATATTATGTTTTTCCTAGTAATTTAAATAATTATACATTTTAAAACGAATATGTAGAATAACTGTGTAGGAATATTTTCAATAAAGATTACCCTTATTTTATTTGTATTATCTCTTATACCTCAGGCTACTGTTCTCACGAACAGAAGAAAAATATTACTTTATTAGTATGATTAAGGCAAGGTTTTCTTCGAGATAAAAGTTCGTTAAAAAGACAATAGAAATAATGGTATTATAGTTTTTAGTTAACAATGAATTATTTTATGTTTAAAATGTAATTCTTGGTATTAAAGATGTTTTGAATTGGCTATGTTAAATTATAATTATAATGTATCCGTCACGTTTTCTAAAATCAACATTTCAATTCGATAAAGGCTACGTATTTCGTCGAATTTTGAAAAAGCCTTATGATCAGAATTATTGTAACGAGAACCTATTGGGGTTGACAAACTAGAAAAGTGTGTGACGATTTTCACATACCATGAAACAAAAACATAATCATCATCATCAACAGCCTATAATAGTCCACCGCTGGACATAGGCTTCTCCTTAGAAAGAAAAAAAAAACTAAAACATACTACAGCGCAATCTAACACCGAATTACAGAGTAACTGCTAATCGCAATATGAATAATTCTTACACCGATTAGCATACGAGTATATACGACTTCCTAATATCGATCGTTGGGCCTCAGCCCGCCAGGCGTGGTCACCTCGCCCTGGTCGGATGATCCTCCCTTTGTGTCGGAGGGACAAAACACCCGTTCCTCAACATTTGTATTCCTGAATTTAACTCTTGCTTATGAAAACATCTCTACATACGTATACAAGATTTTATAAATAGACAACATACAGTTATAAGCTAATTAATCTAGTGACAGTTGACGATGTACTCGTATATACGAATTTCTGTAGACATCTCGGGATTGGAATTCAAACCCCAGTAAAACCTGATAAGTTTATTTTTTGTTAAATAAGTTAGAAGTCTTTCCAGTTAATACCACAAACTAGGACGACGGTATTCCATTAATGAATCACAATAGCATAAATTCTATTAAAGTTTAACAAGTTAAGTGGTTCGGATAGACGCAGACAGCAGGAGGCGACGACTTGCATTCAGCTTTATTCGTTTTATATTACTTTTTAAAACGAGTCGGACAACTTTTCTTGGAAAAATTATAAAAATTTTCATCCCAATAAGAGGACTGTTGGAAGTGGTTGTAAATCACCTCCATAGCAGCGTGTTAATTCAAAAATGTGCTGAACATTCAAATACAATACCTTGTACTTTTTTTCACGTGTAGAAACACCCTCGAGGCCGTTACCCCACATGGGTTGGGCTGTGTGTTAGAATCAAATCGACTAAAACCACACGTTGCCTATTGTACGTAATAAGTACTCCTATATCCGGGAACATTACTTCTTTACAATATTTGTTCCTAGCATTTTAAAAATAAAATTTAAAATCTTACTCTACTAAGCACATTACAATGTCCCTTTATTTTCTGTCCCTTCGGTCAACCACTCACCGGTGGTTATGTCGGACTCGAACCGACAAAACCGCACGCCGTCTCGGGTACCAGTTGCCGGGGAACCAGGTGTACCGTAGGAAATCCCTGATACCCCGACGTACCTCGTGCCATCTACGGCGTGAAGATCACCCTCTCCTGTGTGGGAACCCCTATGTCCCCTTTGTGCTCCCGAAAGGGCGCGCGTGCTCCGCAGTGCGTCTCGTCACCACCCCGGCTTGCTTTTGCTAGGCTGACTGATGGCCTCACCTACCACCCCCAGGCCTGCGCTAATGGAGGATGAAGGTCGCTCTGCGACGTCCGGCGCCAGAGTCGCCTGCGGTACCAGGCCCGTTCCCGGGCTCCGCCACCTCCTTTGCAAGCATAACTTGCTCGCAGAAGCAGACGGCGAAGTTCCACGCACTCTCACTCCGTACCAGGGCGGCAATCATGTTACTGAGCGAGAGAATTCCCACTCCTGATGCCTCTCGAGCCAATCCTCCATAACGGGTGCCCAGCGCTCGGTTGCCCAAGTCGTTCCTAGGCGAAGTTGGGATTTCTGATAATCGCTTTCTCTAGACTTATTACGTGTACAACGATAAACTCTGATTTTCGCCAGTGAAATTAAAAACGTAGCATTTCAACAGTTTTACAGAAGGGCACTACTACAATTTGTGTGTGAGATAAGATTTGTTTAAACAGAACTGTCATGATATATTTCTTTAGCTATGTGAGTTCATTGTCCTTTTACATACAACTGTTTTAATTTAAATTCTGTGACGAGCTCCGCATATGAGACATATATAAAGATAACTTTAGACTTCATTAAGACAACACTATTGTTGACTATACAATTACTAAGATTAATGGATATTGTCTACTGTGTGAATACTGAAATGATGTCCTTTTTTGTATAATAGTGTCTCAACTTTAACTGTTTTGAAAGTTCAATCGTATGGAGTACCTAATTAATTAACTCATTTTGTTAATGTCAAACTTCAACGCGTTTAGTTTTTCGATTTCCAAATGCAATAAACCATTTGAAAACTGGACTACAACTTAGTAAATTAGTCTTCTTTTCGCAAGGAAATCGACACCATATCATGAATGGTATTCAGTGCATAATTTGCCACAGAAGTGCATTAATACCCCATAACCCATTCGGTTATCCTATGCTATCTTGGTGTTTTAAATAAATTCAAAATTAGTCCACCGCTGAGCAAAAGTCTCGCCCACGAAAAGAGCTTTTGGTCTACTACACCACGCTGGCCAGACTTGTTAATATAGGGTTAGTGTTAAGCCTTCTCTTTGCAGTGCGGTTGTCCTGAGTAGTTTGTTCACTTAGTCGGCTCTTACGACACCGACACTCCGTATTCTTAACCCATCACCACGCGGACCATCATACCAACCAACCTACCAACTAATCACCCATTGCCAATTTATCTGTGTAAGTAAAGTGTAGTCTAACCTGATATTTCGAATATGCTTTTATCCTGTATAAGCATATGTATTCGCATATGTTTTTATTTTGCCTTTCGTCATGTCACGTAAATACATATATCTATTTCACACATTTTCGTAAAGATAAATTTGGTGTAACGCATTGCAAATAATTCAAAAGGAGATTTGAATTTAAATACAAACAGATCTTGTTAGTGATATTTTTCTGTGAGATATGTGTTTTGTCACCATTCATGAATACCCGAACCATTACTACGTTTAATAACAAAATTGTAATCCACAAATGGAGATAAAATTTGATGAAATAAGCCTAGATTAAAGTGCATTTATAATTAATGCGTTCGAATTTAAAATTTACTTTCAACCAGTTCTGTGGTATTAGTATAAATATATAATAAAGATACACGGAGTTATTCAACTAGTTTTGATCCGGACGGTGGCCCTATTTTAAAGTGTTAATAAAGTCATAAATGTACTTAGGGTAAACTTTGCGTATGTTACCTAGGTATAATTTTTAAGGCTTAAATTTTATGTTGTATTTTAGTGAAACACTCAACATAAAATACAAGTGTTAAATTACAAGTACAGCAAAAATACGAGTACTCCTTTTTACATTACTGATTTTGCATTTATTTGCGTTTTTAATAGAAAAGATTTTGGTATTCCGATGTTTCAGAAGTCTCAATTGTAATTATGTTACCAACCCATTTTATCGATCTTTTTACCTGGAATCAGTTACAGAATATACGACACGTTATGGTTGTCACCGCAACTACCAAAAAGCAATGTAAATGCAAATTCAGTTCCTGAATCAACAATAATTTTGTATTTTGAATAATTATGCAATGAGTCATAATGATCGAGTTTAAAATTATAAAAAGATGACAGATAGATACTCTGATAAATATATATTTCATAGTTTTTTTGAGGGTAATGAATGATCATGCATGATATGCATTAAGTCCAATATTATATACCTATATACTTCTAAAATAATATGGAATAATATTTTTGTAATCATCAGGCCTGTTACCTGCTTACTGTCTAAATAAATAAAATGAGGTTATGTTTACTACACAAAATAAATTCTACCTTATATTACACGTTCTTCTGTATTCGAGTAAGATGGCCTCTCCTGAAAGCGGATTGTCTTCAACCCGTGAACTTGATGTGGCACACTTGGGAACAGCGATGGCTTTCTATCATAATCCTGCCATAGATGGATCCATTACCGCATCGGTGGTGTGGTAAAAAGGCTAAAGGTAAAGGCTGTTAGGCATTATATTCGCATTAGTCACAGCTACCACCGCCCACACGCCTCATGACTACCACTACTAGAAGGTAATGAACCCTTAAAATAATTGTGCTTATAGAGGGTAGTTATAACAATGTGATGTGTTGACCAAAATATTAATATAAATTATGAACACAGAATCCGCTGACAAGCCTACTATCCTTAAACAAGTCCCTCGTACGTAAAAAACTACAATAAATTGGCAAAGTTTCATCTTATGGTAAACATTTTTACAGATACCACAAATCTACACTAAATTTTTTCACCATCTATGATGAAACTACTTCGATGTTTACTAATTGCCACTGTTTACTGATTATTGGAACGAACAAAACCAATTTATTCTTTCTTAGCGATTTGTTTAGTAGAGCGAAGAATATTTTTCGCTTAAAACAGGAGTTGATTTCACTCTCTGAAAACGCGGCCCGCACACGAAGTTGTTTTAATTAATATTTTCCTCTTGTATATTTCTTTGAATATAAAGTAATGAGTTTCTTTAGGTTTCAGGTTCCCTGGCTAACTTATTGTTTTAGTAGCTTTGTGGACTATGGTTTTCTTTTTTGCTTAAATATGTACATTAGAATAAAAAAAACATCTTTTAATTCCTTTGCATGAGTATGTTCCTTTTTTGCTTTATTCCAATTTGACATATACTTTCAGCTGAATAGGCTATGTCCAGCAGTGGACTTATTAAAGGCTGTTGATGTGATGTGATGTGAGGCTAGTTGACTCAATTTGAAAACTTGGTTAAGTATATACTTTAATATCTATTTTATCCCAAAAAACCAATATTTTAAAGAAAAAGCAACATTTATATTACGTATTTTGTATTTAAAAAAACAATTTAAATTTCCCTTGAAAACGCTGAATAGAGTTAAGGCATCTTGAATGACGTCACAGTCTGCAAAACCAAACTGTTTACATCTGTGTCCAGTGTCAACTGAAACTGTATTAAGGTGATAAAACATGCTAAAAACGAAAAACAATAAGGAGTAACCTGCTCTGTTGTATGAAAACGTTCACAACACCAATCATGTTTTGCGTGGCGTGACGTAACACTTTTTTATTGGTGTTCGCTGTCAAGTGACTTAATGCCTATTTTGTTAGAATTTATTTATAAAAAATATTTATAATCTTTAACTATTATGAAAATAGACTGGTTTTTTTCTTATCTATGTCTCTTCATTTATAATTTGAAACTATAAACCAAGCAATTTGTTATTTGTGGACACAAGCCTATTTTACTGCACTGTATTAGTAATATTGTATAAGACTTGCAAAACCCAAATGGTCTAACAGTAACAACATTCTAAACTTACTACGAGTTTGATGCTGAATAATGTACTCGTATTTATTTGAAGGCGGTTATGTTACGAAATAGTCTCAAAAAAGTTTAACGTACAGTACATACTTACAACATAACGTACATTGATTGATATTTCAATTATTTCTATACTATTAGTTCTCGACTTCAACTCACTATAGGTACTCCTGGCTGACTATCACATATAAAAAATTATAACACATAAATGAACGGACCGACTAGTAGAATGTCTTAGGCATTAATTTCACTTACGTATTGTGCGTAAAGTTGTAAATAAATAAATTATAGACTAAACAACAATAGTGTAGTATAGACACAGATGGTATACGAATGCCCAAGATTCTCAGTGCTCATTTAAGGTAAATTATGTTTCCTCTTTGCACGTCACGTAACATACCATATCTGGCTTTACTATATCTGGCGTAGAGCATAACACAACCTCGTGAACTATGTATAAAGGAACAGTGAGTCCATTTTCTCAAGGTACTTATGGAGGACCCTAAATTATGGTTGAAGAGCTTAGGACTGATTATGACATTTAATGGCAGTAGAGGACAACGTCAACAAAAATAAAGTAGACAGTGATGATGATTATGATTGTATTCGAATTCTGTGAAATAAAAAAATAAATATATATTAAATAAATAAATAATTACCTAAATAAAAAAAAAAAAAAATTTATTTCACCGAGCTCCTTTAAAAGTTATTTGTCTTTTTTTAATACTAGATTAGTTAGATTAAAATAATTGCATTGAAAAAAAGGGCAATGAAAATTCGGGCAAAGCCACTCACGTTGGCTTTACTTATTAAATTACAATGGTTAGATGCAGACGCAGTTATTACCCCAATGGAATACAACGAGCCATAGGTAGTAACATAAATTTATAGTTTTATTTAAAACTAGCTGAGACCCGCGGTGTTACCCGCGTTTGTTGTTATAACCGCGGGCGAAGCTAGTCTTAAAAAAGTAGCCTAAGTTACTCCTTATGTCATCAGCTATCTGTCAGTGAAAGTCCCGTCGAAATCGGTCCAGCCGTTCCAGAGATTACCCATAACAAACAGACAGACAAAAATTGTAAAAAATGTTATTTTGGCATATGTACCGTGTAAACATACATATGCATTTAGTAAAAAGCGGTTATTTTAATATTACAAACAGACACTCCAATTTATTTGTATAGATTTGCCAATAATGTCATTTCGTGTCATCGTCAGCACTATACCTTAAAATTATTTTTGATACTTTATGACGCCAACAAACACACTGTTTTACCCTGATGGTGCGCGAGGGCCGCCGCCTATAGACACTTACAACACAAAATTATCAAGAGCTTTACCAGCCCCTGAGATGAGAAAATTGAATTTTTTATTCATGATTTTACGTTCTCCATAAAGCGTCATGTTGAACTCTGTTTGAGGCAACACAACCTTTAACAAACCAAAGACGTACGTAATGAGGCCTCATCTACTAATATATATAATCATTTCATTACAACAACTATATTATATATAACTATTATATATAACTATATTATATATATAACATTATGCAGGTGCAGAAGATCTAGTTATATATACTGTATATATAACCGTTTATTATTATCCTGTCGCCCAATCATTTATTAGGAGATTCCTTTAATAATTGCTAAAGTTCCCGCATAAAATGTTAACAGAAAATTTAAGTCACGTCGTTTTTAACGATTGATGAGCTTGACGCTCGACGCTTGGGTCTTTGAAAATATTTGGTTCTCATTACTATTCTATTAGCTTTTTCATGTTGAAAACTTAATGTAAGTTTTAAAGATATAAAATGGTTGAAAGTTTTTCTAAAGAATTTGAAAAAATGCAGTTTGGTATTTAAATGGTTTAACAAAATGCAAAGCTTCGTTTATTTTATTAAAAGTAAAATTCTAGTTGACCAAAAACATTTCAGCTAGTCGGTTCGTTAGTCAACTTCAGAATGTTCCGACCTGCTGGATATATTATCCGTCTCAATTCAAGTCAGAGCATTAAAGATCAGAAACTAAAACTCAGAAATTAAATTTTAGAAGAAATTAGAAAATTTTAGTACATCTTACAGCCAAGGTCAAAGGTCAAATGTCGATAAAATACATAATGGTAATACAAGTTTCTAATATTTTTAATTGTGTTCAATATGCAGGCAATACTTCTAATGGAATATTTCTTAATTGTATATGATTTAGTTAATAACATAGTAACACAGTTACAGGGCAGTTTTAAAACAATGTTGATTGTAATACAAATATTCAAGTATGATCTTAGTATTTATCAATATACTGAGTTAAGTATTTTTTTTCTAAAATAGTTATATTTCTTCAATCCCATGATCAGATACTACATCTCTATACAGACTTTCGTCTTCTTTAAAGACATTGACTATTTATACCAATATAACCATAATAAAGCACTTCCTTCATTCATTTCTATAACACCCTACACCATTGACAGGGAATCCTTTGCCATATATCCTAATTCATTCATTACTCAAAACGGGCTTCATGGAAATTCGCTGTATCCAGAGTGAGGTAGCCAGAGCCCACCAAAAGTAAGTCTGGGGGAGGTACCTAAAGGTTCTTCAGACGATAGTCTTGCCATCAGGTGACCCGTCTCCTCCTTATTCCATTGTCTATTCCAGTATAGTGTAAGTAAATTTTAGGTCGTTCAGATTAGAGCAATTTCTAATAATTTCCTATTTATTTAGAAATGTAGGATTTATGGAATATCCAAATTATTTTATAATGTTGATCCTCATTTCGGTCGGCTCATTGTATATTTTCTTTCCGGGACCATGCCACCTGTCGTTCAGTATGTGAGCCTCGTTTGCGCACTCTCTGTATAACGTAATAATAATGAGGTTATGTTTAGACAAAAGGGTTTTTTAAGAGGGTTATTCTTCTATGTATATTTAATGTGTAAAATATTATGTCCGGTGAGGAAAAGTGGTTACGTGTAACATTTAATCCTTAGTGCTTTTTTCATCACTTGTTTACACTACTAGAGTGATCTATTAAGAAAAAAAAAGTATTAAATGATATGCGGCTACGGTACCAATTGCTTTAAACATCGCTAATACTAATGAATAATCAAATAACACACAATTTGCCATTATGCGAAAAAATATACAAAAATGAACTTAGTTGAAATACAGGTTTCAACTATTAGTAGGTAGGTCAATCTATAGTAATATGATATTACTTATTGCTGTTTTTTTTTAACTTGTTATAAATCAAGTAAATGTTTAAAAATGATCAGTAAATGTTTGTGATTTTGTGAAAAATATAATAAAAAATATAAAGAGTTTTAAAAAGTATGCCTTACACACATAAATATGACTTAGAAGAAATACGATATGCATAAAAACATGGTCTTCGACTGGAATAGATCTTAGTAGATCTAAACTTGAAAAATATTATGGTACATCTAAAGTAATGTTAATGTGAACTCATACGTAGACCAAATGCAACACCAAAGTATTGTACATAACTACCGCCAAGAAATACAGCTGTTATTTATCGCGAGGTCCGTCTGACCCTCGATCTAGTGCCCTGATAGTACCCCTAAATCACTTTGTATGCCTCTTTTATTTGTTCAGTAGGGATACCTCATTCGTCTGACCACAGCAATTGAATACTAAGTCGGTATATACATAATTTCCTATTGTACAGGTACCGCTTTGTGTGATTTATGCTCCGTTATTGTTACTCGTACACTCATTTGTTTGCGAGATTGGTTTTGCTATTACTTTTGTTATGAATGTTTGTCGGTTTTTGTAATCGAGGTGAACCGTAATAACAGCGATTTTTCTTTTATTTGAGTTTACATTAAGGTTAAGTATATTTAAAAAAAGGCGAAAGAAAATGTTTATTTATTACTGATCAGACTAAATTCACTTATACTTGAGTTCAAAGTTTTATACACAGGATGGCATTTTATGAACTTTCTCGAATTGATTAGTACGTAAACTCGCTAGCAGTGGTCCTAATTAGGACCCTCGCGTATTGTGATTTGATGGCGTATCTACCTCTTGTTTATATATAATATCATTGGGCCTAGAAAACACTTTGTAATACTTGCAAGAATAATTTGATATTATGAAAAAGCAAAATACACATTTATTGCAAAAATCTAAACTAAAATATGTTGTAAGACTATATCAGTTACGTATTTCAGTATTAATCTACTGTGTATAATACAACTACAATTTGACTAAACAAATAGAATTTCTAGAAATCAGACAAATGTGCCTGTACACTGTGTAATTGCAGGGAACATAGAATGTAGATTGTAGAACTGTCTCCGTGTTACAGTGACAACGTTCCGCTTGTGTCTGTACAAATTTTCGACTTCGTTCCACTAAAAACGTCGTTTTACACAACAATTCTATACTACAGTTTACGACTACACTCTGTGTTTCTAGTCTCTATGTAAAATATACAAATACTTTTTAGTACCATAATTTTGTAGTGAAATTGAAGAAAATTTTAAAAATGACTTTTTATATTTATACAAATAAATAAAATTGAATGTCAAAATAATAGGGTTTTCATGCTCACACGGTTGTTTGTTGTCACAAAATGTCACATAATCATGACATTGCTGATATTTGCCTCAATTAAAAACTCTAATTTAAATTCAAACCAAACCAAAGGACTTATTAGGACTAATTGTTCTAGAGATTTGCATCTAGACAGCGACTAAAGTTTTTAACTAAATTTTCATACCTTAATGTGTAATTCTTTAAAAAAATACTTTAAGAATAAATTTTAATATCATTACTTTACTTGTCCACTAGTTTAATTTAGTATAATTCTCGTATAAGATCTATTTTAAATCGAAATTTCTATCATTGTAACATATATTGATCACATAAATAAAATAAAAATTAAATAACGAAAAGAAAACTCCTTAGCCACATTTTAATAGTAAAGATAGCATAAATATACTTAAAATAATTTTATAATCGTTTTTTTCAGGCACGCCAACTTTGAAGCTAAATTATATACTCGCATATAGTACATATCTGTATATATTACATACGAGTATATAAAACAATATGTTACTCTTGTCATAAGCATTGCTAAAAATTCTTAGTGAGTGCTCAAACAGAAAAGTAGCGTACAGTCAGGATAATGTTTAATTTACAACAATCATAACGTAACATGGCATAATAAAAAATCCAAAATACAACATTCTTAAAGAGAAAATTTATAAAGAGGAAGTGAGATATTTTAATTTACCGTCGTGAGCCGCTTATCTTTACGCAGACGAGTTGGGCGAATTTCTCAAAAGATACAAGGGTTCGGCGAATGGGGCGAATTTCTCACAACACTTGTGCGAAGGGCGATAATTCATGAGGTCATTATAGTCATTATTATGATAGCCAGAGATACTTGAAAGAATTAAAAATTATTAATGTGGCAATTCTGTTATAAATAGTTGTTAAATTATTTTTATCTGTATTCTTATTACTGGCTAAGTAATATTTGGAATATTAGAATATTAGAGTAGATAAAAACAGTTTTGTTTATTGTGAAAATACAACTAACGTAGTTAAGACAGTAAATTAGTAAAAATAAACCTAAGAAGAGTAAAACATAATATTATTAATGTTGTATTTGTAAACCCAAAGTTGGAATCATTTCTACGTTTTGATGTTGTATTTTAAAATAATACTACTGGATAAAAACCCTCTGTTAGAAGGCAAACTCATACCACTTTCTGGCTAGTGTTCAACATTTTCACTTGCTATATACCCAACACGGTCCGGTTCCGCGTACGTCACAGTACTCACAGCACAGCCACACTAGCTGTGCACTTTTATATAGTATAACGAGACCAATTTGTCGCGGCACTGCAGAATTGTCGCCTACGCCATATATCTAGAGACAATGAGTGTTCCTGTAGCTTTTTGTAGTTAGAAATTGTGACTGTTTGAGTGTTTTTTGAAAAAATTGGAGGTGTCGAGGTGTCGAGGATTAAAAGAGATGTATGCAAGCTATGGGAATATACGAAGTGGTGCCGTTCAAAATTTGTGCGATAATTTTTACATATAAAGTGAGTCCAATAAAACAGGTATTAGCTTTGAGATACGACGGCTAATTTTAAAAGAACTTGTATTTTTTGAAATTCCTTTTTACGTCAGTATTTTAGTGAGAAAATAACCTGCATCAATTGTTGTTATATCCGCAGTGAAACGAGACTTAATTAAAGTGCCTCTATGTCCAGCAGTGGACGTCTTTCGACTGAGACGATGATGATGATGGTGATGATGATAACAGAATACCAACTATTTCTATCGTGGGAGAGTCATGCTTCGGCAAATATGAACTAACTCGACCGGGGTGATCCCAGAGCCCCAAAGAAAACCGTTGGTAAGCAACTGTCAATGATTTTCACCCAGTAAGTGAGATTACAGTCGGCTGAAATTAACCCTATTATTTGCATTTTGATTTTTTTAATCCATTTTTTAAATTTAATATAATATTATGGTTTTACGTCATTCACTGTCGAAAGTGGAGATACTTGTTTGCCTTTTCTTCAGAACCTATTCCTGAGTGCGAAAATTCGTCCGCGTCCGTCATTTCTTGTTCATTCTTAAATACTTTTGTTATATGCACACCAATCGTGCAAAAGAGTAGGTATATACACCCACTTCGATTTATCTCTACATCGCCCTTAAAATAAAATAACAATTAAAATAACTCACCTTGAATTTCCCCTTGCTGAAATATAATTATATAACGTTGATAGACAGCAATTATTATTTAATAAGTTAAGTAATAAGTTATGTATTTCAAATAACTAAAAATAAAAAATTCATAAATAAGCCTAAAAAACTCAGCCAGGTACTAAAGAATTTAATATAAGTCTTAAAATAATGTCTATGTTTTTCACATTCGCTATAAATATGAAAGTATAATTTTAAAAACGATCGCATTTTCACCGTTCTCAGAGGCAAATATTCCTAGTGTATACATAAAACTTAAATTAATATACTAGTAAAATATCAGACAAATTTTTAGATACCCGTTTCGGTAAATTAAAAACGGTTCGAGCGTAAAGCAAATTATGCTACTTATTTCCTTCTCATTTGTTTCTAACAAACTTCCATCAAAACAAATTTGTTCAAAATTTCTTCGGCCGAATTTCACGAAAATAACTCATAAATGAGGTCGCCGAAGAATTGTCACAAACTTTGTTATGAGTCATAAATTGTAACAGTCTACCTGAATACGTTTTTTTTACTTTATATTAACGTTTAATAAAATAATGTTGTTCTTCGCTATAAAACATTTATCGGCACTAAGGCTCCATCTCTGAGATTGGCAGTTTATGAGACTTTAGTTGTTGTCCTATATGGGTCGACAATAGTATAACAGAAAACTACGTCCGTATGTTCAATTTTTCGATTTGTTTTAATTTTCCAAAGAGGGTTAAGAATTTATTAAATAAAGGTAATATTGAGTTAACGTAACAAGTGATTTATCCGTGTGATGACGGATTAAGAATACGTAATAGTCGACTAAGGAAGAACACTACGCAAAACAACAGCACTGCAAAGAGAAGGAAAACTTGATACAAACCCTATACCAACCCGTCTGGCCAGCGTGGTATAGTAGGCCAAAACCTCCTTTCAGAGGAAAGGCCTTTGTCCAGCAGTCGACTATCATAGGCTGTTGATGAACAAGTGATTACGACTTAGCTTTCTTCTATAGTTTAATCTCTGACACAGCTAGATAATCACAGTAATAATATTTACCTAATGTAAATAATATATTACCGTTGCCTCTGAACTAAATAAAAACTGAAAAAATACACATAAATAACCATTATTGTATAACTATGTCGTATCTAGCTAAACCGCTTTTCAAAATAGTGTACATTATTGTCAATTGTGAGAAACCTGTCACCTGTATAACGCAATTTGTTTCACAGCTAACATACAATTACTCTTCTGTTTCTAACATTTATTTAGTTATAAACAAACATATCCAAAAGTCTAAATTATAACGGATAGATATCCACTGAGACAAATGTCAAGATTCAACGACAAAAATAATTGCGAAATACAATCATTTTATGTAACCTTCAACGCCGTATGTTGGTTTTAAGTGATCAATCTTTCAGCATCGCTACTATTACTACAGTTATTTCAAAAAAGTCGTAAAGCACCGTAAGTGTCATACTAGTTTAGGACATACATTCATAATTGTAGTATTAAAGTTATGTCGAACTTACTTTGACCATAAAGTGAGATTGCTACACTTGAGTTTGTTTATGGGTTTATTAGTAACAGTGGACATTGTATTTGTTATGAAACTACAGCTAAAATAATACATGTTTACAAGTTTCAAAGATATTAGGGTTATGTTTAGTATAACTTAATGAAGCCAAATACAATATTTATTAGCGGATAGAAACTGATGTAATAAAAGAGAGCCCTAAGGGTCCACATATCCGATTAGACAAGTGGTCCGCTACTCGCTACTGTAATGGATCCATCCGTTATAATACCACTACGATGTAATAACATGTCATTGTAATCTTCTGTAAATATCAACCCAAAATACAGTTAGTTGACAAGCGTATCGTTTGAGAACGACAGAAGTAATTCGATATTCTTTCTGTACTATCAAAGGGCTTTAAATTAAAATCTTTTACACAGACGTATTATATATATACATATATTAACCTTTTATACATAGGTATTTTTTTTTTTTTCTTTATTTACCAAAAGGTGAGGATTTGATCACGAAGTGATCATGTCACCCCCATAGGAAACTACTAATACAATTCTACTACTACTAATACATAGGAAACTACTAATACAATAGGATACTACTAATCAACTACATCTATTCTTAAAACCTAAATTAACAATTTTGTACAACAGTTTCGCTTGGTCTGACACGGGCATAGACAAGATGGTGTTACAAACTCGAACAGAACGCAGAGATATGCCGTGTTTCATTTGAAACCGATCTCTTTCAGCTTTATTTCTTTGGCATTCTACCATTATGTGATAAACATCTTCCCTAACATTGCAAATAGTACAGTTAGGTGAAGAACTTTTTTTCATCATATATGTGAAGCTATTTAGAGGCATACATAGGTATTTGTAAAAGATTGTATATTTTAGGCTACTATTTCACTTCTTGAAGTACCACTAAAATATGCTAAATCTGTGTCCTGCTGTTATAATATATATGAACAAAAAAAAAAAAGAAAAAAAAAAAGAAACAGAGATCGATCGAGTACCGGCAATAACACACAAAGTAACTGTGTGTGTCATCACTTACTTCTATGTCATCATGTTTATGTCATACTAGGGATGCCTTTTAAGTTCTGTCATTTCCATATTTCCCGGCAATTTTGAATTTGGAACTGTTCTATATTCGAATGTGTTTAAATTTTGAATTTCAAAACAGTTGAAATTAGGATTAATGCTATTGTTTAGTCACAGCGTCGATTGAAATCTGTCAGGTTACGTACAAAAATAAATCTTTCTAAGGAAAATGTAATAATAATTTTCTACAACTTTAGAAGAGGCCTGACACGGCTTCAGTGTTTTGAAGAGCTAACATCTGTGTTCAGTGATGAAGCCCCATGTCTGCGGACTGTCGAACGCTGGTATTTAGAATTCCATCGTGGACATACTAGTGTTAGTGCCAAATCTCGCGAAGGACGCCCAAAATCCGCCTTCACTGAAGATAACATCATTGCTGTGAGACAACTAATTCTCGAAGATCGTCATGTGACATATCGAGGGATAGAGGCTCTATTAGGCATCTCAGGGAGAACCATGTAGAAGATCTTGCATGAAGCGTTTGGTGTGAGAAAGCTAGTTTGCCGTTGGATACCGCATCTGCTTTCCGACGACCACAAGGCGGCCCGCGTCAGATGGTGTAAGAAAACTCTGCAAAGGTTCAACCGTGGAAAGTCAAATCACGTCTACGACATCATCAGTGGTGACGAATCTTGGATCTATGCCTACGGTCCTGATTCCAAACAACAATCTACAATCTGGGTCTTTCAAGACGAGCCAAAGCCGACCAAATTTGTTCATTCTCGAAGCACTTCAAAGAAGATGATGGCTACGTTCATTTTAAAAACCGGCCATGTTGAGACTATTGCACTTGAAGATCATTGAACGGTTAACGCAGAGTGGTATACCAGAGTTTGTTTGCCACAAGTCATCGCCGAACTTCGAAAATCTAACTTAAAGCGACGCATCATCCTGCACCACGACAACGCAAGCTCACACAGCGCTCATCAAACGATTGAGTATTTGAAGCAGGAAAAAGTAGAACTTCTTGAGCATCCTCCATCCAATCCTTTTTTTTTTTTTTTTTTTTAACGTGTGGAAATCCCCTCGGACCGTCACCCCTCCGGGGTTTGCGGCGGGGTGGTGTGTCGGACTCGGACCGACTAAAACCACACGGTGTGCCACTCTGCGCCTGTAACAGGAGGGATCCGGGAACAGCTGTTGTTAAGACATCCGGACCCCTCCTAGCGCCAGCCCGCTCCTGGTGCGGGCTCCGTCTCAGTGTTGATGTTCCTCTCTTTAGGCGACGTCCGGCACACGCGGACGCCGCCCCCTCGCGGCTGGCCAAACTAATGCGGGTGGAGGGGAAACCCACCCCGTCCACCCGCGGCCACACTCAGGGCGGCATGAGGCTGTGGTAGGCGGGCCTCCGCCGCCCGGTTCGCCGGCGGCGGATCGGGTCCGAGTAGAGGTCGTCCTCCCGGGCCCTCTCCGCCGCCTCCTTCCGCGAGATTACTACCTCGCAGAAGGTTGCGACCGCGGTAAAACAACTGTCGCTACCGGCCATGGAGCGTACTACGGCCGGTAGCGAGAGATCCACTCCGATGACTGCAGTGAGGGCCCGGCGCTGCGCCGCCCATGCGGGGCAGACCGCCAGCGTGTGCTGGGCCGAGTCCTCACTGCAGTCGCAGTGGTGGCAGGCGGGACTCAGTTCCCTCCTAGCGACCGTGTGCAGGTACTTTCCGAAGCAACCGTGCCCGGAAAGCACCTGCGTCAGTCGGAAGGAAAGGGTCCCGTGCTGCCGCCCTGCCCACTCGGCGATGACCGGCTGGAGAGCCTCCACGGCGGCGAAGCCAGCGCGTGGAGTCTCCAGCCGGAACGACCAACGAGCCATCGTGGCTCGGCGAGCGGCTTCGCGCCACTCGCGCACATCCTCGGGCGGAGGGCGAAATCCGCTCTCCGCCCGGTAGTCAGCCACTCGCCGATAAACTTCGGCGAGCACTTCCGCCTCCAAATCCCACGGGGGAGTTCCGGCCAATGCGCATGCCACCTCCGTCGAAACGGTGCGGTAACCGCGTATGGCTCTGACCGCCATTACCCTCTGAGGGCGCCAGAGGCGTACCCTATTCTGGGCGGTCAGAGCCGCCGCCCACACCGGTGCACCGTACAGTGCCATTGACCGGACAACCCCCGTGTACAGCCGTCTTGTCGCGACGCTGGGTCCACCCATATTGGGCAAAAGTCGCCCTAGGGCAGACGCAGCGCCGACCAGCTTTGGAGCAAGCTGTCGGAAGTGCTCGTCGAAGAGCCACCTCCCGTCGAGGATCAGGCCCAGATATTTCATCTGGGCCCGAACCGGTACGAGGACCGAGTTGACCACTATTGAGGCGCCAGGGGGTGGACCACGACGGGGCCCATGGAATAACAGGGCCTCCGTCTTATCTAGGGCCACCCGTAAGCCCAGCGCCTCAATGCACCCGACCACCAGGGAGACTCCCCCTGTGGCCAGGCGCGCCGCCTCTTGGAAGTTTGCCCCCCGGGGTGTCACGAGGGTATCGTCTGCGTAACAGATTACACCCAGCCCGGGGGGGAAATCGGCGCGAAGGGCCCAGTCGTACCCTATGTTCCACAAGAGGGGTCCAAGAACAGACCCCTGTGGAACACCGCACGACATGGGCCGACACCTCAGATTACCTTCTCGGTCCTCGTACACGACGGTACGCTCCTCTAAATAGTCTGCCACCAGCCGCCTCAGGTACTTTGGCACCCCATGATAGTGGAGTGCTTCCCTGATGCAGCTGAATGGCAGACTATTGAATGCGTTGGCGATGTCTAATGACACCGCCAACAGCACGCCGCCTCAGCTCACGGCCTCTTCGGTCACGGCCCTCAGGCGCAACACGGCGTCGACTGTCGAACGCCCCGCCCGAAAACCAAATTGGGCGTCCGACAGATCGGGGCCCACCTCGCAGAGGTGCCGGACGATGCGGGCAGAAAGAACCCTCTCAAACAATTTGCCCGCCTCGTCCAGCAGCACGATGGGCCTATAGGCCGCGACCGAATCGGCAGGCCGTCCCGGCTTCCTCAATAGGACCAGCTTCCCGCTCTTCCAGCACTCAGGGAAGCGTCCCGACGCCAAGCTAGCGTCGAACACCTCCCTGAGGCGGTCTGCCATGTGGTTGAGGGCCAGGGCCAGCACTCGGGCCGGTACCCCGTCTGGCCCAGGGGCGGTGTTCTTGGAACGGATCCGTAGAACAGCCGCCCCTACCTCCGAATCCCGGACGGGCGGAACATTGTCCTCCCCGTGCTCCCCGTCGTCTCCGGCCAGGGAGGCCATCGACGGGGGAGTGTGTTCCGCTCGTTGTGGGAAAAGGCCCTCAACCACTTCTCGCAGGAAGCTGGGCTGGAGAGTCTCCGTAAGGGGGGGGCCCGACGCGCGGAGCTTTTGTCGCACCGCGCGGTAAGGGCGACCCCAGGGGTCACGATTAAGACCCTCCAGCATCTCCTGTCTCTTTTCCTCTTTGGCGCGGCTAATGGCCAGCTTCAGAGTTTTCCGCGCCCGCCGGTACTCCTCATGAAGCCGGTCCTCCTCACCGTCTCCACGGTGACGCCGCCGACTGCGTGTGTAGGACCTCCGGGCACGTGTACAGGCCGCACGGAGGTCCGCCAGCTCCTGGGACCACCAGTAGACCTCCTTCCTTGGAGGCCGACGACCTCGAACGCGGGGCATGGCCGCATCGCATACATGCGTAATCGCATCGCGAAAGCGGCCAGCCCCCACGTCGACCTCCTCGGTCGGAGCCTGAGGAGACAGCCACGAGTGAATTATGGCTGCCTCCTCTAGTAGGTCCCGGTTCAGCCTGGCAACAGCCCACCGCGGAAAGCGGGATAAACGCCGCGCCACGTGACCCCTACTGGAGTCCTGGGTCCGGGAGAGCTCAAATCGGATATACAGGTGATCCGAGAGCGTCTCAACCTCTTCCAGGACACGCCAGTTCCTTACTCGTGCGGCGAGGGCAGGGGTAGCGAACGAGAGGTCCACTATCGACCCCCCCTGCTGTCGCACGCACGTGTTGGTGGAGCCTCTGTTTAGAAGACAGAGGCCCACCGAGGCCGCCCACTCCTCTACGGCCTCGCCCCTGGCGTCCGTCCTGGGGGAACCCCACGCAATGGACTTTGCGTTGAAGTCCCCCAGCACAAGGACGTGCCCAGACGCTAGTCGCCGTATCGAGGTCTCCAAGCTGATTAGGAAAACCTCGAAGTCGTTCAAACTCCGGTTGGGGGAGAAATAGACACCATATATGGTGATCCCCCCCCACTCGACGGCAACATATCCAGTGCCCTTGTCTCTTAGCGACAAGGGCGGGGAATGAGCCGTCGTGGAACCGACGACTGCCACGGAGCCGTCCCAGTCACCCATCCAGTTTGGACGGGGAGGGACAGAATAGGGCTCCGCGACTACGGCAACACCTATCGACCACTGTGCCATGGTTTGCAGGAAGAGATCCTGCGCCGCGGCACAGTGGTTCAGGTTCGTCTGGACCAGGAGGTTGGAGACTTGATCCATTACTGGATCGTCTCTACAACCTCCTCCATGGGCGACGACGACGACGCACGTACTACGTCGGAGGCAGCCTGGGTCGACTGGCTAGCCCCTGACGTCTGCCGAGAACTGCGGGGAGGCTTGCAGCCTCTCTGCCCCATCTGGTGATTGGCGGGCTTATTGCCCGCCGCACACGCTGGGCAGTGAGGGGCGGCAGAGCATTCTGCCGCCTTATGCCCCGGTTGACCGCAGCGGAAACACAGTCCGCCGCAGTCAAAACAACTGTCGCACTTGACGCGCGTGTGTCCCGTGGCCAGGCATTTAAAACACCTCATCGGTCTCGCCGCCAGGACTGTGATCCTGGCGCTCACGAAACCGATGAGCAGCCTGCCGGCGTCGGCCAATACTTTGGCCGACGCTACGGGACAGCTGACCCACACGGCGCCAAGCCCTCCTGGACCGGGGCGGATGGTGCCGACCCTGACGTTGTCCGCGCTGCACCCCGTCTTCTCCCGGATTACAGCGCGGACATCTTCGGCCGTCACAGAGTCGTCCAGGCCCGAGATGCGCAGCTCTGCGCACTTAGTAGGCCTGGCGATCTTTACACCATCCGTGGCTGTAAAGAGTCCCCGCAGCTTCTCGGCAAATGTGTCCGCCGTCTTAGCGCCTTCAGCCCCAGGGAACTCGAGGACTCGAGCTCCCGTCTGGGCGAGGCGCATCCTGACCCCCACCGTTCCAAAATCGTTGGCGAGGCTGTCCCGGGCCTTTTTGAAGACGGCCGCGTAGGACAGCCCGCCGTCCGCCGCCTCCGGGGACACGGTCACCACTACAGCCGCGGTTTTGGGCGGCTGCAGCTTCCGCGGCCTCTTTGTGGAGGCCGTTGCCACCGGTGGCGAAGGCTGGGCTTGGGCTGCTTTTTTGGCAGCCTTTTTGGCCCGCCTTCGGGACTTCTTGGAGCCCCTCGCCTCCTGCCAACCCTCGTTGGAGGGGGCAGGTGCGGAGGGGCCCGGCAGGGGTGTCGGAGTGGGGAGCGGAGGGAATGCCACTCCGCTCCTCGGCGCCGTTTTAGGCCCCGTCTTGGCCGGCGCCTGGGGATGTGCCTTGGCCGGCGCCTTAGCCGGTGCCTTGGCCGGCGCCTGGGCCGGTGCCTTGGCCCCCCTCCTCGGCTTTTGGGGAGCCGATGGAGTCGGGGCAGACGCCGCCGCCGCGTAGGAGACGCGGCCTCCCACTACGGGGAGCGCGGTCGGAGCGGCGGCCTTAGGCCGCTGTGCCGACGCGAGCGGGGGGCGCATAATCGGCGCAGGGGGCAGTCTCGCCTCCAGGCCAGCCAGGCGTCCGTCCAGCATATTCCCAACTGCGATGAGGATTTCTCGCAGTTGGGAGTCAAATGCCCCTGAGTTGGTGGTAGGGGCAGGCTGGGACTGGGACGCGGACGGGGCTTCCCGCTCGGGGAGGTTCGCCTGGAAGCGGGCGAACTAAGCGCTCAGCTCGTTCACCCGCTCCGTCAGCTTCTCGTTGGCCACCTGCAGGCGAGAGACGTCGCCCGCTAGGCCCTCCACGACCTCCGACAAAGCGGAGGAGGAGTCCTTAAGGGCCCTCACAAACGAGCCCTTAAGGTTCACGGATTTGGTGGCCACCTTTTCGATGACGGCCACCGCCGCTTTCGCCCTCTCCTGCACGGACACGGGAGCCTGGGGGGCATTTCCCACCACCGGCTCCCGAACCTTGAGCAGGAGATCCGCGATCTCCTCCTCCGCTACGGCCTCGCCGTCCACCCGTACGTTCCTGTACGACTCCGCGTTGGAGAACGCGGAGCCTGACGGGATCGCGACCGAGGCCGGTTTGCGCGCCCTCCCTCGGCGACTGCTTGCCACCTTTGGTGGCATCATTTCGCCGGACGTGTCGGTTTCCACGTCCCCTGAGCGTCCGCGTTTCCGGCTGTCGCTCCGCTCCGCTTCCATGGCCTCCGCGCCATCCGATGAAGCGGCGGATCCGGAACGCAGCCGATCCGATGCTCTTCGGCTCCCAGTGACCAGAGTCAGACTGACCTCTGGGAGCCCCATCGAGATAGGCGTTTCCGACACCATCTCGCCCTCAGTGGACGACCCATCCGCTCCACTATTCCTCTTCACCTTTGCACCCTTCGTTTCAGAGTCCGTTTTGCTTGCCTGTTTTCTTTGTATATTTGTTTCCGTTCGTTTTTTGTTTTGGTTAGACTTTATGTGTTCCATGATAAATCCCACGAGTGGGGGAGAACTAAAGGTCCACCCGGGCAGAGATCCCCCATTACCCGGGCAAGCGTAAGTTTTTAACCCAACCGAGGGGTCCGCAGGTACCTCGGCTTGGAGTGCGCTCGCGACTGAACTTCCCATCAGCCATGCATCCCCTGGCCACGCACCAGAACACGGGATTCGGGGAATTTTTTAGAGAGGTTATCTTCCTCGCGGTCCGGGCGGTTAAGCCAAGACCCTCGCCCCGATCAGAGCCGCGAGACTTAACCACAGCGCTCTTCTCGGGATTACGATATGCCGACGGTTGACAGGGAGACTACGTCCCCCTGCCTGCTCGGTGGTAGTGTGAGTACACGCCGAGCCCGTCCTCCTTTCTCCACCGCTGTCAGCGGAGAAACTGTGGCCCCTACAGGGCCCCGCCATCAGGTTTTTTACCGAGGTTTCCTCCTCCATGCTCCGAAGAGCGAAGAGCCAGCAGGGCAACCGGCAGACACGCCCACCCTGCTGGACCAGGCCTTGCCCGAGAGCCGATGAACGGCTGCCTCTTCTGCTAGAATATTGGCCGCTGGCTATAATCCTCTCCTCCAAGAGGACAAGGAGGGAACAGTACCATCGCCAGCGTTTCCAGGGTGCACCACGAGGAGGTTTTCTAGCCCAGCACCCCCCTCCATCCAATCCTGACCTAAGCCCTAACGATTTCTTTACATTTCCTAAAATTTAGAAAAGTCTTCGTGGTCAAAGGTTCCAGGCCGGTGAAGAAGCAGTCGACGCTTTCAAGTCAGCCATTTTGAACACCCCCACTTTAGAGTGGAATAAATATTATAATAGCTGGTTTGAGCGAATGGAAAAGTGTATTAAGCTACATGGTGAATACTTTGAAAAAGAATAAAAAATACTATAAGGTTCTAGTTGTGTTTTTTTCTTCAAACGACGAAACTTAAAAGGCATGCCTCGTATAAACTGAATCTCTCAAAATATCTGACAATAATATAATAATTATTCTTCTTTTGTAACACATTTAAAAATGTAATCAAAATGTATATATAATTCAATAAAGAGAATAATAACAATTCCGACATCTAAATACAATTCCATCTAGTTTCAAACTAAGCAGAGCTTGTATTATAAAAGCTAGATTGACAAATAGAATACTTGTATACTTTTTTTGTATTTTTTTTTACAATATCTTTACAAAATAATTTTGATGCGATATTGTAGTTACATTAATTCTTCATTACAAAGTAAATCAACAAATTTTACTAAGTGCTATACGAGTAATTGTGAAATCACTCAGTGCAGTGGCGTACGCCGTCGGTTGCGTGCGAGTGGGTTCTCTGCAGGCGCTAGTGTACTCGGAGCATAATGAAGGAAAATATATTAACATTGTTTAGAGAAGAAGTGGCAGATAATAATAATAATAATAATAATAAATATATTTATTGGTCCAAAGGTGTTACAACAGTAAAACTAGCAGACACAATTGGTATTTACAGTATTATACGCTAAAGTTCTAAAGTTACAAAATATTGTTGTATATTCAAAATTTGAACCATGTCTCTTAAACTAGGCTACGCCTGTATCTTAAGAGACAGACAAGTGGCAGATGAACTTCTGATGTTATCAAAGAAAAGAAAAAAACCTAATTCAATATTCATAAAATCACTGACCTACATAAATTGTTGTTTGATACATGAAACAAGATAGTATTATGTCCTATAAAATAATGAACAATGCGGCGTGCTCCTGTCGCCATGGTACAAATATGATAGGTACCGACCGACGCGTGCCTTGTTCTCACGCACTGTCCGCCGCCGACGACGTTTCTAAGAACTCAGCGCTCAGCATTTCCATACATAGCATTCGTACGCTACCGGCGGCGGGCACGCGTCGGTCGTCGCTCGCACGCGACGGACGTTTAGAGAACGCCGGGCCTTAGTGCATGCGCGCGCCACCGCCAGAAGGAACGGCCGCCGTCGGCGTCCCGCGTAACCGTCCGGGACACACAGACCCACCCTCTTTAATACATCTGCATTATGTATCCCTCCTTTAATCACCTTAAAGATAAAGGGTACGAGTGTGTGTTCCCTCCTGACCCTCAGTTCATTATATCCGACCATACCTAATATAAACAGAGTAGAATACATTAATGGATAAAAAGGATAAACCCCGTAGAGCTTCATGTAAATAAATCTGATAAACTTATTTGCACCCGCTCTAACATAAAACTATTGTTATTTAGTCTCATGTGGAGCCCAGATATATATTATACATACATATTACTCGTATACATAGAAAACACCCAAACTCCGAAATAAATATTTGCAACCATACAAACATTTGGTTCCACCCAGAAATCAAACCCGAGACCTCCGCACTGCAGTCCCATACGCTACCACAGCACCACCGAGGCAGTCAAATCGTCAAAAAAATGAAGATATGTAGCAAAGCTTTCATGTTGGAAAAATACTTTGAGGATACTGCAAAATTGTATGGCTTTTATTTGTCACATCCGAATAATTACAAAAGAAAACCTTTCAATGATGCACCCTCCTATGGGTTCATGCCGTATATTCAAATTCAATGAACTGGACCAACCTTGGAAATTAGGGACACATTCAAAGGTTATGCCGCAAAGACAAAGTTGAAAGTATACTCAAAATGATGATCCACCCACATTTTTTAAAGAGTTTCTACTTTGGCTACTTCATTGATATATTTTTGGTTGTCATTTATAATCATTTATTATTTGTTGTTGATCGAATGGCTTATTGCTACTTTTTACATAGCTTTGTATATTTCATCGTTTTTAAATTAGAGAAGTCAACTAAATGCTATATATGTTTGAGGCTTACTAAATACACACCATCGTAGAATATTTCTATGCAACTCAGATCATGCTCTGGCAATAACGTTAACAATTCATTGGGTATGTAAAAAGTACAAAGAATGTAACAAAATGTTATTTAATTTTATGATTTAATGTTCTGACATTCACCTAAATTAAAACTTTTAGTAGATAATCAAGTATTGTCGGTATATGACATTCAATATTAACGGCTTTAATGCCTTCCCAATCACCTATGACTCCGTCTACGTCAGTCTATTTGACCTGCGTCGACCTGATCTTAATGTGTTATGTTAGATGCAAATTGGGTATTTGATTAAGAGGATTAATGAACAATTTGTACACGTACAACCAAACATAATGCATCTCATGATAATATCGTCATACTCAATATAAAGAGTTAATATTTTGTATTTTTGGTGGTTTTTGTCTTTAGTCTTAGTATAAACTAATACTAAGGCTCAATGGTTTGAAGAAATATTTCACGTTTATTTTATTATTCGGGTGTATTTTTGTTTATTTTGTTTTTATATTATATAATGGGTGTATTATATATATTTGTATAAGCTTAAATATATATATTTTTTTGTTTCTTTCTTTCCTAATTTAATTTTTGTATATCTCAGGAACAATACCCTTTTTCTGAAAGAAAGGTATCCTATACTATTTGCCCTCTCGTACCTCTGGTAACCCTCAACAAGCCCTCCACCATAGATAAAACATTATAAACCAGAGACCCTCCACTCTTTATAATAGTAGAAAAAACTGTAATACACCAGTGTACGAGAAATACAAAAATATGTCATCAGTCGATTGAGGAAACTGTCACACTACTTGCCGTGCTGCTTCATAAAAAAGAGCTATGCTAAAAAAAGGTTGAACATGAATCTTCAAATGTAGCTGCGAATTTTTAACGAATGCAAAAATCTGAAATTAAACTGGAGTTCGTACATTTTTGGAGCCGACGTAGTTTGTATTAGTTTTTTTCTAGTTTAATGTATCCGTCTCGGTACGGAGTTACGTCGTAAAATGGGATTTAAGTTTTAACCAACCTTTACATCGCTTTTGTACACTTCATTTTTTCGTATACGGCGCTGTAGAAATGTATTTCCATTGCAAAATCATCACATGTTCGATTGCCTCTAGGAACTGATATGCACAGAAGCATATTACTTGATGTAGGTGTTTCTATTATTTAAATACTACTTTCTTGAATTTAAGTTATGGCGGAACGGATACAAAGGATTGTTGGGATATTACAATTAGTTAGTACAAGTATTACAATCCAATCCAAGCTAAAATCTTTTTATCTAAAATTCATCAAACAATTTTTACATATCTTTGTACAAGATATATAAATTGAGACTTACGATTTATTTTAACAAGTAAGGCTAGGATAAATCGGCCCTTGTCCCAAGAGTGATGTGAAACAGAATAGAATTTTGTATAAAATGCTGATCCTGACTCTTGGCCTCGGTTCATAAAAGATGTAGGTACTTTACTAACACAGTTAACACTGTAATACTTATTGCAATTGAATTGATTTCTTTTGGTAATTTTACGCCTAATACGAAAACATAGAAATATTTACTTGTATTCTTATGGTCCCATCAGAGTAGTATTGTCTTTGTTAAAACTTTTTGTTAAAATTATTATTTATTTTAAAATTAGAACGCATCCCTTTAAGGTTCCACGATAAACGTAATTTTATGTACAATTGACGTTTACCACCTCGGTGGTGCAGTGGTAACGTATGCGACTGCTGTGCTGAGGTCTCGGGATCGATTCCTAGATCGGACCAAACGTTTGTATGATCTGCAAATATTTGTATCTGAGTTTGGGTGCTTTCTATGTATATTTACTTAGTTTGAAACTAGATGGCGTTGTGTATCAGATGTCTTAATATATTATTATTATTAATTAATGAACCAATGTTTTTTATTATTACGTAAGGTTTCTTGACCTTGGCTCTCCTAATTACTTAAAGATGAGGTGGTAATCCCAATGTTTTTCAATAAAAGCTGCGAATAACGAAATGACAGACACAGATTCCATATCTCCTTTTAGCTGCAATATAACAAAATATAAAATAGTGTCCGTTTTGTGCTGCCTGTGCTGTTTTTCTGCATGAAAGTTACGAACTTGATTTTCCTTTCCCTTGATAAAATGTAAACAAAATTTCGAAATGGTCACTTGAATAGATGACATGAAAATAACAAGAAAACACACATTCCTATTTATAATATTATTTAGAATTATCAGGTTTAGAGACATTTGAATTACTGAATTAAATCTTTCGCATTTTTAATCCTCTACACACTGAACATCAAATCGAGAGACTATTGTACGACACTTTCGACAAGAGCAATCAACCGCGTAAATCTCTCACTCTAGGAGTATCTGACGCAGAGAGTACCCTTCATCACATTAGACTTCACAACTCAACGGCCATAAAATTCAGAAGCTTATATGAAAATATTACCACTAGACAAAGAGAGCGGAGTGATACGCAAGGTCAACAGTACCTACATAAGGACTGGTGAGCAAACAGTATAATCCTCATATAGCAGCTGAGAAGAAATCATATCACAACATATGTCTATAAAACTCATCTGATTAAATGGTTGCGGATTAAATAGCTGAAAGGACATGCGGTGTTACCTCCAAACTTTAATGAGTTTTCGTCGAGTCCCACACAAGGGAATGACTTGTCTGAGCATGGATAAAGTAAGCCGTTGTTAAAGATATAAAAGATTTACCCCGTTTTCAAAATCACAAAATTAACATATTTACCATAGTTCAATAATAAAAATATAATTAATAATTAATTAATTGCCTCTTTTTCAAAGTTTATGTTAAAACTAAATAGAATCATGTGAACAAATATTGACAGTCGAAAAAAAGCAATGTAACGTCTTTAACACATAATTAAAACAAATTTAATAGTAAAGACCTCAGAATGCAATAGCGATAAAATAAAATTATTAAATAATAAATAGATAGATAAAATTTAAGGGTTTCCTTCGATTTCTCTAGGACCCTATCATCAGATCCTGATTTATCGGTAATGGGACCACCTCGGGAGCATACCCTTTCGATAACAAAAAGAATTTTGAAAATCTGTCTACAATTGACGCAGATGTCGCGTAACAAACAAATTGAAAAAAAAAACAAACGAATTGATAACCTCCTCCTTTGTGTTTTTAATGTCGGTTAAAAATATCAACGATAAGTTAAAGTAAAAACGAAATTACTGTATTAAATAAAATAATAAATAAGTTTAAAACAAAACAAAAGAAACTATAAAAATAAAGAAAAATCCAAGCAATAACATACATATTGTTCATTCATCCCTTAAGATTGTATTGAGAAACTATATGAGGTACTATTTATATGCCTTCTTTATGAGCCTCGAGGCTACCTACACATGTACTGCGTACATATACGCGTGTACAAGGGTAGAAAGCCTCGAGGCATACAGATTTCAATACAATAATCGTGATGAATCGTTTTCGTGACATAGCTGTTTTATTCTCTTTTTATTAGATGTATGCATTAATAAGAATTTGTTACAAAAACCAGTTTTTCCTCTGTTTCAACATTCATGGTATATTTTTTTATTATTTAGGAAATCTTTTTCTGCTTTATGTTGAAAGTAAATTACTTTTACATCAGTAGCCTGATATTTTGTTGGATTTTCAACGCCAATGTAGTACGGCGTTGCATTTTTGATAATACTTGGATCGGTGTGAACTAACTATTGACAAATTAAGTTAGTGTGATACACCAGTTAAAAATGAAAGCTCATTATGCATCCAATATTAACAACATGCAAACTTTATGAAGTAAACCGGTTTTAAATACATACATGGTATGAAATAGTGGTTGCGATTGCACTTTGAATAAAATATCTGACTCTGTGTCATCATTATATTATTTTCAAAATTCTCCAATTATCAAGTAAATTTCCTTTTTATTCATAGATGCAGTTGTAGATATACAGTTTAAGTTAGTTGTAGTTTTTCTCTTCTCATTTTTTCTTTAGTTTAGAAACGTACCCAAAATAAGCGGTATCTATATCAAAAAGTGTTTTTTTTAATCATCAATCATCATCATCAACAGCCTTTAATAGTCCACTGCTGGACATAGGCCTCCCCTAAACCTCCTTTCTAAGGGGAGGCCTATGTTTTTTTAAATATAAAAAAATCAAATATTATTACAATAGTCCGAAAAATATTAACAGAATCCATTTTTAAGCATCTCTACTAAGTTATTTAAGTATTTTTTACTATTTACTAATAAAAAGGTTATTAACTATTTGATAGGAAAAAAGAATATAGAAGATAACAAAGAAGATCTCTTACGTCTTACGTCTACTTATTTGTAACTCGTCTTTTGTTATTTTCTATTAAAGTGTATACAATAAAGATATAAATAAATAAGATACGTTATAAAAGATACCTCTATCGGAGACATAAGAACAATTCTACAAAAAACTATATAAACAATATTTTCAGACCGCACTAGTAGAATGTATACCGCCCTTAATACTATCATAAAGGCTCCAAACTGTTCGCGTAAATATGTAATATATTATATATCCCAATAAGTTATCCGACAGACATTTTGATCTTAGATGGAAGTCCCCCTTTGTTCAGCTGATGCATAGTTACGACGCAAGATAAAAGATATATTATATGGTAAAGTAAAAAACCAATGTGTCTTTATTATTTGTAATTATAACGTCATCGTAATTTCATTTTAAGAGATGTCATAAATACATTTTTTTAACGAAGTATTGCCAATGATCACCAAGACTGATCACCAGTCTTGGTGATCATTGGCAATACGTAAAAGATGACTGCAATCATTTTTTATGAAATAAAGAAATTTTGACTTGGAAAAATCCAACTCAACATTTTTCCAAAATTTGAACGATCATTCGAAAAAAAGCAATGTAACGTCTTTAACACATAATTAAAACTAATTTAATAGTAAAGACCTCAGAATGCAATAGCGCTTTATTTTAATTCACGAAATTGAAAACTATAATGCCCATCAGCTACATAAATGAATTTTGAAATCAACGAAAATTAGAATTTTTTTTGTACGTTTGGCTTATTTCAAAATTCAGATTCAATTTCATAATATCCTAAAACTGTACAAAAATTAATTAATTAATTTCATTTTAAGAGATGTCATAAATACATTTTTTTAACGTGCAATGGGAGACACCTATGTCCAGCAGTGGACTGCGATAGGCTGATGATGATGATGATGTACAAAAATTATGAGTGATCTTCATTGAAAGAAATATGTATAAATTATATTATTTGTAGAATAATATAAACTAAAAAAAAAAGAAATAAACAGCTTAAATCATTGTTTTAAGAAGTTTGAACATGTCATGTACTTAGTCCTGTATATAATATTTAAAAATAAAAGTAAATTCTTAGCAAATAAATAATTCAATTGATTCAGTAGCTGCACAGCTAAATATTGTGTAAAAAACAAGCGAAAACCAATCTGCTTATAAATTGGGAATTTGGCATTAAATATAATGTACTGAAAGGAAAAGAAAAGAAAAATGGTGATCCAGACACAACAGTAAATCGTTGTCCTAGTTATCTCACTGAGATATAAAGTGGAAATTTGAAAAACAAAATATCACTACAAATTGTCAAATTCTTTGTTTTAGTTCATTAGTACTATGAACTGCAGTTGCCTTTGTAAATAAACCTAGAACATCGATCACCATTATATGTTTAAAAAATAGCATTTATACACGAACATTGAATCACGTTTTACTGCAGATATTTTAAATTCAGACGTGTCATGCATGAATTCTGCAGTACCAACATTTAAGGCTGTATATGCAGTTTTTTAAGAAAAAATTCACACGGTGAGAATATCATTTTAACGCGTGACTGTTAAGTCAGACTGACAGTTTTTTAACAGCCTTGTTGCATTTACCTGCAGAGTTTTTTAAACCTTGATTAAGACGCAAGATTTTTGTTATAAAACACTTCATGCGATTTAAATTCATACGAGTAGCAAAGCAAAGCTTGTACAACCGTACTAATCAATGTATTTTTAGTAACAGTTTAAGAATATACAGCATGATTGTATAAACATAAGCACCTAAATGAGTAAAGCTGTTTTACTAACTATATTACTCAAGTAGTGAAGGTTCAGTTTCGGAAAAAGGTTACCAGCGCCCCATCTTCCCATTAGATCCGAACTCAACAACCCAGTGTGTTTGGATTATAGGTACAAGTTGTATCAATGATAAAGATAGTAGTAGAACTCTTAGGAATCGGGTTGTAACGTGAGTGACGACACTAAAATAAAAAAAAACAGTCATCTTTGGTTGTAGCAACATCATAATATATTTACGTGTTATTCATTCAGTCATTAGCGTGTTTTTTTATTGTATAAGGTCCTAAAACTCTTATTCTCAATACAGTTTTATTATAATCTAGATGGTTGTTATTATTTTATCTGCAGCAAGTGAAATATTTATTTGACATTTTGATTAATTCTATCAATGCAGTGGTCTTACTTTTGACTTCGAAATACAGTCCAGTTGCAATTGTAACAGGTATTAGCATCACACCATTATTATTAACAAAAAAATAATCCAACGTTAAAAAAGAAAAGTTTTGTTAGTAGAATTAATTATAACTTCTCTTAGTCTTCTTCTCCGTCAGAAAAGCTATTAAATAGAAAAAGCGAAGCATTAAAAACCGTCTGCAAAGCTTCAAAGCTATCATATTCCATATTTCTATATAAGACAAGGTACAAAAACGTGGACGTTAAAGCCGACTTTTCCCTCTTGGCCGGCACTTGACACATGCCGCAAAGGACTTAGGGAACTGCGAGCTATGGCTCGTATACCCATATGGGAATAGATCTGTTATGTTCGTAGCCTTGGTAATTTACCAGCCTCTATTAATGTGTAGATGAAGTGTTTTAACTATATGTTTGTGTGGGTGTGTGTTTGTGTGTGTGAGTGTAATAGCCTGTAGCTGAACGTCGTTTTCAAGCTGTCGGTTTTCACCATCAGTTAGTCAATTTTTCAAGGAATTTTAAATATAATAAACATAATACAGATTTAGTTAAATAGAAAAGCAACGAACGAAGCAATGTAAACCTAAGATACTTAAAAATGAAGTGTTTACAGCAGTATGAAGCCAGGGTGGATCACATGTATAAAATATTGTTTTGTCAAATCTGTCGCTTTACAAATTAAATATTCAATTAAACTAAATATTTATTGACCTAATGCTCATGTAATCATTTATACGATGAAAAATATTTTAAATTTACTAGCTTTTTATCGAAGAAACATATCATTGACATTTCTTTTCCGTGTAAATGTTCTGGACACCCATTAAATATTTTTGTCCGTACAAAACAGTAAAACTAATATTTTATTAGAAGAACATCTAGTTTCTTACTCTGTAGGTTTAATAAAGTTTCGTCGCAATTAAGTCTGAAGTTCAGAAGGCCAATTCTCGTAATAAAAATTCTGTGAAATTGCGTTCTGATCAACTCGCGATCTCAATAGACATAAAAAGTATTTTCGTAGTAAAATAGTACTGAATTTTGATCGGATTTTTATTACGAAAAATGGCCTAATAGACTGAAATTGCACTATCGCTTGTTTGATTACAATAACATTTCAAATTATTTTCGGAATGGTTTTGACGATTTGATAAGGCAAGAATTAACAGCAGTTGAAATTTTATTAGAGTTATCTGAATGGTTACACTTCCACCTTTTAAAGTATTCTATAATACAAAATACCGGGGGATATCTGTGTCTCGGCGTCCAGACCAGACATATTTCTTTATGCAATGTCAATTAAGTGTAGTACTAGTAGAAGTCGAAGTCACATGTGTTATCACGCGATGGACACGTAAATACATGGAACGCTAAGAAATAGGTCTATATATACGTATATATTATTAATACCAGAGAAGCATTCTTTGTACGTGTTTTGTTAGGCGACGTGCACAGATAGATATCTAGCAATTTAAAAATTAATAGACTTAGAAGAATGGCAGAAAGCTTATACTTACTTAACTCTGTCAAAGACTAGCATAATCTTCTTTAAGAAGAGCAAGCGTGTTGCCTGAATTACAAGTTTTTGCTTGTAAGATGACTTCCTGTCTAAAAGGGATAGATAGAAGCATATCGAACGCCTACATTAAATATAATAGTACGCCTACATTAAATATAATAGTATGTATGTTAGGCCATTTTCTAAAAATTCCACATCGGCAAAGAACTTCCTAAAATAGCTCGTAAAAAAGTATTCACTATGTGATTGTTCTACAACTAGTTCCAACTAAATAATCAGGATATTAATTTGTAAATGTGAACTTGATAATGTCCTTTAAATATTAAAATAACGGTACCATTTCAATAACGCATAGCATATCAATAACACAATTATACTTTTGAGCTCAAATGGCGCATAAAGCGGATTTGCATGTTGAGAGAATCGATTGTTCAGTGGAACATGTAGCATTCAATAACGCTTTCTTACATACCATGGAATTTAACGTGACGTTATTTTATTTTATTTAACGTAACGGTCCTGTTACTCTAATGGTTTGTGATCCTGACTGCTAAACCAGAAACCAGAAATATATAAGTATGTTTATCAGCGGTCTAATTGGCATGCCTAGTTAGGGATCAGATGGTCGTATGTTTGTAGTTATTATTATTTTATTTAAGTAATTGTTTTCATGAAAACACTCAAACCAAATATAACTTTTCTGAATCATTTATTTTTCAATACAACGCGAAGTCCAATATGTGCTCATTCTCACTTTTAACCTCTCGCATTCTATAACATATGTATGAGAATTAAGTGGAACACGAAATTGGTAATACATGCCTTTGAATTGCCTGAAGCTTCGACCAGGATGCACTTATACCTACCTACCTATTATGTGATCGCTATATTTACAGTACATTTACAGAATAAGATGACTATCATACTCGGTATTTTTGACGAAATCAACTCTTCCATCGCCTCATAGTTATAAATGTCGATATACGCATACGCAACTATAACATCTGTAGGTATTCTAGGTAGAGCGTCCTGTAGATGTTACTACAGCATCCTTATGATATTTTTCTCGATAATGATAATTATAACAATTCCAACTGGTCTGTAAATCACTACACCACCTGCCTGAAACGTCAGGTAATTAAACGTATGGTTGCAATGTAGATACTACTTATACTACTAACGTGGTGTTAGTGACGAGTAATTATTTATACTATTATTATGATTGGACTATACTACAGGATATCTTCAAATGCAATATTGATGGGCCCGCTCCGATCCTGCCGGCCGCTGGAACCCGGTACCCTCTTACACTCCCCTTCAACCTCTAATATCTTCTAAAGTATTCATTTTAATGATATACTTTGAAGAGCAATTTTAATCTACATAAAATGCACAACGTATCTAACGTATTTATATGGATAAGGAATAATACTGTATTGTTTAAACTAGCTTAGTAAATAACCCATCATTATTTTGTAAAAATGATTACTGTGGATTATCCTTAGGAGATAGACACATACCATTTTAGACTTTTTTGTAGATCTTTTTAAAATATACAATTCCGTAGTACATTGATTTGGTCTAACTCGTAAGGTTTAGCCATCGTTCGCAATGTAAGTGCACAAAAACATGTTTTTTACGACAAATCTTTGAAATTCTCAGATTTTCTCTACTGTAATTTACATGTACTATACATTTGAACCTTCCTCTTGAATCAGTCTCTGTTTATGAAAACTTCATTCAAATCCGTTACTTAGTTTAAAAGATCTAAGCGTACAATACAAAAAAGCGACTTTATTTTACACTATGTAAAGATGTCAGTGTAGCGAACTACTATTTTAACGGTTTTCTGTACATCCCCTTACTACTACAAATTTATATTTGTGCTCTATAATTTACTGTGAAGGTGCAAGTAACAACCTCAGGTGAAATGTCTTTTGTTTCAACGTTACAGTTAACGAGGAAGTTTACACCGTAAATTTCACGAAGGCTTTTATTTCGAGCTGTGTAAATTGTATCGTATTGTACTCATTTTATGAGGTCGTCTCTAGCTTCGCGGATACTGTAAAGTCTAAACTGTTTTTTTTATGATATAGGAACCAATCGAGCAGACGCATCACCCGATGGTAGGTGACTACCACCGCTAATAGACGCCCGCAACTGCGATCTTAGAGTTGGGACACTCCTTTCTTGAAAGATTGGAGGTCGTATCGGTAAGAGAGTACCGCACGCGAAAATAATTTGTTAAACAGATTAGTTGTGCTTTGCAAAATTTTAAGTGGTTAACTAAATATTTTCTTCCTCAGAGGATTTTTATAGGGCTTTAACTACTCATAACAATTACCACAGATGTCCGTATGGCAGCCTGGACCGACGGCTTAACATGCTCTCCGACGCAGGTAGAGATCTCAATGTGTTAAGAAATGGTCACCCATCTATAGACTGACCTGGCGAAGATTGCTTAACTTTACAATGTGTTAACCTACTCGGTTACCATTTAGCCTAAAGCCCGGTTAACTAAATATTTGTATAAACAAATCATGTGGAGGAGTGGGTGTGATGTGTTACTCCTTCTTTCACATATTTTACAGGAGTAGTACAGGAGTAGTAGCAGTGGTAAATCATATAGTCACGTAGTCAATAATTTCTTGAAATGTATACTAATAATTTAAATGTCTTACATGATTTAATAATAAATAAATTCAATAATATATATAAAGAAAAAGATGCATCTATACCTGTCCTATACTCGTATAACAAAATACAAAATGAAATAATCGTCAGAGTAGGCTATAGTGTGTGTGTATTATACAAGCGAACCGTAACCGCACAGCTTAATTGAATAATTCCAAACAGCATTTGCAACTTTAAAATACTTTTCCAACAAATAAGTATTAATAAAATATCAATAAAACATCAAAAACGCAACTTTTGGGTAAATATCTACTATTTTAAAACAGAACTTTGACTGAGGCTAATAGACTATTTAATTCAATACCAAAAAAAGTCAAAACAATCAATATTTGTTCGAGGTTAAATTAATATTGCCGTGTAGAGAAAAAAATTTGTTAATTGTAACTTTTATTTTAATTGTTGTCACAAGTATTTGACACACAAAATTACTACCAATATTAGATAGATATTAAATATGACTAGTAATTCTTCTTTTCTTTTCTAAGGCAAAAGTAAAAGCAAGCTTACACAAAACAAGTATCCAATAAATTGATGCGTATTGATATGCGTATTGATGCGATGCGTATCTGAAATCAGCTTGTCGGTCGTGTGTCAGTACTACTTGAAATGACACGTCTCACTCAAATAATTATGTTGTTATTATTATTATGTTGTTAAATAATAAATAAAAATAAATAATGCCTAAAATCTTTTAATTCATTTTCGAACGAAATTATATTATCTGGCTCTCCATGAATATCAAATGAGTCACACTGAGTTCAAGGTTCATTCAAGAAATAGATATCCAAAAGTAGCCTATCAATCATACAGAACCATCTATCATCACATGTAAAAACTTTTGCATGTATGAAGTAGTGTCAATACTATTTGTATTGTTTGAAAAAAAAATGTTCCGGATCCTTCTGAAGTTCATCAATCCTAATGTTATAGGTACTTACTTTTAATATATATAATTATGTACATATCTTTGAATTGCCTGATGTTTCGACCAGCTTATATACGCCGTGGTAAGTGGCCGGCTCTGACTGTCAGCCTATCATATCAACCGTGATTCTACATAATTAGGTATACTAATTGTTTTTATTTATTTAAAACTTCACTAAACATATCTAACTTTGATTATATATTAATATTATTTCGTCTTCTCCTTAAAAGCGTATAAGTTACCTCCCTTATTCATTTATTGTTTAATGCGAAATAGTAAAGAATCAAAATAATATATAAACAATTGGTCTTGAAGTCTAATTGGAACTGTTTTTCTGTCTGAAAAGCTACCCAAATCTTTCAAAATAACTCTTCAAAACTTTAGATCAATACAAAACTACGGATACAAAACGACTTCACTGTCTGTAAAGTCGTCTTCAAGGTTGTTTTGGTAAGCTTCGTTTTTCCATTTCAATCTCCATTACAGATTACAACAGATAAAGTCAGTAATATATTTTTCTATTAAAAGACAACTTCAGTTCTCAAATGACTTTATTAATTATTTTGCAAGTATATCTAAAAAAGTATTGTCATGTATACCTAACACTGTCAAGGAACAAAAAGTTATACTTATAACATTAGTTAGTTTTTACTAGCGGAACGAACGTTAGAAAAAACTATTTTCTCGAACTAGGCCCTAGAATTTCTGTGTGAAATTTCTTTCATTAGCTCAAATTTGTATATTCATGAAAAAACCAGTACTACTTTAAGTACTATCGTACTACACTCATTAATTATCTAAGAAGAAAATGGCGCTAAAATATACAATAGGATAAAAAGAGGGGTAAAAAAACGGCGTGAGGGGTCTATGGACCCCCGGTCGGAACAAAGTTCCTTCCGTAGTTAAATTATTGAATAGACTCCAGTCAGCAGCATACGCAGTAAGAGGAATTCGAGAGTTGACTGATGGTGATACAGCACGACTTGTTTACTTTGGTTATGTTCATGGCATAATGTCGTACTATATCCTACTATAGGGAATGCTGCACACATTCGATGCTCGAATTGTAGCACAAAAATAGTTTTATTTTTGTGCTACAATTCGAGCAATTTATAATTTAGGCAATCGTTGTTTATTAAGGCAGAAACTTAAAGAAATAAACATATAACAGTGGTATGTGAATATATATGAAAATCTAATATATAAAATTCTCGTATCGCGGTGTTTGTTACCAAACTCCTCCGAAACGGCTGGACCGATTTTTATGAAATTTTGTGTGCATATCTGGTAGGTCTGAGAATCGGGCAACATCTATTTTTCATACCGCTAAATTTGTTTTTTTTTTGCATAACAACGTTTGCCGGGTCAGCTAGTGTAATATATGTTCATAAAACAAAAATAGATCATCGAAAAGAAAGGATGTACATTCTATAAATACCAGAAATAGAAATAAACTTGTTCTACCTGCCTCTAAGCTTCAAAAGATAAACATTTCGATGTCAATGTGCCCGATTTTATAATAAAATACCCAACAATATACAAGACTTAAGTACAAACAAATTTAAATCCGCACTAGAACGTAAATTTTGTCAGAAAGCCTACTACTCAAAGTGTAGTCCTCGATTTAATATTTAGCATAGGCTATTTCTTAAGTGGAAATGTAGTGTGGGCTAAAGATTTTTTTCTTTTTTTATGTTTGCGCCACTTTCATTTCTATTCCATCTTTTTTCTTTGTTTTTTCTCTTCATTGCCTTTTTACCTTTTGGTCCTTAATAACTGACATACTGCCCCACACATCAAAACAATGTTGTGGTATATTTCATGATGTCATTGTATCTAAACCAGTCTTGGAAACACTTAATCCAATCTTCCTCCGACAGGTCTAAAATGGCTGATTCGTAAGGAGCCGCTGCCTCTTCGGCACTTGAAAAAAACCTGCCTTTTATCTTATTTTTTATGGTGGGGAATAAAAAGAAGTGACAAGGAGCTAAGCCGGGTCTGGAAGGCGAGGTTTCAATACCCGATACTTGAATAAACGCTTTGTTCTGAGGGAAGAGTGTGAAGACGCATTGTCGTGTTGCAGCTTCATTCCCCGGAGTTAGGGCTTTGGTCGTCTCTCCTTCACATCATTATAAACTTTTGGCAATGCGACTGTAGTGTTAATATTCTGAGTTAAAAGACTTACAATTCTCTAGCATTGATGTTGCAATATGTCAACTCCGTGAAAAAAAAACTGGCCACCACTTTTTTGCCAATGTTCCACGGTCTTGCCAATTTTGTTAGTTACTGGCCATCTGGTAGCACCTATACCTAGCCATGCTTTTTGTTGACCGGATCATATTGATATCTCAACGTTTCGTCGCCAGTAATGATTTTAGAAACATATCTTGACCTCCCATTTTTAAAACGTAAACGCATCACACGGCACCAATCCGCACCGGCTTCTTTTTCTGGTTCGGAGAGCAAACGAGGTATTCAACTACAACAAAACTTCCTCATTCTAAGATGTTCATGTAATATGGTGTGAGCACTAACCGAACTGATGCCTAAGATTTCTTCTATGTCCCTGTACGTAATTAGTGGGTCATCTCCCACAAGCATTTCTGTAGTCCACACATTTTCAGCAGTGACTGCTGTTGGCGGGCGATCACTTCTGTAATCATCTTTTTTTTTTTTTAAATTTGACTTGATTTTTTTTAATTTCCTTAAATCCTTTGTGTTCGATTTACAAATAATTTTGCCTTTAATAATATACGACACAGATGCGTTCCAATTCCATAAACATCTCAAAACTTATACAGGTACGTAAAAGACGCCGTTATGGAGGATTGGCTCGAGAGGCGTCACGGGACCCTCTCATACCGATTGACGCAGGTGATCACTGGGAAAGGATGTTTCGGAGATCGCCAACGCCTGAGTGCCACCACTGCGATGGCCAGACCGTGGACACGGCTCTCCACACGCTGGCAGAGTGCCCGGCGTGGGTTGAGCAGAGGCGAGACCTCGTGGCGGCCATCGGAGTGGGAGTTCTCTCGTTCGATAGCCTGATTGCGGCTATCGTGCGGAGCGAGAGTGCGTGGAACTCTGCCGTCTCCTTCTGCGAGCAAGTTATGCTCGCGAAGGAGACGGCGGAGCGGGACCGGGAGAGGTTTAGAACTCTCCCGGCCCGCCAGGCCCGAGCACGAACCAGGCACCGCAGGCGACTCAGGCGCCGGAGGTCGCAGAACGACCTCCGTCCTCCATAGGCGCAGGCCTGGGGGTGACAGGTGAGGCCATCTGTCACCCTAGCAGAAGCAGGCCGGGGTGGCGGCGAGCGCGTTGCGAAGCGCGCTCGCTTCCAGGGAGCACAGGGAACATGGGGTTCCCACACGGGGGGGGGGGGGGTCGTCTACTAGTCTGTAGATGACCCGAGGTATGTCGGGCACCAGGGACTTCCTTTCTAGGGTATACCTGGTTCCCCGGCTATTAGTACCCGGCGACGGCGTGCGGTTTTAGTCGGTTCGAGTCCGACATGCCACCGACAGGTGGTATCCGAGGGGATTTCCGCACGAAAAAAAAAAAAAAAAAAAAAAAAGGTACGTAAAAGACGATTTCAAACTTTTTTTTAAATATAGATAGTTTAGACAAAGATAGTTTGAGTTTTCGCTTTTTAGTAGACGTTGATAAGACTATACTCCTATCTTTATGCAGCCGTTGTCACCCGGGACGGACTTATGGCCCGGCTGGAATGGAGCGGGACTTTACCCCCGCATTTTAAACCTCTAAGATATTCTAAAATATTCATGTTAATGATATGCTGTTAAGAACATTTTTAATCTACATTAAATGCATAACGTACTTTTTTTTTTTTTTTTGGGGAAACGCTGGGCGTGTGTGGGACTCCCGGAGAACCGGTCTACCCACTAAACCTCGCGGCGGCCTACCTCGGCAGTCAGGAGGACCTCCAGGTACGCATCGGCGGCTTAGGGCGGGAGGCTGCCGCGCCTTTCACTACTCTATACAGTAGGAGGCGCAACAGCGCCCCGCCATGGACAAAACTCCCCGGCCGCACCGGAGTGTCGTCTGTCTCGGGTCGTTTGCAGCGGCCACATAGCCCCAAGATGTGGCCGCAGCGACCCTTAGGCGGCGATTGGGAAGCTAACGACCTCTGCAGCGTCCCCTTCGTCGCCTCCTTCGAGCGGGATCGGCCCTCTCCCGATCCCGCTCTGCGGCCTCCTTCTGGAGCATAACGTCCTCGCAGAAAGAGACCGCGGCTGCCCATCCCTCGCCACTAGCCAGCATTGCCAGCATCGATCAATGCTGGCGGTGACAGGTTTCGTCCGATCTGTCCGACCAAGACTTGACGTTCGGAGTCCCACGCAGGGCAGTCCTCCAGCGTGTGCTGGGCGGAGTCCCGGTCGGACCCGCAATGGTGGCATTGTGCCGTGACCTCCCGTCCAATTCGATTCAGATACTCACCGAAGCAAAAATGCATAACGTACCTAACGTATTTAATTGAATAAGAAATAATAATATATTGCTTAAAATAGCTTCGTAAATAACAAATTATTTTTTTGTGATATTTAAAAGATAAAATGATTTTTTATGGAATAGGTATTAGCCCGAATAATTCTTCGGAACACTCTTCATGATATATGCGATAGAGAATGCAGAGCGATGCTACATCGAGCCGGTCGGAGATCTTTTGGCTATCGATGATTCGAGTCGCTCTTCTTTGGATGCGGTCCAGAGGAAAAAGCTGGTACTGAGGTGCCCCTGCACAGAGATAAGAACAGTATTCCATATGCGGCCTTACTTGCGCCTTATAGAGTTGGAGGCGACGGGCTGGAGTGAATACTGCCTCGATCTGTTCAGCACACCGAGTTTCTTCGAGGCCAATTTGGCTTTACCCTCTAAATGACCGCGAAACTGGACTTCGCTCGAGATATCGATTCCTAGGATTTTGACACTGACTAATCACCTCTGTTCGAAAGCACCTCCCTAACCTGGCTAGTTGGGGAGGTGCTCTTGAACAGGGGTACTTGAACAAACGGTATCTTTTTGCGGTTGACGTACAAACCTGTGTCTTTTTTGGGTTAAAATGAACTAAATTCAGGTAACACCAATCTGATACCTCCGTTAAGGAAGTTTCAAGTTCAGACATAAGTTTGTTTAGACTCTCGATGACGTTTTCCCGAGAAATACTGGGGCGGCCGGTATAAAAGGCATCTCCCGTGCTATCTGCATAGCAATGGATGCTACTAGTTCGCACATATGGTATCGATATACAGAAGAAACAGTGTGGGTGACAGGACACAGCCTTGCGAGACACCAGCATTTACTGACTTCAAGTCGGAGCATGCACCGTCGATAACAACCTTAATGCTTCTGCCTGCAAGGAATCTGGTGACCCAGTTACATAATTTCTCGGGAAGCCTATAGGAAGGAAGCTTTAAGAGCAAAAGCGCCTTTTGCCACACCCGATCGAAGGCCTTTGCTATGCCCAAACTTACCGAACAAGCTTTTTTTTTGCCAACAAGCGAGGTTTTTCCTTAGGAGATAGACATATACTATCTTGGACTCTTGATGTAGATCTTTTTAAGATATTCAATACCTGTAGTACATTATTTTGGTCTATCTTATCTATAGATATATACGAGTATATATATATATACATAACGTTTAGCAACTGTTTGCAATGTAAACGCTCAAAAACTCTCTACTATAATATGCATGTATTATACATATAAACCTCCTTTCTAAGGAGAGGCCTATGTCCAGCAGTGGACTAGTATAGGCTGTTGATGATGATACATATAAACCTTCCATTTGATTCACTTTTACTATTGCTGAAAACTGCAATAAAATCCGTTGCTTAGCTTAAAAAATCTAAGAGTAGCAAGAAGTATCAGAAAAACTCTTGTTACACATTTTTCGGTCTAGCTCAAATCGCGTGTAACGCGCGATAAGGAACTTCGTTCCAATAGCCGTGCAAACTTTTGAATCATATTTACGTAATATGTCTCTTTTGAAAACAGTTTAATTGCGGCTATGGTACGTAATATTTGTTAATTAGAAGCTTTATACCATCTGGTGACATTTTATGTGCTCTTTTGCCATCTACCATTATGTTTGCCTATATTAAAAACTAGTTCTTATGGTAACGAAACTCAAAAATTAATTAAAAATATACGTTGTTGCTTATGTGTGTCTTGTCCTAAGGAGTATGCTTTTTCAAAGATTGAGTGTGGTTTTCAACTCATAGCGGCGGAAGGCTCCGCCGCTAAAAGTCGAAATCAACAAAATCATATCATAGTGGTAAAGCAGCCTAGTATTATTAATTATGACAAAGAACATTGTGAAAAAGTTAGTACATTCAAAGCACAACAACAAAACAGAAGGTTTTGGCTCAGAGCCAATATTTCGACGTTATTCTAATTAACTATTATCTCGGCTGTATCCACTTGACCACGTAATTGTCAAAGTTACAAAATTATATTTTATCGTGCAACTATTGCAACTGAACGCAGAATAAGTATGTGTCTGCAACTATAATATATTTAAACAAATAAAAAACAATTCCCAAATAGGTTTTGATTGAGAAGATTTTGTTGAACAAACAGAAGCGCATTCAAAACTTTTGTATTAAATTTATATTTGGATTAGGTACTCAAATATGATTAGGTATCTGAATTTCGCAACCTGCTTTAGTGGCTTTCGTTTCGCCTTCGACGGAATACTTGATTATCGTAAAACATAATCTATCGTAATTCAAATTTAAATTTTTTAAATACAAATATTTGAAGGCGCTCAAGTATATCGAGTAACTCCTCCGTGATATCAAGGTAACTGACATTAGCATAGTCGAATATGGAAAGAAGAACAGATTGCGCAAGTATAATTTTAATGGCCGTTGAGAGAAAATAGCGTAGTCTTAGCAAAGTCCTGGATCCAGGATCCTGCCGATGGAAACATGTTTCAACTGACCTCTCGCATGGGTAAACTTTAATATGATGTTCGGTAGATGTGTCCAAACTACAACAAGTTTGGTCTGGTCTTGGAAGGTATCACTACAATTCACTATTGAATACTCTATTCTCACAGATGCGTCAAATCTCAACCAATATCCTTACTTTTGTTGTTACTGTAAAAGTTTTTTTTTTTTTTTTTAAGTTGAACCGACTTCAATCAATACTAACAAAGAGCACAAAAAGCAATCGCGGTTGATATGCAGTCATTTTTTGAAGAGTTCCGTTGTCTGTCTCAAAACTCAGCTTTAGCTCTATATTAAATTTAAATGGGACCATTTCGGAATTAACCCTTTCCAAACAAACGAAATAATTTTGAGAATCCGTCTATATATGACGGAGTTGTGCCCGAACATACATAAAGTCATTTATGAAGTCGGTGAAAAGTTTGAATACCAAAACAGCAAAAGTTTAACCGCCTGACTCGTAACGATGAAGACATATGCTTTCGGAATCAACTAGACCTCAAATGAAATGATTTACATTTCGTATACTTTTTGTAAAGCACCAATTCTAATTTGGGACAACATGACATTAAAAAAATAATTAGAAATATACTATTGTTTACGAAAGTCATTAAAACTTTACGCATGAGACGTCGTAAGTTATTTAGCTATGTCATTTTTACATTCGTTGTAATCAAACCCAGTCCTTTTACAAGCCCTTCCTTTTGATTTCTCTTCCTTTTTGCACACCTGTGAACGTATAGGTTTCACGCCCGGGTGCGCTTTCAGCGTTACTTTGTAGTGAGGTAGCCAGACGTCAAACGTTATTTTAACAAAGCGAATACGGCAAAGAGGGCGTTTGAAAGACTAGTAGCTTTTTCGAAATCTTAAAAAGATTTATAGGTTAAGACTTAACAATTTTAAACGTAGATTACACGTGTACTTAGATGCATAAACAATTGAATGCATTTTTGAAGTAAAAAATTTAGACGTGTAGGGCATTTTTTGAAATGGGAAAACACAATTGAACTCAAGACTCTGTTACCGTTACCGACACCTCTGTATATAAGTTTTCACTTCTATCGCCACTCACTGAGTGCCACAGATTTTCTATATGAAAGAGGGGGAACGAGTAGATGATGAAAACCTGCGACTCAGGAGACAGTAGCGCAAGTTTGAGGAATGGGGGGGTAGTAGAATCGTATAGTAATAATAATTATAACCTCACACAGCTCACACACGAATAATGATCTACTCAATAGCAGCATTAATTGTCTTTTTCTTTAAAATTATCATTTAACTGACTAAGTATTAATGTTTGAAGTTCCATTACTAAAAAGATGTTCTCCATTAAATCTGACAAGTTTAGTACATAAAAACACGATTAGTGTGCGCAATTGAATCTCAACTACTTAGCACTACAAAAAGTAAACTATTAATACTAATACGGTATAGATATACACCAATATTATAAAGAGATATGATTCTGAAAACTCTTGCACTAAAATTTAGCTGCATTATCCCTGAGTAGTTTAGGCTATAAATTATATTCATATCGTCTACATTAACCGAGCTATCACACTATTTGTCAAGTGAATCGGAAAATGACACTCCTTATCACAGAATTATTCAAAATAGATGTATTTAATTGAAAACAATGTGTGGTAACCTGGATAATCCTACAAAAAGTCAGCGACACGAATATTATACTTTAGCAGATATATGAGTATCTCTCTTAATTTAAGAGCCAAGCCCTTGTCGGTGAAGCAATCGCCACTGCTCTCTTTTTCCTACGATCTGTTTGATCTCCTGATAGGCCACGACTCCTACTTTCTCCTTCACTTGCTGCATGTATTTTGTATGCCGTCCTCGTTTTTTCTTGCCTTCTATTTTTACTTCCAGTATTCTTCTGAAAAAGTTGTCGTGTCGTGTTGAAGTTATAGGAATATGTTTAAAAAAAGATCATATTTACGTTTAGATGACTATTTAAACAAGAAAATATAAATCCTTATCAAAATTACTTATTCTATGACTATGGTTTGTTTGAAGTTTTCCATCTCTTTGCTGCTGTTGTCCTGCGTAGTTTGCTCCCTTAGTCGACTCTTACGATACCCACTGGATGAATAGAGGTGGTGACACTCCGTATTCTTAAACCGCCACCACTCGGATAACCGGACATCACCACGCAGACACTATATTTGTCAAAATGGATGTATTGAATGGTAACAGGTACATTCAAACTTTTTTATCTGCAGGAAGCCTAAATTAAGTAATAGATAAAATTAAAGAAAAGTAAACATAAAATATATTTATCGTATTTACTAGTTGTCTACTCCTTCTAGCCAGTTTTCTTCTGTAGAGTAAAGTTAAATAAGAAATAAAAGTAAAACAATCTTATCTTAGCGCCTGAGTGAGATACGCAACAACTATCAAATATATACGTTGAAAACCCTCAGAACAGCTCAGTATAATCGTATTCCCAACACGGAACCGATAAATCATTTACTAAATAGCAAAAAGGAATCGAGGAACCAACTTGTGTAAATAATAACTTGTTTTACTACAGTTTTATTTGTTCTTCGGAAACTCGAAAAGCATATCCGATAACTGTATATAAAGATGATTGAAGCTCACCACTGAACAAAGATCAGTGTTAAAAGTTGTACCAAGTTTTCCCAATCATACTTTAGGATCATATTTATTGATGTTGTATTTGAAACAAGAAAATATAAAGTAATTATAATGCCTTTTCGGGCTCTTTTGTTTGAAAACTCACTTGCGTTTCTGTCCATTAGTTTTTGTTTTCAATCTCTAGTTAAAATAACTACTTTACGTATCAAAGTCATCACTGATATTTCACTACCTTAGCTCCACTGACACTGTAATGATTGATGATATTTTTTTTTATGATATACAGGCAAACGAGTTACCAGGACCTCAATCCTACTATTTTATGTTAACGAACAAGCCACTGTCATTCTATTACTCGCTATTGAGATGGCGTTGAAATAACATTGTTATCTATCAAAATATAGGTATTCTAACGTAGATCACAATGTCAATAGACTGTTCATGTAGTGACAATGGCTCATCAATGGTGATATTAACAACATTGCCATATCTGAAAAGTTATATATCATTATATATATATCATTTCCTTGTTGAAATATCCGTTTACCAAACTATTACCAAAGACATCGTCGACATTTGTATCAGTGAGAGTTCAGTGACAAGTCGTCGGGAGGCCATTGGTCTTACATAGTAGAATACGTAAAATGCAAAACTATTTCGACGACATTCCATTACATTTCATTCGACAGTACGTTGATATAATATTAAAATAGCAGAATTTGAGCCTCTGGGGGAAAGTGTTTACTGCTGCCCGACAACTCAGGATTCATAGGCGCGTTGTCAATCTTTTCTTGAATTATTTTCTTTTATTGATATTAAATATTCATAATTATTATTTTTACATAAATAGAGTAAAACGAAATTATATTCGACTGGAACCTTTTATTAAAAATAATTTAAGAACATAAACTTAATCATCGAAACTGGGATTCATCGGGAAAGATTTGTGAAATTGGTGTTAAGATATTAAGAACCTCTATTGTCGTCCTTATTCTATAAAAATAAATGTGTAATTGTGTTTACTCTATCCGCTACAGAACCTTTTATCATATCACCACAGTACATAATTATTTCGCAAACACAGAAACGTCCTATAGGATCCCTTTATCGGCGAAAAAAACAATTTAATGCGTGCGAAACCCCGAGCAAACGCTACGAACTCAAAAGTCACACATTATTTTGATTTTTTGTGTGTATGACTGTGTTTCAAAGCTAATGTTGAGTAGATATAAGGTTCGTATAAGTTGGTATTCTTGTCATTCACACAAAAAAACAAAATGATGTGGGACTTTTGAGTTCGTAGCGTTTTTAAGTAACTTATAATGAGACATTTGATTACTAGACGGAAGTACGCTAAATTCGTAGAAGACCTTTACGGGAGCAAGCTGACTTACCTATGATGCAGTCTCCCCTTTCAACAATTGAAGGCTTTAAAGGGAAACTAAAATAACATTACGACATACGTAACGCGATACGTAACGACATTGAGCAAGATTTTTCAAATAGCCTCGATATGAGAATTACAAGATTAATAAGTTATTATAATAAAGAAATAAAGAGATCAATAATTTAGTTTTTCATTTTTTGATATGCTTCTTGTCATTTTACGACTTTCTTTCTTCGTTAATATATACGAGTATATTTAACACTCAAAATTGTGTGCTCATATTTTATTTACTATCATTGAAAGAAAAAACCTAAATGATACAGATCGTTTTCCACATTTTTTCTGCATAATTATCCTTTAGTAAAGTACTCAAGAGACTGGTTCTATTTTTTGTAATTTAAAAACCTAAAATATATGGTAATAAAGATTTTATTGCAAAAGTTTTTTTTTAATATAAAGTCGCTCTCACAGTAAGTATTTCATCAGGTTAACTTTTAAAATAAAAAGAATAGTAAAAAGCAATTTCAAAATAATAGCAGTAAAAACATAAACGACCATGTTACCACATGCATGTTGTTATTTTATATGCGCGTCAGGCTAACAACCATTCAGAATGCCCTACCAATATCTAGTGGATATTCCAAAAGCTTTACAATTTGGCAACAGTTCCAACCGTAGACGTTAGATCTGTTTTATAAGATAACATTTGAAGAAAAATGTGGTACCTACCACCATACAAAGAAACCACAATATTTCTGAACTACGTTCATACCAGCGACTTATTTGAATTAAGTCTCAAGACAGATTCTAGAACTGTAACTTTTATCAGAATAAAATATTTCATGAGTAGCGAGATATTATTTATACATGTATATTCATCAACAGCCTTTAATAGTCCACTGCTGGACATAAGCCTCTCCTTAGAAAGGAGGTTTTGGCCTACTATACCACGCTGACCAGACGGGTTGGTATAGGGTTTGTGTACAGTTCCGGAGGTCCTACACGCGCAGTCGGCACCGTCACCGTGGAGACGGTGAGGAGGACCGGCTTCATGAGGAGTACCGACAGACGCGAAAAACTCTGAAGCTGGCCATTAGCCGCGCCAAGGAAGAAAAAAGAAAGGAGATGCTGGAGGGTCTTGATCGTGACCCCTGGAGTCGCCCTTATCGCGCGGCGCGACAAAAGCTCCGCACGGAAGAGCGGGAAGCTGGTCCTATCAGGGAGGCGGGACGGCCTGCCGATTCGGTCGCGGCCTACAGTGCTGCTGGACTAGGCGGGTAAATTGTTTGAGAGGGTTCTCTCTGCCCGCATCGTCCGGCACCTTTACGAGGTGGGCCCCGATCTGTCGGACGCCCAATTTGGTTTTCGGGCGGGGCGTTCGACAGTCGACGCTGTTTTGCGCCTGAGGGCCGTGACCGAAGAGGCCGTGAGCTGTGGCGGCGTGCTGTTGGCGGTGTCATTGGACATCGCCAACAGCACGCCGCCACAGCTCCTTTAACCAAACCAAACCCTTACCAAAGTTGTAGTAGTAGACTCCCTAATATATATATATAATAGATAAAATTGATATTATAACTTCAAAAGTGAGTTTAACGTTAACTATTCAACCCATGATTATAAAGTTTTGTGGATAGGGATACATAAAAAGATTTACCACTCTGATAGAAAATACTGATTCGAATCGATTGAAAATAATATTAACATATGCTGGTACTTTATGTATAAATAATATAGTGGTAAACTAAGTAAAAGCACCAACTAACTACGAGTGATATTAATAAGCAAATGAAAATTAAACAATTAAATCGAATGATGAATAAATAACAATAATTTGAATATAAAACAATAAAATCGAATGATGAATAAATAACAATAATTTGAATATAAAACAATAAATATCTATTATTTTATGTTAAAATTGGTAATAGCAAAACGCATGTAATAGTTAAAACTTCTCTTAAAACTTAGACAACAAATAATTGTGGTAAAAGAACAAGAAAAGTGCTCTACAATTGTTTTTTTTTTTCTTGATTATCATTAAGAATTTACCTTTTAATTGAACAATGACAATGTAAGGATAATGTAAGAGTCAAGTATCATTTAAAAACAACATTGAAGAAGTAACATCGTGAGTAGTATATTATTAGTAACAGTAAGAAGTGATATACATTTTACTTATATGCTATCTCCACTCCACACGTGTTTGATGAATAATATAATTACTGCTTCCATTATCTGATCAATAGATTATTTAATCTTTTAATGCGCTACAAATATAATAAATAATTTATAGGTGCAAAACGATAAAAACATGCTTAACAAAGTATTAAATCATATTTTAAAATACTTTTTATGATAGCATAAGTTTCACTTAATTTCTTGCGTCAGGGAAAGTAAGGGTGGTTATCCGTTAGAAAATTTTAGATAGCAGTCACGAAGTTTGGCAATGTGCCCTGTAGACCGCACTCATCTCGTCCAATATAACGCTGCAATTTTAAACCAGCTGTAATATACGTTTGCCTCAGCCACGAAAGATACCTTGTAAATTTGGTGTGGCAATTTGAGAAATTAAGAGAAAAAGCACCAGAAGAAGAAATAAACAACGACAATAATAAGTAAGAAGTGTAGAAACTCGTAAGAAAAACTAACTTCGAACAGGTCAGCAACATCGCTTGAAAACCTTTTATAGAGTTCAGTTCAATAAAGCAACTATTGTAGCAAAAAGTGCAGAATCACTGTGCTAGCTACAAAACATCCAGGAAGCCTTTCCACTTGATACAGTTCTTAATTGAATTTACTTTAGTGAAGAACTCGCAACTGGAGTGCAGCCAAAGAACACGCGGATTATCTTTTTAATTGCTACAAACGTAAATGTTAACTGTCCTCTTCCGTACACTCTATTGGGAATAAAACTTACCTGTATATACGTGTATAAATATAAAGAACAACAAAACATCTTTTGATATAAAATTTAAAGATAAACGATTTTTCTATCCGTGTGGTTCATTAATTGGGTGTCGTAAGAGCCGACTAAGGGAGCAAAATACGCAGGACAACAGCACTGCAAAGAGAAGGAAAACTTGACATAAAACCTATACCAACCCGTCTGGCCAGCGTGGTGTAGTAGGCCAAAACCTCCTTTCTAAGGAGAGGACATAGGGTCCAGCAGTGAACTATCAAAGGCTGTTGATGATCATGATGAAGTAAAATAAGGTACGCTTTTTGATACATCTAAATATTACAAATAATAAAAGTAGAATGCTAACTATCAATTGATTAAGCATGCGGTGCTACAGAGTAGTAAAGGTAATTACCTACCTAGGTACATCTTTGTTTTTTCTTAGTAATTGAAACGACATGACTTATTGTCATTAAACTACTAACTGGAGGTTATTTTAGACCTGACAATCTTAGGAGAGTCTTAAATTGGTACTAAACAAAACTAAGTTTGCACCGTCAAAGAAATCATCATCAAGTCATTAAAAAATAGAACTTCGGTGACATTTCTTTACCATAACCAAAAATGTCAATCTTCAATTTGCCTAGAATTAAACTGATAACATAAATAAGTGTAAAACACATAACACAAACTTACAATTTTTGTAAACCACTAAGTCAATACACATTTGCTCTGCTTGAGATATTTGATAGTCTGGAACATGCACGAACCGGTGATTCCTTCTTTAATATAATTAATTTTCTAAAAAGAATATCAATTAAAATGTTTTAAATTTATAAAGGAAAAACTACTAAACTCGCCAGGTTCTTAGCTCCTGGTTAGTGAGAAGGGTAGAAGAATGAGGAGGAGAGGTAAGGAGGGTTGGGGCGCAGTGGTCTGTTTCTGGAAGCGGTAATTTGGATAGGATTCAATTTGAAGCGGACTTTCCACCCCGTGACCAAAAAAGCCTTCAAATTTTATTTCCATTGTTTATTTGCCAGTAAAAAACAACTTCGACGTAATAGTGTTTATTTTATACATGAATCTAAAAGTCGCTTAATGAGTTTACCCAAACAAGGATTTACCACAAATGTAGCATACTTTGATATTCTATCTAAGTTTGTTAACACGTATATATTCGACTTCAAAACTTTCACAAAAAATAGCAAAAAAACGTGGAATGAATTTGAGTTCATAGGCATGAGTACCTATCTCACCTTTTAGAAAGAATACTTTGAACATGAATTTATCACGTCCATAGTTATGTTGGTGATTAATTATTAATTACAGTCTTGTTATGACAAACGATGATAAAATAAGGCGTTTTATAAATAGCCATCCCTAATAAAGAATAATAAAATATATGATTTTAGCTCCTTTCAATTTCTAAGAATGAAAAACCTTCAGGTATATTTTGCACACCCAAATTAAGAGAAGCCTACTGACGGACATGTTTTGAAATAATTTTGATTAGCTAATTTTATTATACATTTTCTAAACAAGTGGCAAAGTAACTATAGCTTAATGCGGATCCATTATACAATATACCATTTAAACTCTCTCATTTATTGGCCTCACAAAATTTATTTCCAAAATAAACACGAAATACATACCAACAATTACTTAAGCTATTTTAATGAAGCAAAATGAATGTTTTTTTCTAAATACGAATTGGATATTATTACGCAAAGAAAATTCTTTGTACACATTTACACATTCTTTGTACACATGAAAAAAAAAATGGAAACACTGGAATGCGAATTTGCAAAAGTTATTTTTTTAACAGAAAAAGAGTTTATACAGCGAAGCTAACATTTTCAAATAAATGTGTTTCAACGTGAAAATGGATGCACGAGTTTGCACGCGCCCAGTATGTGCACCTGTCATAGTGCGGAAAGCTGTGTAGTCACAGTTATAATTATACTGGTGATTCGATCTTACTCTGCACATACTTTGCAGTCCTGATGAAAGTAGAATGAGATATCAATTCTACTTTCATCGTTATTCACTCATACTCAATAGGCTATTTAACAACATTGAAAATATTCTCCAAATTATGATCATCCTATTAGATAATAGTATAGAAAAACATCATTTACTTTATTTCACGACGCTTGGTGTAAATTTTTAAGCAAATTTGGCGAAGTTTTTTTTTATTAATTTTATCTCGGACACAAGTCTGTGACGACACTGCAATAGTCACAAGTGTCAAAAGTGAACCATAGATTAAAAGATATGAAGTGAACAAAACAAACAATCTCAATTTGTGGATTCCTTCGACCGATATGAAGTGCGCATTTTTATGTTTTTGAGTGTTTTAGTTCTTTCTAAAAGTATTTTCTAATAGATTCTGAAAGAAGTTGTATAAATATCGCTAATAGTAATCACAGTTTTCGTCTTTTGGGATTCGTTGGCACAGTTTGTGTGGTTTAAGACGCGTTTTTACATTTTGACACTACACACCATTCATACGCCATTTTATCTATCTTAACATAAATAATGAAACTCACTTTATATTTACGACAGCACTGTTTTGTTTATGTCATATGTCAATTACGTCACGTCATGATCATGGGGCCTTGTCCCCCCAACCCTCTTTGCGCATTGATATAATACTTACACGTGTTGTTTTAACTCAATGTCTTTGCGTGTGACGTCAAGGCACGTTTTTGCAGCGGCATTAGTAATTTAAACTTTAATGGCGATTTTAAACATAAATAGATCTAATTTCGTAAAAATTATATAAATATTAATGTACTATTTACAATATCATGTATAGAATAATCTAAAAAATTTTCCAAACTTAGTCAAATAGCCTATTCTAGCTACCATACAGCGTTTGTAACTACAGCAAGTACTTTTTAAAATGTCATGAGTTTATGAACGCATTGCCTCTAAAACGATTAGATTATGAGGTAGTATAAATTATAAGTATATAATTATAAAATAACTAATATTGTTCTAATTTGTTTAATTTGTTTAATGCATGTAAATATATTAGTAAATGTGATGTGGTTATACTTATTAATTAATTAATTAAAACCAGAGATCGCTTGGCAGTCGAACTTCGACCTTTTTCAATGTCTTGTTATGTTTCATTGGCCGGTGTAACTTGATCTGTCATTCTATATACTTTTGAATTCAAAACAGGTCAAAATATTTAATAAACCTCTAAAGTTTTATGTGACCCTTTTTCTATATTTTTTAGATTTATACAACATGTTTAAAAAAAATTCTAGCTTTCTGCACTTCTTTTACTTTTATAAGCATTAACTATGCCAAATATGGAATGCTGGCGCATTCCATATTTGGCCCATTTTGTTTGAAAATGTGTACAGATAATTTAAAGATATGCAGATAAAAAAGCAATTCATAAACAAACAAATAGAGATAAATATTATTTACACTGTTCAGTTTTATTATTCTCATTCTTCTTCATTAATCTACACTTGCAAACTCGACCTTCTCAGGTTATACTTGAACCCAGTGGTCGTCAGTCCTCGGTTGTCTAGACTACTTAATAGAAAAGGTGCTTATTATGAAGTTATTTAATTATGAGCTCTCATTTATTAATTTGTATGATCCTTTGAAGCAGACTGCTACAATTTTTATAATACCTTTGACTTTTATTTATCATATGTGGTTGACTGTAAGAGAATGCCCTGGGCAGTAAGTCCGCCGATGTACAATAGTGCATAAAGTTAAATAAATAAAAAAATATGCTCGATTGTCCTATTGGCGAAGTGGTTAGCGATACTGACTGCTTAAGCTGCTAAACTTTAGATTCGATTTCTACCCAGGACAAATCATTTTGCAGTGAGCGTGAACATTTGTTCTATATATCGATGTAATTTGTCCATGTTAGTATGTTTATCAGCAGTCTAGTTATTTTAGCACAGAATTTGCCTGATATGGGATCAGAGGGCCGTGTATCAAGTTATTATTAATGAAAATATTTTAGTAACGGCTGGTCGAAAGTTTATGATTTTAGACCACACTACAAAGGTATTATTTAGATACAATAGGATGTTATCACTTCTTTAGATATTTAATAAAATACGGTTTAACTTTTCCAGGTACTTCAAGAGTGTTATTACTCAGTGTGTTCGTGGGTCACCGCTGTTGATTCTGGTGTATAGTTGTTACAGTATTGGGCGTGTGGAAAGGATTAGTTTAAAATAATTCAAATTAATCCTTCTTTGTCTGAAACTGTATTTAACACGAAGAAATTCAGCACACAACTTACATTGCTCACAAGATTAATCACCTACAAAACACGGATATTTCTGTGAGCAGAAACATTTCAAAATATAAAATGTATGCATATGTGTATATTAACGAACCCACGGACTGTACAAAAAGTGTACAGCACTTAAAACCTTGTGATGTAATAACTTTTATGGTACATTATGTTCATATAAAAACTTTTTTAATCTCATTTATATTCATAGTATGTAAGGGACACATCCTAGGAATGATATGGCCCGCTTATATAAGAACAGTTGGAAAACGTATTACGTGGATTGAGATTTTGGAAGTCTTTGAGTTGAGTTTGTTTTAAGAGATATCGTCGTACATGTAACAGTAGGTAAGAAAGGATGGGAAATGAAATGGGATGAAAGAGCCACAGCAGCACATGTGCACATGGACTCGACCGCAGTGAAACCACAGTCTTACAGAAAACCGTTTTTATACAATCCGTTCGTTGTTTTTCCCCAAGTAAGTGAGGACTGAGGTTCCGGGAAGCCCAACCACTCTCAATAACTTATGCACTCCAGTGGCGACAAGTCTCTTGTGTCTCTTGAATTATGGGTGCCCGTACGTTGCGTCACTTTACCATACTCATCTGATCGCCAGCTACCTACTCTATCCAAAAAATCTGTAAAGCTTTAAAGTTCCTCCCATATTTAATTGTTAAGTATACAACAAACACTAATAGTTGCAGTTTATAGCGAATTGATTTAAGTTCAATTAAATTGGACGACCTAATAATATAATATATAGGTACTTCGGTACGTAGGCAGTGCGTGGAATCCGGCGGTCATGCATTGACTTCTGCTCAGTGGTTCAGTGATTTTGATTTTTGCTTTCTTTCCTCTCGTTATCTTGCAGTTTGTGGGAGTGGATACATAATATGCGACTACTATAAAACTCGCCTGTTTTTTATGTAGCGGAGGAGACATGTCCCCGACAGCAGAGGCAGTTTGTAGGGATGGTGAGCAGGGCAACCACCCGGGGCCTCGCTCATGCAGGGGCCTCGTGCACTCGCGCAGTAACAAAAGCAGAAAAATGAGTTTATTTGGATTTTTGCGCCTTGCGTCTCGAATTATAAAATTCACGTCACGCTACTCGCACTCCCTTGCGTGGCAGTATCCATTTACGTTAAGGGATTTCCCATGTTTCATTTCGCCTGTCATATCGATATACTGTCATGGGCAACTGTAGTCGGCTAATGATTTTATGTTCGAGTACGTGTTGCGCTGCATTGTTTTAAGTATAATCATTAGAACTAATTCCACAAAGGACCTCGCAATAATCTACCAGCCCAGTGATCGTTGAAATTCAGATTATAAATATTTATCATATATATAATATTTACCTATCTTCAACGGATGTAGAAGAAAATATACTCCAGTTTGAAAAAAGTTTCAGGCCATTGTACCGTGAATCCGTTGAACGTAACTCATACATGTTATTCTTACATATAAATAGAATATTCCTCTAAAATGCGTGTTTATTCATGTATAATAAAAGTTCCATCAAATATTTTTTTGATTTTAGGCTTACTCGCATACTTTAACCCCTATTACTTGTTTTATTGTATGGCAGCTTTTTACAACACTCTCTACAACAATACGAAAAAAAAAACAACGAATATAATCAAATATATTGCACAAAAACTAGTTTTACCTAAATATACTTCATGAAGTCATAGCTAAACATAGAACGGTGTGTAAGGTCATATCGCAATACTTATAAAACTAATTCTAATCTACTAATGTTTAGTTGCTGTCTAGTATACCTGAATAGCATTTCACGGTTCATACTATACTGTATAATGGTAATGTTAACTAATAATTACGACAGTACAAAAGGCGCTTATTAAAAACTTAGATTTATACAAATAAGACGTCAATTTTCTTCAAACTCTTTGTAGAACCCACAATAAGAGCAGACAAAGTCACCGATGTAGATAACAATTTGACATCACGGAAATCTACTGCCGGTGCCAAGCTAAATACAGAACTGCTGCAGTAGTGTAAGTACATTTAAATCTGTTCGTTAAGTGCTTTTAAATCTTTAGTGCTAAGTCGGTTTGTACATAAACTTTCTGTCGTCTGTACAGACTTGTGAAAATAGACTGTAAATTAGGAATAAAAGTCACGGGATTTACATCCTTTTTCTCTTTTTTTCAGACCATAAGGTCTGTATGTATGTTGTATACGGTGTCTATAATTAATAAATTTATTAAAAGAGTATTTAAATACAGATTGAATTTAAGTGTCAAAAGTCTTTATTGAAAATTTCTCTTGGCAAGGTGAAATGGGTACCAGAAAGACCAAAACATAAAATTTCTTTGTCAAAACAAATGTATTACAAACATTTGTTGCCAATGTAGTGACTTGTTAAATATTCTGCGATGTCAAGGAGATATTATTTCAATTCTTTTTTCTTTTCTTTCTTTTTTTTAAAAAGACAACTCCCGCATTAGGAATATATCCTGTGTCGCGGGGGATTTTACAAACATACTTGAAACGGACACGACCGCTTAAACAACTACGCCATCTGTGCAGTCAAACTTAACTCTCAGTATCGGCGGGTGTTGCCAATCCTCAAACAATATTTAAGAATAAATTATTTAATTACCTGTATTAATGAAGGTTCAGGCAGTCGCCGCTATTTTGATCAATTTCTCGGTAATTAATTGATAAAATATGCTTATTACCTACATAATAAAAAAAGAAAGGAAGAAGAAAATAATTAGGCATTTAGAAAGTAATGAACTACCAACAATTAGCTACAATTTTTTGGACGAAACTAATTTTATAGCGGAAACCATGCGTGATTTATCATGTTGATCGTAAAGTACATTCACATTGTTTCCATAAAAATAGAATTGTTATATGCATGTGTATGTTATAACACTCGCACTTTCTTTAAAAAGAAACCATTAGACATAGACTAATGTGCATAATGCGCTCTTAAACTGACAAATTTTGAAATATTACCGTTACTTTGGCCAATTGTTTAACCGAAGTAACGGTACATTAAATCTTTAATTGTTATTAATCTACTGTACCCCGTGCCGTTACCCGCGATTTATCGAATATGCTTATCCCACTGAAATACTACATTTATTCGGGATAAAAAGTGGCCTTTTTATTAACCCAACCTATCAGTTTCCTCCATACCAAATTTTATCAAAATTGGTCCAGACGTTAAGGCCTGAAGAAGTACAAACATACAAACACACACTCACAAACTTTCATTTTTATAATTTTAGTGTGATTTCATTTAGCCAGATTTTCTCTCAAATGACAAACAATTTTTAACACGGTGTATATATATATTTCATTAGAAAAAATAATAGCTTCGGAATAATATTATAGTTTAGTAATAATAATAACTTTATGAATTTAAATAACAAGAATTTAAATTTGGAAACTTATGAGTCCTTGTTTGAAAAATCTAATTCGAAAAGATTTTAAATAAATATAAAATGCATACAGTATAAGAATAAGAGTGAGTAAAGACTACACTCACGACCCGCCTCTATTACATGGAAAGCTCACCATCGGCCTTACATATGTACGAGTACAATCAACCCTAGAGTTGTATTGAACACAAATAGCGTTGTTCAATCCTTAAGTAAACCGGGCCCACAGGCAGCAAGTGTAAAAATTTGCACAGCAGACTCAAAAGAGCGAGAGTTTTACACTCAGTGAGCACCGTGAAAATCTGCAGGCAAGTTCGCTTTTATCAATAGTGCTCTGTGCAGTCTCCCATTTAATGTTAAGCTCATATTTATAAACCGACTATTAAAGTTAATAACAATAAAAAATTAACAATAATTTATTTTAAAAAGTAAGTCATGTTTGTACTCAGAAAACAACAACAACAAAATCGCCCCCAAACCAAACAAATGTCAAAAAGTTACGAGCGTTTGTTCCTAATAATAACTTTACACATCTCGGCCTTCTGAGCCCAAACTAGGCAGAACCTGTGCTTTGAAAACCAGACTGCTAATAAAACAACTACTACAAACTTGTAGTAGTTGTTTTATTAGCAGTGTGTGTGTAAGGTAATGTGTGTGAGTTAACAAAAATATAGTGAGTCCTCTTTTCTCATACATATTCACTTTTAAAATTTATCAATATTTTCAATGCGCCTAACTCATCAGGAATAATAGTATAATATAAATATTCTTCATCTCTTAGTGGTTTTGGGGTGAGTATGGTTATGGTATGAGTAAGAGTAAAATGGTAAGAGGTGGAATATAGAGAAATTTCGAGATATCGATAACATACTAATACAAAAAAATGAATTGAATTGGGAACCTTCTCGTTTTTAAAGTATGTAAAAAATACTAGACTATTTTATTAGTGCAAACTACGCAAATTAGAGCAAACTGAACTTTTGTTAGTATAAAACACAAACATACAGAAAATGTATTTGTTTAATACTATCTACCGCTTATATTACGAAAAACATTTCTCGTTTTAATTAAAATCCTCCTTCCTTCCTTCTAAATCAAAACAAAATATAAAAAAACTAATAAAAAATGTATTACTTTTAATTATAGAATCTTCGAAGTATAAACGAGAAATGAGTGTAGCATATTCCCTAAGGCTTATCGATAGGCATTTTACAAAGATATCTCAGAATCCAAAAAAAATTGTGCAGCAATTCACTTTGATCGCATTGTCACTACCTTTACTATTTATAAAAATTAAACTGCAGATCAATATTAAAGATTACAAACGCTGCATAACTATAAAAAAAAACCTGGAGTCTTTTCAATTAGAATACAACAGCTGTACTTCCTCATTCAACAAAGTTAACTAAGAATACGTAATATTATAGAAAAGGTTTCTGTTAGTAGGTTCAGACTAATTGATTCAGACAAAATACATGAACAACAGTAAAATAAAACAACAAACTCAAATTGATTACTTTTCATTGCTTTCTACACCTTTAAGTAATAACGTGTTTGCCTTATAAATAATATTTCTAACAACGCTATGTTTTTACCAAGATGCAAAGATTTCGAAGTCAATATTTACTGAGGATATTAAACCGAAACTCTCTGGGGATGTTTTGAATAAAATTGGATTGTCACTCGACAACCACCTGCATGGTGAATATTAGAAACTCGTGGCTTTGTGCTACAAAATATTTTATTTAGCGAAGATTTAGTGGCTAGTAGCTTGAAAAGGTTGCTCTATATTAAATGGTGTTTGAAAAGAGTTTGCACAATAAAATATAAAGGTAGAAAATAATTTTTGTGTTATTTTTATGGTAGAAGGAGCAAACGAGCAGACGGATCATCTGATGGTCACTTACCATCAGATGATCCGTCTGCTCGTTTGTTGCACCTGCAGTTAATTCAAGAGTCACAAGTGCCTGCCTACTTTTTGAGTACTCCCCCCATAATGAGAGGTAACCCCCACGGGTTGTGCTACAATTACCTCAGTCACTCGGTGAAAAGCAACAAAAAATTGCTTAATTAATATATTCTGTGAGGCCGTGGTATCTCTCCCATCGAGTCGGCTCATTTATGGCTCTCCCACGTAAATAATTAAGACATTGGTGATTTACATTTAAGGATAATCAATCTTAGATTCATAAACTAAACATAGATTCAAAATTTAGATTCATAAACTTTATTTACTTAAAATGTTTACATATTCAGTATAATAAGTTTAATTTTAAATTCAATTATTTTGCAAGTGCAATATTATATTCAAAAGCGTTGGAAATCAACATACAACACACAAATTTGATAAAAGTTTTAATGCGATAAGCTCTAAATTAAAGTTGCCACTTCATTGGTAAATTATTTAGTTATTTTACGTCATATCAGCCTACCGATGCCAAAAAGAAGGATGTTATTATCTTCAAATGTTTATGTATTCAAGTAGCATTCGGTTCTTATCGACCGCAATCTGTAGCGAATGGCCCGATTTTGTTTTTTTTTTTAAAGAAGTCTTAATAGAAAGGTTCCCCGCCACGAGCGTGGAGAGAAGGCTCATGCTGAGCGACATAACCACAAGTATACCCCTTTAGGGGTTAACGTTTTGCATAACCCCCTTAGAGGTTAATCTGTGGATTAGTGTAGATATAACCAAACGGGCAGACACATGTGGGCAAACGTCGTTGACGGTCGTCTCAAGTGCAAATACATTTTTGATGCGTTATAGTGTTGGAAATGCGATCTTCGTACCTTAATAGAAGTATTTAAATATTTCATTACAGTTACGTTTTCTTTAAATACAATTCTGTATAAATAACTAAGTAATGTTTTTGTTATTTTTGGACTTGGCACCGACTTCAAACACATCAGTAGGTTAGACAACTATTGTATATTTTCTTTAAATTAAAAGATAACGGGTTTGGACAAGAATTGTCAAATTGTATTAGTGTAAATAGATAATTATAAATTGTAATTGGGTCTTAAATAGTTTATCGTAGGTATAGTAATTAACTTCACTATTTATAGATTAGTGAGTTTTTAGTTTAGTTGATTTTTGTACTGGAATAGTAACATCAATTTGATTTAAAGGCAATCGTATTTAAACACCAATTATTTTTAGGTTTTTAGGTACTTAGTGTTTTTTGAAGGCGGTTTTTTTTTTAATAAAAAAAAATTTTTTTTTGCTTTTTAGTAGTGTTTTATAAAACACTAGGTTAGAGTGTACATGATGGGCGAGCGGTAGACTATTTAGAGGAGCGTAATCGTAAAGCGGAATCTATCTGGTGATCGGGCGCATTGAGCCGCTGGGCTTACGGGTGGCCCTGGATAAGACGGAGGCCCTCTTATTCCATGGGCCCCGTCGTGGTCCACCTCGGTCCTTGTACCGTTTCGGGCCCAGATGAAGTATCTGGGTCTGATCCTCGAGGGGAGGTGGCTCTTCGACGAGCACTTTCTACAGCTTGCTCCAGAGCTGCTCGGGGTTGTGTCTGACTTAGGGCGACTTTTACCCAATTTGGCTGGACCCAGCGTCGCGATAAGACCGCCGTGCACCTGACCGCCCAGAATAAAGGCCTCAAAGGATATTTACGGTTAGAGCCGTTTCGACAGAGGGCGCTTGCGCGTTGGCCGGACCTTTCCGGGCACGGCTGATTTGTGAAGTACCTGCACTCGGTCGCTAGGAGAGAATTGAGGCCTGCCAACGCCCACTCCAACCCAATTCGCCGCCGACGAACCGGACGGCGTAGGCGCGGACCAGCGCATCATTTCGGCTAGAGTGTCGCCGCGGGTAGATGAGACGGGTTTTCCTCTCCACCCGCAATAACGGCCAGCCTTGAGGAAGCGTTGCGTTAAGGCGCTAGGAGGGATCTGGATGTCTTAAAAAGAGTAGTTCCCCGTTCCCTCCTATTACAGGCGCACAGTGGCATACCGTATGGTTTTAAGCGGTGCAATTCCGACACACCACCCCGCCATAAACCCCGGTGGGGTGACGGCCCGAGGGGGTTTCCACACGTAAAAAAAGAAAAAAAAAGGTAGTACATGATGGGGAGACCTTCCTTGAGTGCATCTTGTATAAGAAAGCGTCGAGAATAGGAGTCTGAAAATAAAAAAGATGAACGCCTATGAAGCGCAATAGAGAAAGAAATAGAGCACACCGTAACGGAGAGTCTTTTGAAAAAGGTGATAAAAGGCTTTCTCAAATGCGCAATTATGTACCTTCCTTTGTCTTTGTCCTTCACATAACTCCCGTATCGTACATTCTTCCTTCACTGTCCAAGCGGTGAATCTTTGGAACGCCCTTCCCTTAGAGATCAGGACATCCACCAACCGAACAACCTTTAAGATCAGAGTACGCAAGCTCTATGAAGACTTGTTGACGGAGTCATCAAAATAATAATTAATTCATCAATGCAAGCAAATATGTATGGATGTATGTGTGTATGTTTAAGGTTTTTATACATATTTATAGTATTATATATAGTATGTATAAATTATATTTACATCTATATATGTATCCCCGTATATCTGTGTAGTATAAAATCTTGCAACCGACTACAATTTAAATAATTTATCTCATAATACACCTGCCACACGAATCTCTGCATCACCCCAAGGTTGACTGGAAGAAAATGCCTATGGATCGCCTTATGCAATGTATTTGCAGGAAGTATAAATAAATAAATAAATGTACAAAGTAAATTGTCTATGGTGACGTTGAGCGTCTTATGTTACCTCTTATTTTATGCTGGGTTGTAACTGTAATTGTTAGAAAGGGTATAGCCCTGAGGTGGTCCTATTATCACAAAGTCCGGACCTGATGATGGGATCTCAGAGAAATCGAGGACAACCCTAAAATGTTATAGGCACGCATTATGTGTTTCATATATTTTCTAAAGCTATTGTAGTATTTGAGTCTGGTGGTGATCATCTCGTTTTCATCAAGAGCTTGTTATTTAAAGTACAACTCCTTAAAGGTAGGAGTTTGAGGATAGTTCTTTAAATACCATATGTATGTGTAGACTTTTAGATGTATCCTTTTAAGTCATTTAGGTGAGCTGATGAAGAAAGATGAAACTCCTTAAAGGTTAGGAGTTAGAGGATGATTCTTTAAATATTATACGTATGTATAGACCTGTAGTTGTATTATTTTAAGTTATTCAGATAAGCTGATACTGGAAGGTAAAATTCCACAATGCCGATATAGTGACCTGTATTCTACAGGTACGAAAATACATACAAAGCTGAGGGTTGGATAAACAACCTACACTACATACCTGGCTTGTCTTAGTGTTTTAATTTTAATATTTACAATATCATCATTACGCCATCTTTTCGCGACTAAGCGCAATATAAACATTGCCTTTGGGAATTTTAGGATAGTACCCTGGAGTTTATGCACCGTAACCACCCAACTGAGGATTAGAATTCTCCGTTCAATAACCCCGTAAGTTTTAGTTGCCTGGTAGGTTGTTAACACAGGCGCTATGGCAACTAACCCCTTAGTATCTTTTGAGTTTATGGCAATCGAGTCGTCATCATCTATAATATATAAATAATATATAAGTAATTAAGGATGTTAATGTTTCTGTTCCGATTGAGCTCTAACTTTGTCAAGATATACAACAATCTTTTAAGATGATTTTTATCTACTTTTTGCAACCACAATGGGCCACAGCTAAGTATGGCAGGGTATACCTAGTACTTTTACAGAAACTGAATAGGCTAACTCGCCTAACTCTATTTGATCACGGCGAAGGACAGGCCATTTAAATTAGTCCAAGATCCCAATGTTTACTGTTGACCAGACCAGGCCCTTAGTAACAGAAATGTTGCGTTTCAACATGACTCTGAAGCTTATGACCAGTTTCAATACGTGCATAAAACCACCACAGTTATTCGCATCAGCAGGAATAACATTTGAAGGTTATCCGATTAACGTAATCCGTAGGCTGCTAACTCTCGAAGTAGTTCAACTTACTTTATTTAACTAAAAATAGAAAAATAATCAATTAAAAAAAACAATTTTGAATAAATAAATAATTCAGTTTATTTTTCGCTTTTTAGTGTGTTGTTTGATGTTTTGTGAAGTCGTTTTTTTTTTTATAAAATTGTTTATTTCATATAAAGAATTATAGACCAGAATTACAAACTATATACAACCAACCAGGATTATTCATATTTTTTTAATTAAAACTGAGATAAATAAACTAAATAGTTGCTGTTGATGTGTTTAAGGTTGAATATAGCTTGTAGGATTTGTAGTAAATGAAACGACGACTTCTCTCCACAGAACTTGTATTGCGACTAACATTCAAATGCAAGGGTAGTTCTATTTATAACATACCGCCCACCAAAAAGGGCTAGACCTTTTTACAACAAATAAATTTAACTATAATCATGTAGGTATAAAGACTATTTCTAAATGGCAATAAATTTCAACAAAATATCAAGACACTTGCAGATGAAGATTCTTTGCATCAATCGGCATCGCACATAATTTAGCTACAGATATTTTGGTAATAGTTTCGCTACTCTTGACACTGTAAACTCTTGTTAGATTGTCTGCTCCTGGTTGCTGGTAAACAATTCGTCCAAGGCATCACTTGCCAGGTGGTAATCCATCTGTCTTGATTAAGACGATGTCAACTATCTGGAAATCTTTAGTTGTTATCAGCCACTTCGGCCTCTGCTGCAATCTAGTCAAGTACTCATTCTGCCATCTACGCCAAAAGTAAAATAAAATGTCATTGGGTACCTTCTAATGCAAGGGACTCCGCCAGTCTGTTGAATTGGAGATTAGCTTCTTGCCAGGCAGTAGTTAATTCCTTGTTTGCTTCTACGAAATTACGATTACGAAATTTTCCTCGCCTAGAAAGAAATCGAGCACCAATAAAGGCCTCAGAGGTCAGGTCGACTACTAGTTCGAGATGGACTGCTTTGGTAGATAAGCAGACGAATATAGCGATATACGCTTTTGTAACCTTCGCACCTCTTCCTTTATATGCGAGTACATTAATAGGTCCGGCAGTGTCTACACCACTATGTAGGAACGGTCGAGACGGCGTAACTCTTTCTTTAGGTAAGTCCCACCTCAATTGGGTTCTGGGTGTGGCGTTATATCTCGCACAAATTAAACATTTGTAAATATGTGATTTTACTAATCTTATAGCTTTTATAAAGTTTCATACCCTTTCGTTTTGTTATAGGTTAAAAAACGTCTATACGTAATAGTTAGCCTTATGGAAAGGACCAAAAGGAAAAAGAAAAAAAGACACGCCGTATAGAAGGTGCAACGAAGACATCAAAGATATAATAATAATAATAAAGCCTTTTTATTTCCCATCACTTGAGTATTACATGTAAGTATATATAATTTCACTTATGACTATTCACTTAACTATTGTTTCGTATTATTTACTGCATTTGCGGTTAGATAGGAACCCCTGTTTGGGTATAGGCCTCCTCCAGTTTAATCCCGTTTTCTCTGTCTTTCTCTTGCTTAATCCACTCCTTGCCGGCTGTAGATATGATATTGTCGCTCCATCGCTTCATAGGTCTTCCACTCCGCCTTTTTCCGTTTGGCCCTTTCCATCTCCTTACTTCTGCTGTCCATCGCTTATCATTGTAACGTGCAACTTGGCCAGCCCATCGGCACTTTAAACATAGACAGTAGTACAGGACGTCTGTTAGGTTTGTCTTCTTTCGGTTGGATTCGCTTTTTATTTTTTGTATTTTCCTTATTTTTAAAAGGCTCCTTTCCATCGCTTTCTGACAACTCACTCATTTTGTTTTTGTATTAGCGTTGTAGGTTCTGGTCTGGCATTCATACGTGAGAGTCGGCAGAACGCATGTATCCATCACAATTTTTTTAAGGTGGAGCGGATAGTCACCTTTCATAATTTCTTTAAGGGACTAGTATTTTTTCCAGCTCATATTTATTCGGCTTTCTATATCGACTTCTACGTTTCTTTCTTGGAAAGATATTTCTTTGCCTAGATATATGTATTTATTTACGTATTCCAGCTTTATTGTCAGTCTCCTTCGAGTTTTATTGTATTCGAGTAGCTGTTTGTCATTAGTTTTAGTGATAGTATAGTCATTACCTACTTTTGCACTTTGTTGGTTTATATTTTTTTTCAGGTTTCTGCTGGTTTCAGTGAAGAGGACTGTGTCATCTGCGAACCTGAGGTGACTTAGGTGTCGGTTGCCGATTTTAATACCTTCATTTTCCCATTGCAGGCCCTCGAAGATGTTTTGCAGAACTGCTATAAAAATCTTGGGGGATAGAGGATCTCCTTGTCTTACTCCGCGTAGAATCGGTATTTCTGGCCCTCGTTTCTCTAGTTTCACACGGCTGGTGCTATTGTCATATACATTTTCAGGATGTTATAATACTTAACATGGATGCGGCATTTGTTTAGTGCCTCCGATATTGCATAATGTGATATTGTATCAAATGCTTTGGCGTATTCGACGAAGGCTAAATATAACGGTCTGTTGAATTCGTTGTATTTTTCCATTGTTTATTGCATTACATGAATATTATCTATTATTGAGAAACCTGTCCGGATTAAGCAACTTAAATCAGAAAAAAGTCCAGGACCAGGCTGTGTACCAAATGAGGCTTTAAAACTTGGAATTACTCTGCTAGCACATCCACTCTCCCACCTATTTAACAAGGTTATTACAACTGGACAAGAACCTGAACAATGGAAAAAATCTGATATAATCTTGTTGTACAAAAAAGGTGATCCTCAAGATATCGGTAAGTATCGGCCAATCAGCCTTCTTCCTAGTTTATAAACTGTTTACCTCCATTCTGCTAAGCAGAATCACTACCAAGATCGAAAATCTTCAACCTATAGAACAAGCTCGTTCTGGACAGATCAAAGATATAGCAGGAGATAAATCTAAATCAAAGGCGGAAGACAGAAAAGAATGGTCAAAAATGGAGGAGGCCTTTACCCTACAGAGGGGTTCATATTTAAGTAAATAAAAAATAATTAATTAATCATTCTATATATAATAAAAATATTACAGTTTCATCAATATCATAATCAATACTACAAAGCTATAACATAACAAGAGAATCATGAAAATCAAAATAAACCGAATATTTTTTTTTGTAAATTTGATGATTAGTTTAATTAATATATGTGATGAGTTACTGTTATTGCATGTAAATAAGTATTGTAAAACTACATGAAATGAGAAATAATAAAAGGCTTATTTATTTATAATTTTGTAAATTGTGATGTACCTTGTATCCGTATATGTTTTATATATCTAGTGTAGTTACAAGAAAAATATGCCTCTCCTAATGATTTTAAATTTAATATAATTTAACATACTACAATTTGGTAATATAAACATTACAGTACGTGGTGTTTTAAATATCATATCTACTCATTACAAACGTATTTCGGACAAAAAATGTTTAAATAAATCCTTAAAAAAAAAGCTATAACGGGTAACGTTATTATAGCAAAACATAGATACCTTCTAGTGTGATTGAAGTCAGTGACAAGCTCGATACACACAACTAAAGCTGAGGGTCTATATTAGCCCAATAAAGAATTAAGAATGCAATGTAATCCTAATGAAACGTCGCAGATTTTGTTACTTAATAAAGACCAAGCTGACCAATTACCTACGCAAAATTTATCTAATAATGCATTCAAAATAAAATCATTTGGCTTTTTTTATTATATATTTAGGCTCGTTTAACATGTTTTGTGCAGCATGAAGACTCTCACAAGAACTTCTTGCGCTTGGCACCACTTCCTATTATAATTGATTGCTATTACAATGTTACACGTTATATTGAGGGTCGCACTTATTTTGTTTTTTTTCATTTAGATTTGTAATTATTTTTAGTGCTCTTTGTTAGTACTGTTTGAAGTCGGTTCTACTTTTTAGGGTTCCGAACCTAAAAAGGTAAAAAAGGAACCCTTATAAGATCACTTTCTTGTCCATCTGTCCGTGTGTCACCACCGATTTTCTGAGGAACGGGTAGATCCAGCAAGTTGAAATTTGTACCAGATACTGAGGTCTATGGTCCCTATTAGGTGCATAAAAATCATGGTCTTGAGGAACTACGATTTTTGCGAAAACTTGTAAGTACCAAAATTTACCTACTTTTTTTTTCAGAATTTTCTCTGTACTAATGCTGTAAGACCTTGCTTTTAACCAAAATTGACAATTCTAGGTCAGCCGGAAGTACCCTATTGGTTTTGGGTCGAAAATCTATATCTTAGTTCCCGTTGACCTAGAATCACGAAATTTGGCATAAAGAAACGTTTTACAGCACAAATAAAGGAATAATGCCAAAAAATAAAAAAAAAGTTGAAAATTAACATAAACTTTGGTACTACTTACAAATTTTCTCGAAAGTCTACGTAAAATCTGGGTAGGTACGGAACCCTCGGCGCAGGAGTTCGACTCGTACTTGACCGGTTTTTTAAAAGGATTTATTTCTTTAAAGTTTTTATTTACCACCTCCAATTAAATTATTTTACAACATTTCATATTTTAGTTATTTAGTCAGATTTACTTTTTGTAGTCTTCCTTTAATAACTCTGCACCTCTTTCACCGATCATCATTGCTGGTCCATTTGTGTTAGCACCTACAATAGTAGGCATTATACTTGCATCAATAACTCGGAGATTTCCAACACCATGTACTCTTAGCCTGCTATCCACTACTGAAACTCTTATATTACTTCCCATGGCACAAGTTCCGACTGGATGGTATACAGTTTGAACCGTATTTAAAGAAATACATCGCCAATAGTCTTTGCTGTCTAAGACATATTTATTACATTCTGGCACGTTCATTCTGGCTAAAAATGCACCAATCGATTTGAAGTACTTAGTTTGCAATACACTAGTCAACTTCTGAATACCATTCACTGTTGATTCTAAATCAAAGCGGTTTTTTAAATAATTCGGGTAAATATACGGATGATCCTCAGGGTTTTTGGAACGTAAAATTATATTTCCTCTCGTTGTTGGACGTAGTAAAATAAACCAAAAAAGGAACATCGAATAATTCTTATTTAGTTCTACTAGTGGTTTTGCCACACGGTCTTTAAGTCTATAAAGCTTCGTCAATATGTCTTTGAAGTCAGATTGGTTTTTCCAAGCAAGTAAAAGGTGACTTTGATAATCTGAATAAGTAGCATTACTAGCTGTAGAATAAAATGCTACGATATCTGAATCCGAATTTTGTGCTAAGTGTCCCGTACGGTTATAGAGATATTTTATGACGCCAAGATTCTGGTCCTTAAGAGATTCTGGATTGGATTCATTGTTGCAAATCGGAATAAGTATAATTAAGTGATCCTGTAGGTTTTGTCCTACCCTTGGTGAGTGAACTACCTGCTTAATTTTCTTTGAGGCCAACTGATCACGGTTGCCAACTCCTGACAACATCATTAGTTGAGGTGAATTTATGCTTCCGGCACTTATTATGACTTCTTTGGTGGCATAATACTTGTACATTTTTGATCCACGTTTTACTTTGACACCGTAAGCAACTTTAGATGAGCTTTTTATCAAGACTTTCGTCACAAAACTATTTTTCAAAATTTTCAAGTTTTTTCTATTTTGCACAGGATGTAAATATGCCCTACTTGCGCTTTGTCGCACCCCATTGGCAGCAGTAGCTGTTACTACGCTTGAGCCCATGGCGTTGGCAGCATTTACGTCAGGTACATTCTTGATACCAATATCATCCCATGATCTCAGAATTTTTTCAGTAACTGGTCTATATGTCGCATTAAAAATATTAAGAGCAAGTGGACCATTACGACCGTAATGTTTGGAAATGGCTTGATCTTGTAACAGACGCTGGTTTTGGTAGCTTTGACTTTTTCTAAAGCACCGTCGAACATCTCGTACACTCCATTCGAAATTTCCAGCATTATACCAATTTTGATAGTCTTGGTCATTACCTTCTACATAAACCATACCGTTCATGTTACTAGATCCCCCGATCATTTTTCCTCTTGGCCAATTTATTGAGCCGTTTATAACACTTTGATCTATAACTCCATCATTTGTAGTTAAATATTGCCAATCGTATTTTGAAAGACCTAGATCTCTATATAATTCTGGAACCTGCGAAATATGTAAGCATTAATTTTAAGTCTGAAAGCTCTTGCTTATTTAGACTTATTATGGATTGCTTAGTATGGTATAATAGCACAATACATTTTAAGACTACCACGCAGCAGTATATTTCAGGACATTATTCTTATTCGACTATCTTATTTTATTACAGCACTACAAAATCGGTTGATCAGTACTAAGTTAAGTAAGTTTTTTGAGTGTTTGAAAAAGGCCTTGTGTGATCTAAATTCACAATTGGACCGGAGCTTCAGTCGGGTTCAAGCAAGCATGTCTTTATTTTATAATATTTTGCTATCATGTACATATTACATCATCATCACCATCAACAGCCTTTACTGGTCCACTGCTGTACATAGGCCCTCTCTTTAAAAAGAAAGTTTGGCCTACTATACCACGCTGGCCAGACGGGTTGGTATAGGATTTGTTTCAAGTTTTCCTTCTCTTTGCAGTGCTGTTGTCCTGCGTAGTTTACTCCCTTAGTCAGCTCTTACGCCATCCACGGGGTGGAATAGGGGTGGTGACACTCTGTATTCTTAATCCATCACCACACGGATACATAATACACAGTAAATAGCAAGACTTTATTTCGCAAAAAAATATTTTTGGATTATATAGGGTAATACATGTAAACTCTGTAACAACATTTCGCTTCATACTACGTACGAAGAACGATTAAACTTCTAAGGAGAGTGACTACGGACACCCTGGGATGTGCCGTAGTCATGGGTTACGGCAGGGAGGACTCCAGAAACTACCGACTACTACTCTCGACTGCCCAGGTAGGCCGTCGCGGGGTTTAGTGGGTAGACCGGTTCTCAGGGAGTCACCCTCATGCCCGCCGTATCGCCAACGGAGGGTATGATGCGAAAATATTCCTTACGTAAAAAAAAGGTTGACCCAAATTTTGCGTTCAGTCTATTCAGTAAGTAGGCAGGTATGTTTTGAAGGTACGTCCCCGTATAGGTTGAAAAAAAATCTTACACTGGCTTCAATAGGCGGATCACCTCCAGCTTCCAAAAGTAAAATATTCCATTCCTTTATTTCACTCAATCTATTTGCCAAAACACTTCCTGCCGACCCCGCTCCTACTATTATAAAATCAAAATATGCTTTGTCTGAAAAAAAAAATTTAAGTCAGTCAACACGTACTTTGCTACTGCAAAAACGTTGTAAAAATGTGTCCGTCTGTGTAACGCAGAAACTAAAAATAAAAAAAAAAGTCATCATTAGGAATATGTTTTAAATCTAATTCGTAGTGGAAAGTATTATGAATACTGCACTTGGTACTTTTGCTAGCACCTAATATTCCGGATGGACTACTATGGGGGACGAGTCGCTACTGGACTGCCTAGAACATTCTTTAAAAAAAATATAAAAAAAAATAGTTTCAAAAACTAAAAAACACGCTTTTATAGAAAACCAAACTAAAAAATAGATATTTTTTTTAATAAATTTGAAAAAAAGCGTTTGGTGCCTGTTGTCAATAGTAAAAAGCCCCCTTGGTTTTCCATAAAAGCGTGTTTTTTAGTTTTTTTAAACTCTTTTTTTAGTGACGTGTGTGCCTGTGTTTTCGTGTGACCGCCGCGAGTGGCGCCTGTGCTGCTGCGGTGAGCACTATCTTGGGTGTGTGCCACCACAGTTTTGGGTTTCATCGACGATACACTCGTTCGTGTATTCTGCCGACGTCTGAACGTAAAGGTGCGGGCGTAGAAGTGTAGGTATCCCATCGATGACATCGAGACAATGAGTAGCGTAGAGGAAGACTACCGCTTACTGCTGGAGGAGGAAACCAGCGGACGTCGTCCCGCAGCGATTCACCGCCATGGTGGTGGGTGCGGCTGAGGAATGCCTGGGAGCGCGTAAGGAAGGCAAGACTATAAGAGGATGTGAATTGTGATCTCTAGCTTCGGAGGCACTGCGAAAGAGGAACTACGGAGCGAGGAGAGAGTGGCAGGGGCAAAAGAAGCAAAATGGTTATCTGGAAGAGTTGGCTAGGAATTAATATCATGATAGACGTAGGAGATTTAGAGAGGATTTCTTTCGGGCGCTGGCGGAATCTAGAAATATGGACCCATTGGAACTGGCGTACAGAGCGGCGAGAGGCAATGTCTGGATGTGTCCGCAAGTATCGGATGTCTAAATAATAGCAGTTCTCGGAGCCCTCCTATTACAGACGTAGAGTGGCACACCGTGTGGGTTTAATCAATCCGATGCCGACACACCACCCGACCGCAAACCCCGGTATGGTGTACTACGCCGATCTGATATCCTCTAAGGTGAATTGCCGGCGGTTGAGAAACTTAGCGCATAAATAGTTTAAGATCAGGGGTAGACTAGACTAAACCGGACGCTATGCAGCCCCATAATGGGGAGAATGCATAAGAATTAGAACAGGAAAAAAAATTGAGAGATCAAGAAGCGCCTGCGTGTGTAATGACGCCTACGTGCCATCCCGCAGCCGTCTTATGATTATTTTGTTTATTTTTATTTAACACTTAAACGATGTACGTAAATAACATTTTTGGTTTTTGGTACTGTAAAACTATTAAGGTTTATAATAAGTACTGTTAGTGCATTTGCAGATAGCAGTTTAAGTGATACAACAAAAGACGAGTAGACAAATACATTTGTCTGTTTACCTGTGGTTGTGTTAGAAAATAAGACCTGAGTTTATTTTGAATATAATTCATGTTGAGGTTAGCACGTAAGTCAGTGGGTAGTTTTTTGATCAAACGAGGAAGGAGGTAGGCTGCCGTTATTGCGCCATACTGTTAGCGCGCTTTGTGCATAACTGGTTTCATGTGACCGCACGCGTGTATACAGTGTGTTCAATTTCTTTTTTAATTTCCGTGCAAAAATTGTATTTTTTTATAATGCATATGTTACTTGTGTTTGAACCGGTAATGTCTTGCAGTGTTTGAAAAGACCTGTGACTGTGTGACCTGAAACTGTGGTCATCGTTGTACTGATTTCGAATATTTTTGGGAACTGTATTTTTCAGGATTCTTACTTGGAGGTTATATATTTCATTGAGGTACGTATTGTATGTACGACCCATATGACATGAAGTTGATGGAGCCATGGGAAGGGTGTGAGTCTAAAAAGAGGAAGCTTTAGAGGTATTAAAAACAAAATAGTCCAGAAAAGGCTAGGAGACCAAGAGGAAATTAAGAGGAAGAAAAAATATAAAGAATGCTTATGAAAAATTAAAGTTTTGATAAACAACACTGACGGCTGAAAAGGAGATCGGATAAGGTTTGTCAAAGGGGCGATTGCAAATCTTTGTACACGGAGTTTCTGACCGAGGCGCCCTCGGATGATTCTGAACACATAGGTCCGGTTAAGCTCATAGTGATAAAACATCAATATTGATTTTTTATTCTTTTACAAATCTACCATGATATTGTATATGTATATATAAACACAGTTTTAATATTATAAATAATACCTACTTTTAACTTTAGAATTCTTCAAAGCTTCTTCCGGAATTAAGCACTGACTCGCTGCAAAAAACTGCACAGCAGAGGCAAAGACGTTAGGAAATCCGCCGCTGGTTGGTATTGTACACGATGTACTGTAACTGTTTTATTCATAAAACAATAATATTTACATTATCATATTCACATTAAAAATACAACTGCAATTCATCAAACGACGGCCGGATGGCGTAGTGATTTCTGTAACGGATTGCTACGCCAAAGGTAGCGGGTTCGATTCGCAGTCGAAGTCAAACATTTGTGTGCATGAACATTTAATGTTTGATTTGGTCTGGGTGTTTCTATGTATAATATGTACTCGTATGTATTTACAAAAAAAACTATGTATTTATATCAGTTATCTAGTCCCCATAGTACAAGCTCTGCTTAGTTTGGAACTAGATGGCGTTGTGTTAATGTAATGTGGTAAAAAAGAACCTAACCTATTCAAGGTATTGTTGATAAAAATAACTGAAGTGACCTACCCAAAACAGAAGAGGTAAATAGTGTCCAAAGCTTTAGTTAACCTAAACTCATTTCCTTTACCAAAAATATTATTCATAAATCTGCCCTACATAAATAGCATAATAAATAAATATAATATAAATTAATAAATAAATATTATGGGACATCTGACACACAACGTCAACTAGTTTTTAACTAAGCAGAGTTTGTACTATGAAAGTTAGATAGACTGAAAGAATACTTTTATACTTTTTTTGTAAATACATACATAATTATACATAGAAAACACCCAAACTCCGAAACAAATATTTGCAGATCACATAAACATTTTATACGACCCGAAAATCCAACCTGAGACCTTAGCACAGCAGTCGCATACGCTACCACTACACCGCCGAGGCAAAGGTATGTATTACTTGATTTATTTAAGCTTACATTACAGACTGATAGACTAAAGTTAAAGTACAGAATCATAGGTTTAATATATAGCTAGCATATGCTCGCGGCTACGCCCATATGTATGTGGGTCATCGCGGTAAAAAGTAGCCTATGTCCTTCCTTAAGAACCAAAGTAGCATCATGTTGAATTTAATTAAAATCGGTTCAGCGGTTTAGCCGTGAAAGCGTAACAGACAGACAGACTTACTTTCGCATTCATAATATTAGATTTTCAGTAGTACATTCTAGTAAGAAACAGCTTCCGATGAGAATACCTAATACATTTTGTAGAATTTCAGTTTTTGATAAATATCATGCGATTGCGTTGGAAATAACGATGGGATAAAGAAATTACAAGAGTTGTAAATTTAACTAAGGTGAAGTATTGGATTATCCCGTTTATAGGCGCATTGTTCTCTCAGTAAGTCGTTTAGTAATCATTTTCATAGGTGAAGCATTATTGATTAATCTTTATACGCTTATAATTAACTGATACAAATATAAAGAAAAGGTAGCATTTAGAAAAGAATAACAATAATCAGTATTATTTTATGATATGTATTATATTTATGATCATATTTTTTCAGATACATTGTATACAAAAATGTTTTAGTTATATCAATGTGTAATAAATGTCTAATATTAAGTAAGAGTAAATGATATGAAAATTACGACTTATTAAGAAGTATAAGAAAACATTTAGAGAAGTAACAAGTAATAGATACTCGCTATATCTCCCTCATTTAAAGTAAACATATAAAATAAAGAGCAAAGTATTTTTTTTAAGGAAAATAAAAATAAACTTACCACCGCATTTTGACCAAGAGTGTTTGGAATTTACGAGACACTGAACCGAAATGATTACTTCTGTACCGAAATACTACTCTTATATTGAACTTATTTTGACTCCGTAAGTGATAAGTAAAGGTAACGCATATAAAACCAGTTGTAGACAAAACTTTATATTGGTTAAATATGTATAAAACGGGTCTATTATGAGATGTGTATGAACTATGTTTTATATATATTAATATATTTTCTATACAACTAAACTGAGTCAGAATCCCTGAAGTCAATAGTCCTTGCTTAAATTGCTTTTAATCCCAGTAAATCTTCTTAACTGATACTTAGTTACATCGTATTAAACTTAGGTTTGTCACGTTATAAATATAGATATTTTACAATTGAAAGCAGTTATATAAGTAATTTTACAATGATAACTTAAATCTTCAGAGTTCTTTACCGTACAAAGTTTCTAACGTAAAAGAGGCCGCTCCGCTCGTTTACAGCAGTTTTGTAATCTCTTTCAAGGTGGCGTTATTGACGCATTATTGCCAACAACCTTTTTTTTTAAAGCAAAAGTGCCTAATTATTATGCGTCATTTCATAAATAAGTTGGAATGTTGAGTAATTGACAGTAATGCTAACACTAGTTTAATAGAAATTTCGTCAGTTAATTACTGTAAATTATTAATATAGTGTTTTTAATAAACTACAAAATTCTAAAAAAGTATTTTCCAAATCAATTTATAAATGAAAACATATTTTCAGCAATTATTTCTTTTGTACTTATATACTCGTATATACCGTACTTTACTCCTAGTTGCTTCATTTTATTTTACCTTAGCTGATAAAAACAAGTTGTTCGATGTATTGCTGACATCGAACACGAAATGCACTAGAAGACAAATGCTATTTTTATAAAATTTAGTAGTGTTGAAAGTTTATTTTTGAACACTCGCATATAATGTACGTTACAAATTCACCTAAACATATATTAACATTTCCCATTAACTTTAGTAACATTTAATACATTTAACATAGTTTGGTATCATAGTGTTTTGTGAACATTTTAACTGGTTTATATAATAATAAATGTATTTGTATTATTAAATTACATCTTTTTAAACCCTCCAATTGCACCCCAAACAATGGTCATTCAAGCGGGATATTTTTTTTTTACTTTTTATTTTAGTAAAAAAAAAAGTAAACAGTGGCAACAATATATTTTAATATATCCAACGATTTCAGATTGCTATTAACCTTACGTATTTATTCGTCATAGAGCAAATTTTCAACAGGCCATATACTAATGCCTACCAACCATGTTCTGTTTAAACCAACCTACGTCTATATTTATCTTGTGCCGGCTTTTGCCCCGGCTCCGCCCGTGAAAGTTTTTATAATCGGTTAATTTTTCGTTTTTTTATTTTCATAAAATAGTTTTAATCTTTAAACTACCATGACATAAAAATAACTAAATAAAGAAATAACTATAATTTCATTTTGTGACTGAGGTACATAAGACTTAAAATGCAATAACGCCAGCAACAATTTCTATCAGTGTTACTTTAAATCTCGACGGTTGAAGTGTTTAAAAAAAGGAAATATCAAATCCGTTAATGTTTTACATTTTAAAACGTTTACCAAAAGTACAATTTAAATACAGCGAGTACTTAATGATACCTAAAGAGAAAAAGAAAAGATTAAAATGTAATGCATATACAATGATACACTACATAATGGCGCCAATTCAGAACTGCAAATTGTTAGAGTTGTTAGAGTATAGTGGATATCTTTAGCCCACAACTACACTGTCTACTTGATGGTAAGTGATGCCTGGTGCCTATAAACGCATACGAGTACAACTCCTATATCACATCACAACGAAAACGCGTTTCCAAAACTATAAATTTATTGTCTCAATTCGTTTAATCCTTTATGAGGAAAACGTGTATGTACGTGTGAATACGATATTTGTCACTTCTCTCAAAGATCTAAATAGATTTTTTTACTGAAATTCTCACCCTTTAGAAGTTAAGCGAGACCACATATTGCGGAAATCACGGAATCAGTAGTTATCGTTGGAGCGCTATGATTCGGCTCAGATGGGGCTTGACCGGATTGATACCACGACCATAGAGTTCAGAGAAAACCGGTGTTAAGAAATGTTTCGTTACTGTTTACCGAGTGAGTGCGGTTACCTAAAGCTCGACCCACCTTTCTTCTGGGGGGTAGACTTTGAGTTTCAGTGAGAGTAGCAACGCACTTGTGACTTTTGGGTTGCAGATGTCCATTGGTGGAGGACGTCACTTCCCGTTCGCTGGTTTGCGCCTTACACCATAAAAAAAGCTATACACTTTGGCTTATCTTAGTTTAATGACCGAAATACATTTATTTTATCTCTGTGAAGTTCTGGTTTACCAGTAGTGATTTTATAGTTAACGATTCACAACAATAACAACCAATTAACCCAATGATTGGGCCACAACTAGCCTCCTAACACTAGCCACAGGTAAATTTCAAATGTCATCTGGAATATTCGCTGTGTGAGATACAGTTATTTAGATCTTAAATCTTGAGGATGGTTTTGGATCAATGCAATATATACTGGACTGACATAAGATATGTAATGTCAGTAATGGTAATAACGTTTTATTTATTTTTGCGCAAATTTTTAGAAATATGAGTGAATTGATTCCTATAATCGATAATATAATATAAAAGATGGATGGATGAATCTACAACCTTTTTTAGCTGTTATCACCTAATAGGTATGAATCGTAAGTAATTTTCATCATCATTACAGTCCACTGCTGGACATAGGCCTCTCCTTAGAAAGGAGGTTTTGGCCTGCTATATAACGCTAGCCAGGCGAGTTGGTATAGGGTTTGTTTTACGTTTTCCTTCTCTTTACAGTGCTGTTGTCCTGCGTAGTTTGCTCCCTTAGTCGGCTCTTACTACACCCATGGGATGAATAGGGGTGGTGACATTCCGTATTCTTAATCCGTCACTACACGGATTAGTTTTAAGTAATTAGCTACTTTTATGCTAAATCTATCTATCTCTATAAAAATGAAGTCTTAGCCTCTACCAAGATAAAATATGTTGCTTTGAAGCTCCTTCCTCAAAACAACCTAAAAGACACAATTGAAAATATTCTTATACTTTACTACTACTACTTTACTTTAATAAAAAACACTTTTATACGGTTTGTGTTTACGATCGTAACTCGAACATAAATGAAAATACAGCCATGTATTGACGTCAAATCTGACTGGTGCCAAGCATGTAGAATGTCTATTTCACGCTATCAATTCGTATTTGGTACGACAAATGATGTTTTATTATCTGTGGTCGTCAGTCTCGTCTACCTTCTCGAGTGTCAAAGGGTCGAAATTCATTTATAGGACAAATTACAAATCGATGGGACCTGCGTTGCGATGTATGTAACCGACCAATTTAAATTGCAATCACATGCGACACGATACCATATTACATAGGGTATTTTGAATAACATTGCACTTTATATGACAAGTACTCGTATATGGCTTGAAATAAAACATCGGGTAGTCCGTTTCTTCTGCGACCTTTTAACGATAATCTCTATAGTAATTACTATAGAAATTAAAAATAATATATAAAACATAAATAAATAAACGTACTCCAACTAAATCAAATTGAGTTATCATAAAAATATTCAAGTAATAGTATCTATATATAAAAAAGGAAAAAGAGTGGTTTACATGATGTAAAGTAATTGTCTTTTTTGTTTTATTTATTATTTTATTAATAGATATGATACTAATGTTTGGGTACCCACAAAACACAGAAAAAAACATAATTGCTTTTGCATCACATCATATCAACAGCCTTTGACAGTCCATTGCTGGACATAGGCCTATCCTTAGAAAGGGGGTTTTGGCCTACGATACCACGCTGGCCAGACGGGTTGGTTTTTGTCAAGTTTTCCGTCTCCTTGCAGTACAGTTTTTCTTCTTTTTGCAATAAATAAGGGACAACAGCACTACCTAGCATACTGCCCTTATTTATTTGTATAATTTTTATTTGTTTCATTAGTCGACTCTTACGACACCCACTCGATGAATAGGGGTGGTGACACTCTGTATTCTTAATCCGTCACCACACGGATATTATTCATCCGCCACGACATAGTTTAGATAAGATTAACTGCTTAACCTTATCTATTTAATAATTAAGTTAATCATAGTTAATCTAGTCCAGGTTTAATCTTGCTTAAAGTACTTTAAGCACCTTTTGGATAGCTCTGTTAAAATGTTCTTAAGCTTTGGTCTCTGTTGACCGATGAGCCCGCAGGCAACTTTACGAACAGGGAAAACACACTATTGAGTATCGTTGTAAAGTCGCCTACTTCTCGTTTTTATTGGATTCACTCAGTTTTCTTTGAGTGATTATTCTCTTTCATCCAGACAGATAGATATTCCAGCCTGTTATTGTTCACTCACCAACAAGTCGAACTAAATGCTTTACCAGTTTATTTTTGGTTCGAGTCGTCAAAGTCTGGAATGAACTAATGAAATCGCATAACGCATTAATTTTTCATGCAAATACCTGAAACGTCCAAGAGTAGAACCAATATATTTTTATATAAGTATATTGTTATTTGGTTGAAGGTGAGGTATAAGACAAACGCTTATTACTATTGTCAATAAAAAAGATCCAATTTTGTGGGCATAATTCTAGTTTAAGTTAAACATTAACTGGCATCACACACGTACTAGTAAACTCTTTACATCTATAAATACTGAAGGTTATATGTCTTTATCTATCACCAAACCATTTTAATTAAAATTGACCAAAGATATCACGTCCAATGTGTTTCTCTCCCTTGATACCGGGTATTCTTACAAAGAGGAATATAACCGCAAAAGGATTATAATAATCCTTGTTGATATAATAGTCTTTACAGGGGACATCCTCTGATCCCTTCGTTAGTTTATAATTATATAACAGTAGGTGATTGTATTTTGTAATATTAAAGCAGTTGTGATATCTCCTTGCTCTTTGTACTGTGTCTTCTGTTTCTCTAGATTCGATATGTGATATACGTTAGACAGGTAGTTAATAGGATTCAAATAGGAACAGTAAATTTTAGTATCAATGCCAGCGTCATGGTCTTATCGCGGCAGTCAGTTCTGCGGGTAGCGTCTCGCTTCCGACCTTGGTTTTGTCCATGGTCCGGAGCGAGAGTGAGAGCTTCCTTCTGCGAACCGTAAAAGAAGTGGCAGGACGGCAGACAGAACGCAGCACCGCTGTCTCTACCCGATTTTAGGGTATTCGTCGTCCAAACAGATACAGGCCCGAGAGGCAGCATACAGTGTTCCGTGTGCGCTTCCAGAGGACTGCAACCGAAAGGTGACAGTCGCAACGGGTGACGAGACCCGTCTTGAGTGAGACGGATTAATGCCTGTCAAGGGTGGCGGAAGAATGCAATTGCGATTTTCGCTTGCCCGGCCATTGGCAAGAAGAGAAACACCGGGGTGGTTTTTAGTCGGTAAGAGTCCGACAGACTCCTTCACCACCCCCCAATGGGCAAAAGACATCCACGGGGATCTTCCGCCAAGTTAACAAAAAAAAAGGTATAAGTTTAAAAGCAGACCCTTAACTTATACATGTGTGTATATGCAGGTTTTTCGTTAGATTTACGTTAAATGAAAAACGAGCTAGTCACAGGTTGACTAAATCTTAACAGGTGTGAAGTGCAACCTGGCCGAAATGTCGGGCAATTCAAATACCTATTACGCAATCGCGTTAATTCTCGTATACATACATAATTATTTGAACGAAGTTCCTTATCGCGCGTTACACGCTCTGAGCGGATGGGAGCGAGAAAGAAACATGTGTAACAAGCCTTTTCCGACGCTTCAGTTGGCGACAACTTCTTCATATTTCATATATATAGCAAACGTCTACCAAATAGCGAAAGGAACTTCTTTCCATCAGGAAGGGAGTCCATAGAGCCCTCACGGTTTTTTTATTACAATAAACGACATTTTAAAAGTTAGTAAACTAGCATTTAGCTTCAATTTCAACAAGGTTACAATATAAAATTTTATGAACAGTTAAAATGTGAGCTTGATGTGGTTTTTATATAAGTTCGAATGAAAAGAGTTTTGCAACTTAAAATATCTGTGTAAATACTTTATGCATACTGAACACCATTTATAAAACAAATTATTCGCATTCCGCTGCCATGTTCATGTAATTTATTTTGTACAATAGCAATTAGTTATGCTGTGATAACAATGAATTTTGCATTATATTCTACATACCAGGTGTTAGAAAAGTACCGGAACAGCAGAATAATTACAGACACAAAAATGTACAGGAATTATCCCTGCCTATCCTTTGGTAACCTTGAAATTGACCTTGATCACAACGTTGATGGTTATCTCAAGGATCAAGGGCAATTTTGTGCCCCGAAATGAAAGAAGAGGAATTTTTAGGGTTCCGTACCTCAAAAGGTAAAAAGGAACCCTTATAAATCACTTTCTTTTCCGTCTGTACGTGTGTCTCCACCGATTTTCTCAGGGACGGGTAGACCTAGCAAGTTGAAATTTATACCAGATACTGAGGTCTATGGTCCCTATTAGGTGTTTAAAAATCAAGGCCCTAAGTCAACACGATAAAAAAATATGGGCAAATTTCGATTTTTGCGACAACTTGTAAGTAATAATAATAATAATTTATTCCATAAACAGTGTTTTTGCACAGTACATGGATTTACAAATATTACTGTGGGTACATAATACATTTAAATTGGGGCATCTGTGCCTGGACTAGATAAGAAATCTGTATCCTACATCAGCGCTCTTCCCTGATTACATCACCTAACTATACCTATACCATTTATTATAACAAAAATTTTACACTAGTTTTAAAAAATAATTAATAAACACTAATATCAGATTACTATACAAATATCACTGCAAATCGAAGCTCAAGAAATAGTATTATTTGTATTATTTGTCCTCTCTGTGAGTGGAGTGAAGATGTGAAAGTGAGTGTGAGAGAGTGAGTAGAACGGTTACTGTGGCACATTTAGGAGATTTTCAGTTTCATCATACCAAATCATCATACTATACATCAGTACCAAAATTTACCTAAAATTTTCAACTTTTTTTTATTTTTCAGAATTTCTCTTTCCTTGTGCTATAAGACCTTACTTTTAACCAAATTGACAATTCTAGGTCAACCAGTGCACAATGTGCACATATCTCTGTAACCCCACACAAACACCTAAAAAATGTCTTGAAAGAATAAAACAATGTCAATACATGTTTATATTTTTGAAAGAGTTATTTCGAAATCCTAAACGTCAAAGATCCTTCCATCATAGGCTCAGCAACATGACATAACGACTACTAAACGCAAATGCTATAAAGCTAGAGAAATAAGCTAAAACACGTTGTCGGGGCTGTAAAAATTGAAGGTTTCCCTCGATTCAGGATCTGATGTTGGGATACTAGATCCCAACATCAGATCCTGATTTGGTGGTAATGAGACCACCTCGGGAGCATACCTTTTCGATTACAAAAATAATTTTGAAAACTAGTTCAAAATTGACAGAGATATCGCGTAACAAACATACAAAAAAAAAATACAGACGAATTGATAACCTCCTCTTTTGCGTTTAAGAAGTCGGTTACTAACAATAAATCAAGCTGGTTATTGAAGAAAACAAAATTTACTTGAAATTTACGAACAAGCGATTTTATTTTTTATAATTTTCATATACCCAGTGTCACTCACAATTAAGATGAATCTTCCACATACCAAGCCAAAATCCATTACGACTACAGAACGTGCCAACCAAATTTACAACATACTTACATAGTAAACATACACTTGAAAAACATAACAGTCTTTTTGCCGCAGTCGGTTAATTAAAACTTGTTTGTTTATAATTCTGTTCATTTTCTGGGTCTCTGGGTTTTACAACTGAAATTATTTTTTCTAAATTTTTACTTACTCAATATTAATCCTTAACGAAGATTCATACTTAAATTTAGACGGGAAGGGGAATCTCTGGTTAAAAATTGCAACTCTAACATGCTGCTGTCTTCAAACCAGACTTGCATGCGATATGTTAAGTAAACAGCTCACTGAATTTTGTGCATGAAGGCTCAGAAATAGCAATATGGTTCAGTAAATAATAAAGGTTAAAGTAAAGGATGAAATTGCCGTTGTACAGATATTTTGAATTGACATAAAACCAAACCTTCATGGTGTGAGATTTTCGTGTGAAACTTTTTTCACATAATACCTATGAGGTACTTCTTTTAAAAAATGTACAAAATTTGATTCTCGACTTTCAGTTGTTTTTTTATTCAGCTTAGACGTGAAAAATGGATACTTCGAAAATCCGAGTCATTTTTTAATACAAGTGCCGACGCGGAACTAACGCGGCAAAAACGGCTCGCAATATCAACGCTGCCTTTAGAGAGGAGACTGCTAATGAACGCACTGTGCTTTTTTGGTTTAAACTTCGACTTGAAGAACAAACCACAAGTGAATAACGCTGAATTGAAGGAGATAAGGGAAGCCAATCCAAATCAAAACACCCAGGAATTAGCTACATGGTTAAACGTTACTCTACCTACAACATTGACTTTTTGGCATCAAATCAATAAGATAAAAAAAACATAAAAAATGGGTGCCTCATGATTTGACTGCTCTGCAGAAAGAAATGCGTGTTGAAACTTGTGTTAAAATGTGAATCGGTATAGAAATGAAGGAATATTGGATCGAATTGTGACATGTGATGAAAAGTGGATTGTGTACGATAACCGCAAGCGAAAAATGCAATGGCTGACCATAGGTCAAACGCCGCAAGAGTGCCCTGAAGCAAAGCTTACCATTCAAAAGGTAATGGTAACTGTTTTTGTGGTCTCTCCATGGTGTTATTCATTACTCCATATTTACTGTGCCGAACTTCAAACAATGATGACGAAACTGGCAGTGAAACAGCCCCGACTCGTGAATCGATCTTTATCATTATTGCTCCAGGATGACGCAAGATCTTACACTGTACGAAAAACCGTTGTAACTCTACAGGAGCTACAGTTAGAAACCTTTTTTTTTTTTTTTTTTTTTAACGTGTGGAAATCCCCTCGGACCGTCACCCCGCCGGGGCTCTCGTTCGGCGGGGCGGTGTGTCGGACTCGAGCCGACTAAAACCACACGGTGTGTCCTCTTTGCGCTTCCAGTTTAGGAGAGGTCCAGGTAGTTATCGCCTTCTGGACCCCTCCCAGCGCCGGCCCGCTCCTGGTGCGGGCTCCGTCTCCAGGACCTCTCTTTTTAGGCGACGTCCGGCACACGCGGACGCCGCCCCCTCGCGGCTGGCCAAACTAATGCGGGTGGAGGGGAGAACCCATCCCGTCCACCCGCGGCCACACTCAGGGCGGCATGAGGCGCAGGTGAGCGCGCCTCCGCCGCCCGGTTCGCCGGCGACGGAGCAGTTAGAAACCCTAGGTCATCCTCCGTACTCGGCAGACCTTGCTCCAACGGACTACCATTTTTTTCTTGATTTAGACAATTTTCTACGTGTTAAAAAAAAATATTTCCAGGGGGCAGTACAAAAATTTTTCCACCACAGGAACCAGGTATAACCTAGAAAGGAAAGCCCTTGTACCCCGACGTACCTTGGCTTAAAGATGAATGAAGAAGGAAACATCGGGGTTCCCACACAGGAGGGGATCCCTCCTGTGTGGGAACCCCGATGTTTCCTTCCTGCCCAGGAAGGGCGTATGCGCTCCATTCGCATCTCACCGCCACCCCAAGCAATCCAAGCACCCCGGCTTGCTTCTGCTAGAGTGACAGATGGCCTCACCTGTCACCCCCAGGCCTGCGCTTACGGAGGACGGAGGTCATTCTGTGATATCTCTCCCTCTCTCTGCTCTGAGTCGTCTACGTAATCTGGCCCGTTCCGGGCCTGGCGGGTCGGGAGAGTTCTTAACCTCTCCCGGTCAAGCAGCGCTATCTCCTTCGCCAGCATACCCTGCTCGCAGTAGGAGACGGCGGAGTTCTACGCACTCTCCCTTCGTACCATGGCGGTAATCTCGTTACCGAGCGAGAGAAGTCCCACTCCGACAGCCACCACGAGACCACGCCTTGGCACTCAGACGTTGGCTCCTTGCGGATCAGATACAGGTGATCTCCGAAGCATCCTTGCCCGATGATCACCTGATCCTCTTTTATACTGAGAGGGTTCCGTGATGAAGTAAATCTTACCCCAAATAATCATATAAAAATAATGCAATTTAAATGTGTGCATACACACTATACAATTTGTATTTTAGAAGTAAACTTAGATAATATGGACTTGTGATTGATAGAATCACGAATAAACAATGCAAACAATACTAAAACAAGATTACGAGTAAAACAAAAAAATAACAGAAGCCATATTTACATACAATACTTCAAAAATTTACATCAATGTAACAAGTTTCTTAGCGAATGAAAGTTGAAATTGTTGGATTTAGAACACGACAGTCATATTTAAAGGAAGCAAGAAAGTAAGATTCTTTACAAAATTAAAAAAATCTGACATGGCTTTGGTAATCTGTGCTTTGGCATAACATGTAACTGGACTTGTTTTTTTTTTATAATACTCCGCTGTTGATAATACAGATGAGATTACAGATGCATAAACGTTTATAATATCAATTTTCATTACATTATGTATTTTAATTAGAATAGAATAGAATAGAATAATCTTTATTGTACACCAATTCAGGATATTATACATACAATTCAAGTATTCAAAGTTAATGACCATGTACAAATGGCGGCCTTATCGCTAAAGAGCAATATCTTACAGGCAACCTTTGGATGGACAAATAGACTGTAAATAGGTAATTTCATGGGCAGATTTGGTGAGAAAAAATGTAAAGGAAACTAAAAACAAAAAGAAAAATATTTATACAGCACAACAGCATTCCTTTGACAATTACAAAACAAAGTAGTGTCAATTATATACAGCAGTCAGTCCTAGCAATACCTACTTATATAAATGCAAGTAAATACATAAGGAATCTGTAATACATACACAAATACATATACTCTACCATTCATTTGCAGAGGAAAGCAGCAGATAGGATATGTTTTGTAAATAATAAATTAAAATGACAGGTAATGTTCTTTGACCATTTTTTTAAAGGTAGGTAAAGTTTTTGCACGTTTTATAGGCATTGGCAAATCATTCCATAGTCAGACAGCCTGTACAGTAAACGACTTATCGTAAAACGTGGTACAGTGTGATGGTACTGCCAGTTCAGATTCAGATTTTTAATTACTTCGTTTTACCTAACGAAGCTCTAGTGAGTCTACAACAAGCTAATAGATAATAGTACTGGTTTAAATGCCTTCTACTGCTGTGGTGGATTTTGTGGAAGTAGTTCCCTATTTTCTTGACAATGGTGAGTTCTTATTGTTAGTGATATATTTCTCATGTTTGAAAAATGGGGCATGATCATACGTAAAGACCAAAGCGCCATGGACCATAAGACTGAAGTTGGTGTAACTAACCTCAATTCTTACTGAGTTTTAATATTTAATTTAATTAATATATGTATATTTCCACCCCACAGATACATAACTAAATCTAACCACAGATTAAGTACGTGGACATATTGAATAGCAAATTATTTGATCGAAAACGGATAGAGCAGTTGAAATCCACTGATTCTAACTCTCGATAACTGCTAAAGCTGAGCCAATGCTCAAATAAGCTCAATAGGTTATTTTTTTCTACTTATTTTTGATAATAAAGGTGGTGATTGGTTTCGTGCAGAACAACATTTTTCTAGTGCCTGTCGATATTACAGTTGCAGAAACCAATTACCTCTCACCAATCACCTTACATTTTTTTTTATTGTTATTGCTTTTTTAAATAGAGTTCTGACGGCCATCGTGTGACCTCACTCGCTCCTTGAGACAATCAATAAACAACTTTAATTATCTACCAGCAGTATTTTATACCCGACTTCTTAATAATCTAGTACTAACTTCTACACGTGGTTTTTGATAAACTCGAACAAAATATAATCGGTGAAATTGAACTCTCGATTTATAATTATTTTAACACGTGATACTTAACCTGGTAAAATAAATTGAAAATAAACTATTTGATGAAACTTTACTCAGAATAGTTGAAAGTGAAACTGCGAAGCTGATATTCCGTTTCCGTTCAGCCCGTTCCATTCATATAGAAGGAATAGTCACCTCACAATAGTCCGATAGCCCTATTCAATTGTTACACAATAACCGCCAAATCAATACAATTGTAATGGCAAAGGGAGGTTTTTCGTCCATTGAACAAATGCAGGCCTAATGGGCCAGATTCTGTGCGACCACAAAAGCTGTATCCGAAATATGGTTAATGATTTTTGAGGGCAACGAGTGCTTCGCATTGGTTAGTCGTTATCAGTAGGTGTTGGTATGTTCATATATATTATTGTAGGATAGAGTATTGATAACTTTAGATATAACCGCATATCGACCTATAAAAATAAGCTTTCTAACTTATATCTTATCGATCAAGCACATTTACCTTGTACCAATCTATGAAAATAAACCAGTTGCCAGCCAGAAAAATACTACTGTGGAAATATGTGTAAGTGTAAATATAATAAAGTTTTTCCTTATTGGGGAAGAGGATAAAATAAACCCTAACTAAAATGCTGCTTCTGGACGTGCACAAATAAGACATTTTTTGGTATGTTTGTCTTTTAAAATTTTTAGTTTTAAACTCCTCACGCATCCTTATGCCTTATCCTTTACCTATGGAGTTGGAGATTTATATGAAAAATTATACATTTTGGTTATTTTTTTTATTTTAACTAATCAAAGTACTGGCCCAAATTATCTATACAAATTTGCCATTTTGATAGCGGGTTGTTTATCCCTTTACTATAGAAGTCTGCTAGACGAGAGGTGATGAAGTCAGCAAAAGCGTTTTGTACTGCCTCTAGTGTTAATTTTTTTTTCCCACTTAAAACGGAGTCTAAATTTTGAAAGAAGTAGAAATCTGTTGGGGTAAGGTCCGGTGAGTACGGTGGGTGACGGAGAGTTTCCAGCTTAAATTTTTGTATCCTTGCGACGGTCTGTTGTGAAGTGTGAGCTCACGCGTTGTCGTGAAGAGGCAAAGGGGAAGAGCGATTGACCAATCGTGATTACCAGCAATAGATTTGACCGATTGAACAGCAATAGACATCTGCCATCACTGTTGTGCCATGCGGTAAGAAGTTGCGATGTACAAGACCTGCACTGGTCATAGTTAAATTTATGTTAAGTATCATTAATAAACATTAAAAAGATTAATTGTACTGAGCTGTTCGAGTACGATGTTTAATATCATAATTTAATTTTTATTACTAAATACTCTAAAGAGTAGAAATACGTTAAGTATGTATCTTGAAACTCAGAACGCAAGAATCTATGTGGTTTGTTCCAATTGTGATGCAAACAGTGAAGTCTGAACTGCGGTGACTAGTGACGGACTAACCTTAGATTAACGCTGACGTAGCTGTATCCACATAAGCATTTGAAAATGTGAAAATCACAATATATCACCATACCATTACTATTTGTTTTATTCCTACCTATTTTGAATTTTAAACAGATAACTATAAACTCCCTTAAGATTAAAACCTCGTAATTGATTTTTGATCGTATTTTTTGATCGTATTTGTATTTAGATATTTTCCAACACTACAACACTCTAAAAATGACTAAAAGCATTTTACTGACTGTACCTAATTATTAAAAAATAAAATATTGGTAATGGTTAAAAATAGTAGCATCCGTATGCAATATAAAATTTATATTTTTTATTGGGAATACCAAGGGCATAAATAACGTTAGGTAAACGGTAAAAGGTTAATATTATGTAACAACGAAGCTATTGACAAGTATTCGCAAATAGATTCCAAGTGTGACACAACAGTTCAAACTTACCAATAACAAAAAAAAGTACTTTTGAAAAAATAACAGAACCTAATAAGAATAACAGATTTTTAGAAACAAAAACAAAGAAAAACTTGACTAAGAAAAACTTGACTAAGAAAATCTCACGCTCCTGAGCTTGGGCTTAAAAAAAATCTGAAGCATACATTTTTTGACAAGGTCTGGATCAATCAATTTATGCATATCATTTATGGACCTACTCGCTCGAATAAATAAATGAGTTTCTGCATCAATTGGTATTTGTTCAAGGTATACCTACCTTATGTAGTACTCTGATATTAATTTTCTCGTGAAGTATCGAGAAATCTATATCTCCGTTAATGATTTTTAACAATTTCGAAGATAGTACGTCTATTTGTTCAAGGTAGAAAAATATACCTTTTACATGTTGTTACATACACTTACACTTTTACTTCAAATACTCGTACCTTAAAAAGATCCATATATATTATAATGCGGGTTATAAACCGCAGAGCATACTCGAGGAAACTGCTCACCAGTGCACCATAAAGCACTTTAATAGGTTTAATATTGTCAAAATTTGAGTTAGATGTAATAAATTATAGTTTAAAGAACTAAAAAATACGCTTTTGTAACTAGCCGAACTAAAAAGGAGAGAATAATTTTCTATACGTTCAATAAGCAAAATAATTAAAAAGTTAAAATGCGTGGGATGCTAGATCTCAATTGTTGTAAAAACATTTTATAATATTGGAAAAAGAAAAGTAATTTTATCATAAAATTTCTTGAAAAACACCCCAGCAGGATAATCGGCCAAATTTATTAAATTATTGTATTGTAATCGGTCCTTGATAAGTGTGCGGAGTTTCAATTTAATTCGACGTTTTGAAGTGGGTCAAAATCATGTTCGAAGATTCCGTTACATACATAGCAACATATGTACATACCATGCTAATAAAAGCGTGTTAATAATAAACCTAAAGATTTATTGCCGCTTTTCAACCATATATCAATCAAAACCAAAATGTATAAATACATTACATGTACATATGTAATGTGTTCAATTTGTTCGATTTAAGGCCGAAAATAACGACCACTTTGAATGATGTCGCTTTCTTGGTAAGTAATAGTAACTTCAAATCTAATTGTTTACATACACATGTTCTGTAGCTTAATTCAGTGTTGATGTCTTATATTATTTTCCTCACTTTGATTGAGAAACGAAAACGAGTAATATTTTTATATTGTGGCCCAAGGGAGATATTAAGATAAAAAGCAGCTTACGAGTCTTACGACCTTATCCGTGACGTAAGTTGGATTCAAAGTTTTGTATCATCTGTGGCCCTGGAGATTAAATTGTGAAAAATTTCCTCTCTATAGAATTTCTCTGCTTGTTATTTAATTATGAGTTATTTAACTGTACGTATGTATGAATTCTCTATAAAAAGGGATAGGGGATATAATAAGTCAAGATTAATTCAGTGACAACTAAACTAACTAACTGTGATTGAGGAGTAGCTTTTTTGTTTTATTTATTAGTTCGTTCACGTAAAAAAAACTTTGATCTGAATAAGTCCATGTCTCTAATTATATGACCTGGGATGCACATCTTTATATAACCCACAGCTTGACCCAAATAAAATGCCTACAGCATTAATAAATAAATATTTATTATTCTTCTTAAAAACTTATTTGTATGTAACTAAACCGATATGATGCACCGCGGGGCGGTAGGTAAAGCTTAAGATCATAATTCAGATAAGGTTTTAACTATCTTATGTGTTGTTTTCATAAAAAAATTGCTGCCAACATTACTAGATAATAGTTGTATTAAAGAGAAAAACATGAGTTTCCAAAAATCAGCTAAAGTAAAAAAACAGCATCATTATAATAGTTTCCTTTCCTCTTGGTGGCACATATAATGTATATTATTTCGTCTAAATCAGAGTTTTTAACTACCCGAAGTACCTTAGAGTACGACACGATAATGTTTAACTGGTTATCTGTTATCTATGGAGAAGGCAATTTTTATACGATAAATAATAATAATGCCAATTTTCAAAAAAAATCTATCATCATCATCATCTAAAAATTGTATTAATCGCTTAAATCATTTGTTATATAGGAGTTAGAGCCGAGAAAAATATTTATAAAGAAGCTTGTATTAAACATAGAATTACCCATTCGGTAAGAAAATCTAAAGAAAGATATAACACACGGCGAAAACTGACGTACATCCTATACACATATTTTGATTACAATGTCGCTTCGCTGTCGTGAACTACGCATGACAACGCCTGTCATGCGTAAACTAACTGAACCATACACAGTCGCACCAAAATTGATATAAACGCGACTGCTATGCGGATATTCACATTTCAGATTAAATGGCTGATGCTAGAACAAGGACTACTAGTATTACTACAGTGGTAAGGGAGCTTTATTTATTTCGAACATTATCGATTGCATTATATGAATAATATTAATTAGCTCTTAGCTTTATTAGATAATTAAAATAATTATTTCTTTAATTAAGTAAATAAAAATCAGTAATCGTGGCTCGTTTAAATGGACGAGTGAACTCATTGTAACATTTCAGCTGTTTGACAATACTCATAAACTTTACGCCAACAGCACTTAAAAAGAATAACTATCACAAGTAGTTTCCAAGCGCCTAATATAAGTTTACATCACATCAATAGCCCTTATAAGTCCATTGCTAGACATAGGCCTTTCTTTAAAAAAAGGTTTTAGCCTGCTATACCACGCTGGCCAGACGGGTTGGTATAGGGTTTGTGTCAAGTCCAGGAGTTGGCGGACCTCCGTGCGGCCTGTGTACGTGCCCGGAGGTCCCTCACCCGTAGTCGGCGACGTCACCGCGGCGTCGGAGAGGAGGAGGACCGGCTTCATGAGCTCGGAAAACTCTGAGGCTGGCCATCTGCCGCACCAAAGATGTTAGTAGAGAGGAGATGCTGGAGAGTCTCGAGCGTGACCCCTGGGATCGCCCTTATCGTGCGGTGCGTCAAAAGCTCTCCAGCCCAGCTTCCTGCAGGAAGTGCACACACCCCCGTCGATGGCTGCATCAGCCGGAGACGACGGGGGCAGCGAAATTGATGTTCCGCCCGTCAGGGAATCGGAGTTGGGGGCGGCTGTTCTACGGATTCGATCCAAGAACACCGCCCCCGGGCCGGACGGGGTTCCAGCCCGAGTGATGGCCCGAGCCCTCGACTACATGTCGGGCCACCTCAGGGGGGTGTTGGACGCTAGCCTGGCGTCCAGACGCTTCACTGAGCGCTGGAAGTGCGGGAAGCTGGTCCTGCTGAGGAAGCCGGGAAGGCCTACCGATCCGGTCGCGGCCTATAGGCCTATCTGTCGGACGCCCAATTCGGTTTCCGAGAGAGGCGTTCGACGATCGATGCCGTGATGCGCCTTAGAGCCGTGACCGAGGAGGCTGTGAGCTGCGGCGGAGTGGTGTTGGCGGTGTCTTTGGACATCGCCAACGCCTTCAATAGTCTGCCATTCAGCTGCATCAGGTAAGCGCTCCGCTACCACGGAGTGCCGGAGTACCTGAGGCGGCTGGTGGCAGACTATCTTGAGGAGCGAACCGTCATGTACGAGGACCGAGATGGCGTCTTGAGACGCAGGGCCATGTCGTGCGGTGTTCCGCAAGGGTCTGTCCTAGGACCACTCCTGTGGAACATTGGATACGACTGGGCCCTACGAGGGCGTCTCCCCCCCCGGGCTGGGTGTACTCTGCTACCCAGGAGGCCGCCACGGGAGTTTCCCTGGTGGTCGGGCGCATTGAGGCGTTGGGTTTGCGGGTGGCCCTGGATATGACGGAGGCCCTATTATTTCATGGGCTCCGTCGTGGTCCACCCGCCGGCGCCTCAATCGATTTCGGCTCGGTCCTCGTACCGGTCCGGGCCCAGATGAGGTACCTGGGTCTGGTCCTAGACGGTAGGTGGCTCTTCGACGAGCACTTCCGACAGCTTGATCCCAAGCTGGTGGACACTGCCTCCGCCCTAGGGCGACTTTTGCCCAATTTGGGCGGGGCCAGTGTTCCCACGAGGCGGCTGTACGCGGGGGTTGTCCGGTCCATGGCGCTTTATGGTGCACCGGTGTGGGTGGCGGCTCTGACCGCCCCGAATAGGGCGCGCCTCTGGCGCCCCCAGAGGATATTGGCGGTCAGAGCCATACGCGGATACCGCACGGTGTCCACCGAGGCGGCTTGCGCCTTGGCCGGAACACCCCCGTGGGATTTGGAGGCGGAAGTGCTCGCGAGTGGCTGACTTCCGGGCGGAGAGCGGATTTCGTCCTCCGCCCGAAGACGTGCGCGAGTGGCGCGAAGCCGCTCGCCGAGCCACCATGGTCAGATGATCGTTCCGGCTGGAGACTCCACGCCGTGGAGGCTCTTCAGCCGGTCATCGCCGAGTGGGCGGGGCGGCAGCACGGGACCCTTTCCTTCCGGCTGACGCAGGTGCTTTCCGGGCACGGTTGCTTCGGAAAGTACCTGTACTCGGTCGCTAGGAGGGCATCGAGTCCCGCCTGCCACCACTGCGACTGAAGTGAGGACTCGGCCCAGCACACGCTGGCGGTCTGCCCCGCATGGGCGACGCAGCGCCGGGCTCTCACTGCAGTCATCGGAGCAGATCTCTCGCTACCGGCCATAATTCGCTCCATGGCCGGTAGCGACAATTGTTTTACCGCGGTCGCAACCTTCTGCGAGGAAGTAATCTCGCAGAAGGAGGCAGCGGAGAAGGCCCGGGAGGACGACCTCCACTAGGACCCGATCCGCCACCGGCGAACCGGGCGGCGGAGGCACGCTTCATGCCGCCCTGAGTGTGGCCGCGGATGGACGGGATGGGTTCTCCCCTCCACCCGCATTAGTTTGGCCAGCCGCGAGGGGGCGGCGTCCGCGTGTACCGGATGTCGCCTAAGAGAGGTCCTTGAGACGGAGCCCGCGCCAGGAGCGGGCCGGCGCTGGAGGGGTCCAGAAGGCGATAACTACCTGGACCCCTCCTAAACTGGAAGCGCAAAGAGGGCACACCGTGTGGTTTTAGTCGGTTCGAGTCCGACACACCGCCCCGCCGAACGAGAGCCCCGGCGGGGTGACGGTCCGAAGGGATTTCCGTTAAAAAAAAAATTCGGAAAAGTGCCACGCTCGAGGCATGCGCTGAAGAGCCCTCTCAGCTACGTCATCTAAGGCCAGGACCCACGCTCGGCCTGGAATGCCATTGGGTCCCGAGGCGGTGCTTTTGGCTTTAAGCCGTCTCACGGCCAGTTTTAGTTTTACCCAAATGACCTCAGGTACTTCGTCGTCATCCATGTGAGGCGCCTCAGTTAAGGTTAAGTTAAGTTAAGACCGGTTAAGTTGACCTAGATACTTTAGGCCTAGGGGGTTGTAGTGGCCATTTTAACTATTAGAGAAGCCAGCCATTTTCAAGATATTGGACGTTGAGGATTTTTTATTAAAATTGCCTAAACATAGCCTGTGTTATAAAATTCACCCAGGCAACTGAACTGATCGTGCTCATCACACATTTCACTGAGAGAATATCACGAAAACAAACCTCGTATTTCTTTAAAGTAATTATAGGTATACAATAAAACCTCTAAATACTATCAAAACAACTAGAAACTTTCCAGGTATCAAATACACTTATAAACTCTTAATACAATACATTTGTTGTTAGTTTGTACGTAAACCTTTGATACAAGTTGTCAACAGATTAAAGTTGATCGTAGTTCTAAGAGGCGAGGCCCCGGCCTTTGGAAAATCAAATAGTCTTCAAATATTTTGAAGCTGTTGCCACGTCTTTGTAAAAGCATCACGTCTCCTGATAGACGTCGGACTCATATTACAGTCGGTCACGTTTACCAAATACTCTCGCCATGATAGAGTTTCCGTAGTTCCTCAATCTTAAAGCGCGCGCCAACTTACAGTGAGGTTGTCTTTGGAATAGATTCGATTCATACATACATTACTTGAAACAAACTTCTCTAATACTATTAGTTTGGTTTTTAACCATATTTGAATAAACATTATTCATTGTTGAAACCAAAATGATAAAACTAAACTTTTTGACAGCTTCTTTTTGACTCGAATCTCGAAAGTCTGCAATAAACCAGCCAAAAATATTTTTGGAATGTTTAAGCGTAAATTAATGAATTGTAAGACTTGTGGCTTTTCGCATCACCTGTTTTATTCCCATGAAACAACATATTTCTTATCGGCCATAATACTGGTACATAATTATATATGTACACTGACATTTAAAATTGATGGCACCGGTTTACACCAATTAAATATTATAACAGTATTGTAACTTAGTTACAATATAGTCATGAATAATATAATATTATTATTTCAGATTCGTTAGTATTCAATAAATAAACTAGGCTAGAGACGACCACAGAATTTCGATAACTAGGTACTAACCCCTTAATATTAAATTATGATGTTCAACTTTATAAAACTATGATGTAGATGTCGATAGCATACCCAAATGTACAGCGGCTTTTAACGTGTTAAAAACTTTAACAAATTTAATATCACATCACATCAACAGCCTTTAATAGTCCACTGCTGGACATAGGCATCTCCTAAGAAAGGAGGTTTTAATTAAATTTAAGAATTTAATATAGTACATAAGAAACCAGTTATACACAACCAATACTTATATTATAAACTAGCTGGTATCCGCGACTTCGTTCGCGTGGAATTTGAAAAGCGCAACCTTAGTGTTCAAAATTTTAAACGGTTTTTCTGAGAGGAAAAATAGCCAAAGTTACTACTTATATAGACAGCTACCTGAAAGTAAAATATTATCAAAATCGGTAAAGCCGTTTAGAAGATTACCCGAAATAAACCGACAGACAGACAAAATAAAATTTAACTGGTTTTGAGGCATAGGTATCGTGCAAATAACCGTGTAAGAATGAAAAAAACCTATCTATTATGTTGACATTACAAATAGACACTTCAATTTAATTTATTTGTATAAGATGTGAAAGTGAGTTTGATTGAGTGTTACGCTGACACGCCTTGACCACTAAACCGATTTAAAAAAAAAACATTTTAAAGCTACACTATCAACGAGTCAAAAACTAGTCTTTAGTAAAGGAACATTATAAGAAAGTTTTAAACGCTACTAGAGGTAAAAAATATCACATGTTATGTATAGTATCTGAGATACTACCAAGGCCAACTCTAGCATCGTGCGTCTATTGTTCAAATCAAAAGGCGCGCGCTTCATCAGCTTGCTAAAATACATTTCTCTCCTATTTAACGAAATAACTTGTATAAATTTTAAGAATGCGAAAGGACAATGTTACACAATAAAAAATACAAAAATCTGTGCAGTGTTACTGAACCTAGGACAATAATGCAATTTTATGAACTCAATTGATTGTCATCATCATCAACAGTCTTTTATAGTCCTTTGAGAAGGTTTTGGCCTACTATACATCGCTGGCCAGACGGGTTGGTTTATGGTTTGTTTTAAGTTTTCCTTTGCTTAGCAGTGCTGTTGTCCTGCGTAATTTACTCTTACGACACCCACAGGATAAATAGGGTTGGTAACACTCTCTATTCTTACTCAGCCACCAATCGGATAGACTTAATTGATAAACAGCTTCAATTAGTTCACAAACTATCCAAAATAAAATTAAATGTAGGTAATTTCTTTATCAATTTTGGGTACAAAAAATACAAAAGAAGTAACGGTCCCCGATCTTAGTCGAAGTAACGACCGAACGGTCTTATAATAATAACCAAAAAAATTTTAAACGACAAATGCTTAGGATAAAAAATATAAGTTCTAGGCTATGAATACTTCTATACCAGTCAACCTTTTTAATGCAAAAGTTAAATGAAAATGTTTTCATAAAACTAGAATGATACTTTTTTTACCCGAATCTGGCAACCCTAATCTAAAAGTTGTCAAAGTGGATCAAAGAAATTCTGGTGCCGAAGTGAAAAGTAGACGAAATCATGTTACATACCTCTCAATGAATTCCCTCAACACGACCACAATAAGAGTTCAAGAATAATGTGATTATTTAGATTTGACTCTCGAGTCGATCAATGCTTTTAGAACTTTTACTGATTTTCAAAGTCAGGGATATCATTTATATGGAACCCTAGAGGATTTAAAGAACAAAACTTCAACTCTCCGCTATGTTAGAATGAAGTCGGTTTACAGTTTATAATTTTCCATTTCGGACTAGGTTACGTATATCGTGTGTCATCTTAGTTTAGTTTCAAGTCTATAAGATATATTACCACATTTATATTCTACGTGCGATTTTTACAACCGAAATGAATTTTGATGCAATACCGCTGTGTGGCACGTAGCGCCGTCCTGCTGGAACCACATTTCGTCTAGGTCCATGCGGTTCAATTTAGGCAATAAGTAGCGATCGGCGTTGATGGTCACCGCTTTCGAAAAAGTACGGACCAACGCCGCCGCCCCAAAATTTACACCAAACGGTCACTTTTTGAGGATGCATTATCACCTGGTGAACCTCATGTGGGCAGGTGTCGTCCCATATACGCCAATTGTGCTTGTTAACCTAGCCATTCATCCAAAAAATGTGCCTTGTCGCTTAAGATGTTTTTTTTGCCCAAAATTGGGGTACTCTTCCAACGAACAAACAGCGTTGTCTATGGTCATGAACTGTAAGCTCCTGGTTAAGTTGGATCTTGTACGAGTGTAGACCTAAGTCCCGACGCAAAATTCACTAAGTTGAAGTCTGCGAAAGGCCGAGTTCTTGTTCACAGCGAGGAATTGACAGCTTGGGGTTCTGCTGTACACTTTCACGGACTGCGGCGATTTTCTCAAAAGCCGATCTTGCGTTCCTTGAACGTACGGGTGTCGGCTGATTGATTACCGAACCGGTCGTCTCAAATTTGGCCACCACGTCTACCGTAAAATGGGCGCAATGCGCGCAACGTTTGCACTGACGAACACTGATTATTTTTATCATTTGACCGTGCTGTTCAATCGTGTAACTTGACATGATGATTTGGCATAAATAACCGAAGAATAAACTAAAGATTTGACAGATGCCACCAAAATAAATATACCCGCGTCAATTAAAAAACCATATCATATGGAGTTTAAATGATGTTTAAATAAAAAAGAATTACAAGTATATAACTTAGAAGATACTAGTATTATATAATATAATATAATCATAAAAGATTTTAAAATATTATCCTATTGATGTTTTGTATGATCTGCATGTTTTACTAACTAAAACGATTCAGTCCCAAGATGTTTTACTTCTTCGTATCGTAACTTTCCAACATTGTAACAATATAATAACAATATTACATAATAGTATCTACAATATCAAAGCGAGAAAAAGTCAAGTCACTACGTAAGTAATCAATCAATATCTTTTTCAATTACATTGGAACAAAAAGGCAGCCTTATTTATCAACTGAGTGACGGCGCTGTTGGTACAGTGATCAGCAATTGGAGCGAGGTGATTGCTGAGTCAGACGTTGTGGGTTCGATTCCCACCACCATCACGACCAGGCACCATTATTTGTCCGTGTCTGGGTGTAGTTTATCTATAAGATATAGACTGCACGGATGGCGTAGTGTCCGATCCCCACATGGGACGACACTTTGTGTGATCCACAAATTTTTGTTCTGGGTCTGGGTGCTCTTTGCGTCCGTTTCATGTATGTTTATAAAGTCCCTCACTACACAGGATATATACCTAACGCGCGAGTCGTCTTTGAAAAAAAAAATTTAAGTGGCAGGGTACGCTTCCCTGAGAACAAAACTGATGCGAAAATAGATATAAACCATCTTTCAAGTGGGTTTTATCTCGTGTCACAATTTCAGCTCGATGGGTACCGAACTTTTTGAGTTTTTGAAGCATACACAAACCAACTTGACACGGTTATAAATATAGATATATTATTTATGTTTTGGCAATATATAAGTATGTTTATCTGTACTCTGGTGATCGTACAGGGTCAGTCTAATTCCTAGGTGTGTGAATCAATTTATTCTATTAAATAAGAAAGAAATTAACTCTGTCTTAATTACTTCTTCGTCTTGCTTTAGAATAATATATAACTGTGACAATACCTAACGAAGTAAATCACTAATAAAATAAATGAAAGAGAATCTCTGATGAACGAATTTAATAGGATTAAACTTCAGACTAATTATATTATAAGTACTTTGGCTTATCGAAATCCAATTCAGCTGTGTTTTATATAAAATACATTTCTGTATTTTCATTCCCGTTTTGTTTAGTTACCAAAAGTACCAAAAGTATTAAAAATACCAACGATCATAAGTGAAATCCAAATTCAACGATAACTTTATCGAATTAGCTTTCAGTTTTGTTAGATTCGAATGGCTGAAATGGAATGACCTAGTTCAGAACAACAATTATTGTAGTGGTTGTACATGGTAATGTACAACTTGCAAGAGACGCAACATGACAACCCCTTTTGCCTTCTAACACAGCAAAGTTCAAGAGGCCGCTGCCATGAATAGCTGGGTTTCAGAGAATTTCTATTTGAGTTAAATCCGATTCACCCAATCGCCTAGCAATATGCTCACTTAAATAGAATATCTTGTTGTTGTTATTGATTCGATTCCGTCATATTTTACACTAGCTACTGCCCACGGCTTCGATCGCGTGACTATTTCTTATTTCGTGTTTCTAACTTTGAAAATGACAAACTTCCATATTGCAGCTGCAAGTTTGTAGCCCCAGCTATTTAGACTCTGCGTTGATAAATCAGTCAGTCAATCAGGGAAGTAATTTTATACTTTTTTATATGTATAGATTTAGACCCGATGCAAGAATGAAGTGTGTTATATGCAATGAAGAAAATAACCGAGAGAGGGAAAATATTATACGAAATAGATGGACGAGATGTATTTGTGGAGGAACGTATGTCATGTCCCTCCAACACAAAGGGAGGATCCTCCTACCAGTCGATGTGATCATGCCTGGCGGGCTGCGGCCCAACGGTTCATGTTGTGAAAAAGTATATATGCTAATCGGCGAGATAATTCTTCATATTGCGATACAGGACTAGCAATTCTCTAAGTTCTAAATCTAGTTTCTCTAGTCTTCGTTAGATGGCGCTGTAGTATGTTTCTTTGTTTCACCGTATGTGGAAGTCGCCACATATGCATATAAATTCTAAAGATATAAACAAATATCAAGGATTAATTTCTTTTATCGAGGAATTTTTGTATCTTAAAAAAACTGGATTTAGAAGTAAAAAGAATGTTTTAAACCATTGCGCAACAAAAGTGTATCCAATCATAATACCCCCGCTATTTCACAGTTCAATAGAATAATTGAGATTCGAGGCATCTTGGAAAGTTTAGAAGCCAAAACACATTTGGGTGCGTGATGGAATCTGTTAACGTTGATTGTATGGGAGGAGGCAAGTTTAAGGCTTACCTCGCTTGAGACGGGATCCGCGCAAGTTTAACTTATTGTTCAAACAGTTTATGTTATAACTAAGCCTATTTACTCGTACATGCTGGTTTATTTGTTTTATTTGGTTACATTTTGAATTAATCAAACTGGTATTAAATTTTCATTAATTTGAACTGTTATTAATGAACAATGTAAATACATAAGAGTATAGACCAAACAATAGAATTTCAATGACAAATAAAAACACTTAGGTATATGTAGGTTTCCTCAAGTCCATTTTACATCACATCACATGCTAAAATAGCAGGGTTTTGATACAGATCCGTGCTGATGACATTTTAACTACCCTCATCGTGGTAAAAATATTACCCTTGGGACTTACCTACTGTCCGTTTTTCCGCGACAATGTTAATTCTGAAAATATTAATAAATTTAATCAAATTTATTTTAATAAATACCACTGATGGAATGTCATAATTTATCTTGAAATATTCAAATTAAGGAATTCAGAAACAAATTGAATTTAATCGAAGACATGCGTTTAACGAGAAAAGATTTTACTTTTAGGCCTAAGTATGCATCTCTAACTACACAATCCTAAAGTAAGGCCTGCTTATATACAACTTCAATCAATACTAAGATGCACGATTGCTTGCACCACTATGACGTCCTCGTGAAACAAACCTCAAGACTTAGGTATATCTCAAGGAGTGTCATCGACCGGATGCTTTCGGGTGATCCTCCTCACCACCTAAAAGTAACCGCGATTTAAATTTCTATTTCGATTCTACACGAAGCAGAAAGAACTACTTCACTCAGACTGCTCTATTTCGTAGAATTCATACTTATATTTTAATGTAAATGTGAGTTTGTTTGTTTGTTACGTTTGCACGCCTAAACCTAAGTCCTCTGAGAGGTCCAAATGACTTAGGATACTGTCCGCGGAACTTCTTAAAACATCATTTTGAGATTCAAGATTCAGCCTATAAGATCATGAATCTACCTTTAAACCTTAAAAACAACTTAATGTCACCCGTACACTCAAGGCCAAAAAACACAAAGGGGGGTGCTATTGTAATAAAATTATACTAACATCATTAAAACTTCGACAGTTGAAGCTAAACATTAAAAGGAGAAAAGTTTGTGTTTCAAAATGATGGCACATAACGATTTAACGATCTAACTGGGAATGCGCAACTTGCCTATGTTTGCGATTCTCATAGAAACTTTATCATACAAAGTGTCATATACAGAATGAGTAAATTAAAACGACAGATTACCAACAGCAATGTTGTGTTTAGTTAGGTAAATTGTTTTATTAATTAACTTTGTTATATTAACAAACTGTTATACTTAACATTAATTATAAAGAGTACCCGAAATCTATTACAAACTCACATGTGATTTTTAGCATAATATATAATAATAATAATAGTCTACCACATTCACACAACGTCATCTAGTCCCAAACTAAGCAGAGCTTGTACTATGGGTACTAGATAACTGATATAAATACATATATACTTTTTTTTTTGTAAATACATACATATATATGGTTCCATTCTTCAAACATTTAAAGTTGTGATAAGTAAATCAACACAGTCACACAAAGGGCCAAACCTCAGGATTATACACAGCAACGAAGCGAATACTAAGACTAGTATGAAACTGCAATATACAATCAAGTAAATCGTAGAAAGTAAACAGTTTTGAAACAAATATCACTACAAACTTCGAACAATTGCTGCAATATCAGTTCAAAACTTGAACTTATACTTTGAAGTTTAAACTAAGTGAACTTAGCTACATACATGAAACGATAGAAAACACAAATATTTGTGATTTGATACGATGCGACGATGCAAATAGTTGCACGAGCAAAACAAAACAAATACGCCCTTTTTGTAATAAGTAAATTCCTACTTATAACTCATATTAACTTTAATAAATAAATATAAAAGGAATCTTGCATTATGTAACTTCTTTTAAGATCAAACGATTGGGAAAGGGTCTTTGCCCTTAATCAGTAATGTAGTTCTATAAAAAAGATGTTGAAATAATACAAGATCACAAACTCATAACACACCTGCGAATTACACCACAAATATCCTAATGGTAAATATTAAAAAGGTTCATTATTCATTTAATGGCTAAATCGTCACACCAGCTTTACTAAGCCAATCTACTAGACTCTTGAAATCGTATTATACATGTCATCATTGGAAGTGAATCATCCATGAATGCCGTATTTTACTATCTTTTCAGAGCCTTATTCTAATTTTCGGTTCTCTTTTACGCTTCAATTAATGAGGTTCGTAAAATAATTTAATGTAACCACAGACAATTGTCTTTGGACGATTCTACTTCTCTATCGCTCTACTTAGCTTAATACTTTAATGCTTAGGCAATCTAAGGTCTCTATCTATCTATCTATCTAGATAATTAGACTCTCGGCCCCTCAATATCCCAGGACAGACTTAAATGTCTTGAAACACGTAACCCAAAAGTAAGTCTGAAATATAGATTAAACATTACTTCTCGGACTTTAATAATTTAGGAAAAAGAAAAACAAAGTAAAACATTTAGTAAATTTTCTTGAAGTACTTCGCAAGTACAACAGTTTGCTGTTTTGTCTAAATACTTCAAGAAATAGATAAATTGAAGTCTAAATACTTCAAGAATTCGTTCATCAGAAACTTAAACGAAACTAGTTATTAATGTTTTATATATAAATAAACAGACACAAATCAATTGAATAAAACACTAGAATAACAATTACACTGATTTGAATAATAAATATTTATCCTTAAGAGTACACAATCGGAGAGACGGATGTGTACATAAAACACGGGTGTACCTATTGAATTTATTGCTTTAGAGTTATGAATAAAAAAGGTAGTTTTTTATTTCTGAATTGCCCGCCAATTTACTGATGAATAAAGTACACAAAGGGTGCATAATAAGTAATAACATCACACATCTCACACACGGCAGTGCGATCTCAAGCTAGGCAGAGCCTGTGCTATGGTAATCAGACCGCTCACTGCTACTAAACATACTCACATATTTCTAAGTCAAGTCATACATATCGAACCCACGGACTCTGACTTAGAATACAGGATCATTAACCACTAGATCATCAGGCCCGCGCAAATGAAGTATCGATTCCACTAAATTGCAGTAAATGCCTTCAATACTGAAATGAAAGATATTAAACTTATAAAACGCTTATTATTTCTGCCATCTCTCTATTGACCGCTATTTCGCTGCACCTGTATAATTAGTCATAAAAGTGACTTATTCTTTCTTACTACACCGAAGCATTAAAAAAATACATCATAAAATGCACCTATAAGCCAGATATGAAATCAAATCTTTTTATTTGTTTATTTCTTATTATTTTACAATGCTAAATTTCAATCTCAGCGAACGCAGAAAGAAAATAATATGACAGACGTTCAGAAGGGGTTCATTTGTTCTTCGATTCAAGTTTTTAATTAGAAGGCGACGTTTAGAGTAGAAGTTTTATTCCATATCTTAATATGAATGGTAGATATCTTGAATTTTCTTTGCTCAAATTCTAAGGTGTAGTTGAATTACCTCATTTGACTAATTTATTCATCAGAATAAGTTACCATCTATTTTTATACCGACTATTTTAAATTTAAATTACTTTAACGAAGATTCTTTACTATCAAATTAAATTATAAATAATTTAAAAGAGTTATACGAGTACTGACCTTCTTACATTATAATACAATAACATTAGATACAATTTAACTACAATATGCCTAAAAAGTGTCTACACGTCAATCGAAAAGGCTTAAGTAAAATGCCTTGGGAGGAGAAATCCTGGACATATTATATGAATTCGGATTACAAAAAGAGAAAAGAAACTCTCAAGAGCTAGGAATTCTAGCTTAGTGAAATAAAAATAAATTGTGTTTAATAGAAAATTTAACACTGCTTAAATGAAAATAATAAAATTAATATGCCACTATGTATTATAAAAGCTATTGTATTTTAAATAGAAAAAACACCATATTTTTCTACAATTTTCTGGTGGAGATACGATTTAAATTTATAAACTCTGCTATACTAAGGAATACAAATATTATTGAACAACTACTTTCTACTAAGGTATTAATTTGTCAAGCTTTCTTGCTACGAAGAAAACATATTTGTAGTAAATAAGTGATGGAAACATGAACACACAATAGTCGTGTAAATTAGTTTATATCTATATACGATTGAAAATCATTGTATATGATTTCTATTTGGGCTAAGAAAATAAAATCACTTTTCTGAATTCCGTCAAAAGTTCCGGTAGCTTCCGATTCGATCTCGCCGGAATACTCATATCCTCATTTTTCTTTATAACATCTTGTTTAATCCTAGAGCCCCTTCTACCTCAAAGAACGGATCAAGTTTCATAATGACACACATGAAAAATGTCTGAGGTCATCCGAAGATTTGAGACTTGTAACAGTTATTTTTTTTGTGCATTTGTGATACGTACGATATTGATAAAAGCGGCACCTGTTTGGCCGCATCGCTTTGTTGTTGATTTATCTAAAGTAGTTTGTAGCTACGGTATTGATCTCTTTTGTTCACTTTCGGACCACTAGATGGCGTTAGTTTGAGACATAATAGATTGATAAAAAGACTTCCTTTTTTAATCTGTTTTGTTATTCTGTCATGTCAAATTGTATAGGTGTTGAGAGGGTTCAGCTATGGTGGAAAGCAAGTTACTTTTGATTTTGTTAGCGTTGTTTTCTTTCTCAATGTAAATGTCAAAGTGAAATGATGAGGAGGGGTTAACTTCTGGAAGATTCCTGAACCGAGGATATATAGGTCCGGCTTTCTGCCACGGGAGACACTGCTATCTCGTGCCTTCCGATCTTATATAGTGTTTTGATTGCTGTGTGATTTGATTTTCTTAATATATTATCTGTTCAAAGTACCCACACTAAAGTGGTGAGTATGTTCTTAATTCTACTTAAACCTATTTGTTTCTGGAACCTGTTTAATTATATGAGTGCTAATCCATTCGTAGGGTCCCAGATTTCGGGGTCAAGACGGTCAGTCTTAGACGGCGTGCTTGCTCTTTTGTGGCCTTCTGGTACAGACTCAAGTTTCTCGGTACCCTCTGTCAAAGCTGGTGATTGCGCGGCTCACGACGCAAGCGGACAGCCGTACCCAAGAGTTACGTACTTAAACTTATAATTGTAATTTGTTAAACTTTTATCCGTATTTAATATAAATAGCCGACTCGGGCGGAAGAGGAAGTAACCTCCTGGAGGGACGACGAGGAGGCACCGAGCACCATCAGCTCGGCTCTGACGCGCTCCGCTGCGGTTTTTTTTTTATACCCTCTGATTTTTTTTTATTGTAAATTTAATTTTGTTTTGAAATATACATGTATGTATGACTGAGGTGTAAGTTGTTTTCCTCTAAAGAGTCCCGTAGGTTTCCCACACGCACACACTTCTTTTCTCTTAGAAGGCGCCCTGAGGTAATCTCATAGATCTCTCCACTGGGTCAGCCGGTGAGTAGTCCGCCTGAGAAGAAAAGCGGCTACAAATTGGCGACCAACGTTTGGCCAGTGATCCAAACCTCTGTGTGTGTGCTGTGTGAGGGTGCCTGAGGTTATTCACTTTGGAGGAGACACTTCCCTCCGTCCGATACTCCCCAGGACGTTAATTGGTTGTGCGGGTGCAGTACGCATGTAATAATTTTTACCCTCATTATATTTTCAGCCTACCATCATCCCTGAGGCAAGGAAAATATATGAGACACCTAAATTCCAAATTAATACAAAATTCCAACTGCACATATTTCGGGTAAGTTTTGAAACATTTTCTGGCCTAAATTTTTTTTCTTTTTTTTTTGAGTTAGCTACTTCTGTTCGTACCTTTGAGGTCCGTAGCGTGAAGTTGTGCATACGTGTATATTCAGTGTGTTTTTTTTCCCAGTACTACTGGTGTAATTTACTTGAAACTTAACTTAACTTATAAAGTTTTATGTACCCTCCATTTTTTATATAACCTCTTGGCTTAAAATTAGAATAAAATAGTTTTGTGATATACATACCCTACTTAAAATTTATGTCGAAATAACTTTTATGATAATTAAACTTTGTCAATTCATTGGATTACTGTGTTAATGTTCTAAAGATAATATAACTTGTGTCTTGAATTGTGAAACAAGAATATCTTTGTCTTTAGTTGAATTTGCTTCTCAAGTTTTGAGAAATTACTTGATATTTTAGTATTTTATTACAATATTTGTTAAAAATATTAGTGTGCTTTAGCTTTCTCACACTTAATAGTGAAGAAGTATACTCAGTTTCTACTTTGAAATATTACTTGATATTTTAATATTTTATTATAATATTTGTTAAAAGTATTAGTTTGCTTTAGCTTTCTCACACTTAATGGTGAAGAAATATACTCAGTAGCAATATTTTTTTACTTTGAGATATTACTTGATGTTTTAATATTTTGTTATAATATTTTTTAAATATTAATTTACTTTAAACTTCTCACACTCTGTTGATAGTGAAGGAGTCTACTCAATATCATTATTTTTTATTTTTTTGAACTGTAAAAGACATTAAGTCTGCATTACTGGTTTGTTAACTTGTTAAGATTATTTTTTTGTATAATCGAATTTAAATTGTAAACCACCATGGCACATGTTCGTAAGTGCATTAACTACCTAAAAATTGATGAACTTATTAATGAACTGTCTTCCATGGGGATTTCAGCGAATCCTGAGGATACGGTTGTCGGAATGCGAAGTGAGATGCGTACTGCTTTGCGGCTTATCCGGCGTGGCCGCTTTAAGGCCATCGCCGCTGTTCCTGCCTTTTCCGCCTCTGACATGGTCTGTCAGCGGGCTTAAGGTCTTTGAACTGGAACAGGTTTTTTCTTCAGGTGACTCCATTTCGTATTATAAATTGTCTTATTAGAGTTGGGGCTAAATACCTTCTAGATAGGTTAGCCGGTGTAGTTATAACTGACTAGACCTTCTCAGGACACCCCTTTGTGACCTGAGGGGTCCATTCTCTACATTTCCTACATGGGAAATGTTCTTTCAATTGTGGTCTCGGACTACGTCAAAATTTTTCTTATTTGTGTCCTATGAGGATTGCTTCCGGCCTACTGTCGTGTTTGGGTATGGATGGCTTCAGGTTATGTCATGTGGTGTCCTATATGGATAACCACAGGCTTTGTAGTCGCGAGTCATAGTATAGAATGTTTTCCTAAACCACGGGGTTCGTAAAACCACTTATATGGATTTTGGCCCTGTTGAGGATATTCCCTGCGCACACTACGCAGGGAATACTTTGAGGGAGGGGGTGGTGTAACAGTTATTTTTTTTGTGCATTTGTGATACGTACGATATTGATAAAAGCGGCACCTGTTTGGCCGCATCGCTTTGTTGTTGATTTATCTAAAGTAGTTTGTAGCTACGGTATTGATCTCCTTTGTTCACTTTCGGACCACTAGATGGCGTTAGTTTGAGACATAATAGATTGATAAAAAGACTTCCTTTTTTAATCTGTTTTGTTATTCTGTCATGTCAAATTGTATAGGTGTTGAGAGGGTTCAGCTATGGTGGAAAGCAAGTTACTTTTGATTTTGTTAGCGTTGTTTTCTTTCTCAATGTAAATGTCAAAGTGAAATGATGAGGAGGGGTTAACTTCTGGAAGATTCCTGAACCGAGGATATATAGGTCCGGCTTTCTGCCACGGGAGACACTGCTATCTCGTGCCTTCCGATCTTATATAGTGTTTTGATTGCTGTGTGATTTGATTTTCTTAATATATTATCTGTTCAAAGTACCCACACTAAAGTGGTGAGTATGTTCTTAATTCTACTTAAACCTATTTGTTTCTTGAACCTGTTTAATTATATGAGTGCTAATCCATTCGTAGGGTCCCAGATTTCGGGGTCAAGACGGTCAGTCTTAGACGGCGTGCTTGCTCTTTTGTGGCCTTCTGGTACAGACTCAAGTTTCTCGGTACCCTCTGTCAAAGCTGGTGATTGCGCGGCTCACGACGCAAGCGGACAGCCGTACCCAAGAGTTACGTACTTAAACTTATAATTGTAATTTGTTAAACTTTTATCCGTATTTAATATAAATAGCCGACTCGGGCGGAAGAGGAAGTAACCTCCTGGAGGGACGACGAGGAGGCACCGAGCACCATCAGCTCGGCTCTGACGCGCTCCGCTGCGGTTTTTTTTTTATACCCTCTGATTTTTTTTTATTGTAAATTTAATTTTGTTTTGAAATATACATGTATGTATGACTGAGGTGTAAGTTGTTTTCCTCTAAAGAGTCCCGTAGGTTTCCCACACGCACACACTTCTTTTCTCTTAGAAGGCGCCCTGAGGTAATCTCATAGATCTCTCCACTGGGTCAGCCGGTGAGTAGTCCGCCTGAGAAGAAAAGCGGCTACAGACTGGAGATGCCTCTGCATTTCACAAAATTTTATGACCAATCTTTTACTGTTGAAGCGAGCGCCAACAAGAAATTTCTTTAAGAAAATGGTTCAAGATTTTTATGTATTTTGATTAAGTCAGTTATGTATTAAGACATGTTAAGAATGTTCCTTTTTTTCTTTTTTTATGTGATAAACTTAATTAGTTATGTATTTATATACATTGTACATTTGTTGGTTTTATAAGTGTATGTTTTATGTGTAAAAATTTATCTAATTTTACCTCTTTTTTATTTATTAGTAATTAACATGACCTTCAACTACTACTGTCTCTCTAAAACATTTGGATCCATCCTAAGGTTGCCTAAAAGAGATTGCTCTTAGCCGCTCTTTGTACATTACATGTCTAACATTTTGTGTACCTTACTACTTTGTGAAACGGTGTACAAATCAAGAGTTTCCTATCTCATCATCATCATCATCATCAACAGCCTTTACTAGTCCACTGCTGGACATAGGCCTCTCCTTAGAAAGGAGGTTTTGGCCTACTATACCACGCTGGCCAGACGGGTTTGTATAGGGTTTGTGTCAAGTTTTCCTTCTCTCTGCAGTGCTGTTGTCCTGCGTAGTTTGCTTCCTTAGTCGCCTCTTACGACACCCACGGGACGAATAGGGGTGGTGACACTCTGTATTCTTAATCCGTCGCCACACGGACTACATTAATTTCCTATCTATCTACGTTAATTAGACTTAATGAGAATTTTATTTTATTTTTAGCCTATATTGTCCTACTGCAGGGAAAAGGCCTCCCTCTCTCTTTCCACATCTCTCTGTCGTGTGTTAGTTCGGACCAGTCTTTTCGGAAGCCGTCTAGATCGTCCCGCCATCGTCGCCTAGGCCTACCACGGTATCGTTTAGCACCTTGTAGGACCCTTGTGTAATGAGAATTAAGACTAATTTTTTTTTTATAGTATAAGGGGGCAAACAACGGGTTACCTGATAGCAACTAACTGCCGCTGCCCATGGACATCTGCAGTTTAAGAGTCAGAAGTTACGTTGGCGCCCTTTGAGTACTTCCCCCAAGGGGAGAGGGGGTTTTGCTCTTTAGTAGCCTCACTCATTCCGTGAAATGCAACGAAAGAAATGCGTAACACCGGTTTTCTGTGAGACCGTGGTATCACTCCGGTCAAGCCATCCCATTCGTGTCGAAGCATGGCTCTCCCACGATATCTTTGACTATTTTTATCATATATTTATTTTGACTATCATTCCTCATCTTGAGGAAAACAATAGAATTTCAGGATAAAAGTATCCAATCTAGTACCTTGTAGCATGAACTCAAATCAATCCAACTTTTATTTGACTCCATCCAGTAGTTCCGACGTGGTCCTGGCCCAATATACATACAGCCAGCATGAAGAAACTACAATTTTAATAAATCTACAACGTACAAAATTAGACCTGTTACAGTTCTATTATAAGTACCCATAGATATTAACACACCACTAAAAATAAAACATGAAACAATTAAAACGTACTTCAGTACCCAACATTAAATTCTACAGACCATTACAGGAGCCGTTTTCTCTATAACATATTTAATTCCAATTTTAATTCACCATACCGTTATAAACCTTCAATAATATAATTTAAACAATATAATATTCGGAAAATGAACGGAAACCCCCTCCAAACAAGATATCATAACGTTCGCCGTAGGCTAAAAGGATCGCAATAATTTCCATAATTAAGTACTTTACAGTAGTAATCTTGTGAAATGGGACAATAACACTTATGTACTGTATAGATGGCTATCGGCAAGCGAATAAATTCCATAGCCCTATCTGTGTAATTAAGAAAGATACGTACTTTAATATTACGATACCCTAGCTCCCGTTCTATACTTACAACCACGTAAGACGACATACTAAATATTGTAATATTAAATAAAGAATATACGGACAATAAACACGTATGTATATAAACCTAGCCTGTTTTTGTATCGTAAACCTACATATTTATGTTGGTATTTTTTGTTCCATTTTTCTTCTTTTATTTTTCATTGCGAGCGACACTTGTCTTGTCAAAATAAATAAAATATTTATGTCGGTAAGGGTTACCTTGGTATAAAAATTGAACATTCAAATCAAAGCTTTATTACGAGGAATTTGAAGTATTCTATTTTTAAGAAATGATTTTTACGATTTAATTATACTTTGCCGAGAATCTGTTAAAGGAAACACTATTACGTTAATGGGTATTTTTTTTCAAACACTTTGTAAATTACTTTGTGGGTGTTTGTTATTATTAAAAGAATCATTTATATTGTGGCTTTGAAGCGCCTGCCAGTGCCTGTAAAAATAATTATTTAGAAATATTAATAAAATAATAATACCCCTCTTTATTGTATTGTAAACATATTTAATAGATTAACTAATACAACTAACTAGGGCCTTATCGCAGTATGGCAATCTCTTACCGGCAACAAGGTAAAACGGAAAAGAGAGATTTCAAGACTTATCATCATCATATCATATTAACAGCTTTTAATAATCCACTGCTGGAGATAGGACTCTCCTTAGGACAACGAGGAATTGTGTATCACACCGAACTTTGAAAACGAATGTTGAACGGAAACGAGCCAATGATTGGGCTTCCCCCTGACAGGAAAGAAGGAAGATCGCATAGAATTATAGTTAAGAGACTCGTTATTTATAACTCAATTAAAGATTCCAGAAATTATAGCACATCATCAAAGTAGTTTTGAAGGAATCGGAGTCTTGATTTATAAATGCTGAATATTTCGCGATAATATTATTGAACTTCTTATCTGTTAAGACCACAGAAAACAGTAGTAGTAGTAGTGAAGTAGTCATATATGTGTGCAATAAATGTAGCGTAAGAAGGATCTAGAAAATGAGAATTAAATCTAAATTAATTGTCAGTGTTATCAGGCTATTATCAGGCCCATATAATAGTTTAACTGATAAAAAACTCTCGAGCCAAAAAACACGACAAATAGGTATTTTAAACTGGTTTATACGCGATATTTAGTCAGATTGCGTTGAAACCGCGATGCCTCAAATGTTTTCGGTTAAAAAACGAGATTCTTGTAGCTTCAAAATGCTTATGTTTTTTTTTGGTTCCTTATTTTTTGTGAATACACTAAACACAAAGGGGAAGTGTGTAGAAAAATATGATTACCATTATGTATTACAATTATGTATTTTAAAGTTAATAATTACATATTTTTTTTTAAAGATAACGCCCGCTTTAGGAATATATCCTGTGTCGCGGGGGACTTTTACAAACATATGTACATGAAACGGACACAAAGAATACCCAGACTCAGAACAACAATTTTTTTACAATTTTTCTACACACTTCCTTTTTGTGTTTAGTGTATTCACAAAAAATAAAGAACCAAAAAAAAACATAAGCATTTTGAAGCTACAAGAATCTCGTTTTTTAACCGAAAACATTTGAGGCATCGCGGTTACAACGCAATCTGACTAAATATCGCGTATAAACCAGTTTAAAATACCTATTTATCGTGTTTTTCTGGCTCGAGAGTGTTTTATCAGTTAAACTATTATATGGGCCTGAAAATAGCCTGATAATAATGACAATTAATTTAGATTTAATTCTCGTTTTCTAGATCCTTGTTACGCTACATTTATTGCACACATATATGACTACTTCACTACTACTATTACTGTTTTATGTGGTCTTAACAGATAAGAAGTTCAAGAATATTATCGCGAAATATTCAGCATTTATAAATCAGGACTCCGATTCCTTCAAAACTACTTTGATGATGTGCTATAATTTCTGGAATCTTTAATTGAGTTATAAATAACGAGTCTCTTAACTATAATTCTATGCGATCTTCCTTCTTTCCTGTCAGGGGGAAGCCCAATAATTGGCTCGTTTCCGTTCAACATTCGTTTTCAAGATTCGGTGTTATACACAATTCTTCGTTCTCTAGTCAGTACTGTCTGTTTGCTCTTTCCCTCTAACTTATAAATAAATAGCAGATTGAATAACAGAGCCGTGGGCATCCTAAAACAACTCTCTATGTCGACAAAGCGACCAATACAATCTATAACAGTTCTTTTATAAAGGATATAAAAATAGCCAATGAATTCAAAATGCCGGCAACATCCGAGTATTTCGATCACATGTTGTTTTTTCTACACAATTGTGACTGCGCATTTGTCCGGTAAATTTTTAAAATATTCCTGGTTCGCAACTATATTCGTGAAAATTTAAGCGGGAATTTATTTTGCGAGGCAACACACCAATACGAGAGTTCGATAAATATTTTGGTATGCGTTACTGCCGTTTGAACGTACCCGTAAATAAATAGTTGTTATTGTGGTTTTAATAGTTTAACAGGGTATTGTATACTTTCGAAATGGATAATTCGTACCTTTTTACTATTTTTTTCAAACTCTCACATGACACAAAATATTTTATAAACGTGGTGCTAGTCATAGATTATATGCCTACATACAATCGAGCATCATGACCGTCGGGTAGGTATTGGTATTGGTTTTGGTAGTGGGCTTCGGTTTCCGCTTTTAGACTCAAGAGTGGTTCTTTATGCGTCGAGGATTGGTTAGCTAGGTGAGCCAACCAAGCTCCTTCCAGAAGCGCAGAAGCCTCCTGGGGCGTTCACAGGCTTCTAGGAGCGATCTTGTCTCAGGAATGATACTTGCCCGTTGTGCGGGCACTCCCTCGCATTCCAGGACTACGTGGGCGGCCGTTGCCTTTGCTACCAGATATCCCCTGCACAGAGGGCTGTCCGTCGCATTGATGATGAAAAGGTGTCGGTTCAGGGCTAAGTGTCCTGTTAGAGTACCGACAACTATTCGGATTTCCTGTCTGCTAATCAATCTCCAAGTCAGCCGTGGTGTGACTTGAGTCATCACCAGTTTGGACTGTCTGCAGCCGGGTGAGTTTTTCCACCTCCGGTTGTGTGCTTCATGGGTCCGTTGCCTGGCCCAGAATCGTGTTTGGTTAAACGGTATTGGCAGGAGTATTGTTGGAACGGTAGCTGGGGTTGCCGAGACCCTCCTTGCCAACTCATCTGCGGCATCGTCCCGTGTGAGTTACTGTGCCCTTTAATCCATTGGAGGAGTACCACATTTAATGTGGCAAGCTGCTCCAATGCCTGATGGCATTCAAGGATAATACCAGAGGTCATTGTGTTGCCCTCCAGTGCCTTCAGGACGGCCATGCTGTCGGATAGTATTCGGATGTTATAGTCCTTGATACCCCTTGACATGGCCGTTGTGGCGGCGTAAGTTATTGCCACACATTCGCATTGGAACATGGAACTGTGTTGGCCTAACGCTAGTGATATGCCGTCGGGTAGGTATTAGAACATCTAAAATTAAAATATCTAAAGTTAAAACGCCGATGATCAAAACCCCTAAAATTACAATACCTAATGGTGGGTTGATCTAAATTCAAAATAGTGAAAGTTCTACGAAAGTTCACAAGCGCTGCGATAAAGATTTATTTTTTATTTATTTATATAAGGCTATTTAAATTCAAAGCAGAGGCTGTTATAATTGGGTCCATAAAAATATCACCAACCCTTTTTGTTCTTCATCAAGAGCCTTTAATAGGCTTCTCCTGAGAAAGGAGGTTTTGGCATACAAAACCACGCTGGTGGAGTTTGTGTAGGGTTTTTTTAAGTTTTCCATCTCTTTGCAGTTCTATTGACCTGCAAAGTTTCTCCCTCAGTCGGCTCTTACGACACCCACGGGATGAATAGGGCTGGTGACACTCTGTATTCTTAATCCGTCACCACACGGTGACTTGTTCGGCACTTATTTTTAATTACTGCTTCTGTTTACCACTTTACTGCAACTGCTTAGTATTGTTCTGAATTTGGGTGTAATTTAATTCAACTAACTGCACTTTTAAAATGGTTTAAAAGTGCAGTTTTAAAGAAAAGACAAGAGAATGAGAGAAATATCACGAGTACATCCGTAGGAATATTTAAAAAAAACAAGCAAATTACATGTTTAAAGACTTGTCGTTAAAAAAAGAAAATCTACGCATAATACAGTGTCTTAGTTTTTCAAACTAAAACCTTTTTATAGTTTAACCCCGCTGCCTTATACTTCTTAATTTCCTCGAGAGAATTACAGATTACGACCCGCTTTGGCCGTTGCAAGTTAGTAGAACATTGTCAAGCCCCATGTTCTACTTTGTAGAAAAGTTTAAGGAAGAACTTCATGAATTTTGATTAAACACACTGCATGTAGGTGGTAAATTATTATATTTTAACGATAATTACTACTAACTGTGGCATAAAACTACACTACATACACATAATAATGTATGTATATGCTGTGCAACGGGAAAAGACTTAATGGAAATGTTTAAAAATAAAGAAAACACCGTTTTTCAACTGGCTCTTTTTCAGATGTATTCAAATTATAAAAAGTTAATAACAGTTTAACTTCTCCTGGAAATCGACATAAAAAGTAAAACAAGATCTCTGTTCAGAACCTCTTTATTCCTCTGTGAAATAAAGTTAAAAAATATTAAAGATTTTAGCAATCTAAATAACAGGTAATGAACATCTGTGAAGGTTGAATAAAAGATCCAAACAATAACTTTTGCTCGGGAAAGTTTTTACTTACTCCGTTTCCCGTATTTTCACGCTTACTTCTATGACTGGTGTCAGTTAGTGAGCAATATTCCTGACTGTTAGGAAAAGAACGTTGGTTCGATTCCGAAATTCTGATTCTAGATTTAGTATATATTGCGTAACGAGCACCATAATTAGTTTTGTGTCTTTATGTATTTTACCTATGATATATATTTATATAGAAATATATAACTATTCTAGCTTACCCACGCAACTTCGCCTGCGTCTCTCAAAAAGAATAAAGTTCTCTGCTCTTACAGGTCGTAGACTAAAAACATTTTGTTGTGGACCGAATTGTGTATCTCAACCATTCTCGAATCGGTCCAGCCTCTTAGGAGTTCAGCCACATACACACGCACAGAAGAAATATATATATATATATATATATATATTTTACAACACCTTTAAACACTGCGGCAAATTTCTTGTTCTGTGATTTAACCATTTTTTTTCAATTCATATTTGTTTGTAATGAGGTATGACGTCATATTTTAGAATTTTATGCAAGAAATTACCGAACCTTCTGTCTTGACGTTTATTAAAAAGATATCACTTTGACTTGACAGTCGTTTCCCGCTTTAACTACATTTTTTTTTGCTTAAAAGTGAATTTTAAATATTCATCCCTACTGCAAATTCCCAGCCAGGCTACTTAGTATTCAAGCTGTTTCCCAGTCGCTTTGACAACCAACATAATAAGATTGGATATAATATGCGTCGAATTCGTTTCCGGCGACCACATGAAAATGCGGCCAGATAAAGCCTTATTAATATTTACAAATACACCGCATTTAAAGCGTATACATATATACGAATCATTATATAAGAAATGACGAGAACATGTTTAACAGATTTGCTAATATTCGTTAAAGATTAGTGACAGGTATAATTCGCAGATTAACCTTTTTTTAATCAAATTTCTGTTTACTGAGATCAACAATATTAACTAAACTTAATCACAATTTTTGTATGAGACAAACAAACCTAGGCACCAATGTAATCAACATTCAAGTCTGTCAGTTTTGCTGCTATAACCTTCAGGAAATACAAGTCGACTACTAATTTGAAATACCTCGCAGGTTTAACTTCTATCAGAGAGCTAGCTGCAACTAACCACTAGAGTTCTAGCAATTACTTAAGGTATAATAAAAACTTGGAGGAAAATACAAAAAGGAAAACAGGATGTTACTATTTTGATAGGCCAAATGACAGTTTATATCAAACTATCCGAACTTCTAAATAAAATAAATACCTTAATAAATAAATATAAATGTCACATAATTTGTAAATCGAAGTTAAGAACTAACAACTTAAAAGTGATTAACTAACTTCAACGTGCTGTCTTCGGGCAAACCAAATCTTGACTGCACGGATGACGTGGCGGTTTAGCGGTCGCCACTCCTCTTCCTACTATGCTGAGTGTTGTGGGTTAGATCCCCACAATGGACGACACTTTGTGTGATCCACAAATTGCCGTTCTGACTCTGGGTGTTCTTTGTGTCCATTTCATGTATGTTTGTTATGTCCCCTGCGACACAGGATTTATTCCTAGTGCGGGCGTTGTCTTTTAAAAAGGAAGAAGAAAAAAATCTTTACCATATCAATGTCCTCATGCAAATGTTCTGCTAAGCCCGAGTGGCTTCGAGTACCTACATTATGTTTCACTGCATGAATTGCCGATTTTCAACAGAGTATAGTGGGTGTAGTTAGATTGCATGCCATTAGGTTGTCCAATATCTTCGTCAATACAGATATTGGCCACTATATGTGTAGTGTATGGTCAATGTAACGATCAATAACATCATCATCATCATCAGCCTATTACAGTCCACTGCTGAACATAGGCCTTTCCCTATATATATAGCTTCTCGCTTCCAGCTCCTGGCAGGCATCTTGCGCAAATCGATCGTTGGACGATCAATAACGATCACCATTTTTAACAAAAGTTTAGTAACAACATATACAACTACTAGTAAAATCTGTTTATTTCTTTACATAGCCTAAATCGTACTAAGTAGTTTCCCCAAAGAATGATGTGCCATACTCTTCGAAATAGCGGCGCACACGCCGATCGCCAACTACAGCAGTTTCGTAGACGGCAGCTTGAAGTTGTTCAACCAATTCCACAGTGTTCCCGCTCAACGGGATCTCGCGGACGAAGCCGAAAAATGAGGAGCGCTCGGATTCCAATACGTCTGATGCCTTTAACAAAATATTTTAGTCATCGTTTTAGATACATTTACTAAACCATGAATGGCCAGATGTTTTGAAGACGATAGAATATGTCAAAACGGGTACGAAGCAGTGGTCCAACTGCTCTGTTCAACTAGGTTACTAGTTGGACTACGGGTCTGTACTAGGGGTCGTGGTCCAACTATTTCAGAACTTGGACTAAAAATTCAAGTCAATTTTTTTTATGTTTATTATAAACTACCTGTTGCTCGCGACGTCGTCCACTTGAATTTCTAACGGCAAAAAGTTATCATGTATTTGTCTATAATTATATTTAACTAGCTGACCCGCGCAACTTCGTCTGCGTCTCTCAATAGTAATAAATTTTCTCCGTTTTTGAAACATTCTTCATTGGTGCTCCGCTCCTATTGGCCTTAGCGTGATGATATATAGCCTATAGCCTTCCTCGATAAATGGGCTATCTAACACTGAAAGAATTTTTCAAATCGGACCAGTAGTTCCTGAGATTAGCGCGTTCAAACAAACAAACAAACAAACAAACTCTTCAGCTTTATAATATTAGTATAGATTTAATAGTCAATAAAAATAAGAGGTGGCTGAAATAAGTTACTTTAATTATTATCCAATACTATTAATCTATTATCTAATTTACAATAATGCTTCTCTATACACTGTATTATCCGTATCGTCGTCGGGGATCAAAGCATACAGCTTTCTAAGATTACTAACACGCGACAGAGTCACATAACGCTGACCGTGCGAAAAATAACCAATAACTCTTTAGACATGCTCTTACAGAGTCTGACGAAAGTCGCCACAAGAAGTAATGTAATATCACCCATCAGCCTGGTCCATGAATTAAGTATTAACAAATTGAAGTCTTTAGTAAAACTAAAACTATGTGGAAAAGCTTACTACACGATTGCAGATTATTCAGATGACAAATTTGATTAGGATTGATGCTGTTCACTCCCACATTTACGTTACGTTCCTATCCTTGTTGTTATGTTTAAGCTTATTTTTTTGTGTATTTTGTATTTTTTTTGTTTTCAGTTTGTTTATTTTTCGTTGAATTTGAATTGTATAGTTTTTTTTTTGTAAGTATGTAAATGTGAGTATAGTGTAGGCTTATAATGTTAATTCATATTTTAGTAACTTTCTGGTGGTTTTGAGTGTTTCCACGGCATACCGGTACTGCTGGCGGTAGTATCGTGCTTTGGGTCGTTGATCTTGACCAACATCGGTTAAGCTACACGATGGCTGGGGCCTGTATGCCGTCTGTAAGGACAGGCCGGCTCAAAACTATGGTCCTTTCTTCAAAAGGCCTACCCAGACCCTATACTGTACTCGCAGTTTTATTTTTTTGTTAGGTGTAGTTGTTAGTTGTACTAAAAAAAAACACTTCTGTGGTTTGTTTCAGCGTTTCTTCCCAGAGTAAGTCTTAGGAAATGCCGGCTCCTTCTAGCTGTAAAGTCCAACTTGTAAAAATATCTGAAAAGATTTACTTACAGAAAAAAAATATTATTTATCTTTTCTCAATTATGACTAATATCACGTATTTTGCCAGTGAAAGTCCCGTCGAAATCGGTCCAGCCGTTCCAGAGATTACCCGGAACAAAAAGACAGACAGACAAAAAAATGTTATTTTTGCATATGTACCGTGTAAACATACATATGCATTTAGTAAAAAGCAGTTATTTTAATATTACAAACAGACACTCCAATTTTATTTATTTGTATCCCATATAATTAGATAACAAACAAGTAAAACCTTAGCTGTATCGCTGCTTCTAGAAATATTACAAAGAATACTATCTGTGCGATCTAAGACGATCGGAATTTTAAACATACTATGGCTAGTTTCCCCTCAAAGTGGCTGCTATACCCGATGAAACGATAGCAAGCGCAATTTTACTTTGGTTTCTTGCCTTCGTCAAAATCAGTTCGGTAAGAAAAATCTTTCCCATTCCACCGGGAGCATCTAAAACAACATTTCTCCCAAAAGCACAGTCTACGCTGCGACACACAGGATCGAACCACCATACCTCCTAGAGATGTGAATCCAGAGTAGTCAATTCTGGGTGAATACAAAAAGCCTGCTTCTCCTTGGTTACCCATGGAAGGATATCAATTAATGCTCCTGTTTCTAAGTTTTCTATCCAACATGTCGGAGTCGATCGGTATTTAATTGTAACACTTCTATCAGTCGTAACAGTTTCTTCATGCCGTATTTCCCTAATTTTTTTCTCTCATCTAATAAATAACGTTCCTCATTCCGATGTTTTTAATGCTGCCTGGCTGTTTCCAATCTTTGTCGGAATTCATCATCCTTTTTAAGAGTTATGGCAATGTTGAGTCGCTCACGATCGGCTGTTAATCGAGCTTCACTTTATAAATTACTTTCTAGCTCTCTATACTGCAGAGTCCGACCTCTTTGAGAGCTCAATGAAGGTTTCTCTGTCAGTGTAGGTCTCAGATTCAAGTGAGAGCGCATGTGCCTGAACTGCAGTTAAACGTACTTCGTGTTCTTCAGGGATCTCCTGAGAACGAATACTTGCTGTCCGAACTCTCTGAGAATTGAAGCGAGTATCCCTGTCAGTGAAGGTTTCAGACTCACGCGATAGTGCATGTGTTTCACGGTCGGCATTTTAATGTGCTTCGCACTTAAAAAATATTTCAATGATAAAAAGTTAGACTCCTAAGTGACATAGGTTATAGTTAATTATGATAAATAATATATTTCAATGTAAAATATCAACAGTTGTAAACTAAGACAGAGAAAAATTTACCAGTTGCACGCTTTATCGGCGTGCTCTGGGCAAACGATTAAAATTAAAGGAATATATGACAAAAATAGTAGTCTCTAGTAGATCTACAATAAAGTCTGCGTCACCATATGTCTAACTCTCATATTTAAGAGACAGAATAACTTTTTTTTTTTGTTTAAAGAAAAATAAAAATTATAAAGTAATGTTTAGGTGAATTTATGACGTAAGGTGGGTGGACCATGGAAGGCCACGCTCCTTTGAAGGCCAACTATTAAAAAGTCGTAGTTATTGACATGTAAAGACATATTCCTTCTACTACACACTACAATCCATCAAACTGAAGGCCACAGACGCGGCTGCGAGTCGCTCGCGCCACTATTGTGGCAGTGCGATCTCACACTTCATAGACTTCGGTCGTCCGTAAGTTTTTAGTTAAATAACCTATTGTTTCTTTATATTTTTTACTGTGAATTGTCGTGTAAGGATATTTTTATGGAACTCAAGAAAAAAAAAAGAAATTGCCTCGATTTAAGTGAAAATATTGGGAGTGTTCCTAGGAAAGCCTGTGGTTCCTTATAAGGCCAATCAAAAAATTGACGGTTGGCCTTGCTAGGGAACATGGGCCTTACATCTATAAACCATGAACATATGAACACTTATTATGTGGTTATAAATACGTACCGTTAAAGTTAAAACAAAAAAAAAAAAAAAAAAAAAAAAAAAAAAAATTTTTTTCAAAATTATTTTATTTTCAGTATTTATATTTAAATTTATTTTATGTCTATGAAGAGGTTATGTCTGGAAATAAACTAAACTAATTTACATGAAAAGCTACGAATATAAAAATATTTGCTTGATAAAAGCGGTAAAGTAAGTATGAGATAAGTTAAAAATTGTATATCTAAGATAAGTAGTCTGTCTAAAACTATAATTAAAGCAAAAAAAAAATTATATCAATAAGTTGGTAATTGAACAGATGATTAAAATTTATACGTATTATTTCAGATTTCAAGAATGTCACAGTCAAAACCTAGAAAAAGAGGTAGTACATGGAACGAAGATAGTTTAAGATTTTAAACATTCCTGACTACAAGACTGACTATGTGCCATGATAAGTTTTTAATAATAACAGTACGTCTGTAGTGTCTATTATTTGATTATAATTAATATAAAAAAGTCATAGATTGTTAGTTTGGCCTTCTTAGGAACATTGTGGCCTTACGAAGAACGGAGCCTTAAGAAGGCCATATAAGGTAAAAAAAAAGTTTTTAATTTGATTATAAAACGCGTTGGCAAGTTATTTTATATCAATATAATATTTATTACTACTAGTTTTAAATAATTTCCATTAATATATTTTTAGTTATAAGATGGTGTTCAAGTTATGTTCATTGTGCTTTTTATAGATAATAAAAATATATTGTGCATTTAATGTTTCGCTTAAATGAAAGAGCTTATTATGTACTTTTAGTAAAAGCGGATATATTAATTGTTACAACTCTATTTTTAAGTTGAACGACTGAATTATAATATTGGCCTTGTTTGGAGCCCTGTTCCTTGCAAGGCCATTTGGAAGAGCTTAATAAAACTTAAGTTTAATAAATAGTTATTAAAGCTAGGTAAAAAAAAAGTATTTTTTTGGTACACAATAAACCAAAGTATGCCTTAACAATTTGTTTCCTTCATTTATCCAGTAAATATACGAATAAAAAGTGTTTATTCTTTAGAGTGGCCTTCCATGGTACGCCCACCTTACATTATATGCGTGTGTATAAAAAAAAAGAGTTTTATCACTACGAAAATTTTATAAAGATAACATTTAATTTGAGTTTTAGTTTAGTTTTAGTTCATTTAATTTGAGTTTAGATAAGGAGATAATTTCATATAACCAAAAACGCAAGATGTAAACGACAGTCACTTTTTGACGTAATTTTTTAAATTGAGTTAAGTTTTTTATTTGTGAACCGATTGAAATAAAACAAACACTAAATTTTAAGTGAACAACTAAACCTCTTTCCATTCCTTAAACAATGAATGCATGTTAACTACCTTCTATGTTGAATTGAGTAACCGAAATATTAGTCTTACTCGTTATGTATAACAGATTGAAACCAGCCCCGGATCTAGGGGAATGCAAATCGGAGCACCCGCCCCGGGCGGCATTTTAAGGTAGCGCCAAAAATCTTAATACATGGCTTAAAATAAAATAAAAACAATGAACTGTTACGTCCTAATTAATTTAATATTTGTGGTTTTTTTTAGTTACCTATCTCAAACGCTGGCAAATTGTAGATCCCTGGCTGATTGAAACCATCGATATGGCTAAGTTTGCTGCGACGCGGAATTGCAACATACCCTTTATAACTTAAGTCTTTAAAATACCCTTAGAACAATATAAACTGAACTAAAGGGTGCTTGTAAGAAATTGTTCTTTCGCGAAAGTATGATGTACTAAACTCGTGTGCAATTAAGTTTATTCTATCTTATTAACGCCTTTGGTTTTTAAGTCTTCTTTCGGCTTTCTGTCGTCTCTGCCTACCCCGGATGGAAATGAGGCGTGAGAGCAAGTATACAACGTATTTATGTAGAGAGACGTATTACGTTGATGTTTTTGGTTTTTACAATTATTTGCAAATCCTCTGGTATTACCACTTTAAGAGCCCTTTTTTTCTTTGTGCTTACGTTGCCTATTTTTACGTAAAGCAATACCGATGGCTTTTTAAATTAAAAAAACAGTAGCACTCCGGGAGTACCGACAGAAGTAAAAACTTGAAAATTTAATATTTTTTATTATAACAGTTTTTTATTGTATTTTTCGATTCGAAGCTCCGTTGCTGAAGCGTTCGAAGCTGTCTTATATTTAGTTATATTTTCAATGTATTTCAACCCAAACTCAACTCTCGCGTAAACGAGGCCATTATATGTAGATACTGATATATAGACCTCTATATATCAGTATCTACATATAATCGCCTCGTATACGTCGGTAATGGTAACAGTGTCGCGAGTTCAATGGTTTATCCCCCATCTCAAAAATACATTCTTTTGTTTGTTGTTCAACAATGCCCAACGCGCCTAAAGTTTTTCCTTAAAAAACTCACCGCCATTGTAATGGTTCCCAGAAATAATAGCACACTAATCTTCATTATCTATCTATCTATACAAATTTACATTATATTTTTAAAAATTACAGCATTATATTCTGCTTATACAATCAACATTTGAAAAAAGAATGTAAACTGTAAAAAGAACTATAAATTTTATTACTGTACTGTTATTGCGAAAATCAAATAGTTTGCCAGAAACGCATTAAATATTTTTACAAAGAATGAAAACAAAAGTACTGGAATATTGACCAAATTTATTTACAAAATAAAAATAATGTTTAATTCAATCAAAATAAGTACTGACAGAATGTAATAAGCATATTTTATATTATTAAAGTTAAAAATATATCAGGATTCGAAGTATAAACAATGAAATAAGGCTAATACAAATATAGAAGTAGATATCAAATGACTAAACTCATTTTTAAGTGTGTGTATACTTGTAAGTTAGACTAAAACAGGATAAGTTTTTGAGGAATTATTGTCTTATCTATCTGAACTAAATATGCAATTTATCCCTTCAATATATGAATGAATGTACTGAATGCTATAAGATGTGCTTGAATTTTCCTGTCTGCAGCAGATAGTTCCATATATACTCACTTATTATTTCTGTATCAATTTTAAAAAAAGTATTTCAAACAGTTCTTACCCTGTTATTTGTAATTATAGTTAATATAGTTCTAGCTATAGCATAATATAAATGAATTAAATATATTCAAGCTTCAACAGCGAGTAGCGTGTTGGCATATTGGAACTCTGGGCTGTTTTCATACTCAGACATATCTAGGGCCACTTCACAGCTCTCGCGAACCACGGGACGAGGATCTTGCAAATACCTGTAATATTTGAATACAAATATGTTATGATATAAAACTATTTCAGATTTCCTTATCTAGAAAGTAGTTTAATTACGGCATTGTTTTTCAAAGAAAATTAAAACCAAAAATGTTCAGTTAAAAAAAGCAATTCAGTCAGGGGGACACATTTAAAAAAATATTTAATCCTGAATGGCCACCAGTCAAGTACTGGTAATGCAAAGCCTAGTCCAGTATGGCAACCAGTCTAACTGCCATGAGCAACCACACTATGCTGTAGTAAAGTTGCTTATTTGTATAAAGATATTTGTTTAATAAAACTAGCAAAAACATTTGAAGTGTAAATGCCATTCTAGCCCTTTGGCTTACATACTCGTAAAATGATATAGTCCAAAAACATAGATTATATATCTTCCAATGTAATCTATGGTTTTGTAAGAAATTTTACCATACAACAGTACTTTCTCACTATACAGGCACAGTGGAGGGTTTGTATACTAAATAGAGTGGATATTATAGTATTATATACAGTTGTAGTTTCCAAACTACTTCCGAGTATTGCTTAATAACTTACTTGTCCAAAATAATAAAATAAAGATATTTTACCTTTGTAGAACTTCAGTACATTCTTCAGTTGCAATAGATCCTAGTGCTTCAGCAGCTTCATGTCTGACCATCTCATGCTCATGTGTGTTTTCTAGTGTTGACTTTAAGAATGGCACACTCCTCTCATCTTGCATCTGGCCAAAGACAAATGCTACTTCATGTCGGAACAGTGCACTGGATGCCTTAAAGCCTGAAATTGAATGACAACCAAAACACATTAAAAAAAGTGGGTTTATTAGAGACTCAGTATGTAAATAGAAGCAGCAACTTATTAAGGTGCTATGGGACAGTAGAAGCACGCAGAGCAAGCCAACTGTTAGTGTAAGTAACACCACAAAGTTTTAGGCCCAGTCCAGCCCAATGATAAATACATTCTGTTGTAAGAAGACTGAACATTGCAATCAAGTATATATGATATATATATATATATATCATGATGCAAAAAGCTATCTGAACTACATTAGAGTTTATGTTGAAAATTATGCAATGTACACAAGGGTAGAACTTGTATTTCAACTTCTAGATTGAAATCTATGTTCATTCAATAAAGTATTCATCACAAAGCTCAATAACACTCAGTGGGTACTATAGAACACTTTTGTAAACACAATTGTATAGGTCAATTTTCTGAGAAATCATTACTTGTCTGCCCATGTTTACTGAAACTAGTGCCACAGATAAACAAATCATGTTGCAATTCTTAGAAAACTAATAAGAACATTCCATACCCTGTAGGTAGTATATTTTATACTAATAAGATGGCAAACAGTTGTCAACCAAGAAAATACAGTTTCTGTTTAATATATAGGTTTCAGATATAGGTTCATGGGTGCAATTGAAATATTCATGCTGGTAAAGTACTTTAGTGATATGAGATCTTAAGAACTGAAGACAACTTATCTAATTGATAAAATGTTTAATAAAACAGAAAAACTAGGTAGAATAAATATGCATAATACCAATACCATACCTTCACCCAAAGCATTAATACTTTCAGTAGTGCCAAGGTTCCTCAAACTGAACATAGCTCTATATCTTTCAAATAATGACTCTTTTTCATCCATCAAAACAGCTTTGAGTATGTCAACATCTTTTTCATTGCTCGGAGGGGCAGGATCTACAGATAAGTACAAACTCTTTGATTGACTTTCTTCATCTGAATTAGCTACCCAGTTAAGTCTATGCAAGGCTATTTGGCAGGTCTCGGCAACTTCTACTGCAGGATCTTGCATGTATTTTTCAAGTATATCACGGAGTTTTGGATCACCAATAGC